>CM044998.1:39405492-40005492 GCA_024542945.1 allo-octoploid hybrid of Carassius auratus x Cyprinus carpio | reverse complement strand
GACTTTTTCCAAAATATTATTCCTGACTAAATGTATAATCAAGTGAAATATTATGAAGTTTCAATAACAATATACACTACTATACCATTCAAAAGCTTGATGTAAATAATATAAATGTACCAATAAATGTAACTGTAACAAATGTAATAAACAATAATGTTCTTTCAATTTATCCCCCTAAAAAACCTGAAAAAAATATTCTCAGCTCTTTTCAACATTAATAATAATAATAATAATAATAATAATAATAATAATAATAATGATAATAATAACAATAAATGTTTTTTTTTTTTTTTTTTGTAGAAAATAAGATTGTTAAAAGGATTTCTGAAGGATTGTGTGACTGGAGTAATGATGCAAAAAATTCAGTTTGAAAGTCAGCTTTGATTGTTCCTAATAAACTGTTTAACTGCACTCACAAGTGAATATTAAATTATGTTGTGGGATAATTAAATATATTCTAAATAAACTACAAACATAAAATTATATACATTTATTTTGTCCTCACATTCTTTCTTGTAACTCATCCCTCTCAGTGACACAGCTGACTGAATGGCTCATTATGCAGCTCATTATGCAGGCCTTTGTCTTCTCAGGTGTGAATTCATGATAGTTGACGCCTACTCGTATATGACTTTTATCAACAAAAAGTGTCTTAGAAAATTTTAATCAATATATTGTTTTCTGTAAGTGAGTAAACAAGATGATTTTCACAAAAAAATTCTAGGCTACAAGCTCCAGTTCTCAAAAGTCCTGGGAACCAATTTTCTGTATGTGTTTTATTGCCTTTTTCAAGTGATTTAACATTTTTAGTTTTTCACTAACCACGCATAACATTTTTTTTCTCAAAAACACAATCATGTACATACATGCTGCTCACATATTATTATAGCCCAGTTTGTGCTGATTACAGTGAGATTAGACTTTAGCCATTTAGATATGTATAAGAAACTGAAAAAAGCACAAATGTCAGGGCATGACAAAACTTCTCCAGGCCCCAAAAATACCCTTAGACTCCAGAGGGTTAACTAATAACTATTAACCATTTACTAAACCTTGTGAAAAAGAAGTGCACTTAAGCATACTTTTATAAAGTGTACTTATTGCGGAAATAACATACTTTAAAAGAACACACATAAGTGCAAATTAAATATGTTATTTTCGCCGCTTAAGTACATTGTATTTGTAATTAATTTCAAATGTATCACATTTTAAAGTTATATTAAATGCAATAAGTTGAACTTTTGAGTGATTTTTTTAAACAACTTAAGTGGGACTTAAGTGGGACTTTTTAGTACATCTTTATATGTACAATATGTTCATAATTGCTTCTAGTGTCTTTAAAATATGGTAAAATTGTACTACTAATGTACTGACAAGCAATTAATGTGAACTAAAATACACTTTAATGTTAGTTAACAATACACTTAAGTGTGAATTAAATGTAATGTTTTTGACCACATGAATGTATATTATTTGTACTTAATTTAAAATATATTACAGTTTAAAATTACATTAATTGCAATTAGTTTAACTTTTGAGTGATATTTTTGAACCACTTAAGTGGGACTTTATAAGTGATTTGAAATATGGTAAATATGTACTTCTGAATAAGCAATTAATATGAAATAAAATATACTTCAATGTCACATATCTCTGGCAATGAAGATGAAATTTAGTATATTAATAATAATACTAATAATAATAACCTCTTAATAACCTAGTTACAATCAATGCAAAAACACAAAATGGAAAACCCTCTACATTTATTGACAAAACAATCTCTTAAACATATACACAGAAATGCATTTTGCTGATGCACAAGAAAAACCCAACACTATACAGGTACAACACTTCAACTCAGGTATTAGAAAGAGTCTGGAGAACAATGCTAATTTCACCATCACAGAAAACATCATTATGTAAGATGTATAAACCTGTTTCCTCATTGGGGACCTAATAATGTCCACAAGGTCAAAATTTACTGGTATTACTATACTTGTGGAGTCATTTGGTCCCCATGACATATAGGATTACTAACACACAAACAGACACACACAAAAAATACAAAAAAAAATAAAGAAAATGATCATCCCATGTACAACAGAGACCTTATTGTAAAACATTACCAAAATGGGTTACTTGTACCCCTGGTTTCACAGACAAGGCTTAAGAACAGCCCCAGACTAAAGTGTAATTCTGAACTGTTTCAACTGAAAGAAAATTCGCAGACTGATCTTAAAAAAATATAAGTGACTTTGTTTTGTCTCAAGATGCAAGCCAGTAATGTTTTTTTCTAAGGCATGTTAATGAAAATGACTTAAATGTACTTACTGAACTATGATCTTGGCTTAGTCTAAGCCCTGTCTGTGAAACCAGGCCATTAATTCTCAAACCTTTACTAGCACCAACATTAAACAGGACCAAAAGTTTTCTTCTAAAATCTTACTCCAGCATTAGTGAATGCAAGTTTGACTAAATAAATTAATTAATTTAAAAAAAATAACTCCAAATGAACTTGCCGGGAAGTGCTGTTTGTCTGTGTCCCAGAAGCTCTCCATCGGCAGTAAACACTGTGAGAACGGAAATGTACCAAAGAGGCAAGAAAGTCTGAAAAATTCCTTGAGGAAAGAAAGAAGAACAATTGTTATAAAACATATCCATTCATTAAAAATGGTTCAGTTGAGTGAAAGCAATAGACACAGTTGCAGTCTAAAATTTATATACATCTTGCAGTATCAGCAAAATGTTAATAATTTAAGCAGTTTAATGTGTAGAGAGGTAGAATAATTAAAACAATTGCAATTACTGCCCTGATGAAACAGTATAGTCTGCAAGGTGTGTGTAAACGTTTGACCACATCTGCATCACCTAAGAGCTGAATTAATGTTACCATCAATGATCAGGGCAACATGGTGGTAGAATACTGGGAGGTGTTCTTTCAGATTTCCCATAAACAGCAGATTTTTTGTAAATGCACAGTTGGGAATATATTACTTGCAAATGGAAAAGATTCAAACCAGTTAAAATCCATAGCAATAGTGAATTAACATAGCACTTTTAGCTTGTCGTGTGATCAGGGTGAGCTGACTGGGCAACAATTCATTAAAAACTTCTAACATCACCTCTTCAGTACTGGTCACTGAATTCATTGTCACTAGTTGAAATGTTAATTCTTGATATCAACAATTTAATTGTCACTAGTGACAATGTTCATTTCTGATATCTGAAAATGTATTTCTGATATCAACAATTGGGAGGGTAATTTTTGATATCTAAAATGGCTTTCTTACTAGTAACTATCACATTCATGATATCAGAAATGAACATTGTCACTAGTGACAATTAAATTGTTGATATTCAATTCAATTCAAGTTTATTTGTATAGCGCTTTTTACGATACAAATCATTACAAAGCAACTTTACAGAAAATTAAGTTTCTACAATATTTAGTAGTAGCTTATCAGTGGTGACTGTCAGTTCATGTGGATATGGCAGAAATGTTCAGAAAAATCAATAAAAAGACGTAAACAAACAGACGATTAACACTATTAACAGCAATTATGCAATCAAACTTATAGCAAAATGTGGTAGTTCTGTATGTTGTCTCTGGGTTAGCATCATCTGAGGTCCTCTGAGGGGCTGGCATCATCTCTTCTCAGGTGTTCTGGATCCAGACTGGAGCTTGTGTAAATCCTAGTTACCACGGGATGTAAATCCCGTGGCAAAGCAGAGAAACAAATAGAGACATAATTAGCGTAGCTGCTGTTCCAGCCAAGTAAAATTAATTAGTTTAACCCAAGCTAAAGAATAATAATGCACATTTGATCAGATATAACTGCAGTCCAAAATTATGAGATGCATTATTTGAATGCTTGGCCAAAGAGGTGTGTTTTTAATCTAGATTTAAACAGAGAGAGTGTGTCTGAGCCCCGAACATTATCAGGAAGGCTATTCCAGAGTTTGGGAGCCAAATGCGAAAAAGCTCTACCTCCTGTAGTGGACTTTGCTATCCTAGGTACTATCAAAAGTCCAGCGTTTTGTGACCTTAGGGAGCGTGATGGGTTGTAGCGTGGTAGAAGACTAGTTAGGTACGCAGGAGCTAAGCCATTAAGGGCCTTATAAGTAAGTAATAATATTTTGTAACTGATACGGAACTTAATAGGTAGCCAGTGCAGAGACTGTAGTATTGGGGTAATATGATCATATTTTCTTGACCTGGTAAGGACTCTAGCCACTGCATTTTGGACTACCTGTAGCTTGTTTATTGAGGATGCAGGACAACCACCTAGCAGTGCATTACAATAGTCCAGTCTAGAGGTCATGAATGCATGAACTAGCTTTTCTGCATCAGGAACAGGTAACATGTTTCGTAGCTTGGCAATGTTTCTAAGATGGAAGAATGCTGTTTTTGTAACATGGGAAATATGATTTTCAAAAGACAAGTTACTGTCTAATATAACACTTAGATTTTTTACAGTAGAGGAAGTAACAGTACATCCGTCTAGTTGCAAATTGTAATCTACGAGATTCTGTGTAATGTTTTCTGGTCCAATAAGTAATATCTCTGTCTTATCTGAATTTAATAGGAGAAAATTATTGGTCATCCAATCTTTTACATTTTTAACACACTCTGTTAGCTTAGATAATTTAGAAGTTTCACCTGGTCTTGTTGAGATATATAGTTGAATATCATCAGCATAACAGTGGAAACTAATCCCGTATTTTCTAATGATATTACCAAGGGGCAACATGTATATTGAAAATAGCAGAGGACCTAGGACAGATCCTTGTGGCACTCCATATTTTACTGGTGATAAATGAGATGACTCCCCATTTAGATAAACAAAGTGGTAGCGATCGGACAGGTAGGATCTAAACCATCTTAAAGCCTGCCCTTGGATACCTGTATAGTTTTGTAATCTATCTATGAGTATGTCGTGATCTATGGTGTCGAACGCAGCACTAAGATCAAGTAAAACTAGCAATGAGATGCAGCCTTGGTCTGATGCAAGAAGCAAGTCATTTGTAATTTTAACAAGTGCAGTTTCTGTGCTATGATGGGGCCTGAAACCCGACTGAAATTCTTCATAGAGATCATTTTTTTGCAGGTAGGAGCACAATTGAGCAGACACAACTTTTTCTAAAATTTTAGACATAAATGGAAGATTTGAAATGGGTCTGTAATTTGCCAGTTCACTAGGATCTAGTTGTGGTTTCTTATTAAGAGGCTTAATAACCGCCAGCTTGAATGGTTTTGGGACGTGACCTAAAGATAACGACGAGTTAATAATATTGAGAAGCAGTTTTTCTGCTACAGGTAACAACTCTTTCAGTAATTTAGTGGGTACAGGATCTAATAAACATGTTGTTGGTTTAGATGCAGTGATAAGTTTATTTAGCTCTTCCTGTCCTATAGTTGTAAAGCACTGCAGTTTATCTTTGGGTGCGATAGATAAACCTAAAGTATTAGACGCTGTAGAATCTACATTTGTTATTGTATTTCTGATGTTATCTATTTTATCAGTGAAGAAATTCATAAAGGCATTACTATTTAACTGTGAGGGAATATTTAGATCGGGTGGCGTCTGGTTATTTGTTAATCTAGCCACTGTGCTAAATAAAAACCTTGGATTGTTTTGGTTGTTTTCTATGAGTTTGTGGATATGCTCGGCCCTGGCAGTTTTTAGAGCCTGTCTATAGCTGGACATACTGTTTTTCCACGCAATTCTAAAAACTTCCAAGTTAGTTTTTCTCCATTTGCGCTCAAGACTACGAGTTTCTTTCTTGAGAGCGTGGGTATTACTGTTGTACCATGGCACAGTACGTTTTTCTCTAACCTTTTTCAATTTGATGGGGGCAACAGCTTCTAATGTATTAGAGAAGATAGTGCCCATGTTGCCAGTCATTTTGTCTAGTTCATGTGTATTTATGGGTACACAGAGCAGTTGAGATAAATCAGGCAGGTTATTTGCGAATCTGTCTTTGGTGGCTGGAACAATAGTTCTGCCTGGACGATAACGCGAAGCTATATAGTTATTATTATTAATACGCAGAATGCACGATACAAGGAAATGGTCAGTAACATCATCACTTTGAGGTACGATATCTATGTCAGTAATATCGATTCCATGCGATATAATTAAATCTAGCGTATGATTAAAACAATGAGTGGGCCCGGTGACATTTTGCTTTACTCCAAAACAGTTTAATAAGTTAGTAAACGCAAGTCCTAATGCATCATTTGTATTATCAATATGAATGTTAAAATCTCCGAAAATTAGCGCTTTATCAGCGGTAACCAACAGGTCTGAGAGAAAATCTCCAAATTCTTTTAGGAATTCTGTATATGGCCCTGGTGGTCTATACACAGTAGCCAGAGAAAGAGATATGATAGATTTCTTTTGCATATCTGACAGTGTAACATTAAGCATAAGTATTTCAAATGATTTAAACCTGTATCCTGTTTTCTGGGTAACACTAAGAATATCACTATATATTGTTGCAACACCTCCCCCACGACCAGTCTGACGGGGCTCATGTTTATAACAGTAGTTTGATGGAGTAGACTCATTTAGACCAATATAATCATTTGGTTTTAGCCAGGTTTCAGTCAAGCAGAGTACATCAAAACTATTATCTGTGATCATTTCATTTACAATAACTGCTTTGGGTGTGAGTGATCTAATGTTTATGAGCCCAAACTTTAAAAATTGTTTTTGTTCATTTATTTTACGTTTTTCTGGTTTAATCACGATAAGATTTTTTCTAGATCCTACATTAAATTTATATTTTGACCTCACTATTCGGGGAACAGACACAGTCTTAATAGATTGGACAGCGCAAGTACTTCTATTTAAGTGGGTAGAACAAAAGCCATCATAGCAGTTATTTGAGAATTGGCTTACTAGTCAAATGGAGCGTAGAGTTCTGGAGATGTTGTCCGACAGCAGTCCTGCTCCGACTCTGCTGGGGTGCAGGCCATCAGCGCGAAAAAGCCTAGGTCGCTCCCAGAAAAGATTCCAATTATTAACAAAGAGCAGTTTCTGTTCTTTACACCATGACAATAACCATTCATTTAAAGCAAAAAGTCTACTGAACCTTTCGTGTCCTCGTCGATACGTGGGCAGTGGTCCTGACACGATGATCGTCGCCGCGGGCTGCGTGCTGCGAACCGTTTCGATCATGCTCCTGAAGTCCCTCTTCAGCGTCTCCGTCTGCCGCTGCGTGGTGTCGTTAACCCCGGCGTGAAGCACGACCGCTCTGGGGCTCTCGTCGGCCTTCAGGATCGCGGGTATCTGCGCAGAAACATCGAGAACACGAGCACCAGGGAAACAGTGAGTGTGCACTTTACCTTCGGCTAACGTAGCACGGACGTGTCGGACGATGGAGTCTCCGACGATCACAGCGTCGCGTTCCGTCTCGCGGAGGGGAGAGAAGCGGTTCCGTGTGGAGATCTCGAAGACCGGAGGGGAAGAAGTCGTCACCCGGGGCCTGGCTCGCGTCCTCCGCTGCGGATGCACCCAGGGTCCGTGGTGTCCCGGCGCCGGCGTGAAGGACATCTAGGCAGATCGCGTTCTGGGTGCACCGGCCCTGTGCAGAGAAACACACGGGGTGGAGGTGGTGGGACTGTTAGCAGCGCGCTGTATACTTAACCTGGACTTGTGAGCGTCAGCCCGGGAGGTTTCCAGCGCGGCTCTCCGCTCTCTCAGCTGGGACTGCCTCTGCTCCAGGACCCGAATCTGCTTCTCCACGGCCTCCAGCTCGAATGCAGCTCGAACGTATCGTCACCTGCACTCAAAGGTAGACAAACATCCGCCATTAAAGCAAGTAACAGTGAGTAAAGCAATTGTAATGTGTGTGAATAGAGTATTAGCGATGCACGCGGGTTTAGCGACAACCACGCTGGTGATGCTAATGAGCTATAAGCTACTAGCGGACTCGGGAAATCAAATTAAAACTAGTGATAACAAGGCGCTCTGATTGTTTTTGTTGTAGAATACGATAGAGGATATATTCACACGTTATAGAAACGAAAATGATGGTGTATAAAATAGATTTCAACAATAAAAAAAATAGAAGATAGAGAATAACGTGACGGAGCTCAAACTAGAGGCATACGACAGATATCAAGAATTAAATTGTTGATATCAAGAATTAAATGGTTGACATCAAGAATAAACATCTGTACTAGTAACCATGTGATTACTATCAAAAATAAAGGTTTTTACTAGTAAGATTGTATTTACTAGTAGAAATTGTATTTCTGATATGTGAAATTGTAATTTCAACTAGTAAGAAAGTAATTCAACTTTCAACTATTAAATTTGAATGGCAGCCTATGGTGACATCTAACTAGTGATAATACAATTGCTGATATCAAAAATAGCAATTGTTACTAGTAGAAATATAATTCCTGATATCAAGAATAAGCATTTTAACTAGTGAAAACTGAATTGTTGATATCAAGAATTCATATCCTGAGAATGAAAGAGACGATGACGATATGTCACGCCCTTGGACTATGCTTTAGTGTTTTCCTGCCACGTGCTTGCCCTGACCTAGTTTCTCCCTCATGTAAATTGTTTATTATTGCTCCCAGGAGTGTCTCGTTTTCCTCCCTCTTTAGTTGTGTATAGTTGTCTGTCCCATGTTTCACTGTCTGGTATTTGTCATGAGTCGGGTTTGAGTTTCTCCCTTTTTTCCTCTCTCTCTCTCACCTGTCATTACTGCCACTTTAGCTCAGCTGCTCGCTATTGCAATCAGCGCTCGCACTGATCATCTACACACCTGTTCCTTCTCTACTCTAATTCCCTCTGCTTTCTGCCAGATTATTGTATACGCTAATGTGTTACTCAGCGTCTCATTCCAAGCTTTCCTTTTCTTATTTTTCATTAGTTTTGTCTCTGTCTAAGTCTTATTTGTGCTGTATAGTCCGTGCTCGTCTCACCTGTTCTCTGTCCAGTCCGCCTGCTGCCAGAGCTCGCCTGGTTACCTGCCATCTGCGGTGCTGGGTCTGCTGGTTTGGATCTGTGCCACCTGCTCACCGCAAGCCCTCTGATAAGTCCTGGACTCGTTCTCCCCTTTGTGGACCATTTCTGTTCTGCCAGCTGCATTCACCCTCAAGAGCCGGTGCTCGGCAGTCTGCCTTTGTTCTCTAAGTTTTCCACTGCTCTAAAAAACTGTTGGTTTTCCAGCCATTCACCTCTGGGTCCTCTGTCCCGCCCTGACAGAATAATCTGGCCACCATTGACCCGATGAAGGAGACGCCTATTCGCTCTGCTGTGGAGATAAAGGAAGCTTTATTGGGTAGGCATGAGGAGGAGCTCTCTGCCGCCAGACACGCCTTGGAGAATCTCGCTGCCCAGGTCACCGACTTGAATAGTCGCGTTCATTATCTCCATCGTGAACAGCCGAGATCACCTACCGCACGTTATCCTGTGGAGCCCAGAGTCAACAATCCCCCTTGTTATTCGGGGGAACCCACTGAGTGTCGGGCCTTTTTGACTCAGTGTGAGGTGGTATTCTCCCTCCAGCCCTCCACCTACGCTGAGGACCATGCCAAGGTGGCGTTCATCATCTCCCTGCTGTCTGTGCATGCGTGCGACTGGGCCACGGCCCTCTGGGAGTCTGACGCGGCGTGCTGTGAGAGGTTTGAGCTCTTCAAGAAGGAGATGGCCAAGGTCTTCGATCGTTCTGTTTATGGACGAGAGGCTTCTCGTTTGTTGGCGGTGCTGCGTCAAGGGAAGCATTCTGTGCCTGACTACGCCATCGAGTTCCGCACGCTAGCTGCCACAGCTGAGTGGAACTAGCCTGCACTGGTCGCACGTTTCCTGGAGGGGCTTAATGCAGATCTTAGGGATGAGATTTATGCCCGTGAATTCCCTTCGGGCCTTGACCAACTAGTGGATTTGGCCATTCGGCTGGATAAATGCTTTGATCAGTGCCGCCGCCCACGCAGTGCGAATCCAGAGCCACCAGCAGTCCTGACTCCACCTCCTATCTCCTATGAGGCTTCTCCGTTTCCTGAATCTATGCAGGTGAGTGGGATACGGATCTCCCCTGCAGAAAGCCAGCGGCGCGGTGCAAGCTCTGTATGTACTGTGGTCGTTCCGGCCACCTCGTCGCCGTTTGACCGTTAAAATACAGTGCTCGTCAGTAGGTCGGGGAATACTGGCGAGCGCCACATCCATTTCCCCCTCTGGACATCCATTTTCCCTGTTGTCCATTTTCCCTGCCATTTTCCCTGTGGTACTTCGCTGGCCTGGGTCACCTGTTTCCTGTTCGGCTCTCATTGACTCTGGTGCTGAAGGAAACTTTATTGACGAGACTTGGGAGCTGGAGAGGAACTTTCCGTTAATCGATCTCAAGAACTCCTCCACTATTATGCCGCTAGATGGCAGTGTTCTGTCAAGAGTTCATCGAGCCACCATTCCGGTGAGTCTCACCATCTTGGGCAATCATCAAGAGACTATTTCTTTTTTTGTTTTCCACTCTCCTTTAACGCCAGTTGTTTTAGGCCATCCCTTGCTTGTGCAGCATAATCCTCAGAATAATTGGGCCGAGGGAACCATTTTGTCTTGGAATTTATCTTGTCATGTTAAGTGTCTGGTCTCTGCTGTCCCTGTTGTCTCTTCTGTATCTGTGTTTCAGGAGGAACCTGGTGAGTTGTCAGGAGTTCCTGAGGAGTACCATGATTTGCGGGCTGTGTTCAGTCGTTCCCGGGCAGATCCTTGCGTCCCTGCATAGATTATCGTGGGTTGAACGACATAACCGTTAAGAACCGGTATCCCTTACCCCTTATGTCATCGACGTTCGAAATCTTGCAGGGAGCCAAGGTTTTCACAAAGTTAGATCTCCGTAACGCGTATCACCTCGTGCGCATTAAGGAGGGCTATGAATGGAAAATGCCATTCAATACGCCCTTAGGGCACTTTGAATACTGGGTTTTACCATTCGGGTTGGTCAACACCCCTGCCATTTTTCAAGCCCTAGTTAACGACGTTTTGAGAGATATGCTAAATATTTTCATTTTCGTTTTCGTGTATTTGTATGACATTATTTTTTCCCCGTCTCTTGACGTACACGTTCAGCATGTTTGCAGAGTGTTGAAACGTCTCTTAGAGAATTGCCTCTTTGTAAAGGCTGAGAAGTGCGCGTTTCATGTCAGGTCAGGTCGTTTTTGGGCTCGGTTGTGTCTGCTGAAGGAATCAGTATGGATCCGGCTAAAGTGCGTGCGGTTATTGATTGGCCGGTCCCTGAGTCCCGTACCGCGTTACAATGTTTTTTGGGGTTCGCAAATTTTTATCGACGATTCATCTCTTATTTCAGTCAGGTTGCCCCCCCCCGACCGCTCTCACCTCGACTAAGTCCCGTTTTGTCTGGTCAGAGTCTGCCCAAGGGGCGTTCGATAAGCTTAAGAGATTATTTACCTCTGCGCCCATTCTTATCACACTGGACCCCAAGAGACAGTTTATCGTGGAGGTGGATGCCTCCGATGTGGCTGTTGGGGCAGTGCTTTCGCAATGTTCGCCGCTCGATGAAAAGGTGCATCCGTGCGCATTCTTCTCTCACCGCCTCTCGCCGGCCGAACATAATTATGACATAGGTAACCGTGAACTTCTAGCCATTCACTTAGCCCTTGGTGAGTGGCGTCAATGGCTGGAGGGGGCCAGTGAGCCTTTCGTTGTCTGGACCGATCACAGAAATCTCGAATACATTCGCTCTGCTAAGAGACTAAACGCTCGTCAGGCTGGTTGCGCTCTTTTCTTCGGGCGTTTTAACTTTTCGATTTCTTTTAGACCCGGTTCTAAGAATGTGAAACCTGATGCTCCCTCTCGCCAGTTTGGCTCTTCTGAGAACGCCACGACCACGGTGACAATATTGCCTAGCAACCGCGTGGTTGGGGCCGTTATCTGGATGTTCTGCCCTTCAGGCATTTAAGTTAAAATTTTATGCTTTTAATTTGGTATACTTTCAGTTTCATGCAGACTCTTTTTTGACGTTTTGTTTACTGAGCTAATACCGGAAGTAAAAAAAAAAAAAAACGCATTAGAAAACGACAGACTGGTAAAAAAAAATGCAGACAGTCATTTCTTCAGAGAAAATTCTTCCTGCACGTTGATTCCCCAGCAGAAGCATCGCTTGTATGTATATAATCTTTGTTCTGACTAAGTTAACTTTTAAGCATTTGATTTTGTGCTGTAAAAGTAATGTTCATGAAAGCTAAATGGCTTAGCTAAATTACAGTATTTTGCCATTTGTTTTCTAGTTTTCACTCTCTCGTTTTCATCATTCATCTCATATGTATGGATTCAGTACGTTGTGAAGAAAATAAATCTGCATACAAAGAACTCAGGATTTCTTCATGTTCATGGATCGAGAGAGTTTAGCTCACTGTTTAGTTGGAGTTGTTACACCTCAGCGTACACTGGAACAGTACACTGGAGTATTGAGAGGCAAGTAAAGGCTGCGCTCTCTTATTTGTAAAATTGTACTGTACAGTCTTATAGTCTAATTTATTGTCTGTGGTTATATGTTTGTATTTTTCTGCATACAACGCAATTAGGAGCACTGCTCCTGACTGGTGTTAGAAAAACAATGACAATAAAGGCGTTCAATTCAATTCATTATCAGTCGCCATTTACACTAAATGTATGCTAATAAAATTAGAAGAATCAATCTCGCGTTTCGATGCTTCACTTGTGATTATTTATTTATTTATTTGTTTTGTTTTTTATGTTTTTATCAGACTATGAATCTGGTCGGGCAAGTAAAAACAAAAACTATAACATTGAAAACTATTTAGAAGGTTGATCAGCTGTAGCTCGACCTTTATTATTATTATTATTATTATTATTATTATTGAGAACATTAAGAAGGTAGTTCGACCTGTATTCTGCTACTGCGATTCTCTCTGATGATGCAGTAACTACCGCAGGGGAGAATAAAAATCTCGTCCGAGTCTGTCCAATGATTGTAAACAGTCATTATGTCCTACAGACTTAAGATATTTTAGTGGTAATGTGAAATATAGTTTTAATAATTAAACGAAAATAAGCTGGAATTAACAATGGAAACATTTGTTTGTCATATAATTATCCTTTAGTCAATCTTATCGCCATCATTTACCGCTGGCATGTTACCTCTTTTCCTTCTCTTCTTGCTTTTTTCTGCTTCTGGCTGCCAGAAGAATAAGTCCTCTTCATGTTTAAATTAGCAAATGCACGAGTAAGCGCTGTGCCAGTTTGGTGCATCACCTAGAAAGGACCTCTACAGCCCTGAAAGACAGCGGAGACCAGGACAACAAAACCCCTAGAGACAGATCCCCTGTAAAGACCTTGTCTCAGACGACCACCGGGACAAGACCACAGACACAGATGATTCTTCTGCACAATCTGACTTTGCTGCAGCCTGGAATTGAACTGGTGGTTTCGTCTGGCCAGAGGAGAACTGGCCCCCCGACTGAGCCTGGTTTCTCCCAAGGTTTTTTCTCCATTCTGTCACCGATTGAGTTTTGGTTTCTTGCCGCTGTCGCCTCTGGCTTGCTTAGTTTGGGACACTTCATTTACAGCGATATCGTTGACTTGATTGCAAATTATTGCACAGATACTATTTAAACTGAACAGCTGCATGATGACATCACTGAATTCAATGATGAACTGCCTTTAACTGTCATTTTGCATTATTGACACACTGTTTTCCTAATTAATGTTGTTCAGTTGCTTTGACGCAATCTTTTTTGTTTAAAGCGCTATATAAATAAAGGTGACTTGACTTGACACGAGGAAAAAGCAAGCACATCCAGCGAGAGGGGGGCCCCCTAGGGGGTATGCAAATATATTGCTCCATGTTATATTGATAATGACATTTCCGATTGTTCAAATGGTCAGCTGTTGGGGGCCCCCTCAAAATGTGAGGCCCCAGGCAATTGCCTACCTTGCCTGCCCTATTGCTTCACCTCTGGTCCTTGGTCTCATATTGGTATGGATTTTGTAACTGGTCTCCCGACGTCTGCAGGTAACGCAGTTATTCTGACTATCGTAGACCGCTTTTCTAAGGCCGCTCATTTTGTCCCACTTCCTAAGCTCCCCTCCACTAAGGAGACAGCACTCGTAATGTTCGATCATGTTTTCAAGCTTCACAGGCTCCCCTCTGATGTCGTCTCTGACAGAGGACCCCAATTTGCCTCTCAGTTTTGGAGGAAGTTCTGCCGACAGATTGGCGCCACCACCAGTCTGTCGTCAGGCTTCCATCCACAGACTAATGGGCAGGCTGAACGCACTAACCAGATTCTCGGTTGTATGCTTCGCACACTAGCTTTACGTAACCCAGAGTCTTGGAGCGAACAACTGCCGTGGGCAGAATATGCCCATAACTCGCTACCTTCATCGTCCACGGGGCTTTCCCTGTTTCACTGTTGCCTAGGTTACCAACCTCCTCTGTTCCCCTCTCAGGAGACAGAGGCATCCGTTCCCTTAGTTCAGACCTTTATTCAGCGGTGCCGTCACACCTGGAGGGGAGTGAGAACTGCGTTGTGCCAAAACAGAGAGCGCACGCGTAGGTCCCCTAATAAGCGTCGTGTCAAGGCACCCAGATACGTTTGCGGCCAGAAGGTTTGGCTGTCCACCCATAATTTAAATTAGCACCAAGCTTTATCGGTCCTTTTTCTATTGTCAAAGTCCTTAGTCCCGTGGCCATTAAACTCAGGCTACCCCTTTATCTGTGGCGCGTTCACCCCATCTTTCACGTTGCGTGTATTAAACCCGTTATTCGTTCCCCCTCCCGTCCTACCCCTTGCCCGGTTCTTGTTGAAGGTTCCCCTGTCTACAGGGTCAGGAGACTGTTGGACGTGCGACCTTGGGGGCGTGGTCATCAGTATCTGGTCGATTGGGAGGGATACGGTCCTGAGGAGAGAAGCTGGATTCCAGCCCGGGATGTCCTGGACTGCTCGCTCATCAAGGAATTTCTTCTCTCACACCAGTCCTCTACCTCGGGAGTGCCAGGAGGGGTACGGTCATTAGTCGGGTTTGAATTTCTCCCTTTTTTCCACTCTCTCTCTCCTGTCATTACTGCCACTTTAGCTCAGCTGCTCGCTATTGCAATCAGCGCTCGCACTGATCATCTACACATCTGTTCCTACTCTACTCTAATTCTTACTGCTTTTTCCCTCTGCTTTCTGCCAGATTATTGTATACGCTAATGTGTTACTCAGCGTCTCATTCCAAGCTTTCCTTTTCTTATTTTTCGTTAGTTTTGTCTCTGTCTAAGTCTTATTTGTGCTGTATAGTCCGTGCTCATCTCACCTGTTCTCTGTCCAGTCCGCCTGCTGCCAGAGCTCGCCTGGTTACCTGCCATCTGCGGTGCTGGGTCTGCTGGTGTGGATCTGTGCCACCTGCTCACCGCAAGCCCTCTGACAAGTCCTGGACTTGTTCTCCCCTTTGTGGACCATATCTGTTCTGCCAGCTGCGTTCACCCTCAAGAGCCGGTGCTCGGCAGTCTGCCTTTGTTCTCTAAGTTTTCCACTGCTCTAATAAACTGTTAGTTTTCCAGCCATTCACCTCTGGGTCCTCTGTCCCGCCCTGACAGTATTGACCTCTTTTATTCTTGCTGTAGTATTGTTGCTGCAGCCGACACTGCTGCCATGTTGTGGAGGCGCTGTGTTTTTTTTTTTTTTTTTGTGAAAGCAAATATACTTTGTTTGGCTTTCCATAAGAGAGAACAACTAGAAATCAGTGGTTAAGTTGTATTTACAACACTGTTCCAGAATAGTTCAACCTAAATATTCAGATGTGTGCAGCTCATTTTATGGAGGACTGTTTCTTGATCCTGGGAAGGCTGTGCACAAAGGCTGTTTCTAAGTGGGGCAATTCCAACTTTGCAAGGACAGTCTGGTGCTTCTGACTCACAGTCTGTAAGTACATTTACATATTTAAAGAATATGCCACTGATCATTTAAATGCAAGTTTTGAGCAGTGTAGAGTAGTGCTTGTTTTTTGTTTCTCTGATCACAAATGCAGACATGGTTTTATGTTCATGCAGCGTGATACGCAAAGCAACATGTAAAAAGACAGTATAAGTCATTATAATCAGTAATTATGTGCCCACTGGATGCAACAAATGCCTTGTTTGTAATGTGTTTTGTTGGTTTTGTCTTGTCTCGCTGGGACTATGCATCACAGTATGTTAAGTGGCTTAACATTTCCGTCACAAGCTTGAGGAATTCGGCCAATCACAACGCACTTGATAGCTGGCCAATCAGAGCACACCTCGATTTTCAGAATGATGAGCTTTGTAAAAATCGATGCGTTTCAGAAAGGCGGGGGATAGAGGAGCAACAATAATGTGCATTATGTGGAAAATAATGTGTTTATTGAAACTATTACACCAAATACAATAAATAATGTTCTTTTTAGCAACATCATATGACCCCTTTTAATTCTTGAAGCTCCAGCCTCTTCTCCGGGAGCACCAACTCATTTGCATTTAAAGGGATACACACAAAAACAGTGCATTTTGGCTCATACCCTAAAAGTGGCAATTTTAACAAGCTATAAAAAAAATTATCTGTGGGGTATTTTTAGCTAAAACTTCACATACACACTCTGGAAAATCAGAGACTTATTTTACATCTTGTAAAAAGGGACATACTAGGTTCCCTTTAAAAGTTTAGTAACATTCTTGCAAAAATTGTGAACCAAATATTAAAATAAATAAAAAATAAAATCACTCGTATAGTATTTAGTCAGTGTTTCTGGTCCTGAAAATCAATCTGAATGTTTCTCAACCTTTTTTTTCACTGATTATTAATTGAAAACAAAAAATTAAAGAAAATTGAGGTTTAGGCTCCATTTTGCACCAAGTTCAGTGTCCCGTATAGTATTTGTTACTTTTTAACTTCTAATTACAAACACTAAAACTGTCGAACTGCTGGTGATCTCATTGTTCTTCAGCATCAGTAATGAAGGATCAAGAATAAGCACAAACCTCTTTGTTCTTCAGTATCTTAATGATTCATTCTGCAGGGTTCTGGATCACTCATGTTCTCACTGTTCTTTATAAACTCTTTCTTCACTTGTAGACTGATGGGAAAATATTCCAGCATTTATTGCTGATCTGCTGTGGGAGGAGCTTCAGTGAAGGTGAATTGTTGGGTGATAGGAGGAGCAGAGATTAAAAATGATAAATCATAATGAAATTAATAGTTGAAATTAAACTCATTCATTATCTCAAACAATCAAGTCATTTGCTTTCTTTTTATAAAGTGGTGTTTGTATTGGTTGACTTTTAAAAAAGAAAGAAGACGAAGGAAAAAGAAAGACAGGTGTCTCTTTAAAAAAGTGCTGGCCATGAATATGCAAATTAGTCTTCAGGTCCTTATTCACACCAGCTCAAACCATCTAATGCTCTCGACTGTCAACTGTGTGTGGTTTGTGACATAGAAACCAGACAGACATGCAGACAGTCTTTATGCAGTTTTATTGAGAAAATGTTCAGCAATGATGTTGACTGATGAATTTGCACTTGGTTTGTCTTACAGCATATTGAAAACACTACACAGAAGCAGCACATTAAATGTGATTTTCACCAATGGAGGGATGTTTTAGCACACTCAAAGCACAAACAGACCAGCTCTGAAAAAACTCTTTCCACAAAAAGAGTTTTGAGATGTGATGATGAAATAAACTTTTCACTCCACTGACTCTTCTTCAGAGTTTGAGCAGAGGTTCTCTCCGGTGTGAAGTCTCATGTGTGTCTTAAGGTTATTTTTATTTCTGAAACTCTTTCTGCACTGCTAACAGGTGAATGATTTCTCTCCGGTGTGAATCCTCACGTGTCTCTTGTGGTTACTCATATTTGTAAAGCTCTTTCCACACTGATCACATGTGTAAGGTTTCTCTCCGGTGTGAATTCTAATGTGTACCTGGAGTGCACCTTTCTCTGTGAAACTCTTTCCACACTCGTGACAGATGAAAGGTTTCTCTCCAGTGTGAATTCTGATATGTGTCTGAAGTGGAGCTACACCTGCGTAACGCTTCTCACACAGGTGACATGCGTAAGGTTTCAGTCCAGCGTGACCTCTGATGTGTGTCTTAAGGACACCTTTACATCTGAAACTCTTTTCACACTCATGGCACTTGAATGGTTTCTCTCCAGTGTGAATTCTCACGTGAATCTTAAGTGCACTTGCACCTGAGAAACTTCTTTCACACTGATGGCATGCAAATGGTTTCTCTTTATCGTGAACAAACATGTGCTTTGTAAGGACCGATTTGTAGACGAAACTATTCCCACACAAATGACATGTGAAAGGCCTCTCTCCAGTGTGAGTTTTCATGTGGTGTTCATAATGTCTTTTTATTCCGTAACTCTTCTCGCACACATGACATTTGAAAGGTTTCTCCTCAGCGTGATTTTTCATGTGCTGTACAAGCCCATGTTTTGTTCTATAAATCTTTTCACACTGATGACATGCAAAAATCTTCTCTCCACTGTGAACTCTTTTTTGTCCATCTCTTGGCAAATTCTCATGAGTGTTCATGTGTCTCTTAAGATCACTGTGACATATAAAACTCCTTCCACACAGACGACATGTGAACGGTTTCTCTCCAGTGTGAATTCTCACGTGTCTGGAACGGTGACCGCTACATGTGAAACTCTTTCCACACTGATCACAAGCGTAAGGCTTCTCTCCGGTGTGAATTCTCATGTGTACCTGAAGGCTACCTTTAAGTGTGAAACTGTTTCCACACAGACGACATGTGAATGGTCTCTCTTCTCTGTGACCTCTTTTGTGATCCACAAGGCGCCCATGTTTTTGGAGATTATTTCCACACTGTTGGCCTCCTGTTCTCAGATTTTCTTTTTGTGAAACCTTTTGGTTTGTTTTTATATACCGCTGTTTCCCATCGGCATCATTCACCTCCATCATATCTGAAATGATTGAAGTAATTTGTTAAAAATGTGCCAGTATTACAATTGTACAATAATTAAAAAGCATGTCATGTCATGTTTCGACGTTGTGTAATCGTTCACATGCTAAAAGTTAATTCTGTCATTCTTATGTCAATTCCTGGTCTTATAGCTTTACTATTTTAAAGCATTGAAAATGTGAAGTCAAGGTCATAGTTTTATTCTCAAGGAACACGATCATTCAGTGCACTGGAATTGTTTGCCATGTATTTAAATATAATTCTATTAAATCTATTTTGGATAAAGAAAGTTATTAAACTTTAATGTATTTTAGTGCATTCATCCCTGTGTTTCCTCAATGCTAATTCTCTGATTTTTGATTTAACTACAGCCACTAATGTGTATATATAATGTAAAGCTGTATTGTTCCTCAACTATCAATAATAAATATTAAAAAACAGACACTGACCTCTTTGTTCCTCAGTATCTTCATTTTCCTTCCTGCATGGAACTTCCATTCTGTTCTGGATCTCTGATGTTTTCAAGCTTCTTCTCCTCCAACAACTGTATGAAGAACTCAGTTGTTACATCTGGAGTGATTTTCTGCTTGTTTGTCTCTCACATTTATTGGTGGATTGCTGTAGGAGGAGCTTTACTAAAGGTGTCAATCACTGTTGGGTGTGAACCAGTGAACTTTCAGTAAAACATTCATCCTGGAGCCATCTGTTTCAGGCTTTTATTGTTCCAGATAAATATTCACCTGCTTATTCCTTTGGTGTAAACTAGAATATGAAGGCTCTGGTGGATAGTGAGAAGTCACAAAACATCTGTTCAGAACCGAAGGAATCTTTAATAGAGGATAGCTTGATGAAACATAAGTAGTTGTGGTTCTAAACAAAAACAGAAATGATCAAAGATACAAATAACAAAGTTCACTGATACAAGCATTGACAGATAAAATATGGTAGTAATTTTAGTCATTACATCTTACATAGCACTATTTAGGAGTTCTCTGATTTAGGTTATTACTGTAAGTACACAAAAATATTCATCAAAACAGAAGCCATGAAATAACTCCATATTACTGACATAACCATAGAGATAATCTCACACAGATGGATTTCTGCCACATGAATTTAAGTCTAGCTGTTATATACTGTGAGAATAAGCATAAAGAACTCCATAAAACAATTGTATCCATATTACACATTATTACACATTAACCAAATTATTATATTCACGAATCATTGTGTGTGCATCATTTAATTAATTTAATGATATTTATCATCATTCCTTTTAGCTAAGGATGCTACATCTGACAATAGAGCAAACCCGATTGAAAATATAAAATGACACATTTAAACTATATAAGACTGATAAAACACTGATCTTAAAGCTAATTGTTAAACTAAGATCACTCACTTGTATATAAACATGCACAATCTGATGAACTTTCTTCATGTGTACACAGAAGTGCGTCATCATGAAAACTGAAGCATGAAAAGAGGCACAAAATCACTTTCACAGACTTTTACATTAACTGTTCCCTCCTGGTGGAATGACCTGCTCGACTCAATCAGAGCAGCTGAGTCCTTAGCCGTCTTCAAGAATCGGCTAAAACACATCTCTTCCATCTTTATTTGACCCTATAATTCTAGCACTCTCTTTTCTAATTCTATTCTTTAAAAAAAAAAAAAACTGCCCCCTTTTAGACTTGCAATCTGTTCATTTACATGAGAGCTTAAGTTATTACCATAATGAATGAGGTGAAAAGAGAACTATCAGCCTGGAATAATGAGGTTTTTCAACAGCTCTATTAACACTGATGTGCAAAAACAAATCAAGATCATCAGCAGAAGGCTGAAAGCTCTACTAACAGCTCTATTAACATAAAAAAGGTCCCCAAAACATAAAAAAACCGGTCCCCAAAAAAAAAAAAAAAAAAAAAAAACAGCTTTAACTGCCCCAAATGCTTCTTTTGTGTTTCCCAGTGGGCTACAGGAGACCAAGATTGAAAAGTCAGATTGAACTGTTGAATGGAATAAAATAATACTTAAAATGAGTTTTAATTAGGCTTTAATGTTTTAGTATCTACATCTTGGTTTGGTTCTTTGTCAACCCATCAAAATTTGTATTATTTTTTTGTTCGATTCATTATATTGAGATAGTAAAACACCAACTGAACTACATAACATGATGTCTTATTTACACAAGAACATTGCTTATATGTTTAGAAATTGGGAGAACTGGGATATTTTTATAATAGAATGAAAATAGAAAAAAAAATGTATAGAATGTGTTTAATCCCTTAGCTCCTTTATTAGATAACTAAAGACTAAAGCTCTGTTGTTGAATTATTTAAATGAACATAGCTTTTGCAGAGTTGACACAAATTAAGTTATGAAGTGAATAACTGTAGATTTGTATTAAAAACATTTTAATAACAAACTGATCTCTATACGTAATTCTGTAACATTCTTGTATTTCCATCTCCATAGATTGCCGTTTCCTTCACACTTTTGTTCAGTAATTGAAAAAATATATTTCAGAATAAATAACACATTCAAAAAGAAATTCTAGAAATAAAAGGTTTATTTTTTTTCAATCAAATGAGACGTAGTAAACAAAAAATGGTTTGAAATTACTGTGAAAGACAAACTTAAAATCTTTGCTGTAAATGATCTTTTCAATTTGCTGGAGTTGCAGTGAAGTGAGAACATGTGTCTTTGACCATCACAGTCATCCATTTGTTTGCAGGCCATCATTTACGTCAAACCATTTAATGCTCCCTCCATCTGCACTCCATCACCCTGTATACAGAGAAAAAAATGCATGAAATACCTTAATTTACATTAATCCCACCTATCACCAAATAACCAGCCTTAATTTAACCACTGTAGATTTACAATAAAACTGTAGCAGGATCTAAAGCAGTGGTCGGCAACAGGTTGCCAGCAATAATATCTGGCCTGCCCAGACAACATTTTAGTGTTTTATTTTGAGATTAATTGAGAGCTTTTAATTTGAAAATACAGTCTTCCAATGCTGGAACAGTTCATCTTCACCATTTCTCCTGTCTTAGGCAACAGAAACATAATGGGAAAATAAATACATAGCCGTCTGCAAAACCCAGGCGCTGCTCCAAAACCACCTTTGCTCACCATCCACTTTGTTAGTGACAGAAATGTGTTCCCTGAAAAACAAGTAGAAATGACACACGTTTTAAAGGCAAACCCCATACAGAATACACACACCTCTCAAAACCATAACTTATTTATTCTCTTACTTGAATTATCAGTCTCAGGCAGTGGCGGTTCTACACAGAGGCCTAGGGAGGCCCGTGCCTCTGTAGGCATGTCCCTGGCCACCCCCGCGCTGTAAAAAAAAATGTAATATGATTTTACACGCGAGCGCCAAAAGCAGAATTAATGCGACGCAACGTTCTACACGAGTAAATTAGTGCAGCGCACACAAACACTGTTGCCTGCAGTGCTGCTCGGTGAATGAGAGCTCAGCAACTACTGCAGAGAGGAGCTACGATTTCTTCTTTTGCAAGAGTCGAAGGTAAGCAAAACCATTTCATCTCATATGTGACTTGTTGTTCTTGGACATAACCGTGTTACTTTTCTTCCTCACACTGAAAATGATATTAAGTTTGTAAATGTCTGGTCTCGATATGTTTAGAAACGTAATCATATTCAGGGATGCAAACAGCGCGCTTTTCGGCGCCTCCTGCTTTTTTCACGTCAGTTTGGGTGACTTGGGTCTGATTATAATTTCACAAAGTCATCTAAAGCCATTCCATAGCTTTCGTTCCAGAAATCTATACATACAAATTCCAGTGGCACACTTGTCTTAATAGATTCAAGAGGTGCTCTAGCCTCAGGTTCCTGAGTCTTCCCGACTACACAGCACTTACAGTGAGAGACATATCTTTTGACGTCTGCATCCATACTGGACCAAAAGAATCTCTGACGCACCAGGTGGAGAGTTCTACTTTGTCCTTGATGACCAGCATCATCATGAGTCCCTCTCAGGGCGGCAGCTCTCAGAGGATGAGGAAGTACAAGCTGGTATCTGAGTTTTCCCACCCTATCCTTGGATCTGCGGTAGAGAACATTGTCCTTGACTTCCAACTTTTCCCAGTGTTTCAGCAGTCTCAATACAAGGGTGGATTCATTATCCCTCTCTCTGCGTGATGGTCTCCTCCTCCTATCAACAAAGGATAACACACAGGCGATGGTGGGGTCAGCTATCTGTTTCCCCCATATCTCCTCCATCGAAAAGACTGGGAGCGTATCCACTCCTCCATGAACCAAACTGCTGGCACAGTGGGTCAATTGAGCACCACGTACAGGTCTGCTGGGTTCCCAATCTAGACAAGACTCAAAAATAGCTTTCACAGCTTCACTTCTTATCTGACTCATGCTCCCAATTTGGACACTCTGAACACAATCCTCAGAATTTTGATGGAGTACATTCACAGACAGTCGAAAAGCTTCTTGAACCGATTCTGAAGTTACATCATGAGCCTTACTCTCCAAGGTTTCACAGACTTCCAGAGTTCTGGCAAAGGGATGTCGACTCAACAGATCAGCAGGAATGTTCTGGGTTCCGGGTATGTATTTCAAGTCAAAGTCAAAGGGAGCCAGTTTGGAACCCACCTTTGTTCACAAGCATCCAACTTAGGCTTAGACATGCCTTTCAACCAGGGAAGTCGTGGCCTAGTGGTTAGAGAGTTTGACTCCTAAACCTAAGGGTGTGGGTTCGAGTCTCGGGCCGGCAATACCACGACTGAGGTGCCCTTGAGCAAGGCACCAAACCCCCAACTGCTCCCCGGGCAGCATGAATGGCTGCCCACTGCTCCGGGTGTGTGTTCACGGTGTGTGTGTTCACTGCTGTGTGTGTGCACTTTGGATGGGTTAAATGCAGAGCATGAATTCTGAGTATGGGTCACCATACTTGGCTGTATGTCACGTCACTGTCACTTTCGGTATATGTCAAAGAATTGTAATCCGTTAGCACTGTGAACGTAGTCCCTTTCAACCAGCGAGCAAACTTTTCGCAAACTGCCCACTTTAGAGCATAAAACTCTAATCTATGAGCTGGATAATGTGACTGAGCCCTCGACAGGGTCTTACTCGTGAAGGCTACTGGTCTTGGCTTTTTCTCCCCATCCGGTATCTGACTCAGAACTGCACCTAGCCCATCCATAGATGCATCAGTAGACAAGAGGAATGGTCTCTTAAAATTTTATTTACCTTCTCAGCCAGGGTTTTAACCAACATTATACATATAATCTTTCACATACTTCTCAGTGTGCTTTTTTGCTGAATTTAATGCTGGAAATGTGGACCTTATTTTACTTAGATTTTTATTAAAATTGTATGATTTAAATTTTTTCCCTAAAATCTAACTCTTTACTTTTACTTATGATCGGCAATATCTTTTCAGATTCTGAACACATCAAAAAACACCAACCCTATAGAACACTATAGAACTATATTCATTATAGAACAGGAACATCATTTGCTGGTCACTTTTTCTTGCCTATTTTCATCCTAGCAAAAAATGAATGTATGTGCCAAAGTAGAATTCATCAACCTTGCACTCCCACCAAGGTGTGGAGCATCGGGGTGGATGATGAGACCAGATGGAAGAACATTAAAGTCAAAGGTCTCAGCATAGCGGTAAAGAACCTCTGGCTCAAATTTCAATCCTCTACACATCTCTCTCTTGAGACCCCAGACAGATGTTTACACACACTGTTTAATGCAAGATATAAATGCATTTAACCTGCAATTACAAATGCATAATGTTTTGATATTTTAATCCTAAAATGTTGAATACTGATATTTGAAATGATAAAAAAAGAAAGTGCTTTTGCTAAGTTTCTGTCTAGTGTTTTATAATTGAAAAAAATATGCACTGGTATGTTTAATGACTAAAATAGTTTGTAGAACCCGTCAATACAGTTGGTAAATATTTTTTTATATTTGTGGGGGTGGGGGGAATAGACATAGTCTCAGAAAAATATTTCCAGGAATCTCATTTTTCATGATATCATCCTTCAGATTTGAAATAGAAACTCATGAGACATGTGACTTTCAACCCATTACTTTTCTAGATTGCTCCAGGACTGATTTCATGTATTTTTATATCAAATGAAAAAAAATTCAGTGTGGTAAAAAAAAAAATTCAAGGCACTTCAGTGTCTAAAACTTTTAATATTTTTGAGCATAATCAAATCTGGTTGATAAAAAGTAAAGACCAAATTATCTTTTTTCCAAAGACACCAGATGTATGTGTGTAACACACTGAAGTAAGGAACTGTTACAATTTTAAGTTAGGTAGGGCACTTTCAGCTGTGACTTCCATAACGGGGGTGCTGGCTAACAGGTTAAAGTAAAATAAAGATAAAGCAAAAAAAAAAAAAAAAACACTACAAAACAACTGCGGGAAGCACGGGACTGCGGGAAGGGCATGTAAGGGAAAAGTAGCAGCAGCCAACAGCCCACAGCAGCTAACTGCCCTGAAAGCATCAAAGGATGGAAAAAAGAACTGAAAGGGTGGTCCCCAGGCAATGACGCACAACACAAATGGGAATCACACAAAAAAAGTGACTAGAATCCCCTTTAATACGGTCCCGCACAGTTCCTAATTGCAGGGCTCAACATTAACGCATGTCCGGGCCAAGTGGATTTTGTGAAGGGGCAAGTGAAAGAGAATTTTACTTGCCTGACCGGACAAGTAACCTGATCCAAATTTTTATAACAAACAATAACTAGGGCAGCACCGAAACTTTGGCTAGAATGATTTTGATTTTATTAATTTCAGTGTAAACATTGACTAATAATGGATAATGTATTGACAGTATCAAGGTCGCGTCAGTTGAGGCTCGCAGAGAAATCAACACTATAAGCGCAACAGCACATACAAAGAAACAAACTTGAACAAATATACTGCAGTAGAAAAAAATATAAATATTCTATATAATATATGCAACACCACACGACCAGGAGTGATGTTTTCTCGACTTTCAGCTTGATTGGAAATGTGATATTGATTTTATACAACTTTAGTTCAATAAACTAGTAATACTGACTTACATTTTAGACACATTATGGATAGTTTTTGCTCCATTTCTAAGCAACAGTCGCGCATCTCAGAGCAACACACAACAGTCTTTCGTTACTAAATGATTCATTTTTGAACAAGTCAATGATTCAGTGAGCCATTTATATAAACGGTTACTTGCTTCATTTATTGAATGAATCAGCCTGTAGTGTTCTTGTGCAGTGTGTTGAAACTCTGACTAATCACCAAGTTAAACCGTAGCCAATGCAGACAGAGTCGTAGTAAGGTTAATCATTTACAGTCACTCTTCCTCATTAACATTTGTGGTGAAAAGGCATTGCCTCTATGATGCTTTTAAATGGATGCATTGGATTATCAGAGAGAGCACACCATGTCTGTCTCATTGTTTTTCATGCAGAACTGGGAGCACTAACAGGAAGTGACTTCATCACATGAAACAAAAAATCTAATTTTTACAAATGAGGTAGACAAAGAAAAGGAAATTATGAACTACACATTTTTACTTGAGAATATTTACCAAAAATATTTAAAGCTGATATTTGAAACTTAAATGTCTTAAAGGGCAACACACTGCCTGCCTGACCTATGTGAGGTCACTATGAACTTGTGAGTGGGCTAAACCTTAGTTTTTAGATCAGTTTTTGGGTAGAAGTAAAACAACTTCTACAATTGGCCTTAGAAATGTTTTTATATTGCCGGGGTCAGTTGTTGTGACCTCAGCCTTTCTGACATGGCCATCCCTTCCAGGAAATTTGGCAGAGATTCTGGCCATAGGCCAACAATTGCGGGCTGTTTGATTGTCCCTGAGCAGAACTAGATCTCCCACTTGAAGGTTCCTGCGAGGTACTGTCCACTTCTGTCTGTGTTGCAAGCAAGGTAAATATTCGCGGCTCCAGCGGGTCCAGAACTGGTTTGCAAGAACCTGAACTTATCTCCATTGCTCTGTGTACAGGTCCTTGTCTGAGAAGTCTCCAGGAGGAGGCGGAACTCCTGTCTTCTGTGTAAGGAGCACTGACGGTGAAAGTATGAATCGTTGTTCTGGGTCTGCAGACACAGGTAGGAGTGGTCGTGCATTAATGATAGCAGTAACGTCTGCCATTAGTGTGCAAAGAACTTCGTGGGTTAAGTGAGTTTTCAGCTGCAGAAACATTGAATCTAAGATTCTTCTGGCAATGCCGATCAGGCGCTCCCACGAGCCTCCCATGTCAGAACTGTGTGGTGGGTTGAATTCCCAGCTGCATCCTTGCTCACTGAAGTACTTCTGCACCATTTTGTCCATTCCAAGCTCCTTGCACGCTCCGATGAAATTGGTACCGCAACCGGAACGGAGCTGTTTCACAGGGCCTCTAAGTGCAAAGAAGGGTCTGAGAGCATTTATGCAACTTGATGCGTCCATCGACTCAACGTGATCTCAACATGCACAGCTCTTGAACTCATACAGCAGAACATGATGGCCCACCACTTGCTCTCTGCCTGTCCTCCTCTGGTGCATCTGCTTGTGACAGACCAGGGTCCAAATACATCGAGACCCACATACGTAAAGGGAGGGCAGATTTTAAGATGTTCAGATGGCAGGTCTGCCATGTGTTTTTCTTCAAGCTTTCCACGTAACTTCCGACAGGTTATGCATTTATGGAGTACTGAATTGATAAGCGACTTGCCTCCCAAGATCCACAATCCTGCTGCCCTGATTGCTCCTTCCGTCAAGTGGCGGCCCTGATGTTTCACTTGCTTATGGTGATTTCGAATGAGCAGTAGGGATATGTGGCTATCTTTGGGGAGAATTATTGGATTCTTTTCTGCAGTTGCAACCTCAGAGTACTTCAGTTGTCCACCAACACAAATGAAATTGTTCTCCACGATTGGACTGAGTTTCTGTAAGTGGCTACTTTTGAATATAGCTTGGTTAGCTTGGAGGGCTGACAGTTCTTTTGCAAATGCAGCCTTTTGTGTTGCTTTAAGGATAACATTCCTTGCTTGGTCCATTTTCATTTTTAGATGAAGCTTTGTATTATATTAAAAAAGAGGGTACTTTGGCAAAAGTGGTCAGCACAGAAAAAAGAGCCCAAGAAATTTTTGAAGAGCTCCACAACAGCCCAATAGGTGCCCAACTGTGGCATTCAAAAACCCTGGATGCCATAAGTAAGCGCTTTTATTGGCCTGGTATGTCTGTGGACATAAAAAAATCGGTGAGTTTAATATGTGAATCCTTTTTCATTTCTATTAGTCCATCAAAACTGATTTTGATAATTCATTTTAGGTCAAACACTGTGCCGCTTGTCAGAAAAAGCAATGTTCTCTGAAGAACCCAACGGAATATACCCCTATCGTGGTATGAAAAACACAAGGAATATTTTATAACCACAATTTTATATTAAACATTAATGTTTATTAGGTGGCTCAGCCTTGGGATATTGTGGGGATGGATTTAGTTGGAAAGCTCACACCAACCAGTACATCTGTGTCATGGTAGATTGTAGTGGTGTGAGGCTTTCCCACTGAAAACCAACAGCACAGAGGAGGTAACGGCCTGCATAATAAAATTGTTCTATGAATTTGGTGCCCTTAAAAGGCTCCTAACAGAAGAAGGCACTGAATTTGGAAATAAGGTTAGTGCTTTGCTTTTTATTTGTCTTTTATTCCATTCATTGTTCTTCATAAGTAAAAACCTTATTCTCACTAATTTGTAAATGAGATTTGTGTTGATCTGTTCACAGATCAATCTGGGTGTGTGCCAAACTCTGGGCATTAAGAGAAGTCTATGTGCGCCATACCATCCACAAATAAATGGACTGGTTGAGAGACTCAATGGCACAATTCAGAGGTAACACACATTTCCATATTTTTAAAATGAGACCTTTGTATATGGCAATATAATCTTATTTATTTATTTATTTTTCGCTATACAGATGTTTGAGCAAGTTGGTAGGGAACAGGCCAAGCTCGTGGGCTGATTATTTGGAGGCCACAATGTTTGGTCTGCGAACCAAAAAGCAGATAACAAACAAATTTTCCCCGTACTTTCTGCTATTAGGTCTTGAGGCTAGGTACCCATGTGAGGTACCAGACACCTATGAGGTAGGCACTATAAATTTTCTATAGCAGTATTTTTTTTTCAATGTGTAAGCACAATTTTCTTCTATACTGTAGATCAATGAAAGTGTGGAGGAAATGATTGCAGAGGAGTGCATTTCTGAATGTATCAAACGGTAGGACAGGTTGTACCAAATTGTTCAGGAGAATATGGCACAGGTGCAAAAAAAAATAAGAAAGAGGAAACTTGATCAAGGAGAGGCTGTTGTCATGCAGGTTGGGGACAGAGTCCAGAGGCAAAATAAAAGAAGTCAGCAGAGAAACGGGGGCAAATTGGATCCTGATTTTTTAGGCCCATACACTGTCACTAAAGTTGATGGTAAAAGCGTAGACATTGTGGATGACCATGGCAAACTATTTCCAAGAGTAAACACTGATCACCTGTTACACTTTTTAGAAGATCATCCACCAAAAGCTGCCAAGGTCACTTCAACCATCACAGCCACACCCTTCCCTGCCACAACTTTTTCAGTTCCTCAAACCATCCAGGCTGCGGCCTCCTCTGCTGTGCCTAGCACTGATTGTATGTATCCACCTTTTAAAACCTACAGTATGTAAAGAGAACACCACTCTATTATCACTAGTGTTGTGTGTGTGTGTGTGTGTGTGTGTGTTTCTTTCTTTTTTTCTTACTATTTTTAGTATTACAAGACATCTGGGCAGGAAAAGTAGGAGGAAGACTGTGGAGCAAAATAGGTCCATATAAAATATTTCCCTGGGATCTTGAGCACCTCCAACCTGGAGAGAAGCTTGAGAGTGAGGTGAGCTAGTTTTCACACAATTCCTAATAATTCATTTATTTAGACTTCATCATAATGCTTTTTTTTATGTGTGGAACAGACAAATGATTGAACCACATTCTTGTTCAGGTTTTCAATGTCTACCTCACTTGCATAGCAAGCAGATATGCAGAAAAGGCATTTGTCATTGATTCATTTCAAATGACAAATCTGTGAAATGGCAAGGCCAATGAAATGAAGAAGGTAAACAAGCTTGTTTATTTTGATATGATTATCATTAATGTTCATGTTTGATCTGTAATTGTCTGTGTACCCATAGATGAATCTGCAGGTTTATGATTTGCTGGTGGGCTCTGTAAATGAGGGTGACCACTGGACACTGCTGGTTTGTTTCACTCTATGATGTCTGTTGTTCTATTACACTATAAGAGAATGGATTTTGTGTTCCTTTAAGACTGAAAGATAAATTCAGTGTCTTGCCAGGTAATATATCCTCAGGAAGGAAATATCATTTATATGAACTCCTGTGGTGAAGGCAGCAGGAAAGTTGCTCACTGCCTTAAGGCTGCGAGGTGAGAAACGAAGAACCTTCATCAGGTAATGGTTTATAAGTTTTATACAAATTTTTCTTTCTTCAATAAAAGGGGTTTCGTGGATTCAAAGGGTTTCAAGGGTGCCACATGGAAGTGTGTCAAATTACCTCACAGCTCACTACATTAAGTGAGCCTTAGTGTATAAGCAACGTGAGTATTTTTTTTATATGATTGTTAAATGTAGAATGTTGTGTGTGTAATAAAATTAAATGGTTTCGATTACAGGTCAAAACCTTTCTTGGCAAGTGGCCATCGTTTTTTTCCCTACCGAATTTGGAATTTGGTTGCTTTATTTTTTTTTTATTCGTTATGTTTTGATTTGTGGCATTCATTTTTGTGAGATCTGCCTGTCTTATTTAAGTGGTATATCACTGTATTGGGAGGTCTTGTTTGGTTGTGTGTTTTACATATTATGGTTTGATTGGGTTTGATTTTCTTTGGGTTTGATTTGTTCCTCCATTGTGGTGTATTTCCCATTTTATGATTCTAGGTTGATTGGTGCTACTTTGAGTGTCATTCTTATTATGTTTTTCTTTTTGATCTAAATTATGATTTGTTTAATTAATCTGAATTTTAGATTAATGATATATTTTTCTAATTGTATTATTTTAGTTTGATTTTGATTTGTTTGGAGCATTGTTTCTATTTCTTTTGAAAATTAATTTGGTTAAGTTTACTTTAAATTCATTTAAAGTGGTGTTGAATTGTTGTAGTTTATTTTCTTTTGTGTTATGAAAAGTGTTACTAAGTCATTTCAGCCATAAAAGAAGAACGGTATTTCTCATTTTATAAAATAAATCAACCCTTTTTTGTACTCTGGCTTCTAGCTCATTTATTTGAACTGCCTGTGCGAACAAGAAAAAAAGATCAGGTCATTGTTAGGGTCCCCCATCCCAGAATTTGTGGGTGGAGTAGTCAATTTGGTCGACAATTTAATAGCTATGAGCAACCCAAGGTCACAATATATATATATATATATATATATATATATATATATGTATATGTATATGTGTGTGTGTGTCTGAGTATAAAACACTACATGTGTATTTTAAAGTTGCACTACAATTTCATTCATTCAAATCTGATTTTGTTTAGATTGCATGTAACTCTTGCAATGGCTGGTACCACTGGGACTGCATAAGCAGGCCAAGTTTGGAGGCACATTTTATTTGTCCAGGATGTCAAGGCCCTATTTAAAGTGTTTACCCCCTCCACCAATATGTCTTGTCCACATACACTTATGTCAAATAAAAACTTAACACCAAATCATTTGAAGTCTTTAATGTATTCAACATTATACTTAATAATTTGCACAGTTACTACTGTAAAGAAATTGTGACCCTGGAGCACAAAAGCAGTCTTAAATCACTGGGGTATATTTTTAGCAAGAGCCAAAAAAAAAAAATGTATGGGTCAAAACTATTTTTTCATTTATGCCAAATCATTAGGAAATTAAGTAATGATCATGTTCCATAAGATATTTAGTAAATTTCCTACCATAAATGTATCAAAACTTAATTTTTGATTAGCAATATACATTGCTAAGAACTTAATTTTGACAACTTTAAAGGCGATTTTCTCAGTATTTTTTATTTATTTATTGATTTTTTATTTTTTTTGTACCCTCAGATTCCAGACATTCAAATAGTTGTACCTCGGCCAAATATTTTTCTATTTTAATAAAAGCTTATTTATTCAGCTTTCAGATGATGTATAAATCTCAAATTCGAAAAATTGACACTTAAGATTTTGTGGTTCAGGGTCACATATGTGGTATGTTTCTTAGCTAATTATGTGAAACAGCTGAACAAGAAAAAATACATATTGTATTAGATCTTAATGCCACCTCAGATATTTGTATACAAGTTATCAAACAAAAGTTTAAAAGACCCTGGAAAGGGTTTAAAACGCTTGTATGCATCTACTTAATGGCTGTTGGCTCATTTACCAAGAGTGTATCCTAATGATGGGAAGGCAAATCAATGGCTGTAATTATGAAATCAAACATAACGTATTACAAACTACAAACTATTGTGCTTGGATGAACAAAAAAAAAAAAAAAAAAAAAAAGAAAACAGTCGCTGAACCACACGTACGTAAAACTTCTGTGCGGTGATGATGCTAGAGTGCACTGATATTTTCAGAGTCGCTTTAACGCAAAACAGGAAACTCATGAATATTCATGTATGCTCCGCCCAGCGTCACAGAAAATCTCAGACACCGAATATTTCAGAACACCTGGTAATGGTCGATGCAGAGTAAGTGAATGTGTCTGTTGTTATCTCCCATAGCAGACCTAAACTCTGTTGGGTGGGTGAGGTTTCGCCACTCAGATCTAGGTCCTTGATTATAGGAGCACAATCTTCAGGAGGGAAAGCTTCCATAACTGTCTGAGAGTTTGAAGCAAACTTGTGTAAATGGATGTTTGAATGAGCAAGTGAAGCCTGTGTTCGTTGGAGCAAATCAATTGCCTCAGCTTCTGATGGTACAGATACAAAACCATCATCAACATAGAAATGTCTTTCCACAAACTTGACGGTATCAGCACCATGCTCCTGTGCACCTTCTCTGATGGCTCTTCGCAGCCCATAAATGGCCACAGCAGGAGATGGCCGATTGCCGAAGACATGGACCTTCATCCGATACTCAATAATTTCCTTGTTGACATCATTGTCCTTGTGCCATAGAAAATTTAGAAAGTTACGATGATCTTCACACACCAAGAAACAATGGGACATCTGCTGAATGTCCGCTAGAATTGCAACTTTCTCTTTCCGAAAACGTAGCAGGACACAGACAAAGGAGTTATTGAGGTCGGGGCCTGTGAGGAGCACATAATTGAGACAGACACCAGAGTAACAAGCACTGGAATCAAAGACCACCCTGATCTGATTGAGTTTTTGGGGATGGTAGACCCCAAATGTAGGAAGATACCAACATTCATCCCCTTCTCTCAGTGGTGGTGCTACCTCGGCATGTCCATTAGTAAAGATCTTTTCCATAAATGCCACATGCTGTTGCTGCATCTCAGGTTTTCTCTTCAGGGTTCGGTGCATGCATGTGAAACGATGAACAACTTGCTCTTTATTGTTTGGCAAGGACTGGCGTGGTTCTCTGAACGGTAGAGGAGCTACCCAGCTTTTACCATTATTTCTGTAGATGTTAGTGTCCATTATTTTTAGGAAAGCTGTGTCTTCCATGGATGGAGCAGGCATATTATCATGTTCAGTTCTACTGAACACTGTCTGTCCAATCGCCTTTTCAGTTGCTTTGGTAGACGTGCTACCACTTTGCTGCATCTCCTTGACCTGTATAAAGCTCGTACAGGGTTGAAAAATTGAATGGCGGCCTGTTTCCAGCACATTGGTATTGAATGTGTTGACTGTTGGCCTATGTACATTACCCCTCACCTCTCCTATTACTACCCAGCCCAGGTCTAGTCGTTGGGCAAAGGGGGCATTGTTTGGTCCATTGACCTGCTGCCTAACTTTGTGTGCCCTGATAACATCTCTTCCGAGTAGCAAAAGTATTTCTGCTTCAAATTCTAGTTCTGGAATGTATTTGGCAATGTGACGGAGATGAGGCTAGTGAAGGACTGCACTTGGCGTTGGAATCTCAGATCGATTGTTCATGATGTCATGACACTCAATGAGTGGTGGAAGGGAAATGAGAACTGTTCCGTCCAGGGACTCGATCAGGAATCCTTCTGCTTTCTAGCCAGATGTTTCTATGGTACCAGAGCAAGTTCTGAGATGATATGAATATTGTTCACTCTCCACATTGAACAGCTCAAAGAATTCTGGTCTGGCTAATGAACGATTGTTCTGGTCATCCAGAATTACATTGGCTTTGATGGCCAAGTCCTTGGAACCCTTAGGGTACAGTTTACGAGGCAGATTTTTGAGCATGAGCGGCACAACTGACCTTGACCACAAACTTCTGTACAGCTTGTATTGACAACAGCCATATTAGGCTGATTTTCTCCCTCCCCGCCACCCTCCTGTGACAGTGAAGGAGCCTTGACTACTTGTGATGATGAGCCAGGGTGCATGGCCACATCATGATTGGTGCTACCGCATTCAGGGCATTTCACAAAAGACTTGCATTCCTTGGTGAGGTGAGAAACAGAAGAACAGCATTTGAAACATATTCCTTTCTCCTTGAGGAAGGCCTTTCTGTCGTCAAAGAGTTTGTTTCTGAATGTTCTGAATTTTTTCAGGGGGTGTGGTTTATTGTGTAGTGGCCATTTTGTTAGGGTCATCACTGGTTGCACACACACATTTGTTTTGTGAACGGTGATGGGTTTGTTGGTTTGGAAACTCTTTACAATGGATCTGTCTGGTTTCACAGTTGTTATAAAACTGCTTTGCATAAAACTAGGGTCATTTCGCTTCTTTGCTTCACAGCACACAAAGTAATACTCAAAGGGAGGAAAGCAACCATGATTTTCTTCCTTGTACCATGACCCAGAAGTCACCCACTTGTCCTGAAGCCCATATGCAAGCTTAGCTACAATTGGTGCGATTCCACGTGAAGTGTCAAGGTATGACAGACCTGTTAGATAACCATCTTTTTTAGCACCTTGGATTTCCATAAGCAAATCCCTGAGTTCACGTAATTTAATGTGGTCTCTAGCTGAAATCCTAGGAAAACTATCTAATCGCTGAAACAGTGACCTTTCACTCATGTAGCATAGCACTCACGTAGTCTTTCCCATGCTTTGGGTAAAGCAAGATTGGGATTACTGACATGCACTGAGCGGATCCGCTTCACCGTTTCGCCAGATTCCTTTCCCAACCATTTAGTCATGAGGTCCAATTCCTGGGTTGCTGTGAGGTGAACTTCACGAGCTGCACTGGTGAATGAGGAATACCATGACCAATAATTTTCAGGCTTATCAAATTGGTACAGTCCTGAACTAACGAGGTCTCGTCGAGCTAAATACTGTGCAAAAGGCTCTGCCTGAGGTGGTGTGTTAGCTGGAGAAATGTATTGAGCAAAGTAAGGTTTAGCAGGTGCATTCATGATGGGGGTGGTCCTCCCAACTTCAGATTTAATCACACCTGAAGACAGATCAGATAGGTTTGTTGCAGGTAAGTGCATCTCATCTTTCTCAGATTTTGGCTCATTTTTGATAGACTGTGCTTGTGAAGCGACGGGTAAGGCTGATAGAAGTGGAGGGGGGGGGCATGATCCTGTAGGTTAATTTGAGAATTGACAAATTCACTGGTACTTTCAATTTTAACTTTCTCTGATTCAGATCCTTCTCTTTCAACTGCAGCATGCATTGCTAATTCAGCATGTTCCAACACTTGTGCCCCCACAGCGGCTGCATCAGCTTCTCATTGTAGCGTTACCACTTCCAACTCAGTGTCTATTCTTACTGTTTCCAGCTGATTTTGAGCTTCTCTTGTTTCCATTTTCAGTTTAGCCTCTTGGCTGGCATATGATGCTCTCACTTTGGCGGCTTCAGCTCTGACCTGGGCACGGGCTGCACTCGCCGATGACGCAGATGACTTGTCAGTTCTTGCACTGCACACAGACGACTTGCTGCTTGTGGCCATCTTAACCACTTTAACATCAAATGTTGCCTTTTCACTGTAGTGTTTTCGTGCAGTGTGTTGAAACTCTGACTAAACACCAAGTTAAACCGTAGCCAATGCAGACAGAGTCTCAGTAAGGATGATCATTTACTGTCACTCATTAACATTTGTGGTGAAAAGGCATTGCCTCTATGATGCTTTTAACTGGATGCAATGGATTATCAGAGAGAGCACACCATGTCTGTCTCATTGTTTTTCATGCAGAATTGGAGCACTAACAGGAAGTGACTTTATCACATAAAACAAAAAATATTATTTTTTACAAATGAGGTAGACAAAGAAAAGGAAATTATGAACTTCACATTTTTACTTGAGAATATTTACCAAATATATTTAAAGCTGATATTTGAAACTTAAATTTCTTAAAGGGCAACACATAGCCGTTTGAACGAATCGGTTGAATCAATGATTGACTCATTAAGACAGTGACTTCCCACCACCTACTGGTGGTTTCATTTCATATTTCAAACTATTGTTGAATTTTTCCAACATTTCATATTTGTATGTCAAAAAAGTAATACATTAATCTAATAACATTATTTATGCATTTAGACAGATGGAGTTTGTTGATACTCATTTCATTTGAATAGTAACAATCATATAGTGTCTTATTATTCTAAATTAATGTATTGATTACATGTAAGAATTCGACGTAAATGGAGACATGTACATTTAATCAGTTTAGGAAAATATTGTCCTTTATAAAGTTAAAAAGTGTAACAGCAAAAATATGCTGATTAAAGTAATACCCGATAAAGCACTGATGAGACTGTTTCAGAATAAATTACATTTGTGGCAAAAAAATAAAAAAATAATAATCCTCGCCTGGCCACTGCTCCAAGATGGTCATCTTTCTGCAATGGGAACATGACTCATCCATGAACGCCACCTCAGCATGCTTAGTGCCCAGACACTTGAGGCAGCGATCATGACCATCACCCTGCGCCAGGTAATGACCGCATCCAGAAACTCACGAGTGAAACAGCATCATTAAAAAGATGATTTGTTGTTTTTACAAAGATGCACACGTGTATTCAGTTACAGTCATAAGCTCTTTCAGGGAAATGCTCTTTTATGTGCTGAGACACACAGGGGAGATGGCCACTTGCAGCACAACAGGAGGTAGTGCAGCCTGACGTTGTCACTCGGCTCTGACGCAAAAAGCTGGTATGCGTTGCACCTGCTGCCTTTTTATGCTCACGCTGTGATCAGCAGCAGCTGGATGCAATCACTGCATGCCAATGTCCATTGGCTTGTTTAGTAAACACTCGAAGTACATTGGTCTCTCTAAGCGAGATCCCAATTCGTCGGTCACGACTTGACTAGGAGTAAAAAAAAAACTGAAAGGGAACTACATGTATATGATTTTAATAGATGTTGTACAATGTATAAAAACTTTTGTTAATGCACAACACTTTTGTTTTGCACCCAAATTGCAATATGTTGTCTTTAGCAAGAATTTAGCTATAACTAACAACCCTTTACACAAACGTTGCTACAGTAGCTAAAAGCCCAGTTCTAGAGTTGGGGTACTCGAAATTCGACTCGAGTCCAATTTTGAATGAACTCGGACTTATCACGCACTCAGGTGAATTTGTACTCGGACTTGACACGGACTTGAACATTTTGCGTCATGTGTAACAATAAAACCAGCATAAAATTGAGATGAGAAATTAATTAATGTCTCCCCGTCTGTCATTTTACTGCACCACACCGGCAGGCAGCAGTAGCATATCATCTTATGCTTGCAGACGAAACACACACATCACTCACTGGATATCAATGTGTGGCTAGGACGATGTCTTCAAAGTCAGCAATAATTTGTTTTGCTTACGAAAATCATAAAGAATTTATTTGCAAGACATCCGGTAAAAAGAAGCACTCTGCGGATTGCAAATTTTGCAAAACAACTCTTACTGATGTTTCTGGCACGACTTCAAATTTCTACCGACATGTTCAGAGAAAACATAAAGAAAGGTAAGCTGCTTATTATAACTTTTATAGCAATTTAAATCCAAATAACATTGTTAGGGCTGGGCGATATGACGCTAAATATTTATTGGGTCTGTGTGTGCGTGGGCGCGCACAAACTTAAATCATGCAGACAGAAATGAGGCCGCCTCAATGTGCATCATCAGTGATGAATTATGAATTAGTGATGAATTATCTAATGGTTTTACACTTGCACGGTCAAATAAATTCACACACATCATGTCAAAATGTAAGTTTGTATTCATGTAAACAGTCGGTTATGTATATTGGTAAGATGTCTTAAATGTATGTGTGAATGTAAACAAACAGTTGGGAAAAATCGTCAATATCAGTCAAATAAATCTGTTGCCGTAATGTTAACAAAATCACTCACTCACTCTACTGATAACTAACTTTATTAAATGTAATGAGAATCAATGTGCATGTCATACAATGAAGTCTGTGTTATTTTACATTTAATTGCTTTATTTAATTTCAGTAGTATTTATTCTTACTTGAATACTATTTGGACCTACTTGAGAAAACAATTATCGTGAAATAAGATTTTAGTCTCACCCACCCCTAAACATTAGCATTTGGTGATTCCAGTCTTTAATTTTACAAAATGTTAAATGTAATTCTTAATGTGGGAAATAATATAAACCCTGCTGATTGAGATTTGTTTTTTACATTTTAGTAAGGAAATTAACATATCACCACAGAAAAGCAGGGACTGTAAATATAGTCCTTTTAAAATTTAAAATGATTTGCTCTTAATGTAATGTAATTATTTTCTATCAATTACTTAATGTGATCTGAATTGCAATAACTAGTAAAATAACTTAAACAAAACTTCGCAAAAAAATGTTTAGGCACATTAGACAAATACCTTTGTTTTGCATGTACCTTCTGTTTTTGAATTAGCAAGTATTGTTAAAATTTTCTCTTTTTTTTGTCCCAGAATAAGAGAGTACCAAAGACAGCAGCATGAAAACAACAGATGCTGCACAGCCCAGCATTGCAGGATTTGCAGGACCAGAATTGACCAAACAAGCAGTGCAACTTTATGATGCAAGTTCTCCAAGACAACAAGAAATTCATAATGCCATCATTAAGGATCTCCTCACTGGCTGCACTTTACCTCTGTCAATTGTTGAAAATCAGCATTTCAGGCATTTCTTGAAAGTAATGGACAACATATACACCATTGCAAGAAAAACAATCCCTGAAAAACACATTCCTTTGTTGGTTGATCAGGTGAAAGATTCAATTAAAAGGAAGCTCCAGACCCAATCATCTGTGTCCATAACTGCTGACATATGGTCTGATCCAACCATGCGGTCCTTCTTCGGTGTTACAGCCCATGGATTAAACCAAGATGGAAATCAGCTAGAGTCCTTTCTTTTAGACTGAAGGAGGTTTTGTGGCAGACACAGTGGAGACAACATAGCCATGGCATTTGACGAGGTCATTGATGAATGTAACATAGCAAGTAAAGTCAGGTACATATTTACTGATAATGCAGCCAATATGAAGTGTGCATTCAAAGTCAAGCTACCACAGGAAGAGCAGCGCAGTGATGCAGAAGAGGAAAACTTAGATGATGAGAGTCTTTGGGAGGATGTGACCTGGGAAGACGAGACTATCGTGGTGAGAACAAGACAAAGGCTGTCATGTTTTGCACATTCTCTGCAATTAGTTGTACATGATGGAATGAAAGAAGCCAAGGCCTTTTCTTCAGCACTTGCCAAAATGTCAAAATTAACCTCATTACTTCACATAAGTACTACATTTAAATGATGTTTTATTAACAAGGTTCGGGAGGAGCGCGTCAGATAATTAGCCTAATCAACACCGGTGGACCACAATCAAGTAATCAATACCACAGTATAAATACAGCTGACTTACCTCTACCCATTGACGGGTTATCAGCATTCGGTTTGCACCTTTTGCCATTATATGGCAGACTCGGCGTTTCTCATTTAGAAGACGAGGTCTATATTGGGGATTTTTCAGTTCTCTGGCCAATCTGCCGGGCCCAGAATCACTTCTTCTCCGCCAGACACCGCCGCAAGCTCCGAGCTCTATTACAGCCGCTGCTCTGCTCGACCAGCCACACGCTCCCCACAACGCCGAGGCTTAACCTCGCATCTACCGGCGTCACGTCCATTTTTTCCCCCGGTGTCCTTTTATCTTTAGGCTGTGCCTACAATTCCTCCAATCGGAAGTGGACCGCACGTAATCCCGAGGCAAACGGCGCTTAATTCCGACGCTCCGTCCTCGCGAAGGTAAACAAAGCGGATCTGTACGATCTAAGTTATTAGTCTCCCAGCAATCCGCGAAACCTCACTCCTAAATCCACAACAACAGGGCGGCCAATATATCGGGCAAAACTCGCAAGGCCCCGAACTCGCCTCGCTCGACACCTCCATTGCCCCGCGGCACATAAAAACGGGTGTCCTTAAGCGCGGGCTCGCAGCGGCTGGTTGCCAACGAGCCTGGGCCGCGCCGCTGATCTCACCGCAGCAAAGCCCCACTGGCTTCCCGCTTCAACTCAACCTTTTACCGTGGCTCATCCGGCCGCAGTGTCATCGTGCAGCCGGGCCTCAAGCTCTCGCGCTAGCGGCACAGTAAGTGTTGCAAATACATTTTTAGGTAAGTCGCTAAAAGGTGTCATTGGTTGCTGAAAGTTGCTAAAGACGTTGTGACACAAGGATCTTTATATTATTTTCAGCCTCGTCGCAAACGGCGCAGAATACAAAGAAATTTCTACGATTTTCTTAATTTCGTGAGTATTTTTTACTGTATTTTAAATTACACTTCACTCAGATAAACGAATGAAAAAGATTGATTTGCGAGAAAATTATTTCAGCTATGTACCTAAACGACTATCGATTATCCACATTTTTCCTCAACGCCGAGGTGAGTCTATGGGTGAGACTTCCATTTCATTAGCCGCTATGGGTAAATAACGAGGAGAATAACAAAGTACAGTAAAACTGTTTGCAGTACAAACTAGAGTGTTCTTAATTAAGATAACAGATTAAAATAATATGATAGGACACGTCAATTGTCAATATCAAGCAGCTAAACCAACTGTTTTGTACAGCTAAAAATAAGGTTTACCACTAAGAAACAATCAACAAGCGCAACCTAATTCACATGTGATGTGAGTATTACTAGGCACCTCTCTCCAAGTCTACCCAACGTGCGCATCGGCTAGTTTTTCAATACTTTTTTTTATTCGCGTGATTAAGAGGAAATGCACGTGTTTTTAAACCTAATAACCTTAAAGTAGCACGTTCTTTAAAAAAAAAAAAAAAAAACCTGCTGCAGTTCTCGCTTCCTCAGGAGCTTTTCCCTATTTTCTCCACTGCCGCTGCATTGTCTGCTCCCGCAGAAGCCTCTATCTATTTCTCCACTGCCGCTGCAGTGTCCACTCCCGCAGAAGCCTCTATCTATATTTCTCCACTGCCGCTGCAGTGTCCGCTCCCGCAGGAGCCTCTATCTATATTTCTCCACTGCCGCTGCAGTGTCTGCTCCCGCAGGAGCCTCTATCTATATTTCTCCACTGCCGCTGCAGTGTCCGCTCCCGTGTCTAATTCAAATACACTTAATCTTGAATTTTTAAACAATTCTTTACAACAGCGGTGCTACGGCAATCATAAATCCTTGAATGTGGACATCAAAAGTTGCCATTTTTCATCTGAGCCCTCTTGATGTAAAAAAATAAAATAAAATAATAATAATAATAATAATTTGACTTGCTGTAGCAGGCAGATCACTCACTGTTCATGACGCACGAACTATTGGAGGAAAATCCCCAATACTGATTTGGGTGTTTATATGAACGTGTTTTGAGGGGAGCTGACTGTCTAATAAAAAGTTTACGTGGTATAATTTCACAAAGCTTGTGAGAACATTCTGGTTTTGCTTCAAATTGGGTTATTAAATCAGATTAGGTGTATGATTATTGTTATGTAACTAAATGATATGTACATGAATTATATTAAAAAAAAAAAAAAAAACCCATACTGTAAAACAGTGATGTTTTTGGGTTAAGGCTATCATACCGGACCATACCCATTAATGATCAGCCCTTTCGATGCCCCACCTTCTCAGTTTTGCATTAGCCACTGGTGTGGCTACTTAAAAAAAAAAAAAAAAAAAAAAAATTGGGGGGTAAGAAACTTCTAATCGATCCGTCAGCTCCGTATAACTTGCTGTTTGAAACATAATCACCTCGATTACTCTTGATGATTTCAGAAATTCTGGAAGAGAAAAAAAAAAAAAAAAATACCTTATATATGTCATGGGTCTTAGCACTTGGCTGGCAAAAGTCAACATCACCTCAGATTTTAGAGTTATGCCTATGCATCCAGATTCATAGCATTTATTTGGGATACAATGGCTCGGGAAATCCTATTTCGCCGTTCGGTTAACCTTCGGATGCAAAAGCAGCCCAAAAATCTTCGACACGCTGTCAGAAGCTGTTTGCTGGATTTTGTCGAATAATTATGCAATTCCCCACCTTATTCACCTCTTAGACTACTTCCTGGTCATCTCACCTCCCAACGCAATCTCAGCCGCCCACATTCTCACAGTCCAAAAAGTTTTTTCCGAGCTTGGTATCCCTATAGCTCAGGAAAAAACAATGGGCCCTGCTACATCCATCGAATTCCTAGGTATCATCTTAGACTCAGTCAAATTTCAACTTTCTCTGCCTAAGGAAAAGATCGATAGAATAATCCTTGTTGCGTCTACCCTCCTCGACAGCCCAAGTTGTTCTAAACGCGAACTCCTTTCTCAGCTCGGGCACTTAAATTTCGCCATGCGCATCATTCCCCAAGGCCGCCCTTTCATCTCGCATCTTTTCTCACTCGCGTCATCCGTACACGGGCTCGAGGAATGCATTTCCCTATCTAACGCATGCCGCAAAGACCCTAAATTATGGATAATGTTCCTTAAACAGTGGAATGGCCTTTCCCTTTTTTACAGCAACCAAATTTCGTCTCCCGTCGACATCCAATTATTTACTGACGCAGCCCCCTCAATTGGCTACGGAGGGTTTACCAAGGTCGTTGGTTTGCGGCTCCATGGGCCCCCCAGCTGCAGGGCTCCCCTCTGTCCTCAGCCTTCTTTGAGCTCTACCCCCTGGTGGTAGCAGCCTCTCTGTGGGGAAACGAATGGGCTTCTAAAAGTATCTTAGTACACTGCGACAACGAAGCAGCCGTCCAGTGTATTAACAAAGGCCGCACTCATTCTCCTGACCTCATGCCTCTCCTTAGACGCTTAACGTGGATAGCAGCATGCGACCAATTCATAATGATTGCTAAACATATTCCAGGTTCAGAAAATCAAAATATTTATATTTTCAATCTCCCCTCTCCAATCCAGCCCTACCAATCCATCCTAGCATATCTACGCCTTAGGATTTCTCAGGCAAAATCCCCGCTCGAACCACTATTCATCGACGACTCTAAAAAACCAGTCACTCGATTCTGGTTCCAAAAGCACCTCAGATGCATTTTGCAAGCATCGGGTATCTCGGCAAACAATTTCTCTACCCATTCGTTTCGCATCGGGGCAGCAACTTCAGCAGCCCAAAAAGGCCTCTCCAAGCAGCAGATCCAAACGCTTGGAAGATGGTCGTCGGAAGCGTACCAAAGCTATATCAGAACTAACCAGTTCCACATAAAGAAAGCCCACCAAACCCTCATTGGCCACCAAAATAGATAAAAATAAATAAATAAATAAATAAAAAAAAAACCTTTCCATTGGCGAGACGTACCCATCCGGTACCGCAAGCACTAAGCTCCCGTCGAACACCGGTGAGAGCTTCGCTACTAAACATACCTTAACTTTCCCCTCCCATGGTCAGAGACACTCACCCATCCAGTGTCGCAAGTATTGAACTCCTGCCGAACACCGGCGAGAGCCTCCCGACCAGACAACCTTACCTTTTCTATTCTACGGCCAGCAAGGCTTACCCGTTCGACGCATGGAGTCGGAACTCCCATCGGACGTAGGTGAGAGCCGCCGGCTACTCTACACTGCCGTTCCGTCTTACGTCCGGAGAGGTTTACCCGTTCGATGCCGGAGTGGGAGCTCCCATCGGATGTTGGTGAGAGCCTCCCGGTTAGACAATCTTACCTTTTCCGTCTTTCGGCCTGCAAGGCTTACTCATTCGATGCATGGAGTTGGAGCTCCCATTGGATGTAGGTGAGAGCCTCCTGGCTAGACAACCTTACCTTTTCCATCCTTCGGCCAGCGAGGCTTACCCGTTCGATGTGTGTGCTCCCATCGGACGCCGATGAGAGCCTCCTGGCCAGCCAACCGTTACCTAGCCATGTTTTCGGTCGCCGAACCGATCTACCCAATATGCAAGCCGTTCGATGCCGCAAGCATCAAGCCCCCCATCGGACATTGGCAAGACCCCACGGTCACCCAAATCCTCCTTTTCCACCCTACGGTCGTCGAGGCTTACCCGTCTTATGCCGTGAGTAGCATACTTCCATAAGACGTTGACGAGAGTCTTACGGCCACACAAACTTACCTTTTCCACTCTACGGCCTGCGAGGCTTACTTAGCAGATACAGGGAGCAGGAAGTCCCCGTTGGATGCTGACGAGAGCCTCCTGGCCACCTAATTTGACCTTTTCCGTCTTAAATTTGGAGAGGCTTACCCGTTCGATGCGTGTGCTCCCTTCGGACGCCGGCGAGAGCCTCCCGGTTAGACATCCTTACCTTTTCCATTTCTATGGTCAGCGAGGCTTACCCATTCGATGCGTGTGCTCCCTTCGGACGCTGGCGAGAGCCTCCTGGCCAGACAACCTTTACCGGTTCATTCTACGGTTGGCGAGACTTACCCGTTCGATGCGTGTGCTCCCTTCGGATGTCGGTAAGAGTCTCCCGGCCACGCAACCTACCTTTCCACTTGACTGTAGGCGAGGCTTAACCGTCCGACGCTATGAGTCTCGACCTCCCGCCAAACCCTGCCTAAAACCCTCTCCACTATCCTCACATCTTTTAACCCCGCCTGGCGAGGCTTACTCGTTCGATGTTCTGAGTATGATACCCCATCGGATGCTGCAAGAGCCCTCCCAGTCGGGTTTTCCTTTTCACTCTCCCCGTCCAGCGAGGCTTACCCGTCTGATGCGTGCGCTCCCTTCAGACGTCTGGCGAGAGTTCTTCTGGTCGGGTTTCTATACTTGCCGCCCGCAAGCAAGTCTCATCCATCTGATGCCGTGAGTCTTGATCTCCCGTCGGATGTCGCAAGAGTCTTCCTTGTCGGTCAGCCCAAAGCTTTTTATCTGCCAAACCGAGAGGACCCAGACGTCCGGCTTCCTGAGTCTTAATCTCCAGTCGGAGGCTTCATGGGCCCTCTCGGTCAGCTATTTGCCCTTCGCCCACTGAATAGCAGGGGCTTGTCAGCCTGTAGGGCCCGTACGCCGACACCGTGACCTATTCCAGTCGAGGCAACTCGGGTCCTCCCGGTCGGGCTATACAATCACGCTGCTCCTCCTCATCGGCCGGTAGGGCTCACCCATTCCAACGCGGTGAGCTCCCGTTGAGCATCGACTCGAGCCCTACCGACCGGGCGTCCCAAACCTCGCAGTCTGGTACCAGCAGCCGGTAGGGCCTACCCTTCCAATGCTTAAGTCGCTGCCACCGGAATATGTAGGCTCTTCCGGCCTGCCAACCAGCTGACTTCTCAGGAAATAAAAACTAGCCCCCGCCAGTACTTACGATGCTTTTTTGGGGGGCGTTCTTAATCTGGCGGCTGTCTTTTTGTCCAATTGCTTTTTTGGGGGGTACTCTAGGTTCGGGCCATTCCCGAGCTCGGAGCCCTTCCCCGGACAGCATGCCAAATACGCATTTCATACCTCAGCTAATAATATGTAAGCGTGAACTAGTGAAAGAACGATTTGAGGCTACATTTGGGACAGATAGATCAAATCCTGCAGCTACATCCACACGCTGGAACAGTACATTCAAGCAGCTACAGGCCCTTACAGCACTTGACCATAGGGATCTCACACAGATTTGCAGTTCAGACTTTCAACATGTTCTTTTTTCAGTTTGTGAATGGAATCAACTGAAGGATTTAGGTTCTGCTCTCTTTCCTTTTGCGGAAGCAACAGACCTTACAGAGGGTGATCACTATTAGTGTGGTGGTCCCCACTGTACTTGATTTAAACACTCATCTGCTCCAAATATCAAAGTCACTAAGTCATTGCCCGCCACTAGCCACAGCCCTTCGGCAATCACTTTTAAAGAGATTCTCTGGGATCTTTGTGAGAACCAAAATGGTTGAGCAAAATGGGAAAGAGGACCAGTTCAACCATAATGTCTATTTCTTGGCAACAATGCTTGATCCTCAGTTTGGCCTGAACTGGGTTGATCTAGATGTAACCAACAATGAGAGTCCAGATTCGGTGAAGAAATTCAGAGAGGATCTGAAAAGAACACTTATAGGTAATTCATTTTATTTGCTTTGATAACCTAAACCTAAATCTCTGCAGCCCAAGACTGGCTGCCCACTGAAGCTAAGCAGGGCTGAGCCTGGTGAGTACCTGGATGGGAGACCTCCTGGGAAAACTAGGTTGCTGCTGGAAGAGGTGTTAGTGAGGCCAGCAGGGGGCGCTCACCCTGTGGTCTGTGTGGGTCCTAATGCCCCAGTGTAGTGATGGGGACACTATACTGAAAAAAAGCACCGTCTTTCGGATGAGACGTTAAACTGAGGTCCTGACTCTGTGGTCATTAAAAATCCCAGGATGTCCTTCGAAAAAGAGTAGGGGTGTAACCCCGGCATCCTGGCCAAATTTGCCCATTGGCCTCTGACCATCATGACCTCCTAACAATCCCCATATCTACTGATTGGCTTCATCACTCTGTCTCCTCTCCATCAATAAGCTGGTGTGAGGTGGGCGTTCTGGCGCAATATGGCTGCCGTTGCATCATCCAGGTGGGTGCTGCACACTGGTGGTTGTTGAGGAGATACCCCCTTCTATGTAAAGCGCTTTGAGCGCCCAGAAAAGCCCTATATAAATGTAAGGAATTATTATTATTATAATTATTATTATTATTATTAAAAATGATTTGTCTGCATTTTATTCTGAAGCAAACTTCTTATTTGTCTACTATATAATCTGTATACTGCAGAGCATAAAAATATGCAGTAGGCATACAATAATGGTCCTTAGGTCCCTAAATCCAAATGCATTTTAACATGTGTTATTTGTGCATGTTTCATATTTTTCAGATACTTTGACTGCAGAAGTTGAGGCCACAGCAGAGGGAGACATGCTGCATTCTGGAGGTGATGCTGATGAAACCACAGATCCTCCTCCTGGCAAATGCCCACGACTTCTAGCTCGCTATCGAGCCCACAAGCACCTGAGCCACTCAGCTAAGGATGCATGCATTTCAGCTCAGATACACAAGTACTTTGATGCCATTCAAGACACAGACACAAATACAGCACTTGAATTTTGGTCGACAAACAGGGAGAGATTCCCACAGCTTTACTCTCTGGTTGTAAAAGTGCTGTCTATTCCAGCATCCTCTGTACCAGTAGAGCGTGTCTTTAGCAAAGGTGGCCTCATCGTGAGACCACATCGTGCACGCTTAACTCATAAAATGGTCACAGCGCTTGTATTTTTGAAAAGCAATATGGCCCTGGTTTAGTGCTTGATTGTGCACTATAGTACATTTCATGTTCAGTGTTCATTACAACTCATGTTACAAGACCAGAGAGCTGTGTTCAGAAAGGAGTTTGTTGTTGATTAAGCTTTAAGTTTGTTGTTATGACTAGCTGATAGATTTAAACTCTAGTCTGAGTAATTCCTCAGCCTATTTAAATGTGGGGGAGAGGCATTAAATAATTGAAATGTCAGCTTTAACTGGAGGACAATATAGTGTGATACAATAATAAAACAAGTTCATTTGTATTTTCATGCACTTGTAATGCAATAAAAGTTCTACATATACCCTTCTTTTCTTTGAAACCTTTTTTGATAGGAAACTAGTTCTGTTGACATAAAATAAAAATGTTCAATGGCAATGACAAGATGTAATAGTGGTATTTTTTATTAACCATTGGTTTAATGGGTTCAAAGGTTAAAATATTAATAGAATGTAAATTTACAATACCAATTTATAATCTTTTTAGTTTAATTACTTTCCGGACTCGACTCGGACTCGGCCTTTAAGAACTCGGACTTGAGTCCAACTCGGCCCCTTTTGGACTCGGTCTCGGACTTGGACTTGATGTTTAAGGACTTGGTCTTGACTCGTACTCGACAAAGGTGGACTCGGACCCAACTCTACCCAGTGCCAATAAAGATAATTACTTAATTAATAAATGTTTATAAACATTTGTGATGAACAAATGAAGAATAGTCTGAACTTTAGATTGGGTATTGCAAAAACATGAACAAATGATTAATAAATGATTTGTAAATACAGATGGTAGACAACCAAAATGAGTACTACCGCCGCGGTGTTAACTGCAAGTCAGTCGCGTGTTAAATTCATTCGCGAATCTACCGCCAGGTGGCGCAAAGAGACGGATTGCGAACTGAATGTAATTGTAAAATGAGATAAAAGGAGGAGGTAAAACAACAATAACATTATGATATAACATTGTACCATCTTTAAAAACCATTAAAAAATGTACAGTGAGTTAATTTCGAAATGTAGGATAGTCTTAGGCTACAGTCTACTCATCAAAAATTAAAAGAAAGACCTTTACACAAAGGATCTTATGCTTGCTATTATTATTAAACAGTCATTAAATATAAGGCCTATATATACGGATAAAAAGCTAAATGTTTTCATTTCGGTTCATTCTTGGTTTAAAAAAAAATCCTTCAGGTTCCATTTGCAGATCGAAATGAGAACGGTCCAGCATTTAGCAATAATTATGATTAATTCTGTTATTGTTCTTGATTTTTCAAACTGCTAACACTTTGCATTTTTGAATTATGCCTTTACTGTGTGACCAAAAATTTTGTATTTTCTGTTTCAGCTGTTTGATCGTGCTGGTGCCTCACGCACATTCATTGGAAACAGTATCCGTTCACCGTGCCATTCGGTGCGAGCAGCGGTCCACTTTGGCATATTTTTGTTAATTATGATATTTTTTTTTTTTCGTCGATACTGAAACACGCGTGAACTACAAAGCCTATTTTTCCTAATGAATAATAGTTAAGCTTGAAATAGGCAACATCACGAATATGGAAACGTTTGGATTTCTCCCGAATGAGAGCCCAACCTTACCTTATGGTTCGCTTTAAATTATTATTCTTTTTTTTTTTTTTTGTTTATAGCTAAGCCTATATTATTATATACTGCAATTTTATTTATCCATTAGAATTATATATTTGTAATTATTGTTCTGTTCTGATAAATTTGTTAAATTTAAAGGATTTGTTGTAAAGTGAAGAGAACTAAAAATATCCTGTTGGCACATTATAACATTATTAGGCCAGCCGTTATTATTTCTGAATGTAATAAAATGCAACTTATACATGACTTATATATTTTTTTCCTCTCACAAACTTTATTTATTTTTTAGCCTGTTTTTAAAAATAAATAAATAAATAAAAATAACATGCAGCAAACGAAAATAGGCGATTAATCGGTTAAAATTTGTTACTGTGGGGTAATTATAATTATTATATACTTAGGAACAGAGTCTGGGCCTAATCTAGGCTATCCAGGGTTTTTTATTTTTTTTTTTATTTTCATTGCATCTGAAAATGACTTTGTGCAGCACATTCACTTCGCACCCTCAACCTGCCTCGCGCGTTGCTCAGCTGTGGATGATTTAAAATTGTTTGATATAAAGGTTGCTGTCCCATTTTATACAGGAATTGTTCATTAAAAAACAAATCGAAATATATTGTTAGTTCTAATTATATTGTTAACACAAGTTCATTTAGGCTATTTAACATGCACTGTGACATTTTACCCTTTTTAACTTATAAACTCCTTGAGATTTTAAAGTCAGTTTAATAGTATTGAAGTTCAAGTTTTTTAAAAAAAGGTTTTAAATGCTTAAATTATTTCTATGAATTAATAATATGTTATCAGGTTTTAATTGCTTAAATTATTTCTATAAATTAATAATATGTTGTCATGTTTATTCTTGTAGAAAATAAGTGTTTATTCTTTAAGAAAATAAGGGAAAAAATAAGGGACGATCCAAATATTATTCATATTTATTTTGCTTCACCTATTTATGTAAGCTACAATTATTCTAAAAAAACAAAAAAAAAAAAACATAATGTCATTAAAAGTGCCATCGGCCTGAGTAAATTTTACCATTATAGAATTGTGACTTTAAAGGTTAGTGATTTAGGAGGTGAAAATACTGTGAAATTACAAATGTTATGGGATTTTAAAGCATAACAACTGAAGGTCTATGAAACGTTAGCCAATAAAGCATTTTTTTTTTAAACAATGGCACTTAAAGTTTTGAACTAAAATATTATTTCAACCATATAGCCTGTGAATAAACAAAATGCATACTTTTCAATGAAAGAACACTGAGAGTTTGCTTCTGGTGTTTGGATTTGTACTTCAATATGAGCTCCAAGTTTAGGAATAGCCAACACCTTTTTTTTCTCTCTCTCTCTCTATCCCTCTCTCTCTCTCTCTCTCTATTTAACTCTCTATTTAACAGCATTAACCTACAATGAAATACATCTTCCTTCAGGTAGACTGAATGTTTTTCTGTCTTGCTAAATGTTGGGCTCATGATCAGTAAGTTGTATTCGCTCAAACTGATTTAGTTAAATCAAAACTTGCGGACTTTGAAGCTGGGTGCAGTTAGTGCGAGTCCCGCGCGCTGTGAAGCGGGAGCAGCTGACGGAGGACTCCGCTTGGTCTTAAAGCCTTCCGCAAACACTACGTTCACAAATAACAATGATATTCGTAAAATATTAAAACAATTGATAATTTGTTATTATTATGGTCTTGTGATAACAATAATATGGGCTGCAGGAAAATAATGAATAAAAAGAGTAGGGCTGCTGTGAGTGCAGGCAGTTTTCAGCCCAGTAACATGAGAACACACCGTTCCTCACAGCCAAAAAACAGACCGAATTCAGTTCAGCTGGAGGGGGCTGGGGGGTAGTTCTGTATAGCTTGTGGGGGTTGATATAAATGTGTGAATCTCTTGGTCTTTCATATGGACAGTGTCTTATGAGGGTATCAAACTTGCAGAACAGGTTTAGATAGGACTCATCATTTTGGTTTTAGGGCAACTTTGAAGAAAGGTTTTGATCCACTTAAAATGTTGACTAATGTATAGTGCAATATAGTTTATTAGTTATTATAACTTCAGAGGAAGTTGCCTTAACTCAAAAAAATAAATAAATAAATTCGCAAACTGTTGCGTTAATTTTATTTTGTTTCGTCTAAACAATATTTTTTTAGACTATGAAATATAAATTCTCACAGAATGTAGCCTTTTACCAATATATTGAACCATCTCTTTATGTTTTTCTAAATCCCAAACAGAGTCCAGACATCAGTATGATCCGTCTATGATGTTTCATAGGCTTTTTTAGATTTGGGAAAACACATGCGTTACAGACATGACAAAAAACATTTTGGAGTTTTTGGAGACATTATTATTAATATTTATTTATTTTATTTTTTTGTAGCCTATTTACAATGCCCAAACAGAAGCAACAATATCTGCAGAGAAGGGTTGGCCATTCTCAAAAAAAAAAATCTATTTTATTTGAATTTTCGTTTTTGTGTTTCAGAGGAAAAATCAGTGTTAAGGTATCTCTCCATTACAGACCGTTCTGAAAGAAGAATTTATACAAACGTGTTTAAAATGCTTTAAAAACTTTAAAAGAGATGTCTAGAGGGTATTTAATAGATCTGCCTCCCACGTAAGATTTTCTAGTTACTAGTCGTTCACTTGTCATTATTCAACTAATCGCAGGTTTATATTACATTTACATCTATAATCCATAATGAGCCTTAATATATTCCGCGCTCAAGCACATGCATTAAGTTTGTCACAAAGCACAGGCAGAAGTAGCCTAATAATTGTAAAAAATTAGACATTTTAATTATTTATTAATAAACAAATGTTTTCTTGTCGGCTGCAAGATGAAATTCACAGTGCTGACTCTCTCCACATGGACGCACCTTTAAAGAGAAATACAACCTTCACAGATTACATAATGCTTTCGTTCTGAATTGATTCGTTTAAAAGACATTTCAAGCTTTCTGTAGATATATTTCTCATGTATGTGAGACACCACAATTTTAAGTTAATTCATTATCAGGAAAAAATTCAAGTGATCGAGAGGGCGCCTCCCTGTCCTGCATGCACATTAATAATTTTCGCACAAACACTTAAATATGAATAATTATTCACATTTTGCATATGCATTACAACGTAAATTATTTTTTACATGCAATTATCCAAAATAAAACCAAACAAGATTTGTAATGAAGATAAAACAATTAAGAATAAATGCTGCGCGTGCACTCAGCATCACTCGCGCCGCGCAAATCTTGCACGCAGACATTTTACACACCTGCATTTAAATGCGGCTGGATTTTAATTCTATGTAAGCAAGTAACGGCGGCTCCCTTTAAAATCACTGAAGTTGTATATTAATGAAGCTCTTTTATACATCATTTGCACTTTGGTGATTATAATGAGAGAACTTGAGTTTAATCGTGAGGACGTTTTATTAATCCGTCCATTCTTTAGAATTTCAATGATTTAGCTAAATCATGCAGGTTTAATTTATTCGTTTCTTGTTTTAATTAGGCCTAAATAATGGGGACGAAATTATACAGTGCCTCACGTTTTACTAAAATAAAGAAAATAATTGATAAAACACGCAACAATTTCTTAATCAGTGTACAGACAAATATATTTTCCCAAGAAGTTGTCTGTCAAAATAAAGGACAGGTAACGAATAACAAAAATGCATGTTGTTTTATTAAAGGAATTTTAAAATATAAATTAAAATATAGGCCTAATATATGAGAATATTGACATTTTGCATAAAAATCGTAGCCTAGCTCACTAAAATAGGCTACCACTTTTAATGCTCTGATGCAAAGTAAACCACAATTTATTTTGAATAATATAACACATAATTCATATTATATAAATAATACTGCACACCTATTAAATGTGTCAAATCTAAAATATGGTGTAATACTGTGTAGCTTAGAGAAAATATAAGCACAGGCTCAGGCACAGGCTTGACATTTATCCTGCTTGAATTCGTTCTAAGAAATGCACATAACTTCATAATTACCAAACTTTCATCTGTGAATATTAAATATTTTAACTATAGTGTTTTTCTTTCATTTTCCCTGACTGCAGCCGTCAAATGTAACACATCAGTGAGGCAAAACTGACGTCTATTTGCGAAAATGTGCTTTGATGCGCTTGTTTGAAAACTTGTGATTAAAGCGCCACTCAGCGGTCAAAAGCTGCAAATGCACTTTGCAGAGGCCGCGGCGGCGGTACGAGCGGCGGTAGAACCAACGTTTTGGATGTCCACCTACTGTATGTAAAAATAGGGTGAATTTTCAAAACGACTGCAAATAAAGGTAATAATAATAAGTAAATGTTTATAAATTTACAAATGATGGAAGAGTTTCCACTTTAGATTCCACTTTAGATAAGATGTGCAAATAGTAGAAGTCAACACACCAAACAAAGACCAAATATGTGAACAGACTGTGATTAATGGCCCTATCATACACCTGGCGCAATGCGATGCAAAGCATAGCACAAGTGTGTTTGCTAGTTTCAGTCCGCCGCCGTTCGCAATGTCCCGTCCAGCACCACGTCATTTAATTCATTTGCACCCATTTGTGCGCCCCTGGGCATGCTGGTCTAAAAAAAGAGGTGTGTTCAGGCGCATTGCTATTTGAAGGAGCTGAAAATAGACTGCGCCATAGACCAACTCAAACCTGGTCTTAAGTCAATGGCGCAATATTTTTTTGTTATTTAAAGAGCGCGTTGGTAGAAAATGCGCCACTGGACGGGTCCACAGTGTGCGTTGACTTTGCTTATTACACACAGGGATGTGCATCACACAAACATGGCAAAACAAAAGGATTACAGTGTAAAAGAATATTATTGTGTAGGCTACATAAATATATAAATGTAATGATGGATCGTCATTGTGTGTATTAGAATTAGGCTACCCATTTGCAATTCAGCCTATTACTACTTATAATGATGAATGAAATTCTACTTCATCCCACGCCTTCTTCACCTCGGGAAGCTTTGGTGGATTCCTGCTTGTCCCGTAGATGATCTGCTCACGCACTTTAACGTCGCGCATGAGCAGATCGGTTTCTTCGCTTGAGAAGCGTTCAGCTTTTCCGCCAAACAAATTCTGCCATGTAAATAGCTATCCGCCATGGCGCGAGTGCATCTCTCTCTTAAAGGGAATGGGAGATGACACTCTGATTGGTTTATTGAACGTTACGCCCATTACTTATCAAGAGAATAGGGACAGCCCATTCCAAAAATTCGCCCCGCCACACAGACCGTTTTTCCGTCGTTAAAATAGCAAAAGTGGATTTGGACACGCCCTGAGTGCACCTGCACCGTGCGCTTTACACTTTGCGTTTAGATCGTTAAAATAGGGCCCTATGAGTTAATGAATATATTATTATGAATAGTTTGTGAAATGCTTAAAATTAACATTAAGCTGTATTTTCACAACATTTGTAAATGTATAAATGAGCATTAGCTAATATGTGAACTGAAGTTTAATGGTATTTGCAAGTATTCAGAAGTACAGTATATTAACAAATAAACATAATAATAATCATTTGTAGATTTTTTAAAATGCAATGAAAGTTTAATTACATTTGTAAACATTAACTATTGTTCCGTTAAGCATTATATAATGTTCGTTAATGATTAATTTATGAAGCTTTTATTCATTGTAAACCACCTGTCAAAATCTTTATTGATCATATATTGCATGATCATGAATCGAATTTGTATATATAATGAATCAATTTATATATATAATAATCTGTTAATCGTTATTTGCACATGAAAATCACGACAATTGCCTGTATATATTCTATATTATATTATATTATAGGAAAATGCCTGCTTTTTTCAGTAACACGCAATCAGTTATATAATTGACAATCATTTAAATTTAGAGCGAATGTATGTATTTTTATGGAAATTCACACTTCTTAAGAAAAATGTGAAATTACTGTAACATTATACTGCATTTTCTCTGTAAAAAGGCTTTTCTTATTTTACAAACAGTGTAGGATATAACTGTTGAATGTTTCCATTTTTATATTCAGTTATAATTCTACACTGTATTTTTGGATTTCCTATAATTGTGAACTGTTACTTAAAAAAGCAGGCATTTTCCTTTGGATAATATAATATAGAATATATACAGGCAATTGTCATGATTTTCATGTGCAAATAACGATTAACAGATTATTATATATATAAATTGAAATACTTACTAAAGTCATTAAACTTTCGATTCATATGATCATGCAATATATGATATATGATCAATAAAGATTTTGACAGGTGGTTTACAATGAATAAAAGCTTCATAAATTAATCATTAATGAACATTATATAATGCTTAACGGAACAATAGTTAATGTTTACAAATGTAATTAAACTTTCATAGCATTTAAAAAAATCTACAAATGATTATTATTATGTTTATTTGTTAATATACTGTACTTCTGAATACTTGCAAATACCATTAAACTTCAGTTCACATATTAGCTAATGCTCATTTTTACATTTACAAATGTTGTGAAAATACAGCTTAATGTTAATTTTAAGCATGTCACAAACTATTCATGCTAATATATTCATTAACTCATAGGGCCCTATTTTAACGATCTAAACGCAAAGTGTAAAGCGCACGGTGCAGGTGCACTCAGGGCGTGTCCAAATCCACTTTTGCTATTTTAACGACGGAAAAGCGGTCCGTGTGCTGGGGCGAATTTTTGGAATGGGTTGTCCCTATTCTCTTAATGAGTAATGGGCGTAACGTTCAATAAACCAATCAGAGTGTCATCTCCCATTCCCTTTAAGAGAGAGATAAGCTCGCGCCAGGACGGATAGCTATTTACATGGTGGAATTTGTTGGCGGAAAAGCTGAACGCTTCTCAAGCGAAGAAACCGATCTGCTCGTGAGCGAAGTTAAAGTGCGCGAGCTAGGGCTGCACGTTTTCAAGTTTTCCATTAACCGTTAACCGAGGCCCTTGGCGGTTAATACTCGGTTAACCATAGTGTGCGCCAGGGTTATTATTTTTAGTTTATTAAGTTGACGATCGCCATCTCCGTAGTGAACGCGCCTATAGAGAGAAATGCACATCATGGATTACATAATCAGAGAGTAGCCTATTTCTTTTCATTTTAAATTGTTAAAAGACATTTCAAGCTTTCTTAAGATATATTTCATGTCTGTGAGGCCTACGCTGAGTTTCGTTAAATTAGGATGAGATGCGCTCCAGTTCACGAGCAATGCAAGTGATCGCGAGGGCGCCTGCATGATTAGGCCTATCGTCTGCTATATTTGCTTCTTATTTATTAAATTCAGGCAATTGGTTGATAAAATTTTTTTATTAAAATTAAGATACAATTTATACAAAATGAAATTCACTTCAAAAAAGTCTTTCTACAAAACAAAACTTAATTAAGTGGTCAAAATCACGTCTGACCCGCTCCATGTCTCGATATTGCGCATCCTATCTTACTCGTGCGGTTCACTTTTCATAACCAACATAAATTAAAAAATAACATTATAATATTTTAACAAATATTAAACTAAATAAGCTTATTTAATGGCTACAACACCTACTGTAGACCTAGACTCTCTATTTGTACAAATTGCTGCACATTCATTTTATTCTGAATTTTGCACACATAAGTTGAAAGGCATTTGTTTGTGCATGCATGTAAAACATATCTGCAACATTTATCAAGTTCACTGATAATTATGCGTGCATTTATGAATTATTATCTTAATGAATAATGAAACAAGGACGAAGCATATAAACTGCTTTGTTTGTTTAGAATGGAATGGATCGCAAATAGATCTGAATGAAGAAACGAACCATAGTAGAAAATGTTTTTTCCATCTATTTGAAAGTTAGGCTAATAAACATGTTGCATTCGGCGGCCTCATTATGTCATTTTTTAAGTTACATAGCCTGCCTCCAGTTTTCTTCAACTTGACTAATTAAGAGGCGATACTTGACCGGCATATCATCAAAATGTCTGGAAAACGAAATCTCTGCCGGTCACTTTGACCGGCACCATTTTTTTCTAACTAAAACTCTGGTGTGTGCGCCGCAACCCCGAGATACAGACACACAAAAAAAAGGGGTAGTTCATTTTTAACACCTTTAATAACTGGTTGGACCACATTTGAAACGCATTTATAGAAATAAAACGCATGCAGTGGTAAGGACAGAGCAGTTAAAGTAGGTCACTGACTTTTGCGTTCGCGGCCTGTGAACAAGGCCCTAGAATTTAATGCAGTCATATTATAGCACACTTTGTTTTAGAAACTTTGTGCAAAGAAACAGTCAAATAAATGCGTACAATAACAACATTTATCTACACCCATTTTTAACAGTAACAAGGTTGTGGGGATGGTAGGCTGGGCGAAGGTACTCGCAGGCTCCGTGGCCGCCTCTCTAATGATGCCCGGGTGTTGGCTGTTGAGATGGTACAACAACGAGGTTCTACTTGAAGTATATCTAAGCACTGCATTGCAATACTTGCATTTTGCTCCGTCACTCTCAATTTTAAAGTGCTCCCACGCTGTACTTTTCTTTGCCGGCTTTATATTAGAAAACTAGTCATGACTTCTTCTTGTGGACATTACAAATGTCTGGGAGCGCTCTGGCGGTCTCTAGTGGTGCAAAAATGTATTACAACTAAATTCAATGCACACCATTGACGGCACTTAACAGAGCAAAATGTTTCACTCGGTTACGCAATTTTTAACGGTTAATCGGTTAACCATGGACACCCCTAGCGCGAGCAGATCATCTACGGGACAAGCAGGAATCCACCAAAGCTTCCCAAGGTGAAGAAGGCGTGGAATGAAGTAGAATTTCATTCATCATTATAAGTAGTAATAGGCTAAATTGCAAATAGGTAGCCTAATTCTAATAAACGCAATGACTATCCATCATTACGTTTATATATTTATGTAGCCTACACAATAATATTCTTTTACACTGTAATCCTTTTGTTTTTAATATTTGGCATGTTTGTGTGATGCACATCCCTGTGTGTAATAAGCAAAGTCAATGCGCACTGTGGACCCGTCCAGTGGCGCATTTTCTACCAACGCGCTCTTTAAATAACAAAAAAAAATTGCGCCATTGACTTTAGACCAGGTTTGAGTTGGTCTATGGCGCAGTCTATTTTCAGCTCCTTTAAATAGCAATGCGCCTGAACACACCTCTTTTTTTAGACCAGCATGCCCAGGGGCGCACAAATGGGTGCAAATGAATTAAACGACGTGGCGATGGACAGGACATTGCGAACGGCGGCGGACTGAAACTAGCAAACACACTTGTGCTACGCCTTGCGTCGCATTGCGCCGGGTGTATGATAGGGCCATTAATCACAGTCTGTTCACATATTTGGTCTGGTGTGTTGGTGTGTTGACTTCTACTATTTGCACATCTTATCTAAAGTGGAAACTCTTCCATCATTTGTAAATTTATAAACATTTACTTATTATTATTACCTTTATTTGCAGTCGTTTTGAAAATTCACCCTATTTTTACATATTTACAAATCATTTATTAATCATTTGTTCATGTTTTTGCAATACCCAATCTAAAGTTCAGACTATTCTTCATTTGTTCATCACAAATGTTTATAAACATTTATTAAGTAATTATCTTTATTGGCACTGGGTAGAGTTGGGTCCGAGTCCACCTTTGTCGAGTACGAGTCAAGACCAAGTCCTTAAACATCAAGTCCAAGTCCGAGACCGAGTCCAAAAGGGGCCGAGTTGGACTCAAGTCCGAGTTCTTAAAAGCCGAGTCCAGAAATTAAATTAAAAAGATTATAAATTGGTATTGTAAATTTTTACATTCTATTAATATTTTAACCTTTGAACCCATTAAACCAATGGCAATATAAAAATGTAATATAAATTACCACTATTACATCTTGTCATTGCCATTGAACATTTTTATTTTATGTCAACAGAACTAGTTTCCTATCAAAAAAGGTTTCAAAGAAAAGAAGGGTATATGTAGAACTTTTATTGCATTACAAGTGCATGAAAATACAAATGAACTTGTTTTATTATTGTATCACACTATATTGTCCTCCAGTTAAAGCTGACATTTCAATTATTTAATGCCTCTCCCCCACATTTAAATAGGCTGAGGAATTACTCAGACTAGAGTTTAAATCTATCAGCTAGTCATAACAACAAACTTAAAGCTTAATCAACAACAAACTCCTTTCTGAACACAGCTCTCTGGTCTTGTAACATGAGTTGTAATGAACACTGAACATGAAATGTACTATAGTGCACAATCAAGCACTAAACCAGGGCCATATTGCTTTTCAAAAATACAAGCGCTGTGACCATTTTATGAGTTAAGCGTGCACGATGTGGTCTCACGATGAGGCCACCTTTGCTAAAGACACGCTCTACTGGTACAGAGGATGCTGGAATAGACAGCACTTTTACAACCAGAGAGTAAAGCTGTGGGAATCTCTCCCTGTTTGTCGACCAAAATTCAAGTGCTGTATTTGTGTCTGTGTCTTGAATCCTTAGCTGAGTGGCTCAGGTGCTTGTGGGCTCGATAGCGAGCTAGAAGTCGTGGGCATTTGCCAGGAGGAGGATCTGTGGTTTCATCAGCATCACCTCCAGAATGCAGCATGTCTCCCTCTGCTGTGGCCTCAACTTCTGCAGTCAAAGTATCTGAAAAATATGAAACATGCACAAATAACACACGTTAAAATGCATTTGGATTTAGGGACCTAAGGACCATTATTGTATGCCTACTGCATATTTTTATGCTCTGCAGTATACAGATTATATAGTAGACAAATAAGAAGTTTGCTTCAGAATAAAATGCAGAAAAATCATTTTTAGGTTATTAAAGCAAATAAAATGAATTACCTATAAGTGTTCTTTTCAGATCCTCTGTAAATTTCTTCACCGAATCTGGACTCTCATTGTTGGTTACATCTAGATCAACCCAGTTCAGGCCAAACTGAGGATCAAGCATTGTTGCCAAGATATAGACATTATGGTTGAACTGGTCCTCTTTCCCATTTTGCTCAACCATTTTGGTTCTCACAAAGATCCCAGAGAATCTCTTTAAAAGTGATTGCCGAAGGGCTGTGGCTAGTGGCCGGCAATGACTTAGTGACTCTGATATTTGGAGCAGATGAGTGTTTAAATCAAGTACAGTGGGGACCACCATTGGGTCTGGAGCTTCCTTTTAATTAAATCTTTCACCTGATCAACCAACAAAGGAATGTGTTTTTCAGGGCTTGTTTTTCTTGCAATGGGAGTGTTGTCCATTACTTTCAACAAATGCCTGAAATGCTGATTTTCAACAATTGACAGAGGTAAAGTGCAGCCAATGAGGAGATCCTTAATGATGGCATTATGAATTTCTTGTTGTCTTGAAGAACTTGCATCATAAAGTTGCACTGCTTGTTTGGTCAATTCTGGTCCTGCAAATCCTGCAATGCTGGGCTGTGCAGCATCTGTTGTTTTCATGCTGCTGTCTTTGGTACTCTCTTATTCTGGGACAAAAAAAAAAGAGAAAATTTTAACAATACTTGCTAATTCAAAAACAGAAAGTACATGCAAAACAAAGGTATTTGTCTAATGTGCCTAAACATTTTTTTTGCAAAGTTTTGTTTAAGCTATTTTACTAGTTATTGCAATTCAGATCACATTAAGTAATTGATAGAAAATAATTACTTTACATTAGGAGCAAATCATTTTAAATTTAAAAGGACTATATTTACAGTCCCTGCATTTCTGTGGTGATATGTTAATTTCCTTACTAAAATGTAAAAAACAAATCTCAATCAGCAGGGTTTATATTATTTCCCACATTAAGAATTACATTTAACATTTTGTAAAATTAAAGACTGGAATCACCAAATGCTAATGTTTAGGGGTGGGCGATACTAATATCTTATTTCACGATAATTGTTTTCTCAAGTAGGTCCAAATAGTATTCAAGTAAGAATAAATACTACTGAAATTAAATAAAGCAATTAAATGTAAAATAACACAGACTTCATTGTATGACATGCACATTGATTCTCATTACATTTAATAAAGTTAGTTATCAGTAGAGTGAGTGAGTGATTTTGTTAACATTACGGCAACAGATTTATTTGACTGATATTGACGATTTTTCCCAACTGTTTGTTTACATTCACTTAAGACATCTTACCAATGTACATAACCGACTGTTTACATGAATACTCGGCCAAACTTACATTTTGACATGATGTATGTGAATTTATTTGACCGTGCAAGTGTAAAACCATTAGATAATTCATCACTGATGATGCACATTGAGGCGGCCTCATTTCTGTCTGCATGATTTAAGTTTGTGCGCGCCCACGCACACACAGACCCAATATATATTTAGCGTCATATCGCCCAGCCCTAACAATGTTATTTGGATTTAAATTGGTACAAAAGTTATAATAAGCAGCTTACCTTTCTTTATGTTTTCGCTGAACATGTCGGTAGAAATTTGAAGTCGTGCCAGAAACATCAGTAAGAGTTGTTTTGCAAAATTTGCAATCCGCAGAGTGCTTCTTTTTACCGGATGTCTTGCAAATAAATTCTTTATGATTTTCGTAAGCAAAACAAATTATTGCTGACTTTGAAGACATCGTCCTAGCCACACATTGATATCCAGTGAGTGATGTGTGTGTTTCGTCTGCAAGCATAAGATGATATGCTACTGCTGCCTGCCGGTGTGGTGCAGTAAAATGACAGACGGGGAGACATTAATTAATTTCTCATCTCAATTTTATGCTGGTTTTATTGTTACACATGACGCAAAATGTTCAAGTCCGTGTCAAGTCCGAGTACAAATTCACCTGAGTGCGTGATAAGTCCGGGTTCATACAAAATTGGACTCGAGTCGGGACTTGAGTACCCCAACTCTAGAACTGGGCTTTTCGCTACTGTAGCAACGTTTGTGTAAAGGGTTGTTAGTTATAGCTAAATGCAACATATTGCAATTTGGGTGCAAAACAAAAGTGTTGTGCATTAACAAAAGCTTTTATACATTGTACAACATCTGTTAAAATCATCTGTAGTTCCCTTTCAGTTTTTTTTTTTTACTCCTAGTCAAGTCGTGACCGACGAATTGGGATCTCGCTTAGAGAGACCAATGTACTTCGAGTGTTTACTAAACAAGCCAATGGACATTGGCATGCAGTGATTGCATCCAGCTGCTGCTGATCACAGCGTGAGCATAAAAAGGCAGCAGGTGCAACGCATACCAGCTTTTTGCTTCAGAGCTGAGTGACAACGTCAGGCTGCACTACCTCCTGTTGTGCTGCAAATGGACATCTCCCCTGTGTGTCTCAGCACATAAAAGAGCCTTTCCCTGAAAAAGCTTATGACTGTAACTGAATACACGTGTGCATCTTTGTAAAAACAACAAATCATCTTTTTAAGTATTTTGTAAGCATGTCCTGCTGTCATATTTTCTAATGATAAGATTGCAAATCTGTCTTTATATTTTTTTTAGAAGTGTTTCCATTCTGTCTTGTTTTAGGACTATAGTAGTCAACATTTGAAGTGGATCAAAAAAGTTCATCAAAGCTGTCCTAAGACAAGAATGGCTATTGTTTTGGTTTTAGGACAACTTTGATGAAAGGTTTTGATCCACTTCAAATGTACAAATACAAAGCAAGTTAATAGACACATTTTTGCTGAAATTCATTGTGCTGTTGTTGTCAACAGGCATGGTTTGTTTGCTCTGCCTCAGGATTGCGAGTGTCCTGGGACAGGTGAGGGAGTGAGTGGAAGCTGGTGGAGCTATTCAGAGAGGACATCAAACTCCAGAGAGACACAGAGGAGAGAAGAGCACAGGAGAGCAAGTGTCCTGGGACAGGTGAGGGAGAGAGTGGAAGCTGGTGGAGCTATTCAGAGAGGACATCAAACTCCAGAGAGACAGAGGAGAGGACAGCACAGGATTGCGAGTGTCCTGGGACAGGTGAGGGAGTGAGTGGAAGCTGGTGGAGCTATTCAGAGAGGACATCAAACTCCAGAGAGACAGAGGAGGGGACAGCACAGGAGAGCAAGTGTCCTGGGACAGGTGAGAGGGTGAGTGGAAGCTGGTGGAGCTGCTCAGGGAGGACATCAAACTCCAGAGAGACAGAGGAGAGAAGAGCACAGGAGAGCAAGTGTCCTGGGACAGGTGAGGGAGCGAGTGGAAGCTGGTGGAGCTGCTCAGGGAGGACATCAACTCTATAGAAAAATATAGAAACTCTTTGGTCATTTTTGAGCGAGATGCTAACATTCTAATCAGATTCAATTACCTATGCTAAGCTAAGCTAAAAGTGCTACAGCCAGACCTGGAGATCGGCTGAATCGATTCAAAAACAGTAAAACTCAACTGTTTAACTCTAGGGGAGTTGGAAAATGAGCCTATTTTCAAAAAAAGGGGAGTGTTCCTTTAAGCTAATTGTTATGACTATTCCAATTATAAAGATGCAGAAGTTGCAGTCTTTCCCATAAATGAATATCTGCAATGCGGAATGCTGTTGTCACCTCACAAACTACAAAAGTGAGGTTTTGTTTACCAAAAGCTGCTTCAAAATTACACACAATTTAATTCATGTTTACAAAATTACACCAATTCATAATCTGATGTTTCAAATGTTGTCAATATACATTGTGCAGATCCCTTCCCTAGGAAAAATTTATATTCTGTGTTATATTTAAGTTGGTTTGTGACATGCATAAATACATTTATTCTGATGAGAAATCAGGAAATATGCAACCAAAACTGAATATATAAAGCTTTAAAATATCAAGCTTCTGACAAATGTCTTGGGGGAAAAAATTTCCACACAACAGATAAAGTGGTTTCTAATGGGGGGGGGGGGGGGGGGGGGGTAGTTATGGTACTCATTGGATGTGGATTAACACCCTGTGGTTAAAATTAAATCCATTATGCCTGAAGGTTTAAACCAAACACACACATTATTATTTTTATGTGTGTGTGTGTGTGTGTGTGTGTGTGTGTTTTAATGTTTGACTGCCATTCTTCTCAACCTAAATAAAAACCAATTTAACTTGTTTTTCACAAGTGAAAGAAATTTCAGAGCAGTTGTTCAACAGTTAAGCGGAGGAAGTAAAAAGATCTACAAATATAATCTGAGGTAAGTATTTCATCTCTCTTTTGTTGTTTTCATGTATGTGTGTTATTCTCATCAGTCACTTTGTGTTTTAAGACTTTGATGTGCTGTAGTCATTTTGATGTTCATTTTTTTTCAAACATTATTTATATAGCACTCTTTACAATGCAGATTGTGTCATAGCATCTTCACAGTATTAAGCAGAGAAATAGTGTTTTTTTAATTGTTTGTTTTGTTTTTTATTTATAAAGCACAATTTAAACAAAGTAACATTGACCCATGTGCTGTAAAATCCCTAAATAAAAATTACACAAAACATTATTGAAATTATTAACTTTCAGATAAACAATGACCAACAACAACAAATGTTATAATTCGATTCGATTTTATTTGTATAGCACTTTTCATGATACAAATCATTGCAAAGCAGCTTAACAAAAGAATAAGTTTCTACAATATATTTAGTAATAGCTTATCAGTGGTGACGGTCAAGTTGATGTACATATGGCAGAAATGTACAGTAAAAATCAATTAACGACAATCAAACAGAAGATGAACACTTAACAGCAATGATTATATGTTGCAATCAAACTACAAAAATACTATTATAAAAATGGCTCTTGCTAATTAGTCTGAAGAACCAAAGGCTAATTCAAGTAAATGCACTTTTAATTTTCGTTAAAAATAACCTAGTCTGAGATGTAGAGGTTAGGGGTGGGAATCTATGGGTATCTCACGATTTGATTTGATTCGATTACAATTTAGAGGGCCATGATTCGATTCGATAATGATTAACAATGCATCGATGCATCACAATGTTGTCATACATCCTGTACATCTATTAGAGGTGGGAATCTTCAGGCACTTCACGATCCGATCCGATTCTGGGAGTCATGATCTGATACCAAAATGATTCTTGATCTACATTTTTTTCCCCAATTAATTCTTCTGCTCTTCAAATACATCTTTACAACTTTACATCTTAAACAAAATTGCAGTTATATGCTTTTTGTTTATAGTTGGAATCTCTGTATGTCAGTACTGCCATCTTAAAAATAGAGGTGTGACTCTTCACTGGTTTCACAATTCAATTCAATTACGATTATCATTATCATTATCAACTCAATATCAAGATGTCACATTCTCAGTTTTCAATATTACTGCACATGGCTACATTTTCATATAAACTTTATATAACATTTTTTTTGTGCAAAATTAACTTTTTTTATTATACAAGCACAGCAGGCTATTTTTTTAAAACAATTACTTATTTAAAATAAGTGTTCTTTAAGTGTCAGAAAGTATACAGACAATAGTTTTTTTTATTGCCATTTGATTATTACTGATGAGATCATAGACAGTGGCAGCTTTAACAGGCTGCATGCACAGATCTATTTCGATATCAGATGTTTTGTCCTGCTCTGAAAACATAACTGACTGTGTGTACATCAATTTCGTATAAAAGTATTCGAAAATGCAAGTGCATTTAACCACAGCCGCAATTGAGCTTCAGGACAACAAACACAAAGCGCACGTGAAAGTCTGTCAGTGCACGAGTTTTGTACATCTAAAAGTACTGCATTCCAAATGGCATAAATGAAACCATATCTAAATTAAAACACGATGCCATTCTTCTAACGATGTAACAAGTACATCGGGTGTTGTGGGAAGTGTTCCCGGTTCCGGTTTACCTAATTAATGCAGCCTAACAATCCTTTAACAGATTTGAATAATAAAAATGTGTTAGTGTCTTATATGTAAGCCAGGTTAAAGAGTGTGTCTGCCTTTTGAACAAGTGTTAGGTAGATTGTTCCAGAGTTTGAGAGCTAATTAGCAAGATTTTAAAATGTATACATTTAATAGGTAGCCAGTGCAATGTTGCCAGATTCAGGCTAATATGGTCATACTTCTTGGTTCTAGTGAGAACTTTAGGTGCTGCATTTTGGATCAGCTGGAGTTTGTTTATTATGCGTGGAGAACAACCACCCAATAAAGCATTACAATAATCTAACCTTGAGGTCATTAGTGCATGAATTAATGTTTCTGCATTTGACATTGAGATCATAGGTCGTAATTTTGCTATTTTTGAGATTGTAAAATGTGGTTTTACAAATGCTAGAAATATGGCTTTCAAAGGAAAGATTGCTATCAAATTGCACACCTAGGTTCCTAACTGATGATGAAGAATTGACAGAGCAGCTGTCAAGCGTTAGACAGTGCTCTAGGTTATTACATGCAGAGTTTTTAGGTCCGATAATTAACACCTCTGTATTTACAGAATTTAGCTGTAAGAAATTTCTCGTCATCCAGTACAATTCCAATGCATTTCTTTAGTTTTTCAAATTGGTATGTTTCACCGGCTGTGAAGAAATACAGACATGAACATGTAAAGCATTAAAAGTACTGGTCATAGTACTGAGCCTTGAGGTACTCCATACTGCACTTGCGACCGATATGATACCTCTTCATTCACTGCCACAAATTGATGGCGGTTAGATAAGTATGATTTAAACCATGTCAAAGCACTTACTCTTATTCCAACATCATTTTCTAGTCTATTCAAACAATGTTGTGGTTGATAGTGTCAATGCAGTGCTAAAATCCAGTAGCACTAATAGAGAGATACAACCACGATCAGATGACAAGAGCAGGTCATTTGTAACTCTAAGGAGAGCAGGCTCAATACTATAATATGGTCTAAATCCTGACTGGAAATGCTCACAGATACCATTTTCTCTAAGAAGGAATATAATTGTGTGGATATTGCCTTTTCTAGTATCTTTGAAAGAAAAGGGAGATTCGAGATCGGTCTGTAATTAACTAGTTCTTTGGGGTCAAGTTGTTTTTTTTTGATGAGAGGCTTAATAACAGCCAGTTTGAAGGTTTTGGGGACATATCCTAATGACAATGAGGAATTTATAATAGTCAGAAGAGGATCTATGACTTCTGGAAGCACCTCTTTTAGGAGCTTAGACGAAATAGTGTCTAACATACATGTTCGGTTAGATGGTTTAACAAGTTTGTAAAATTCTTCCTTTCCTATAGAAGAGAATGAGTTGAATTGTTCCTCAGGGGATCTATAGTATACTATAGATCCCCTGTAAATAGTTAATAATTAATAATTTCATTATCACTGTGCTGTTGGGAAATGTCTACACCTGCTGATGTTATATTTTTGTTAATTTAGTCACTTTATTGATTTAATACTTGGGGTTGTGTTTATTTTCTTCTAAAAGAGATGAAAAATAATCAGATCTAGCAGTCTTGAATGCTTTTCTGTAGGAGAAAATACTTTCCTGCCATGCAATATGAAATACCTCTAGTTTTGTTTTCCTCCAGCTGTGCTCCATTTTCCAGGCTGCTTTCTTTAGGGCGTGAGTGTGCTCATTGTTTTCAGACTTTTTTTTCCTTAATCTTTCTTAAGCATAAAGGATCAACTAAATCATATGTGCACTGTGTTAGACTACCTGTAGTCTCAGCCTCAGACCTCACGCCCACGGACCGTTGGCTAAACGTCTGATGCATATGGGACACAAAAGTGGAAACACTTCAGGAATGTCGAAGTCGTTATCAGATTGGTTGAATTCTACAGGATTTCTGCGAGACGTGTGTGGCATTCTTTAACGTTCCACCTGGAAAGAAAGATACCGTGGTGCCAAACCTCCTCACGAAAGTAGAAAGCCGTCATATTTACAACTGTGACGACGAGCACTTATCAGGATCAACTAAACGCTGGATTTTCAAAAGTATGTGAAATATTTAAAGTTTGTGGCATAGACTCTTTAAAATGCGTCTGAGAGTTTTGCACACCGGTCTGTTATTATGGCGACATTTCCACGCCTCGAAACATGACGATGAACGAAACAAACTGTGATTGGTTGTTGGACATGTTGGTCAAATGGCCTCATGGGTGGGCCTTGGCCAATGAAAACTGCCACGAATGGTCTGGCTATGTGAGACTAGACTAACTGAGACTTGTCACAGCACTTGTATATTGTTGCTGTCTCGTTGGTCTGATCGTAAATGTCACTTGAAGATGTAAATATAAAGTGCTAGAAAAAAGAGAGACTCCATAGTTTGTTGCATCATCAAGTTGTTCTGAGCTATTGGATATTTTGAGGAATTAAGATAAGTCAGGAATATTATTTAGACAGCAGTCTTTTTTAGTGGAAGTGATGGTTCTAACATATTTGACAAATATCACAGGGGATTTATTATTAACACTTGTTTCTCTGGATAACATTATATGAAGCACCATTACTTCAAACGAATTATACTTGAAACACAACTTTTTAGAAATACTGAAGATATTGCTATAAACTGTAGCAACACCTCCTCCTTTAGCTTTTGGATGTATAACCGTAATTTTGGGGTAGACTTGTTTAAAGGGGTCATGACATGGGTTTTTTTATTTTATTATTATGGTCCCCTAGGTGCAATTATAGTATTACTATAGTTTTTTTAAAAAAAAAAAAACTTTTAAAATGTAGTGAATTATGACATTTTCCCACCCTGTTTCTCATCCTTTGATTCAAACAGTCTGTTTTTGGGTTGTTTCCCTTTTAAGAGTTCAGTGTTAACACCCATTGTTATGATTGGCTAACGACAGCGCCTATGGATCAATTATTAACACCCCCAGCCAGAACATTTGTGGATTGAGCGTAACTGTTTAGTAGCGGGTGATGCATTCGAAGCGATGGCTCTTGCAATGATAAAACCTTATATGTTTGAGCACATCTGCGTGGCATTGTAATTTTCCTGTACACAGACCCACTCGCTGTCCGTCGACTGAACACTTGTGAGGCGACGGCGCGACAACGATACGAAATGAGCGTAGTTGTCTTGTGCTGGAGGCGGTCATATGCAAATGGTTGGAACGTCACTTCGCACCATGACGTCACTTCTTACCATGGATCCAGAACGAGCTGTATTTAGAGCTTGATTAAATAAATGGCTCGTTTATAATGGGGAGGACGTCTTAAGCTATGAAACTTGCAGGATGTTTTATTGGTACAAAGACCTCTTATATTCCAAAAGATCAAGGCAAATTTGGTTTCTCATTTCATGACCCCTTTAAAATAATGTAATCAGGTTTGTAATCTGGTTTTTGCCAGCTTTCTCTCAAACAGAGCACATCCCAGATAGCATGCAGAAGTGGCCCACATGTAAAACAGGAAAAATGGCCCAAATGTATCAAATCACATGTGGGCCTCTGAAGGCAAAGATGTGGTGTTCACGGCATTGTGTAATCTGAATGTGACCCTAAAGTGGCCCATGTGGTAAATATTGAATATGGCCCAAATAGTGCCAACCAAATGTGGGCCACCTTTGGCAAAAATATGGCACAATTGACTAAGGCTAATCAGGGTGTGAACCAATTGTGGTCCACATGTGTTTCTGCAAATGTGGCCCAGTTATTTTAAAATGTATCTGGGCCAGTTTTGGCAAAAATATGACACAGTAAGCACTGACTAATGTGGCTGTGAGCTAAAAGTGGCCTGTATGATGAAACAAATGTGGCCCAGTTATCCTAAAATATATCTGGGCCAGTTTTGGCAAAGATATGTCACAGTAAGCACTGGCTAATGTGGCTGTGAGCCTAAAATGTCCCGTACAGGATGCCACAAATGTGGCCCAGTTATCCTAAAACATATCTGGGCCAGTTCTGGCAAAGTTATGACACTGTAAGCACTGTTTAATGTGGCTGTGAGCTTAAAGTGGCCCGTACATGATGCAACAAATGTGGCCCAGTTATCCTAAAACGTATCTGGGCCAGTTTTGGCCAAGATATGGCACAGTAAGCACTGGCTAATGTGGCCGTGAGCCTAAAGTGTCCTGTACATGATGCCACAAATGTGGCCCAGTTATCCTAAAGCGTATCTGGGCCAGTTTTGACAAAAATATGGCACAGTAAGCACTGGCTAATGTGGCTGTGAGCCTATAGTGGCCTGCATATAAAATGACAAATATTGCTCAAATAATTAAAAACAATTTGAGACACTTATTGCAAATATACGGCACAATCAGCATTTGCTTATCAGTGTTTAAGTCTAACTTGTCCCACATTTGACATGGCAAATATGCTCAATATATTATAAAACAGACGAGGGCCATTTTTGGTTTGGATGTAGCACTTAACACTGGCTAATTGAAATGGAAGTTTGAAATTGTAAATATGGCCTAGTAGTATTTGGCTACTTTTAATAGGATGCAATAAATGTATTAAATGTATTAAATGTATTAACTGATGCAGAGTGATTTGGATATGAGTCTTAAGAAGGCTACGTACCCAGCATTTTTTTTACCTGATTTTCCAACATGCTTTTAATTTTTAGATTTAATCAGAGGTGTCAAGTAACAAAGTACCTTACTTAAGTAGAAATTTTGGGTATCTATACTTTATTGGAGTAATTATTTTTCAGCCGACTTTTTACTTCTACTCCTTACATTTTCACGCAATTATCTGTACTTTCTACTCCTTACATTTTAAAAATAGGTTCGTTACTGCTATTTCATTTCGCCTTGTTTTCATTCCGGCTTGTCATCATTCAAAAAAAAAAAAAAAAACCTATCCAGATAAATCGCGCCATCCGGATGAAGTGAATTTGATTGTGGTTGGATGAGAAGTATAAACATATACCATTCCAACACCCTATTGGTTTGTACACGATCCATCGCACCTGGACATGACACAAATCACATCACACTCCAGCAAGGACATAGCAAGTGTTGGGTTCGTTTATCAAAAAATATATTTCTTAAAAGTTATTATTTCTCACTACTGGCTCATTTATCAAATGGGTGCTTTCTCTTCTTCCTCCGAAAATTAAGCTACTGTAGGTAGTTCGGTAGCGAGACGTTTGAATAAATTAGCGTTTGCGATTGACAATGTTGTGATAAGTAGGCTATACCAACTTTGTAACTCGTTACGCCCCCCCCCAAACACTGGACATAGTAGACGTATGTAGCGAATACAGGAAGCTATCAATCAAGAAGGTATTAGGATTATGAGTTATTTTTCATTTTTATTTTTTGATTAATCACTTGGATTAATCATTCATTTTGACAGCCTTAATGTTTATTGTATATAGACAACCATACAAGGGTAATTGTTACTAAGCCTGCCCTGGGTACACCAATTTTCTTGTCCATTGCCCTCGCAGATTCCTGCAGCTAAGCTTGGATGTACATTTACATTCCATTAAAGGTTATTGATGACATGCCTCTGAAGTTTGACTTTTTGCACCATTACAATACTTATAGGCAACTAGTAATCATATCTCTAGTTCTTTAATGTATTTGCATTGTACTAAAGTGCGTTCATTTTCAATGGGCATATATGCGGCTGAAACAGGTAGCCTAGTGCATCCCAAATTTTTCAACATGAACATTTTAATATAACATTATAGTCATTATGCCCTATGGCCTTTAGAAAAATGTTTTTTTGAGGAGGTTGGGTAGTGCACAATAGGTCCCTGTGGCGCGACCTAAGTTTTTGTCCTTTTTTTTCCCTTACATTACTTTTATACTTTAAGTAGTTTTGAAACCAATACTTTTACACTTTTACTTGAGTAAAAAGCTTGAGTTGATACTTCAACTAATACAAAAGTCTTTTTAAACCCTAGTATCTATACTTCTACTTGAGTAATGAATGTGAATACTTTTGACACCAGTGGATTTAATTTTATTTACATGTGTACTGTGCAGCATAAAACCAGAAGAACACTATAATGACAGCTCTTACTGTCACGGTTTCTGTTAATTTGGACTTTGTTGTCACACCCCACACCCACTTTGACCATCTCACAGCACAGCAATCAACAACCCTACTGTTTCTGTGGGTGATGCAGTCAACATTGGACTGCATTACATCCTCTAACATCTTGACAAAACAGGGACTTATGTGAGGATCCTATTTGTGGACTTCAGCTCTGCTTTCAACACCATCATCCCGGACACCCTTCAGAATACACTCACACAGCTCTCTGTACCCACCTCCTTCTGTCAGTGGATCACCAGCATCCTGACAGACAGGCAGCAGCTAGTGAGGCTGGGAAAAATCACATCCAACACCCGCACCATCAGCACCGGAGCTCCTCAGGGATCTCTGCGTTCTCTCCCCACAGCTCTTCTCCCTCTACACAAATGACTGCACAAGACCCCTCTGTCAAACTCCTGAAGTTTGCAGATGACACCACAGTCATCGGCCTCATTCAGGACGGCAACGAGTCTGCTTACAGACAGGACGTTAAAGAGCTGGCTGTCTGGTGCAGTCTCAACAACCTGGAGCTGAACACTCTCAAAACAGTGGAGATGATCGTGGACTTCAGGAGAAACCCCCCTGCACTCCCCCCACTCACCATCACAGTCATTCAGATTCCTGGGAACCACTATCTCTCAGGACCTGAAGTGGGACACTCACATTGAGTCCATTGTGAAAAAGGCCCAGCAGAGATTGTACTTCCTTCGCCAGCTGAGGAAGTTTAACCTGCCACAGGCACAGATGACACAGTTTTACTCAGCTGTTACTGAGTCGGTTCTGTGCTCTTCTATAACTGTCTGGTTTGGGTCAGCCAGCAAATCAGATTTAAGAAGACTGCAACGGACTGTTAGGGCAGCAGAAAGGATCATTGGTGTGCACCTGCCCAGTCTTCAGGACTTGTACAACTCCAGAGTGAAGAAACAGGCAGGTAACATCATCACAGACCCCTCTCACCCCGGACACAACCTGTTTGCACTTCTTCCCTCGGGTAGACGCTACAGATCTCTGGGCACTAAAACATCTAGGCATAAAAACAGTTTTCCACTGATGGGTTCAGAACGCGAGGGCGCACTCCGGCCATCATGAATGTAACAGACATTGTATTACACGTGTGGACACAACAATGCCCACAACACCTTATTTTGGGTAAAAATAGGAAAAAATAATACTTCTGTTTTTCTCCAGTGTAGAGGAGTTTTTTTACTCTCTCAGTGGATAGAGCACTGACCACCAGAACAGTCAGGCACAAGAACAGTTTTTTCCCCGCAGGGCATATTAAGCCTGAACAATTAAAACCATCATAATTATAACTTGTCCATCTTTTGTTTGCTTGATTATTTCATTCTTAACTCCATTCCAGCATCTATGGCTATATTCATGTCGAGAACCAGTTAATCCATACACAAGTCCTGTCTTTACACACACGTCCGGTGATAATTAAGAGTCTTCAGTTCAACTAACCTGCATGTCTTTGGGCTGTGGGAGGAAACCGGTGCACCCGGCGTAAACCCACGCAGACAAAGGGAGAAAACTCTACTGTATCTGTAAATGTGTCGTTTACAATGGCCTTTCTGTGTAGAGTCTGAAATTTGTACATTTATAAACAAATTTTATGCACACTTGTAAATAACATATTTATACATTCCTTTAAATCATTAAAAAATTTTATACTTCTATTTCTCTATATAGTGCATTATTTAATTTTCTGTTATTAGTGTTAGATTCCATCTGTACTGTGTCATTCCTATGTATGTCTGCACTACCATGTATGTTTTCACAACACAGTCTCACTCGCTACTCGTCAAATGTCTGACGCATGGTCAAGGGATCTGGCGTCACTTTTTTGACGCACTGGGTATACCTTTGACGTCTTTTTTCAACGTGGGGGGTAGTCCGATAGACTTCTATGGAACTAAACAGCGTTGAAATTTGACGTCTTGTTTCAGCACACCACAACCCATTGTCTGCCTCGTATGGATCTAGACTACAATAAATAAAAATAAAAAGGAACAGGTTACAAAAAATGATCTATGCCAAGGTGAGTCAAATGGCGGCCCCCAAATGGCGGGTTTTTGATGTTTAAAAAGCCTCGCAATCTGATATCAAAGCGCCCGCAAAGGTTTAGCGCGTTCATCAGCGGTGAGTTTAACAACGCTCACCTGCAGGGAAAACGGCATTCAGAGATGAGTTTAACAACGCTCACCTGCAGGGAAAACGGCATTCAGAGGTGAGGTTGACCAAAGCAACGCTCGACTGCAGGTAAAACAGCATTAAAAGGTGAGTTTAACAAGGCTCCAAGGCGCGTGCAAGTAAGCAGTTTAAGCGTTTTCTTATCATTGGTAGGACACCGCTTTAACTATAGCATGCTGGATAACGTATTTTTATCAGAGGTTTGTTGATTTTAATAAATGCATATAAATGCTACGATTGTGTTCAATTAATCTTTTTATTATTATTATTATTATTATTATTAAATCCTCTAAATTAATAACGCTGACGTCACCGTCATCCCAAGGTCCATTGCGATTTTCCACTCGGTAAGTAAAGTAATGTTAGAAGGCTTAATTAATAAAGATCGATACTATTCTTACATTTACACATCAAAACTGTTGAATCAGGACAAGAAGTTGTGTTTAGGAACTTTACATTTTTTAAGGTGGCCATGTCTTATGACGACAAATAATGGAAAACATTCTAAAAAAAATTAAAAAAGCTTTCAGTACCAAATGTGCAGGCTACCAAAGTTAGCTAATTGAATTCAAGTTATTTTTTTGTCGCATATAATCATGTAAGGTACAATCATAATGGAATGTAAGATTTTCAGTATTACATTATGACAGTATTACAACTATCCAACATTCTAAATGTTAAGAATGAAGAACGTTGTTGCCAGATTGGTTTGTTTTACAGCCAAATTGTTAAAAATCCACACAAAATTACATAATAAACACCCAAAATAAATCCATAATTAACAATACAATTAATTCATAACTACTACATTGTGGCTCATCACAATTTTTCAATATGAAATAAAACAATTCATATGTATAAATAATGTAATAAGTAATGCTGCCATAAACTATTGACTGATTCATTCATATTCATATATATATATATATATATATATATATATATATATATAAGTAGCTTCCAAAATAGGTAAATTAGAAAATATATAACAATGACACGTATGAAAAATTATCATTTATGCAAATAAGTTGTGTTGTTTTTGTTGACACTGTCTAAAGTGTACTCTACAAAATGTGTGTGTGTGTGTATGTGTGTAGTTTTCAAAATGTCTCGAAGGAAGTTCAAGCCTTGCCCCTCCTGCCAAGCACTTAACCAGGTGAAGGAAAATAGAATAGAGCATTATGTGTAATATTCAAATATGTGGTTTTAATATTCTACATTTCTCATTGTTAGGTCAATTGGACACTAAAGTATGCTCCTACTAAATGACCCTGTATGATATCTGTACTGTGTTACAAAACAGTGATAATGTAAGGCGTCTGGTTGATATAAATTTTGATTGCTTGTTTTGCACCAAACACCATAGACAATATTAATTAGAGTAGCCTGGGTGTCTCCTACATCTGCCACTTTCACTGTATGATTATAATAAGAAGAAGAAGAATCATGTGTCAATCTAGAGACGCATATTCTGAATTGCATTGTGCTTTGTGTGTTCCTCTCTTTCCTGTATACAGCCAAATTAAACTCTATCTTGATTGTACTTTTTCTCTGTGACTGTGGATCTGATGTCTCGCTTTGGTATACTTTTACCAACACAGGTGAGCCTCAAAACCTGCAGCTCTTGTTTTGCAGCCATCACCCAAAAAAAAAAAGTAGCAGCCAAAAAAGTGACCCTGGACAGGAAGTGGGGGGAAAGGGTCCTAAAAAATAGAAATGCTGGAAGAGTGGTGGACTCTGCCCATATTGCAGTAAGTAGAAATGCTCATATTTCATTAAGCAATATAATTTGTTTCACTTTCATTAATATTGTATGGTAGGGCAAGGGCCTCGTTTTACAAAAATAAGTTTAATCTGTCAGTGAATGAATTTGAGGTTGTCATAGATTGCATTCGTGTAACATATTATTTTAATTAATTTGTCATTTGCTTGACACGCATGGAATAGACTTTCTTTTTGACCAGGCGCTCATGTACATTTGTTTACATATACAACCGCCTACATTGTAAATATAACTTTGCTTTAGTAATACACAGGTACTTCAGTATGCGTGTTATTGAAGTCTCTGTCTCTGCTAAAGGCAATTCAAAGAATTCAGACCCAGAGTCACTATTAAAGACAGTCTTGCATGATTATGTAAGTAGATAACATGCTCCTACCTTGCACTACCACCCCTACCGTGTGAATATTTCATCTCACCCTTATAGTGTCTTCACTGCGTTAATTTTAGAGAAAGTGCGTGATGATGTGGCAAAATAACATGCGTGTAAGCCATACTGTGTGCAACATATGTGTTGTTAAAAGCAAGGCCATATTCCAGGTGTCCTATTTCAAAGCCACAACTTAAAAACATTTTAATTACTACAGGGGAGATAGTAATGTCACATTAAAAGTGGAAAGGATTCAACCATACCTACTGGAGTAGGACCGCTGTCTATTTTATGTCCGTTGGTGGCATTCCCAAATGAGTGTTTCTGTTTGTCCCCCAATCTACATTTGCAGTGGGCAGAGACAGGTAGACCGACCGGGGGGTTGGGGGGAGAGTGTTTGGATCTGGTGGATAGGTGGCCATAAAGAAGGAGTCCAGTCAAAATGTATTTTTGTTATCATATTTTCATTTTGTGTGTGTCCAATCAATACAATTATTATTGAAGGGTGTCAGGACTTTTAGTGTTCCCTTTAGAAACCCAGATTGCTAAGTACTAAACCATCAGCATCCAGCACAACATTACATGAATATTGGTTGTATAAATCAGGGTTTCACAAACGGTTTGTTCCAAGGACCCTTTGTGTGGGAGAAACATTTCCAAGGACCCCCACATAATCAAAACGATTAAGCATATGTTTGCTACCGTTTGTATATTTTGATGACATTTCTATTCTCTGAAGTTGTGTCCGAGTTCACTATTCCGTGTTTTCTAGCTGGTGTGTACTAACTTGGTCTTCAAACTTACATCAATTAAACAGAGTAAAGATTATGAGTATTTGGTGTGCTGTCCGGGGGAGGGCTCCAAGTTCGGGATTTTTGCTAGAACCCAGAGTACTTCCCCCCGTTGTTATAAAAGTATTTAGGACTAGAAGTGAGGAGATGGGGTGGTGGAGGGATGCTGTCAAACTGTCAACGGACAGAGGTATGCTTGTTGTTATATATACACCTCTTAACTCGTTCATTGGATTGATTAGCAGAGTTTGCTCCATTCATGTCTAATAAGGTTTGATTATTTGGAAATGCTCTTCCAAAACTTTGTTAATAAAACATCATGTAATGTTGTTTCTAAGGGGAAAAGCTGGTAAGGTTGATAATGTTAATTGTGTACCTGTATATTAGAAACAGTAGCACTAATGTATTTAATGCAGTTGTTTTCAATAGGGTGGAAAATAATGCAGTGGGAATAACTAATGTTTGCTGTCTGCATTTATTTATTACAGGTGAAAAAACTAAGTGCATTGGGGTATGTCCCAATTCTATTTTTCGCCAAGAAAGATAAGGCCTCTGGAAAGTGGGTGGCTGATGTTGTGACCCATCTGACACCCACTGAGGATAACCTAAAAATTGTGGCCACCATGAGAAAGGCCTACAATTTTTTATTGATCAAAGAAGGTAGGTCATGATAGTTTTAAACTTTTTTTTTTTTTTTATGATGGGGGAATATCAAAAATTAACATACACATACAATATTGTAGGGAACTCCACAACGACATTGCCAGAGCCCCAGCATCAGACTCAACCCGAGCCCCAGCATCAGACTCAACCCGAGCCCCAGGATCAGGCTCAACCCGAGCCCCAGCATCAGGCCCAGCATCAGGCCCAGCCCGAGCCCCAGCATCAGGCCCAGCCCAAGCACCAGCATCAGGCCCAGCATCAGGCCCAGCCCAAGCCCCAGCATCAGGCTCAGCCCAAGCCCCAGCATCAGGTCCAGCCCAAGCCCCAGCATCAGGTCCAGCCCAAGCACCAGCATCAGGCCCAGCATCAGGCCCAGCCCGAGCCCCAGCATCAGGCCCAGCCCAAGCACCAGCATCAGGCCCAGCATCAGGCCCAGCCCAAGCCCCAGCATCAGGCTCAGCCCAAGCCCCAGCATCAGGCTCAGCCCGAGCCCCAGCATCAGGTCCAGCCCGAGCCCCAGCATCAGGTCCAGCCCGGGCCCCAGCATCAGGTCCAGCCCAAGCACCAGCATCAGGCTCAGCCCGGGCCCCAGCATCAGGTCCAGCCCAAGCACCAGCATCAGGCTCAGCCCGAGCCCCAGCATCAGGTCCAGCCCGAGCCCCAGCATCAGGCTCAGCCCGAGCCACAGCCTCAGTTCTTGGCCCTGGCTGAGTCCCAGTCTCAGGCCCAGGAAAATGAGACCTTTTATCTTTTAGATTTATACCCTGTCTCTCCCCCACCCCCAACAAAAAAAAGAAAGTGTAAGTGAACTGTGGTCTTCAGTAGCTCCTCACTGCAGAACACAAGATCCAAGGGGCGTGGTTGGATCCACATCTAGGGGGTGGAGTTTGATAGGTTTAGGGGTGGAGCTCTGGCAGATGGGTAGGTTTAGGGGTGGAACTGGGCGGGTTTAGGAATCAGGGGGTGGAGACGGGTAGGTTTCGGTAGATGTAAGGAGGGAGGAGTTGGATCTGGATCCAAACACTCCCCCTGGATCTTGTGTCCTGTAGTGAGGACCATCTCATGGTCTTAGCACACTATGTATGAATTTCCCCTTTTTTGTAATCATTATTCATTAAAATACAGAATTCTTCAAGTAAATTTTAAGTGCAGTCAATTAGTTAATAGTGAGTAATTTTCAGTGGCCAGTCTGATACGCAAAGAAGTTTGTCCTTGCATACACACCTTTCAGTACTGAACACGCACTCTAGGAGTCAAGCAATTGGCAATACACACTTGAGTAGAGATGAATACACACACACAAATCAGTGGGCAGCCCAGGTAGCTTATCCCCTCCCCCCACCCCCACCACTGTTCTCAAGTCTGCTTCAATAACCTTTAGGCTAGGCTATATGATAATAAGTCTACATTTCGGCTATGAAATCACTGAATTTGATGACTAAAGAGCAGTTCATTCCAGGAACGATAACTATTACCATAACCATAACGTTAAAAGCATCCAGACTGACCAACGATAAGCAAAGTCTCACCTTGTGTTAATAAATGTGATGGCTAAAATGTGATGGGTTCTTACTGGCTGTTAGCTTTTTATTGTTCTCAAAATCGATTTAAAAGCGATCCCCAACGATATTGTTCTCCATGTAGTTATCGTTATAGTTTATCATATTAACAAGAACAATATCTTTTTTTATAGTTATCGTTCTTGGTGTGAATGGCCCTTAATATAATATTCAAAGTTCAAGGACAATGGTTAATGTTGTTCCCCAGGTTTTATGAATCTTAGTTAAGAAAGTTTTTTTTTTAAATGTTTTTTGACACTCATGGTTAATTAATATATTTATTTTTTGTCATTTAAGGTTGCCGGAAATGCAGTAGGCAAAAAGTTTTCAAATACGACTCCATAACAGGAAGAAGGATAAATGAGGTAAGAAATATAGTTTTCATTGGGCTGTCTCAACATCTCTCCATTGTCTGTTGCTCATCTGGCATTTCACAGATCACAAAATACTAAACATTTAAGCAAGTGGTAATTTGAGTCCATTTAAGTTCAAATGAAAGCCAAGTGGCCTTGCCCCAAAAATTATGAAATTCAAAACCTGATTATATGTTTGTGTCTTTCTGCAGGGGCAAGCAGAAGTAAGGGTGAAATGGTTACCTTGCTCTGCATGGTATGTACTGCTTTATATTGGTTTATATTGCCTTCATACATATCCTTTCTGTTTCCACTTTTAACCATCTCATAGGTGGTGGATAAAGGTTGGAACATAAGGTCGGAATGTATATTATAGCACACCTGTGTAAATGTACAGGTGGGTCTCAAAGTTTTGCAACCAACAAGCAGCGTTGAGAGAAATGTCAAGTCCACTATATTTTAAGTCCAGAGTCAATGCAGCCTTCTACCTGGAGATTTTAGAGCATGGTTCCATCTACTGACGAGCTTTATGTATATGCTGATTTCCTTTTCCAGTAGGACTCTGCCCCTGCCACAGTGCCAAAACTTCTAGTAACTGATTTGCTTAGTATGGTATTGCTGTGCTTAACTCGTCTCACCTGAACCCCATAGGGAGGACAATGATATAAACCAAACCCAACATTAAAGACAACCTCAAAGTCACTATCAAAGCAACATGGGCTTCCATAACACCTCAGCAATGCCATACACTGATGGCGTCCACACCACATTGATGCAGTCATTTGTGCAAAATCAGCCAGAACAAGTAGAATGTATGCATTAAAATTTTTAAAAGGTCAGATTTGTAAATTTATTTTCAAAAGGTCGACATTTCTGTATTCCTCTTTATTATAATATAGTGATTTGATGATTTTTGGTTTTCATGAGCTGTCAGCTGTCATCAAGATTAAAACAACAAAAATTGCTTGAAATATTGCACAATATTGTAATTTTGGAGACCCACATGTTTATTAATTACACTGTTTGTTACACTGTTGGTATAGGATGGATTAAATGCAGTGTCAAATATTGTCTACAGGATTTAGCCACTTGCTCTTTTCAGTACCATGCATAATAGCCCCTGTGTGATTATATGTAGGAAGTAGACATTCACCAATATACTGGCAAAAATCTGTATCAGCCAAGATCATCCTTGCTGACTGATATAGGCTATTGGCTAGTTAACTTTCTATGACTTCATAGATCGGAGTGGCTGATGTTTATCTGTTACATTGCATCAAGCATTACAGTATATATGTATAGGTTTGTATAAAAACAAATACAAGGCCGTACAATAATTTTTTACAACTATTTATGCTGTGAAACTATTATGTTAAAATGGCCCCTCTGTTTTTCACTGTTCTAATGTTGTTATTATTATTTTTTTTTACTGATACTTACAGTGGAAAAATCTGGGAGGAGACATGGGAGCCGGCCTGCCAGTTCTCACCAGGTGTCAAGCATGTGTGACGTCACCCATTCATCTACAATTCAGTATGAGTTGAATACCTGCTATGAGTTGTCGAGTTCGCTGTTACGGCACAGCCATCCTGTTTGCGCATGTGATGATTTTAGATAAGAAGGAGGAGCCACGTTACACACTTTCAATGGTTTCCACCCTAACATGCTGTCATGCTGTTTTTTTCTTTATTACTGATTCTTGCTAAAAGCTGTGTTCAAATAAATCAAAGTGTTACTATATTTCTGTTTATGTCTTTCCATTCACCTTGTGGGTTAGCCAATTAACTGAAATATTCTTCAACACATCAAATTATATATTGCAATATGATGCACCAAAATATGTAGGAAGGTGGGACATGTTTTCAATCATATTAACTGACACCATGAAGAGACAGTTGATTCCACCAGCTAAATCATACATTTTCTGTATAAAGGGTAGCTGAGGTAGGCAGGGGTGGATAAATGCACAGGCTTACCAAGACCAGATGTCAAGAGGGTCCAGAAGCCTCTAAAAATGTGAAAGCATGGTTTTTTTAATTCAGGAAAGTTTCTAAAGGCTTTTTAAAAAAATGCTTCTAAAGGCAAGGCACATGAAACCCTGGCTTCTGCACTAGTGGCCTTTTCCATTTACTTTGACACACTGAATGTGTGTGTGCAAGTCTACCCCCGGATGGGTAGTAAAAAGCAGAAGACAATACATTTTTTTTACACTTTTAATGTTATTATTTCAATCTATATGGGCCAGGGAAGCTGGGTTTTTTTGTTGTTTATTTATATTTTTTAAACTATAACTATCAATATTTATTTAGATGTTATCATGGTATTAATTTCTTTATTTGCATATTATTTTGGTCTAATTACCGGAGAAATATTACAGTATGCTGTAATACAGAATATTATTATATGATCCGAGCTAGACGTATTCAAAGCCTATATTCCACAATGCAATGCGGGCATTCATTCACAGAATCGGACAGCGATCAGCTGGTCTTTAACGCCAGTATCGCTTCAATGTACACACACACACACACACACACACACACACACACACACACACACACATATATATATATATATATATATATATATAATCATTGGTTTTGTCACCAGCAACAACACTCCAGAAGTGACGTAAAATATATATATATATATATATATATATATTAGCAAAATTGACTTCATTTGTTTAATATATGCTTTTTGGGAAATGTTCTAGCTTTCTAAGAAATGTGTGTTTGCACTATTGTAAAACATTTCTTGAATTAAAAAAACAACAACAATAACATACAACAACAACAACATAATATTCGTTATATTAATGTTTTTGTCTAACGTAGTATTTGAAGATTTAAACAATACAGATAACAATAATAATAAAATACAGTTTCATGTATTTGTCTCATGTATTGTGTGCTCGTCGGCCGGCGGCAATTTGAAATGGAATGAAGACCATTCACGGCCATAGTGATTCACGGCAGAATCCAAGTATAGGTCTCTGCAGGAAAGTAATGGGAGTTACTAGATCAAGGTGTTTTTACACCATGATACATGATTGGTTTATGTAATAGTGACGTTAGGTTTAGGGGTGGGGTTGGGTAAGGGGGATCACTTAGATTGCATGATTCAGAAACACCCAGCAGTTTGAAAATACCCACATGGTGATAAACGCCCACTTTTGCTCTGCAGAGACCTAAGTTTCGCAGAATCACAGGAGTCGAACATGTCCCCCACCCCCCCACCCTCCCCCCGAAATAACGCACATGCTTTGTGACAGTTTATGTGGCGCGTCTATTATGGGAGTTGTAGTTTAAATATATTGGTATATTTCTCATAATTAGAAGTCAAAAGTGTACAATTTTGGATACACCCTGTGATTTTGGGGGATGGTGAACACACTGGTGTCATCAGATTTAAAAATGTAATCGTTAAATAGGTGAAAATAGCTTACTACCATATTTGACAGTGCTTACAGTGGTGACCATATCTACATGACAGTAGAGGCCCAGAGCTTTCTATAGCTGCTGGTCTGATGTGTTTAGCACCTTCTGTTGCTGAATGACAAGCCTTCAAAGATGGACTGGGTTCAAGGTTCAGAGGTCAATATTTCAAAGCAGGAGTAATGTATCCTCTTCAGAATGAAATATGTTAATCCCCATGTTGAGACCTTTCCAATGATGTGTTTGCTATAGCACTGTTGACAATTTTGTCCTACTACAACGTTTAAATTTTTACATTTCATGGTTTGCAGATGATGGGCGATTTGGGCGATAGCCTCCTTTATTGTCCCCAGAGGGATATCTGCCTTGAGTTCAAATGCTTCACACATAACACTTGACATATTGTTTTATCATACAGCTGATCTATACTTACAATAAAAAACAACATAAACAAAGTGATATGTAGTCAGACTAAAGCCAGGGTTGCCAACTCTCACGCATCTGGCGTGACACTTATGCTTTCAGCATCAATCTCACGCTTAAGTCCAAGCGTGAGTGTCACGCCAGATGCGTGAGAGTTGGCAACCCTGCTGAAGCACGTCACACAGTAACAATCTATTGCTCATGTTTCACAAACAGTGACGAGCAACACACAACCATTTGCGTTATATCATGAAGTTATTGCACAACCAGCCTCAAACAACATTATTTAAAGTTTTAATTAAGCTACTGTAGGTCCAAATAGGGCTATAGTTTAGATATGTTACATTTAGATTGGGGTACCTATATCTTCTGCCAGAGGATAAGAACTCATACTTGGTATGGAGAATAAAGATGGATCAGACCCCATTATTTATGCTTGCCTGGAGAGACTGGTTTCTATTCCTCTCCACAATCTTCATATTAAAATACTCTGTAATGCAGCCTTGTATAATATAAAACCCTCTGATTCACCATGAGTGTTTGCTCTAAATGATTACACCCACTTTCAACATGGGCCTTCCAGCCAAAGGTATTGTCCATATACACACCAATAGGCGCAGAGCTGATGGATTGGTTCAACATTTATGACATCTGATACCTTCTGACCCATGTCACGACCCTTTCATCAGCTTGTGAAATGGTTAAATGAGATGTGTGAGTTGCCAAGTCAAGTCACCTTTATTTATATAGCACTTTAAACAAAAAAGATTGCGTCAAAGCAACTGAACCAACTCTTGTTGATGCTATATTTTTCGTCACTGTATTGAATAAATACCTGGGGTTGTTTGTTTTCTTCTTTCTGGACAATCCCAGAGTTTAAGGTCCCGTTGTCATGGTATCCTCCAGGAGGAGGACCAGCACCACCGTCCGCCGCGATGTTCCTGCGGACTCCCGCCGCTGGAAGTATAGGATTTGGAATGTCTTTGTGCTCCATGGTTGGCTTTACTATGCTGATAGTGATAGTGGACTGTGGGGCGCAACTCCTCACAGTCCCGATTTTATTTCAGAGTGACCTTCTCTTAGACAGGTTTCCATCCAAGGCTATGAGCCCTATCTGCCCATGCTATTTGACCCCTAGCTGGGGGCAGTGGTTGGCAGACGCCAGGGCGTATCCACACGCCGGTGGGCCTGCACGTCGTGCCTCTGGGGCCCACTGCTGCTCCGAGATCCCCTGCAGATTAGCCTGGGGTCTCGCAGCACCCAGTATCCGTGTGTGGCCACGTGGAGGCACTGCAGGAGTCTTGGTGGTAGAGAGGCTGTGTACCGGCAGGAGGAGGCTTACGCACTCGGCTCCTCTTATTCACCTCCACTAGGGGGGCTAGCCGGTGGCAGTAGCTGAAAGCAGAGAGTAGCAGGCAGGAGCAACATGCAGCACACAACATGCAACATGCACTGACAACAAGTACTTCTACGCACTACTGCACGTGACGCATCACACACACCCTGTGCAAGCACAACACACTAAGCCAGCATTAGGGGGGTGGACTCATTTAAAATAATGTAATCATCAGGTTTTAGCCAGGTTTCTGTCAAACAGAGCACATCTATATTATGATCAGTGATCATATTATTTACAGAAAGTGTTTTCGTAGAAAGGGATCTGATATTCAGTAAGCCAAGCTTTATCATTTGTTTATTCGTATTGCATTTGTTTTTTATTTGTTGAACCTAAATTAAATTGTTACTCTTAACTTCGTTTGGACGTTTTTTGTATTTTCTAGTTCGGGGAACAGACACAGTCTCTATAGTGTGATATCTAGGTGAAAGAGTCTCTATGTGCTGAGAATTAACTGACCTCTGTGATGTGAGGCAGCTGGCAGACAGTCGTTTTAGTCAGTCTGTCTGCTTCCTTGTGTCTGTGTGCAGAAGGCTGAGCAAGAAGTGTGCCAAAAATTGAATAATTTAATGTGATTTTAAATCAAAGTCTCACACATAAATATGCTCATGTTTTTTTTCCCCTGTAGTCTCTGCTATTAATATTTATCAACCACAATATTAGAAAATTAAATAACATGTATGAAAAAAAAATGCTTCTGTTTGTATGGTTTATTTTTTGTTTTTCAAACAGTACAAGTTAAAACAAATGCAAATTAGTCAAACGAGCTATTAGGCTGTATTTTTAAACACTCAACTGTAGGTTTTTCATATAGTCAGGAAATGTAGTTATTAAAGCAAATCTTGAAGTAATTCAGTGAGGCTTCCCTATTAAACATCCAAATTCTGAAAAATTTAATTGTGTGTATATAATAACCACTATTGTGTATATAATTAAGTCACATTTTCAAGTTTTGGGCCAGTTTTTGCATTTGTTGAACCTCTATGTACTTTCACTGCACATGAGAAGCAGCTGATAAAGTCCTGTCAAGGATGCTTTCAGAGACCATTTGTAGCATGAGATGATGCAAGAGTCCAACTTCAGAAAAAAAATGGGTTTGTGTGTCAATGTAAAACTGTCAGAAAACTCAGATTTGCCACAGCAGATGACATTAGTGGAATTATGTTTATTATTATTATTACAATGCACATATTTACACCTTCCTGCAAACTTTTCCGCACAGTTTTGTTCTACCATAAACAGAAGATTACTATTGGAAAAACAGTTACTTAAATTAATTACATTCATTATTGTTGTAATGTCACATGTAGATATGATGAATACTATTATTCAAGCATATCTGACACACAAACAGTGTTTCCTCCATGTTGATTTGACCGTGGTGGCCCCCCACAGCAACATTTCTGACCCCCTACGGTATCAGAAATAGGGCTGCATTGTTAGAGTGGGAGAAAAAATAAACAAAATAAAAAATAAAAAGGAAACTCTGCAACAAAAATGACTTAATGCTCATGTCTCACTTGAGAGCTCATAAAACTCATCTGACAATTCAGAGTCACTGTCGTATCCATCCCAATCATTCTGGAAGTCCATACTTGTTCCAGTCAAAACTTTAGCATAACAGTCTCTTGCATGCTTCATCATTCTGGTGACTTCTTGCTTCTTTCTCAAAGTTAAGCTGAGGAAACCCTTGATCCCTTCTTCATTTAGATCCCACAGCTCACCTTGTAAAACAAACATTATCAGAATAAAAAAATTCCAATGTACAGTATAGTATTTCAACGCATTACTTAATGTGTACTTTTCAATGCCTCACTGGAAAGCTGGCATGACATCTCCTTGAGTGTGTCTGCACGAGTGGAGAGAGATTTCCAATGCTTTGCCATCTCAGAAAGAACAATCTTCTTCTCCTCCTCAAGTCTCCTTATAGCCATCACAACATCAAACGCCTTCCTCTTGGTTTTCAAATCTACAGCATCTGGGATACAGTCGTGGAAAATAAGTCAATTATAAGTATGATTATTTTTCAAAGAATTTCTGAGATAATCTGGGATAAGGCATAATTATTTTTTTGCTACTGTGAATTAAACAAAATTGTCAACAGATTTGTGTACATACCACCATGTGAAAGTTGCCATGGCCAAACTGTCTCGTCAGAGAGAATGATGTCAAAGGCGATTCTTTCTGTATCTGGAACCATACTGTTGTATTTTTCAACAACAGAGCTAAGAATGGCCTTCTCCTCTCTGATTTTGCGCCGGATCCGGGCCCGACCTTTGCTGCCATCGGTGTCTTTGTAAAGGCGCTGGGACCTTCTTTTAATGCTGGCCACCAGCACCTCTATTCTATTGATCACTGCGTCAAGATCGGCATTCTTTTGGGATGTTGTTGCTGAGAAGAAAAAAAAAAAAGTGTAAACATTTCACATTTTCATGGCAGTAACTGAAACGCTATAATGAAGTCATAAGGATGATCCCTCTTTGCTTTTTTTTTCCCCCTTTATAAAAAAAAACACAGCTCCTAGAGGAAGGACATGCGAGTCTCAATCATTTCATATTTATTAGCGTGTATAGGAAGTATGTAACAGGGTACCAAAGAAAATTACAACGTAGCCAAGATGGGATCCACTAACTGCAAGAAATGTCCAAACTTCTGGACTGTGCACCATTCAGGTACTTTCAGGGTACTTTGTTTTGACATAATTTCCAGTGTGTATAGTGTATAGTACATACTAAAATTTGGCATTTTTATTGCATAAGTACATGACCAAAAAAACAGTGTATGTATGATTTCATTTTAAAACAATAATTACTTGCAGAAGCATGTCTCCCATTATTCTGCAGAACTGAGACATTGAAGTAATAGTATAACTCTCACCTTCTGCCCACTCCTTAATATCAGTGACCCAGCCCTCAACTTCAACCTGTGTCACTGCCAGCTGGATTCTCATGCTTTCCAGGTCCTGAAGTTGGCTTTCCAGACGTTTTGTGGCCTTCAAATAACAAAAAAAGGAAACGAAAGTAGAAAAATGTTATACCTACAAAAATATACAATAGAAGGTATTTACAATATAAGAAAATAACAATACTCATCTCTACCTTCTGATATCGGCAGGCAAGTGAAGTAGCCAAGTTATTAAACTTTTGCTGATTCCAGCGCATGGCCATCAATGTAAGCATGTCAGTACGTCCTACAAAAAAAATAAAATAAAAAATAAAATAAAAAAACACAACACCACATGTCCCTCACTGGCTACAATTTTCTTGTAACACTTTCAGTCTAGTGCAGTGTGTGGTTACCTTACCTGCTTTGGACATGTGCTTCGTGGTCACAGCAATCCTAGAGAGGAAGGCGTTACACTGCTCAACCTCCTCGCCAAGTGTCAATCCGGCCCCTTGCTGGTAAGCTCCACTCCATTTAACCTATTGAAGAAAATACTTAAAAGCTGCCAACATTCCTTTGCAGGTGTTTAGGGACAGTCAATGACATTGTAATGTTTTCTTACCTCGCATTTAAAATCATGGGCTTTGGCATGAAACACTGAGAGGAATGGTTTCATGCTCAGAAGGTGCTGGAGCTCCGGGCAGCTTTTTGTGACTTTGTTGAGGTAAGGCCAGTACTTGCAGGTTACATCCATGGCAAAAAAGCTTATTGGCGTATTTGCCAGCTTGTTCTGCAGGTAGAGGGGATAAGCATATATTTCTCCCCTGAACATGTTGAGAGCGGTGAGAAAAACTCCATGTCGACAGACTGCAAGCTCAAGTCCCTCCTCATCAATTTTACTTGAGGATTTCTGAGACGTTTCCCTTGCAGCTGACCACTCCCCTCCACAGACACCTCTTCCAGAGACCTACAAAATGGAAAAAGGTTGTTATAAAAAGTAAGGAATCACCCAAACAATGTCAAGATGTTATTGGTGTTTTTTTTTTTTTAGAAATATTATAAAACAAGTTTACATGGTTGGTGGTAGAATGAATGTAATCCACAAATCTCTCTACTTCATCATCTTTTGCAATGAAGATGCCATCAAATAAGGCTTTTTCTTCAGATCTAAATGAAAGAAAGATACACATTGACCTTCAATATGACACAGCCAAGGTTACTTTAACAACACTGCAAATTACACACATTTTGAAAGTACCTTGCTGCATTCTTAAAGCGGTAGTGCTTGCGATTTCCATCCACAGAAACAGCAAGCATGTCTGGGGTGCATGCAGGGCAGACAAAATGCTCCTCCCTGCAGATCTTATCCACCTCAAATCTAACAGCCTCCCACTCCAAAAAACTTTTTCTGAAGCTGTCTGCTGTGATCTTCCCAATCTGTTTCAGAACAATAAAACATGCCAACATAATTCACAGTAAACTAAAGTCAGTAAGGTCAAAGGTGACGCCAAATCCTCCACCATCGAGCCTCCAAAGGCAGCTGCTCAGCCCAGTGCATCATTGGAGATCTTTTGGCTCTTTGTATGTCACGGACAGAAAACATCACAACCAAAAAATTTTTACATTTAGTGTACGAATTTAGATTTTTTTACAGAGCGGTAGTTTTTACACAAAAATTTGGAATATTAGATGACGTTCTGTCAATGTATCGTGTATAGCTAAATCACTGTGTTTTGATATCATCAACATGCTCCAATTATAATAATCAATGTGTTGATAATGTCACCATAGTCATTCTACAATACACGTTAATACTAGTACTAGTTGTTAGTGATTCCCACCACTAATACTCACACGGCCAAAGCGGAGAGTTCGTTGATCAAGCATTCTTAAAAATGCTTGGCATGACAGTCCTGGTGCTGCCATCTTCAACTCTTCATATGAATAAAACACATCTGTAGAGTACACTGTGGAAAAGTGAAGGGTAGCAGGCCAGTAGTCATTACGGACTAAGTCATCCACTCCAGGGCTCCATGTGGTTTTGCATGCCTCGCATTTCATCTCAGGCATACTGAGATCATATCGTCCTGGAAAAATCAAGAACACATTGTATTATGCACAACTCTGACAAATTCATTGGGAACTAGAGGTCCCTCCCGCATGTCCCGACACAAAAGACTGCAGCGCGGGACAGGTTTTGAAAGCTCTATGCGGGACTGGCCGGGATGAGACAGGTGTGTTTGCTGGTGCGGGAGAAACAGATGATTCACTGCATTTCCGCAAATTAAATATTTGTGTAAAACAACATACACAAATGAGAAAGTAGTGCATGTAATTATAGTTCAGCTGGATGATATGTTAGGCAGCAATAAAAAAAAGAAGGTGTTTAAGCAGTCTAACTGACAATGTTGTTTACGTGGTTTCAATTCTTTCCCGCTGCTCTATCTGAAACTTGAAATTGAAAGCATGACAGAAGAAGTGGACACCACTGGGCTACTTCAGATGTTCTTGAATTTCTAAAGAAAAGTAGCCTACATTATAATCACCCATATAGTACAGTCATAACCAAGAAACTTAAAATCAGACATCTGGCAGTCTTTCTCAGTTGTCAAATGCATCTTTCGTGAAATAATGCAAAACTGAACATCCCTCCTGCCTATCCTGTGGTCTTTCACAGGCGGGAGATGCACATACGGTTATCGATGCGGATGGTAGTGGGACTAAAACAACACATTGCAGAACGGGACCGAATATTGCAGGAAAGGGGGGGGGGTGCAGGACTGAAAATCCTGCCCAGCGCAGACCACTATAGGGAACGTTTGAATAGAAATAGATAAGCAGTTTTTTTTTATTCAAATAGGACAATGGAAAGTGTCAGGAAGCAAGTGGGAGAGCCCTATGGGGTGGAATCAGGTTAAAGTCCAACCCAGGTCCCTATGGGCACTTTGCCCAGAATGTGATATGGACACTAGAGCCACTTGATCTGGAATGTTCCCTTAAGTTCATCTTATTCTTACCATTCATTGTAACCACAGCAACAACTTTTCCTGTGTTGACACTCAACGATCCTGGAGAACAACTACATATTTTTTTGGGCATCTCCAACGGCACAATACACACTGAAAGACACATCATATGCAGGGATTAAAGACATGCATCGTACTATGTACTAACTCGGAAGTATTCTGTAATCATTTTTTTTAATAAATGATTTGAAAAGCTTTAAAGATAAAGTGTGTTTCAGAGAAAGTACTCAAAAGATTCCTGAGAGGCCTATTATACTGTAAAGTTATTTAAATAAACTGAGAATGGGACTAGGGCTGCACAATATATAATTGCGCTTTTTCTGACAGATAAAGCGATTACCATTTCCAATATGATTTTTGAATGTGAATGATTTGATTTAGTTCAATATTCCAAATGTCTCTTTAATTTGTGCCACCTCTGATAGGTAAGCACAGCCAGTGTACAAGACTAACACCCACTGACTGACTGAAGTTCGCCAATCAGAATTTTTGTACCCTTTACGCACTACGCAGACCCACCAACCAGAAGTTGCACAGTCAAGGAGGATGACGTGAATATAAAAGTCAAATGTCACAAATGTACCTAAGCATGATTATTTGCAGATTTTACCATTAGGCAGTTGCGTTGGATCATATTGCAATTGTGATTGCATTAATTGTGCAGCCCCAAATGGGACACTCAAAAAAAAGAAAGAAAAAAAAGAAATACAGCTTACCACACTGGGAAAGAGCCCTCTCCACGACACAGGTTGTTGGAGGCAATGGCTGAAAGAATCCAGCTATTGTTGCATCCCTGTTGTGGAATACGTGGTTTCGGTGTATACTGACATCACAATCAGCACAGAAAAATGGTTGTGGTCTGCAGTCACGACAACGGACAGCAGCTGGACTGATGCCACATTGTTGGCAGATCTGAGTTGTCACATTTTGTTGTGCTACCATGGTATTCACCAGACAGGCTCTTTCTTTCTCCCACCTCTCTGAGAGGAGACTTTTTCGAGTAGACCAGTCTGAAGAGGCCCGTGGTGGTGCTGGTGCCATTTCCTGATCATCCAAGTCATCACCCTGTGAGTGGTTTAGCTCTTCAAGGAAAGTCTCTGTTAAAATAGTACATCATATTTAAAAAAATAATTTCTACACTATCAAAGTATGTAACATGGATGTTGTCGGTTATCCTGTTGCAAAAACATGTAATTTACATTCTAATTATTAGAATCTGTAAACAAAATGAACTGATAGCGACAAAAAAAGAACATACCAACAGTGTCAGGAGGACAGTAGTTGGTTAGCTCAACGCTGCTGTCCAACATTCTAGGATGAGCACCAGCCTTACGACTGTAGCTGTGACTAGCTGTAGCAGAAAATAAAACCTAAATCAACCTTTACAGCATTACAATTCCAAAGATTTTGACAAGCTCATTTTATTCCACACAATGATACAAACTTTTATTAGCCCAATTACGTTGTCTATACCCCTTTGGTGAGTATGTCATAAAAACTGCATATCTCATACCAGACACATGACTGATTCATGTATTCAATCCCAAGAGGTAAAACAATCTACATCTCCATTTTAGATATATGTGAACAATCACAGGAGTTCTCCTTTAAGTAATATAACTGAAAAATAAAACTGACCCATTTGGTTTCGGGATGACCTTGGTCTGTTATAGACAACATTTCCATCACTGTCTCTCTTCAACCACCTGACAGGTTGATGGCTGGTGGATGGTGCTGCCTCCTGTTCTCCCGACATCTTATTAATGAAATCATCCAAGCTCTGGAGTTCATAATTTAATTCAGAATGTTCAACAAGCTCATCAAGCTCATCAAGGACCTGTTCGAAATTGGAATGGTCACTCATGACGAACAAGGACAAACAAAACAACACTAAAGGGATAGGGGGAAGAGCAAATGAGCAAGAACCACGGAGAACTAGACGGACTAACAACAATTAAATAGACAAACGTGGCTCTTAAAAGTGCCTTTGTTTTTGCTTTTTAATGAAACAGAAGTTTTAAAATAAATGATGAAGGAACAAGGGGACCTGTTGAGAGAAGGGAAAGATAATACATTCAGATTTGAAGATCATGCTACATACAAATACATATATACTGAAAAACTGAAAGGTTTAAGAACTTGAGAAAATGTTGGTCAAGTTTGCCCATGGTTTGGGATGTGGCGGGGAGGTCTGTGGGTGCTTATAGTATTAGGCCAGAATACTGTAGGGCTGGGTGTTGCCTGAAAACTCACAATACAATAGCTCAAAAGGGATGGACTGATCTTTACAATCATGGCTGATATTGATACCAACCATTCAAAATGCCAGTTTGGCTGATAATCAGTGCCATTTTTTTTAATATGTTTTATAAGTTATTAATTCTACTTTTGTACTAACAAGGAAAAATATTTCTTTAACTGGTTTATTTCCTTTTCCCTGTGATAATTTTACTGTATATAAATGGGCACAAAACACTTGGCAAAGAAAGAGCAACGACATACAACCACAAGAAGAATCCCAACGCAGAAATACATTATAGCTGCTGTAACACGTTATGTCTCATTATGAAAATCTTACATTCTCTTATGATTGTACCTTACATGATTATATGCGACAAAAAATTAACTTGAATTCAATTAGCTAACTTTGCTAGCCTGCACATTTGGTACAGAAAGCCATTTTTTTTAGAATGTTTTCCATTATTTATCGTCATAAGATATGGCCACCTTAAAAAATGTAAAGTTCCTAAACACAACTTCTTGTCCTGATTCAACAGTTTTGATGTGTAAATGTAAGAATAGTATCGATCTTTATTAATTAAGCCTTCTAACATTACTTTACTTACCGAGTGGAAAATCGCAATGGACCTTGGGATCGCCCATACGGTGACGTCAGCGTTATTAATTTAGAGGATTTAATAATAATAATAATAATAAAAAGATTAATTGAACACAATCGTAGCATTTATATGCATTTATTAAAATCAACAAACCTCTGATAAAAATACGTTATCCAGCATGCTATAGTTAAAGCGGTGTCCTACCAATGATAAGAAAACGCTTAAACTGCTTACTTGCACGCGCCTTGGAGCGTTGTTAAACTCACCTTTTAATGCTGTTTTACCTGCAGTCGAGCGTTGCTTTGGTCAACCTCACCTCTGAATGCCGTTTTCCCTGCAGGTGAGCGTTGTTAAACTCATCTCTGAATGCCGTTTTCCCTGCAGGTGAGCGTTGTTAAACTCACCGCTGATGAACGCGCTAAACCTTTGCGGGCGCTTTGATATCAGATTGCGAGGCTTTTTAAACATCAAAAACCCGCCATTTGGGGGCCGCCATTTGACTCACCTTGGCATAGATCATTTTTTGTAACCTGTTCCTTTTTATTTTTATTTATTGTAGTCTAGATCCATACGAGGCAGACAATGGGTTGTGGTGTGCTGAAACAAGACGTCAAATTTCAACGCTGTTTAGTTCCATAGAAGTCTATCGGACTACCCCCCACGTTGAAAAAAGACGTCAAAGGTATACCCAGTGCGTCAAAAAAGTGACGCCAGATCCCTTGACCATGCGTCAGACATTTGACGAGTAGCGAGTGAGACTGTGTTGGTTTTCACTATGTCTGTACTTTGTTCTGCACTGGAAGCTTTATGTGTAAACACTTGGTAATAAAGCACTTTCTGACTTCAAATATTTTTTTATTTTCTGCTGATGTCTGTCTTACTTTGAAGGAATACATACAGTAGGTGGATATCCAAAACGTTACTTCTACCGCCGCTCGTACCGCCGCCGCGGCGTCTGCAAAGTGCATTTGCAGCTTTTGACCGCTGAGTGGCGCTTTAATCACAAGTTTTCAAACAAGCGCATCAAAGCACATTTTCGCAAATAGACATCAGTTTTGCCTCGCTGATGTGTTACATTTGACGGCTGCAGTCAGGGAAAATGAAAGAAAAACACTATAGTTAAAATATTTAATATTCACAGATGAAAGTTTGGTAATTATGAAGATATGTGCATTTCTTAGAACGAATTCAAGCAGGATAAATGTCAAGCCTGTGCCTGAGCCTGTGCTTATATTTTCTCTAAGCTACACAGTATTACACCATATTTTAGATTTGACACATTTAATAGGTGTGCAGTATTATTTATATAATATGAATTATGTGTTATATTATTCAAAAGAAATTGTGGTTTACTTTGCATCAGAGCATTAAAAGTGGTAGCCTATTTTAGTGAGCTAGGCTACATGGATTTATATGCAAAATGTCAATATTCTCATATATTAGGCCTATATTTTAATTTATATTTTAAAATTCCTTTAATAAAACAACATGCATTTTTGTTATTCGTTACCTGTCCTTTATTTTGACAGACAACTTCTTGGGAAAATATATTTGTCTGTAAGAAATTGTTGCGTGTTTTATAGAATATTTTCTTTATTTTAGTAAAACGTGAGGCACTGTATAATTTCGTTCCCATTATTTAGGCCTAATTAAAACAAGAAACGAATAAATTAAACCTGCACGATTTAGCTAAATCATTGAAATTCTAAAGAATGGACGGATTAATAAAACGTCCTCACAATTAAACTCAAGTTCTCTCATTATAATCACCAAAGTGCAAATAATGTAAAAAAGAGCTTCATTAATAGACAACTTCAGTGATTTTAAAGGGAGCTGCTGTTACTTGCTTACATAGAATTTAAGTTAAAAAATAATAAAATTGCAGCCGCATTTAAATGCAGGTGTGTAAAATGTCTGCGTGCAAGATTTGCGAGTGATGCTGAGTGCATGCGCAGCATTTATTCTTATTTGTTTTATCTTAATTACAAATCTTGTTTGGTTTTATTTTGGATAATTGCATGTAAAAAATAATTTACGTTGTAATGCATATGCAAAATGTGAATAATTATTCATATTTAAGTGTTTGTGCGAAAATTATTAATGCGCATGCAGGACAGGGAGGCGCCCTCTAGATCACTTGAATTTTTTCCTGATAATGAATTAACTTAAAATTGTGGTGTCTCACATACATGAGAAATATATCTACAGAAAGCTTGAAATGTCTTTTTAACGAATCAATTCAGAACGAAAGCATTATGTAATCTGTGAAGGTTGTAATATGGCGTTATTTTTTAGTCAAAAGTTATGAGCGTGTAAGACATGCTCACGAGCACATTATGTTATTTCACACGCGCAAAAATGAACCTTCAGCTGGCATGATAAAAGTACTCGCGCACAAATTCAACAACCGAGAGGTGTACATGTAGCTGCGAGCGAGCGCCTGGCATACTCTCATAGGTTAACTCTGCTTATACAGTGGAATCCTGCTCGCGCGCAGCGGGCTTCTGCTCGCGGAGTGCTGTTTTGCTCGCGCAGTGGATTTCTGCTCGCTCAGCTGATTTCTGCTCCCTCGAGTCTACATGACTTTTGACAATTTGGGGGCGGAAACCAAGGAGGGCACTGACCCTCTTATGATTGGTCACTTTCACACAGGGACATCCTTGTACCTTGATTGACAGCTCTCATTACAGGAAGCACGGAGTCAAAGTATCTGCCGGAGTTCAGTCATTCAGTTAACACTGCACAGTTATGGAAGCTGATTAGTCTCAAAAATAATTCACGCAAAACACACAGTGGACGGAATGGCGGCGACACCTACTTAACAAAACGTAGGCTTCATCGTTCGCAAATATATACATCGATGGTAATTGATTTAACTATGATCTGCGCAGCATTTTATACGTGCAGAGACATTTTATGTATATTAGAAAACTCGTTCTAATTCATTCCCACTCTTCTTCGGTGGTAACTTAACCCAACTCCGTGCTTCCTGTAATGAGAGCTGTCAATCAAGGTACAAGGATGTCCCTGTGTGAAACAGGGTAAAACAGGCTAAAAAATTAATTAAGTTTGTGAGAGGAAAAAAAAATATATAAGTCATGTATAAGTTGCATTTTTATATTCAGAAATAACGGCTGGCCTAATAATGTTATAATGTGCCAACAGGATATTTTTAGTTCTCTTCACTTTACAACAAATCCTTTAAATTTAACAAATTTATCAGAACAGAACAATAATTACAAATATATAATTCTAATGGATAAATAAAATTGCAGTATATAATTGTCATGGTCTTGTCATGATCCTGTCTCTATCTCTCTCTTTTTTCTCTCTCTGTCTCCCCCTGCTGGTTTCTCCTCTCCTGTCTCCCCCGCTCTTCGCTTCTGTGTCACAGCTGACTTCACTTCTCATTAAGATAATTTCCCCTCCACCTGCTTCTCATATTGCCTTGTTATCTGGGCTACTTCTACCCTCTCGTTCTCGTGTCTCTTTGTCAGATTGTTATCTCCTAATGAAGCTGTTGCCGTCTGCACAAGAGATTAGTATGGTCCTGTCCTGTCCGGTCTAGTCGGGGTTAGGTTAGTCATCTGCTATCCCTGCCCGTTCGTCTCTGTGCTCACCCCTTTGCACCCCACAGAACCTTACCTGCTGTCCAACGCCGCGGCCTCCCCGCTCTGCGAGCTCCGTTCCCCGGATCTCCCCTGAGCCCGGTCAAGCCTCCGCCTCGCCAGCCTGCTGGTTGTTCCAGCCACAGAGGTCTCCTGTGTTACTTATACCCAGCCTGCGGGTCTGCCTTGGTTTTCACCTTTTGTACTCCTTATTTGGATTTTCCTGTGGCTTTCCTTTGTTTGATTAAAGACTGTCATTTTGCCCTCGCATTTGAGTCCTCTCCCTTCAATACCCATCACAGAACAATCTGACCAATATGATGGACTCAGCGAGTGGCAGCCCGTTCCAGACCGCCGTTGAGCACCAGGGCGTCCTCCTCGGGAAGCATGAGGAGGACATCTCTGCTACCCGACACGCCGTCGGTTCTTTGGCCGCCCAGATGTCCGAGCTGTCCAGCCAGGTTCACAACCTCCGTCTCCAGCCGTCCGCCTCTCAGTGTCCTCCTGTTCAGACGGAGCCTCGGATAAATAATCCTCCGGCCTATTCGGGTGAGCCAACACAGTGCCGCGCCTTCCTTACTCAGTGCGAGGTGGTCTTCTCGCTCCAGCCCTTCACATATGCTAAGGAGAGAGCCAAGGTTGCTTTTGTTCTTTCACTCCTCCACGGGCGAGCTCGCGAGTGGGGAACGGCCAACTGGGAGACTGAGGCGGAGTGCATCTCAAGCTTTGAGCGTTTTAAGGAGGAGATGATCCGGGTCTTCGACCGCTCCGCCTATGGAGAGGAGGCTTCCCGTCGGCTTTCCACACTTCGGCAGGGGAGACGATCCGTGCCGGATTTCTCCATTGAATTCCAGACCCTCGCTACCACCTGCGGGTGGAATCAACCCGCCCTGACCGCTCGCTTCCTGGAGGGCTTGTCTCCTGAGGTGCGGGACGAGGTCCTCGTCCGTGAGATCCCTACCCGGCTCGACGATCTAATCGACCTGGCCATCCGTGTGGAGAGACGGTTTGACCAACGCCGTCGTGCTCATCGCCTGGAGGAGAGTCTTTTCTCGTCGCCTCGTGTCAGCCCCTCCCACTCTGAACCTGAACCTATGCAGCTGGGTGGCCTGCGTATTTCTTCTAAGGAGCGTCAGAGGAGGATTCAGAACCGCCTCTGTATGTACTGTGCTAGTGCCTCTCACTTTGTGTCTTCCTGTCCGGTAAAAGCCAACGCTCGCCAGTAGGAGGAGGGTTACTGGCGAGCGCTACCACTAACACTATCCCTTCCACTTCCTGCACGACACTTCCAGCGCATCTCCAGTGGGCGAGGTCGTCAGCCTCCTGTGCGGCCTTGATCGATTCTGGGGCCGAGGGAAACTTTGTGGATGAGAAGTGGGCGCTCCAACAAGGTATTCCGCTCACACCGCTAAGAGACTCCACCCTTTTATTTGCCCTTGATGGCAGCGCCCTACCTAGGGTACAGAAACAGACGATCTCATTAACTCTGACCATCTCGGGCAACCATAAAGAGACAATTTCCTTTTTTATTTTTCAGTCTCCTTTTACTCCTTTAGTACTGGGGCACCCTTGGTTAGAACTTCACAATCCACACATTGACTGGGCTAAGGGGTCTGTTTTGTCCTGGAAGTTGTCATGTCATGTTAAGTGTTTAGCCTCGGCTGTTCCCCCCGTGTCTTCTGTTTCTGTGTTGCAGGAGGAGACGGGAGATCTGACTGGGGTACCGGAGGAGTATCACGATTTGCGGGGGGTTTTCAGCCGTTCTCGAGCCATGTCTCTTCCGCCCCATCGCCCGTATGACTGCGCTATTGATCTCCGCCCGGGGACCACGCCCCCTCGGGGTAGGCTCTACTCCCTTTCCGCTCCCGAACGGCAGGCTTTAGAGAATTATTTATCTGAGTCCCTCAGTGCCGGCACAATCGTCCCTTCCTCGTCGCCTGCCGGCGCCGGATTCTTTTTTGTTAAGAAAAAAGACGGCTCTTTGCGCCCATGCATAGATTATCGGGGGCTGAACGACATCACTGTTAAGAATCGTTACCCACTGCCGCTGATGTCCTCAGCCTTTGATATCCTGCAGGGGGCAAAAGTCTTTACCAAGCTCGACCTACGCAACGCTTACCATCTCGTACGCATTCGGGAGGGGGACGAGTGGAAGACCGCCTTTAACACGCCCCTCGGCCACTTCGAGTATAGAGTCCTTCCCTTCGGATTGGTTAACGCCCCCGCCGTCTTTCAAGCTCTGATCAACGACGTCCTTCGGGATATGCTCAATTTATTCGTTTTTGTCTATCTCGATGACATTTTGATTTTTTCGCCCTCTCTCCAGATTCATGTGCAGCACGTTCGCCGCGTTCTCCAACGATTGCTCGAGAATCGACTCTTTGTTAAGGCCGAGAAGTGCTCCTTTCATGCTTCGTCTATAACGTTTCTAGGCTCCGTTATCTCAGCAGAGGGGATCAGTATGGACCCTGCCAAGGTCCAGGCCGTGCTCGATTGGCCCGTCCCGGATTCTCGTGTCTCGCTACAGCGCTTTCTCGGTTTTGCTAATTTCTATCGCCGCTTTATACGCAACTTCAGCCAGGTGGCCGCGCCACTCACCGCCCTCACTTCGGTTAAGTCTCGTTTCGGTTGGTCCGGTCCTGCGCAGGAGGCATTTGACCGGCTAAAGACCCTTTTTACGTCCGCACCCATCCTCCTCACTCCAGATAGCTCAAGACAGTTTATCGTTGAGGTCGACGCCTCCGAGGTAGGGGTGGGAGCCGTTCTTTCCCAGCGGTCAGCGTCGGATAATAAGATACACCCCTGCGCGTACTTCTCACACCGCCTTTCCCCCGCGGAACGTAATTACGATGTCGGGAATCGTGAGCTCCTCGCCATCCGCTTGGCATTGGGTGAGTGGCGGCAGTGGTTAGAGGGTTCCTCTGTCCCTTTCATCGTTTTGACTGATCATCGCAATTTAGAATACATTCGCTCCGCCAAGAGATTGAACTCGCGTCAGGCTCGTTGGGCCCTTTTCTTTACGCGTTTTGATTTTGTCATTTCATACCGTCCGGGCTCTAAGAACGGTAAGCCGGACGCGTTGTCTCGACTTTTCGACCCCTCGATCGGCCGCACCCCCCAAAAGGTGATTATTCCTCCCGGTCGGGTGGTGGGGGCTACGGTCTGGGGAATCGAGAAACAGGTTAAGCGCGCACTCTCTCACGTCGCTACTCCCCGTAACTGCCCTAGGGGCAGCCTCTTTGTCCCGGTTCCCACACGATTGGCAGTTCTACAATGGGCTCATTCCTCTAGACTAGCGGTTCATCCCGGTGTTCGAGGTACTATCGCATTTATCCGCCAGCGTTTCTGGTGGCCCTCTTTAGAACGTGATGCGCGCCGTTTTATCGCCGCCTGCTCTATTTGTGCCCAGACCAAGGCGGGCAATTCCCCACCTGCTGGTCTCCTCCGGCCGCTACCTGTTCCCTCTCGCCCGTGGTCCCATATCGCTCTCGACTTTATCACCGGTCTTCCGCCCTCGGCCGGCAAGACGGTCATCCTGACGGTAGTCGACCGCTTTTCTAAATCGGCGCACTTCATTCCCCTTACCAAACTACCCTCTGCTAAGGAAACGGCCCAGATTATGATTGATAATGTGTTTAAGTTTCATGGCTTGCCCACCGACGTCGTGTCCGATAGGGGCCCGCAATTCGCCTCGCAGTTCTGGAGAGAATTTTGCCGTCTCATAGGTGCCACTGCTAGCCTTTCCTCGGGTTTTCACCCACAGACTAATGGCCAGGCCGAGCGAGCCAATCAGATTGTTGCCCGCATGCTCCGCAGTCTAGCCTTTCGCAATCCCTCGTCTTGGGCCGAACAGCTATCCTGGGCTGAGTATGCTCATAATTCCCTCCCTTCCTCGGCCTCTGGTATCTCTCCCTTTCAATGTTGCCTCGGCTATCAACCACCCTTATTTTCATCCCAAGAGACCGACTCTTACTGCCCGTCCGTTCAGACCTTTATCAGTCGCTGTAAGCGAACCTGGAAGAGGGTGAGATCTGCACTATGTCGTTCAAAGAGACGCATGTGCGTGGCTGCTAATAGATCGCGTGTCAAAAGTCCTCGCTATGTCGCGGGTCAGAAGGTTTGGCTATCTACATCTAATTTACCCCTCCAGTCTGACTCCCGTAAACTGGCCCCCCGCTTCATCGGACCGTTCCGCATTATCAAGATCGTTAACCCTGTCGCTGTCAAACTCCGGTTGCCGCAAAATCTTCGTCGTGTTCACCCGGTGTTTCACGTCTCCTGCATTAAACCGGTCTCCCGCTCCCCCCCCCCACTTCTTTCTCTGCCGTTCGTATCGAAGACTCCCCGGTCTACACCGTCCGCAGGATCATAGATAGGCGGCGTCGGGGTCGTGGTCACCAATACTTAGTCGATTGGGAGGGGTATGGTCCTGAGGAGAGGAGTTGGGTCTCCCCTAAGGATATCCTGGACCCCTCGCTCATTGATGATTTCCTCCGGTCTCGCCAGCATTTCCCCGCTGGAGCGCCGGGAGGCGCTCTTTGAGGAGAGGGTACTGTCATGGTCTTGTCATGATCCTGTCTCTATCTCTCTCTTTTTTCTCTCTCTGTCTCCCCCTGCTGGTTTCTCCTCTCCTGTCTCCCCCGCTCTTCGCTTCTGTGTCACAGCTGACTTCACTTCTCATTAAGATAATTTCCCCTCCACCTGCTTCTCATATTGCCTTGTTATCTGGGCTACTTCTACCCTCTCGTTCTCGTGTCTCTTTGTCAGATTGTTATCTCCTAATGAAGCTGTTGCCGTCTGCACAAGAGATTAGTATTGTCCTGTCCTGTCCGGTCTAGTCGGGGTTAGGTTAGTCATCTGCTATCCCTGCCCGTTCGTCTCTGTGCTCACCCCTTTGCACCCCACAGAACCTTACCTGCTGTCCAACGCCGCGGCCTCCCCGCTCTGCGAGCTCCGTTCCCCGGATCTCCCCTGAGCCCGGTCAAGCCTCCGCCTCGCCAGCCTGCTGGTTGTTCCAGCCACAGAGGTCTCCTGTGTTACTTATACCCAGCCTGCGGGTCTGCCTTGGTTTTCACCTTTTGTACTCCTTATTTGGATTTTCCTGTGGCTTTCCTTTGTTTGATTAAAGACTGTCATTTTGCCCTCGCATTTGAGTCCTCTCCCTTCAATACCCATCACAATAATAATATAGGCTTAGCTATAAACAAAAACAAAAAAAAATAAATGAATAATAATTTAAAGCGAACCATAAGGTAAGGTTGGGCTCTCATTCGGGAGAAATCCAAACGTTTCCATATTCGTGATGTTGCCTATATCAAGCTTAACTATTATTCATTAGGAAAAATAGGCTTTGTAGTTCACGCGTGTTTCAGTATCGAAGGAAAAAAAAAAAAAAATCATAATTAACAAAAATGCCAAAGTGGACCGCTGCTCGCGCCGAATGGCACGGTGAACGGCTACTGTTTCCAATGAATGTGCGTGAGGCACCAGCACGATCAAACAGCTGAAACAGAAAATACTCAATTTTTGGTCACACAGTAAAGGCATAATTCAAAAATGCAAAGTGTTAGCAGTTTGAAAAATCAAGAATAATAACAGAATTAATCATAATTATTGCTAAATGCTGGACTGTTCTCATTTCTATCTGCAAATGGAACCTGAAGGATTTTTTTTAAACCAAGCATGAACCGAAATGAAAACATTTAGCTTTTTATCCGTATATATAGGCCTTATATTTAATGACTGTTTAATAACAATAGCAAGCATAAGATCCTTTGTGTAAAGGTCTTTCTTTTAATTTTTGATGAGTAGACTGTAGCCTAAGACTATCCTACATTTTGAAATTAACTCACTGTACATTTTTAATGTTTTTTTAAAGATGATACAATGTTATATCATAATGTTATTGTTGTTTTACCTCCTCCTTTTATCTCATTTTACAATTACATTCAGTTCGCAATCCGTCTCTTTGCGCCACCTGGCGGTAGTTTCGCGAATGAATTTAACACGCGACTGACTTGCAGTTAACGCCGCGGCGGTAGTACTCATTTTGGTTGTCTACAATCTGTAAGAACACTAACTAAACTCAAACTTTTTGGATTTCAGTCACACTTACACCAACATCACAGACTCTTGAGTGTTCTTCTGGCGTCTCTGCTCTGTAACACCATGATTGTTCTGGCTCTGCTCACCTGTATTGTGTTGAGGGCATTCAGCATTCAGGCAAAAGTGGTTGACAGCTTTGAAGAATGTAAAGCGTTTTTCTACAAAAACACAGAACCAGAAGGAATGGATCAGAATGCCAAGAAAATCTGCCAAATGTATGAAGGAGGAGGACCATATTATTACGCTACGCTGTACTCCGTTCCTCATAGGATCCCTCTCTACAGTGCCTACACATTGGACCCTGCATGCTCAAGCACTCCAGGAGCAACATGTAAGAACAACTGGCATGTCGAGCCACAGGTAACCATGCAATTCTCTAACAAAACTTTCACTATAAAAAAGCAAAGTTTTTCATTCAGTAGTTCAGTTAATTGAATTATTGGTTTTCATTCTGTTTTGTCATAGTAAACTATATATAAAATGCAGTAGATGGTACACTTAATACATTAATTAAACAACAAACATTTAAAATGTCTAAATTTAAAATGTTAACCATTTAAAGTAATATTTATTCTGTAGATTTCCCAACCTCAAAACCCAACTGATCATATGGTACTTGAGAAGGACTCTGATGAGAACATTATTAAAGGAAATCAAGCCATCAGCAGTGACTACAACGACACCGTATATGATCATGGACATCTAAAGCCCAACAGCTTCCAATGCAGTACTGGCCGTACAGCGACATGTACACTGACCAATGCTGCACAGATTGATCTGTGTTTCTACTGTATCCACTGGTCTAAATGGGAGAACACGCTGGAGCAATTATTAAAAGGCCTTGCCAATGATAATGCAACAGTCTACATTGTCACAGGGACAGTAACTAGTGCAACTGAAAGAATACCACTGAAGGGAGCATCTGGAGACACTGAAAGGGTGGCAGTGCCCTCTCACATCTGGACAGCTGTCTGTTATAAACACCACACTGATGACACAAAGACTTTTTCCTTCAGCTATATGGGCAGAAACCAGCCCATACAGTGACTGCAGGTTTAAGCTTTGACAGCATGCAGGAGTACTACAATGTGACAGAAGAGCTGAAGGCTTTTTCCGGAAATGCTTGTCTCATAACTCATGCCAAAGCACTAGTTATCCATGCTGAGCACAAAAAGAGGGAGGGATCGGAGAGCTCAGATGCTGTTGAGTGCCTGTTGGTCCCAGAGAAGCAGAAGACTGCAGCGGATGGCTCACACTGCTCAAGCATCTCAGACTCTGCTGAAAGCTGTCAATGCACCACAGAAGGTGAAACCAAGCCCTGCTGCTCCTCTCCCTGCCTGTACAGCAAACGTCTGAAGGGTTACAGGTGTTACTCAGGCCAGGTGCAGATACTGCTCACCGCCATACTCAGTCATCACGTATAAAGGAGAAAGGTGTTTGGATGATTATCCATGTGCCACATATGGCTACGACTACTACTGGTGCTGGACTGGTTCCTTACCACACAACTGGGACTACTGCAGCCCTCCGCTGTGGCACAGTAAGGCCAAAAATGGGAAGTACTGCCGCAGCAACCACGCCTGTGCCAAATATGGTTCAGAACATAAGTGGTGCTACACAGATAACAAAGACAGCTGGGATCGCTGCTGTTCTTCTGATGATTGTCACTCAGCTGTGAATGACCACACCTGTAGGTCTGATCACCTCTGTGGCTGTTATGGTTACAGTTACCTCTGGTGCTACACAGATAACAGAGGCAACTGGGATTATTGTTGCAAAGGTTGTCATTAGTTGGTTTGCAATGTTTAATTATTACTAGGGCTTTGCAAAGTTGATTGTACTTGATCTACTTAATAACCTCAAAATGTTCTAACACGAAAAAATCTCATGTGCACGTGAAATTAACAGTAGCTTAAAATGTATATTTCACTTATGATTGTAAGCAAAAACAAATAGCTCAATAAAAACATCTGTGATTCTAAGGAATGCAAATTCTTACATGAAGTAGCGTACTTTGTTTTCAATAAATGCAGGTCTCTGACATGAGTGTAGACTCTCACAAACACACATTTAGGCAAAGTTAACAGGATGATAATGTGATTTTCATGAAGTGATATTCAAAGTGTATAGACACCCACACCTCCCTGCTCACCAAATGCATAGACATCTCCATCCACTAACAATCCTCAACAGAAGCAGTGCAAGGAATGTGGACTTACATTTATCTTTTCATGTCAAATTTATTAGTGTAGCACTAACTTGCACAATACATTCCCACTCAAAGTTTTATTGTTGCAGAAATCATACTGTAGTGTCTTTACACACTCTATTATGAACAGAAACTCCAAAAGAAATGATCCTGTACTATGGTCGAGGAGGTAACATAAATAAAAAGATCTCCATTTTCTACCCTTTCCATTTACATTATTTAAAGAAAACACCACACAACAAAGAAGCAAATGTGACTTCGGTCTTGAGCCTGGCCAAAACTTCAAAAGTAGTTACTACCTACAATAAACAACTAAATCACCTTAAAAAGAAAATAAGAGTGGTCTTACCACACTAACACACCTAACTAAATCAAAAACAGGAGAAAATTAAATGAAAATCAGAAATAACACCCTACCCTCATGTACACTATTTACAGTATTGTGCATATGACTTGCCTCATAATCAGGCCCGCATGGAAACTGCGTCTTCAGATATCCACAGAAAACTCTGCAGATTTTCGCAGAATGTAGCGCCTGTTATTCACAAAACTTATACACAACCTGAGTGTGCACATTTGTGAGGAGAAATAAGTTGAGCTGTTAGACGTGGCGATTTGAATGTGAGAGTGTATAAAGAATTTAATATTTAAGTTTGTCTCAATATATGCCAGATTCATAATGATAGGAATGTATGGCTGCTGGGTGGTATGTGTAGGCTATTTTTAAAATGCGGTCACAGTGGTGCAGAGGTTGAAAATAAATTAATGGCCAACAAAGTCACAAAATGTACAGGGCTCTACAGTGCGATCATTTCACTTGCATTTGTGACTGAAAACTACTGCGCGAGACTATGAAAAAATATTTAGGAGCACCAGTGCAACTGACTCGATCAGCATAATTTTGCCAGTCCTAATATGCCTACTTACATACTAAACAGTAGGAAAAAAACAGTACGTGAAGAAAGAAGTATGCTTGAAACCGCAGTATTCATAAAAGAGTAGGCGAGAAATCCCTGGATGTCCTACTGCTTCAGCCCAGATTCTGCAGTGTTCATCGATGGACACTTTTCTATCCCAGGATGCCACGCGAGAGGGATACGTCATCATCGAACGTGATGGAGAACAGCGACTTGGGTTTTACAAATGTGAGTATTAGAAAACAAATACACGGTTACTTATGTTAAAGTTGTATTTGTTGAACTACTGTAGAGTAAACTGCTTAATGTGTAAACGCTAAACAGTATATTTGTGATTTTGCAGTAAAAAAACATGTTTTTTATGTATAGTGAACAGCTGAGTTCCAGTAATCACACATACGTCACTAGAGTGGATTTACATAAACTATATACATCTTAAAGATGATTACTAAATGTATACTTTTGTATTTAGGAAAATGTTCTAAGAGACTTGCAGATGGGCACATCTTATAGACATGAAACAGACATCTGAGTAACCCATATGGAAAGGTAATATATTCACATATATGTGAAGCACTGTTAAATATATTGAAATATATTTTGAAAATCTATTTTAAAAATACATATGTTGCGTGTGTGTGTTACATTATATTCATGCCTCAAATAACTTTTAATCAATGTGTTTTTGCAGTGCAGCAATGCATTTTGTTTCTAAACTATGTTTACCATTTTTAAAGCTAATATTATATTATATTATATTATATTATATTATATTATATTATATTATAATTGTATAGATCCTATATTCTAATTCTATTTAGGCCTACTATCAACTTAATATGTTATCAAGTGTCAGGACAAGTTTATAATTTTATGTACTATGTAAACGCTGTGTAATGTGTTTGATGGACGCGTGCGTTGAACATTCGACACGCATTTAAACTGGAGTGGAGGGAGTTACCATGGAAACGGGGCGGCTGACAAGTAGCAAATCTCTCCGTCTCTCACTGTTGTTTTTACTGCTTTCATGTAAGTTTAGTCCCTAAAATTACACAATTAATACAGACAAGTTTTCCTGACACTTTCTGTCAATTTTCCTGACACTTTCTGACACAATATATGTCAAATAAATATCAAATATTTATTGAGTCCTGTATGTCTTACAAGGCCATCCTGTTTAACACTGCACTGAGGACACTACAACCAGAGAGGTACAACATAATTCAAAATGAGACACAGATGATAATAAAAAAAGTGCTTTGAAATGAAAATTAATACTGGTAAGACAGAACCGAGTACTGTGACTGTGCCTCACTTCAAAGTGAAACAGTCTGTAATGGTCATCTGCCATGCCAGATCGATGGTGAAGGTGGGAATTATAAGTAAGATTTTCTAAACTTTAAATGTAGTAAAGTGTTTGTTAAAGTAGACTTTGTTGCTTGTGGAAACCTCACACAAGCCTGAAAGGTGCTTTAAACTTAAAATCTTATTTGCACTCTTGAAAACTGTTCACCAAAGACTAAATTTCAGTCCAGCAGAATTTTCTGCACACTTCACCACCAAGATCAAAATGAGCATTGTGAATGTAAAAGCTTCACATTACATTTATAACCACCATTGTTAATATTTGAATTATATTGAATTATATTATGCCTTGAAAGTGGACAATACCGGATTTTTTGACCAAACATATTTAGGGTTCAGATCGTGCTATACATGGAGAATAATGCACATTTTCTTTTAAAAATGGCATTTATCAGTTTTTGCAAATGAACTTTTCACACTTGCCATACTCCAACAGGGTGAACGCACTGACCAAACAAAACAAAATTGGTGGCAGTGTGAAATGACCATAATGCTGTATGTTAGGTGTGAGATTCATTAAACTTGGTTTGCTATAATACATCTATTCAGAAGTGCACCAGTGTGAATCATAATTTCCCCCACATTTGCTGTATATCCATAAAGTCATATCTTTTGCCGCGTTTCCACCGAAATTACCCGGAACAATTGTACCAGGAACTTTTTTCCCCAGGAACTATTTTCCCCCATAGACCTGTTGCTTTCAGCGTTTCCACCGCGGTCTAAAGTACCGTGAAGATTAGGCAAATAGTCTGGTGACGTAAGCCTGCGCGTGTTTCTCAATACAGAGTACGCAAATTTTGGACTTGCATCCTCGGTAGTTCGGACCTTGCGAGTTCAACTCGGGAGTGTGATCTCCCGCAGACGAAACGACGCAAGTCTGGTAATCCTGCAAACAACAGCGTACTTAACATCAGTCAGCTCGCCTTGACTACTGCAATTTTCCTCACTGTATCAGGGGTGTGATTCTTCCGGAAAAATCCGGAAATCTGGCTTTTCCGACCTGAAAATGATGCTCTCGTAAATCTTGGGAAAAAAAAAAAAGGGGGGGGGGGGGTTTGCGATGGGTTGGGTATTGGTAAACATAATGACCGCTCACCGCTGTCAACGTTTTTTGTGCCTCTGATTCATGCCGTCAATAAGTAGTCCAATCATTTGTCACGATTGAAGTTCAAAGTGTACGCGCACCGTTATGAATGCGGACACACCCAAGCATCTACTCACGTGATCCGCTTCAGTTGACTGACGAAGACAGTGAACACGGATGATTCAGGTGATCAAATCCAATATATTGTCTTTCATTTTTATATGCAGGTCTAGTAAAATTTAACCAATCTATTGATCATTTTTGTCATGATTCCATAACATTAATGTTAAACGATTCTGGGCTAACTTAGCAAAGTAACGCCATGTTGGTTATTGCTTAACTTACTTTTAGCTAGAAAGCTTAGCAGCTTCTACAAGGCTCGAAATTGCCAACATTTTTGTCGCATATGCTCCTGAAATTTAATCTGTGCGACCTAAAAATATATTTGGGAGTAACGGTATATGTGCGGAGCATATGAGCATATCTGTCCACTAATGACACGTCCGATTTGCGAACTAATGACTCCTTTGAACCGAATCACTAATGAATGCTTAAAACTGATCTGGGTCGAGTTTCCCGATAACGATGTATCTTAGCTCTGAAGAGCGCTCTCTACGTGCAAGGTTACAAACGCTCGCCGCAATTCCACGCGCTTTTCCCCAAAAATTTACTTGACATGAACGCGTTCTACGTGCTACTTAAAGAGTCGATGTCCATTTGCGAAATTCGTGCTGAAATATAACCTATGGAATCGTATTCTGGCTTATCAAAAGCTGCTGCTGCTGAAAGCATTGAAAAAGCTTGCTGCCAAGTAGTGTTGTAAAAAGTACCGGTGGTACCGAGCGCCCGGTCAACCCGGTTCTTGATGCGCTATCCGAAAGGTGCGCAGATGCGCTCTCTTCAGAAAAGCACTGAGACATGACTACATCAAACGGAGGAATTAAGGAAAGGAGCGCTTATCTGATTACAGCTGTTACTGAGGAAACCTCTCTCGCGCTCTATAAGTGCCTCCTGCTGGCAGAAAATAAATTTGCATATATATGCCGCCAAAAATAGAGTGGAAGGGTGTGGAAAACACCGCTTCTGTTATGAATATAATTAAATATTTTAATTTGAATGTCGGATTGAAATGAATGCTGTTACTGGAGTAGTTAATCGTATAATGAATTATAACTACTATAAATATAATGAGCATTAGAATGAAGTTTCTTTATTAACTATTTAATGCTCCTATAACTTTTATTAGGTTAAAAAAACAAGAGGACATGATGCTATTTACTATTATTACACACAAGAGGCTTTTAAATGAATTATGAATCTAAGATATGCGTTTTAGAGAATGAACAAATAGTTAACATTGTGTCATATCAGTCAGAAAAGCAGTTCTGGGTTTTTTTTATTTTTTTTTATTTTTAGCTAACTTAGATGTTATTCTTCGCTGAATAACTCTAAAATGTTTTCAATTTTTTTAATTATGTTTTTGTGTTTTGCTTTGGTACCAAGAACCGTGGATTTTTACTGGTATCGGTTCCGAATACTGAAATTTTGGTACCGTGACAACACTACTGCCACGAAACAAAAGTAGTCTAATTCAATGTGCACTGTTTGCAATTTTTTCATTAAATGTATATAAATTATGTCTCGGTTTGTGTGGGTGTGTGGGTGGGTGGGTGGTGGGGGGGGCTGTCGCCGCGTCATGGTAAGTCCACTGTATAGTTTCCTGCTTTTTTGTCCTTTGCCAATCACACCTATGCTGTATATTTACAATAAGACGAAATAGGCTATGATATCAAATACCACTGCCTCCTTTCATTTTCATTTAAACATAATAATAGCCGCAGAAATGTACTTTGTTCAGGGAAATGTGTATATATACAGTCTACAATACAATGAAATGAAATATTATATCAATTTCCTTTTTATTTTCATTTTAAAGGGTTAGTTCAGCTAAAAATGAAAATTATGTCATTAATGACTCACCCTCATGTCGTTCCAAACCCGTAAGACCTCCGTTCATCTTCAGAACACAGTTTAAGATATTTAGATTTAGTCCGAGAGCTTCCTGACCCTCCATTGAGAATGTATGTACGGTATACTGTCCACGTACAGAAAGGTAATAAAAAACATCATCAAAGTAGTCCATGTGACATCAGAGGGTCCGTTAGAATTTGTTGAAGCATCGAAAATACATTTTGGTCCAAAAATAACAAAAATGATGACTTTATTCAGCATTGTCTTCTCTTCCGGGTCTGTTGTGAGCGCAACTGCTGTGACTGTTGACGTACGACGCTGCTGACGTGTTTTCTGGTGCGCCCAATAACAAAGATAACACGTCAGCAGCGTCGTACATTTTGGACCAAAATGTATTTTCGATGCTTCAACAAATTCTAACGGACCCTCTGATGTCACATGGACTACTTTGATGATGTTTTTATTACCTTTCTGGACGTGGACAGTATACCATACATACATTCTCAATGGAGGGACAGAAAGCTCTTGGACTAAATCTAAAATATCTTAAACTGTGTTCCGAAGATGAACGGAGGTCTTGTGGGTTTGGAACGACATGAGGGTGAGTCATTAATGACACAATTTTCATTTTTGGCTGAACTAACCCTTTAATATATAGATCAATTGAATGAAGACCAAAGATTACCTGTAAGATTTACACAAAACTAATTATATTTTAAGTTTAACCACTAAAGAGACATCAGAGCCAGCGGCACATATCAGAAGGACTAGCCGAGTTGAGACTGCTCTTGGCGGATACATGAGCAATGAGCTCCCGCTGATCACGTGGAGCTGACCGTCTCCGAAATCGGCGAAACACATTTTCTTTACACTGTCTTTATAAATAAACCACAGATTTGAGTTTTAAACAACCACGTTCTCGCCTGAAATACTTTTAAAACTACATTTCATGATACAATAACTGTAATATTTTGAAAATTATCCGAATAAATGGTGGTTGAAATCACAATGCTGCGTGAACTCAACCAATCAGCATGTTTAGCGCCCAAGTCCCGCCCCCGAAAGTTCCGGACCTTTGAAAAAGTACTACCACGTGAGCAGGGACTTTCTGAGGGGCATTTTTCTACCCGGAACTTTATTTAGATCCTGGTTCCTGCGGTGGAAACACACCGAGTACCAGCCCAAAGTCCCTAGTTCCTGGGTAAAGTTCCAGCGGTGGAAACACGGCTTATGTCCTAGTCTTCTTTCAGTGGTTCAGATCCAATATTTTTTTATGACCGACACAAATTTCGGAGGCATTGTGTAAACGTGATTGACACAACGTGAGGTCGTATTTATTTTTTGATGTATGAAAATATCTGACTATAGTGTGCAGAGACCTTAAAGGTTAAGAGTACAAACACTTGACCAGAATCATGTCAAGTAACAACTGACTAATCAAAATGTTTTTATCTTCTTTCTTGTTTTGTTTTGTTTTGCAGATGCTGTCATGAAACGCCATGAAAAGGCAACTGCTGGACACCTGAGACAGGCCATCAATTCCAAGTTGGCGTCAATTCCCTGTTAGAGTTTAGAGTTGTCTAATAGAGAGGGTGAAGGAAGAACATCCAAACCCTGCCCGTGCTTCCTTCAAGATTTTTTATGGATTTATATAATGGTGTTTTTTCGTAAAGTAAAGACAGTGGCAAAATTAACATGATACTACTTTGATGTTTTGTTCTACAAATTAAACTACACACACACAAAATCAAAGTAGTGTCATGTTAATTTTGCCACTGCCTTTACTTTACGAAAAAATACCATTATAAAAATCCATAAAATCTTGAAGGAATCAGGGGCAGGGTTTGGATGTTCTTCCTTCACCCTCTCTATTAGACAACTCTAAATTTTTTTTTTTTTTTTTTTTTTTAACACAGACTTTATTTCATTAATTAAAAAAAAAAAAACTTCTCTTCAAGAATTACTTTTCAGGTTTTAGCATCATCCTTTAGTATTCATAATAGCAATTTCAGTAAAGTTGCTGGTTTGATTTATGTTTTAATTGTGCGGTTTATGTGCACTCTGTTCTTTTGTCAATGTCAATAAAATTCTTATTTTTCTATAGCAGGTGTTATGTCATCTGAATATACTGCTCATTTTTGCAAGTGAATTTATACTGTCACAGTTTTTAAGTTTCATTGTCTGGGGATTTTTACATTTTTCAGTCTCCAATTTCTGTTCAGTATTTGAATGTTTAAATTCATATATATATACATATATATATATATATAATATATTTACATGTACTGAAATGTAATATGTTAACAAATATTAGAAATTAATACATAGACATATTGCAAATTAATATATTTACATAGTCTGATATCTAAATGTATTTACATATATGGGAAATAAATATATGTAAATATTTACAATATAAAATATATTTACATATATATAAATGTAATATATTTACATGTACTGAAATGTAATATGTTAACAAATATTAGAAATTAATATATAGACATATATTCCAAATGAATATATTTACATAGTCTGATATCTAAATGTATTTACATATATGGGAAATAAATATATGTAAATATTTCCAATAAAAATATATTTACATATGTTTAATATATGTGGAAAATATTAAAAAGCGGCCAAAATCAAATATTTAAATATATTTTTGTAATATATTTTAAAATATATTTACATATATTTTATAAAACATATTTTCTTCTATTTAAATTTAAGATATTTAAATATATAAAAATGTATTTATTTTAAATATATTTCGATCTATGTGACTTCTGTATGGGAAGTGAGGTATGTGTGCTATTATGTAGAATTCACCGTCAACACTGCTTTACATGAATGTAAGTCATGTAAATATAAACACGTCTACATAAAGTAACTAAACATAAGTTATCTCTTTTATGTGTCTTTTAGTACTGTTGATAAATTGAGGAACACTTGTGTTAGATAAAAAGTGAGTTAACATGTAAATGCAGTATATCAGAGATAAATCACAGAGGAGACTGACTCTTGTCTGGATGTTACATGGACAGATGAGACACACGTGTGTTTATCTGGTGAAGAGTGACTGATGAAGGAATGCTGCCATCAAAGGCTATCAGTGAGTACACTACAGTCATCAATAAAACATCTTTTACATCTGAAGTTGTAGTTTATTTTATTTAGTCATTCCAAAAAGAGTTATCACAACACTTGCATTTGTGGGAAAAAGGGGGAAAACCTGAAACAAAAATATAAAGATCATTTTGTTACTTCTAATACTGAAATCAAATGACATGGTTTTGTTAAAAAAAAAAAAAAACACTTATTTGACAATGTATTTTTGTATGATCTGAAATGTCTGCAGACTAGTGTGAGCAGTGAGGATGGAGAAGTCCACGGCAGCATCCTGGAGATGGACCAGTGTCATGAATGAGACGCTCCATCACTGCATCTGCCCTTACTGCTTCATCTGGGCCGGATGTTGCTGTGGTCTCTTCATCCTCAGTGACCCCATCTAGAGAAAGTGCAAACGACATTGGGCCTCATTTATCATTCTAACGTAGAAACGAGTGCAGATCCGTGCACACAAATCTTCTTGTGACAGAGTTCACGTGTGATTCATGACACATTCGTATGCCATTAATCTCATTGTACAAATGATCGCACGTTGATAAATGTGGTAGCAGAAAACAGTCGTCATTTGAATATCACGCCCCTAAAAACACCCCGGTTTAGAAGCCTCGTCCCTAGAGTTTACGACACGGAGAAATGAAACGGCCAAAAAGAGGAAGTAATCTCGTCAAAAAGAGAAATCGATATTTCGAGACTTTCTGACAGAAAAGTTCCTTTTCTGAGTTAAATCTTTACTTCACGAGACATTTTATCAACAACTTTTAATTAATACGTCAATTACATGAACACATTTTTTGTAAAGGAAAGATTTTCCTTAGAAAATTAGTTTTCCTGACAGGAATTAATTTTTACCCCCCTTTTCTTTATTTTTTAACTTTATACTCTGACAGGATTATTTCTCTCGTTTTTAACTTCATACTTCACAGGAATTGATTTATTCATTCATATAATTGAGTTATTTATTTAAAGTCATTGAAAATATTTCTTGTGAAGTAAAATTTAATTTTTCTGACAGAGTGGAAAGAAGGCAGTCTCTCTTTTTTACTTCATATTCTGACACTCCCCTTAACTTCTTTCAAATTTATAATGTAATTTGATTTCAGGTAAAAAATATAAAAATACATAAATTGCTTCAGGATATAATACACTTTCCTGTCAGAAATCCTCCTCTCAGACCAAATCCTCATAAATGGTAAAAGTGTGTTGGTCTTAATGATCATTCATTCATTCATTTTGTGTTTCTTTAGTTATTTGCAGTGCGTTAACGCCATCTACCGAACACTTGTGGTAACAGCAGGTTTGGTGTACAGTTTCTATTTCCTGTTGTATTCTCGTTTGTATTCTCGTTTGGAACGAGATTAGTGTTCGGTTAGTACACAACTTTTCCAGAGCGAGTTGTACTCCGTGTTGTGTAAATTCTGCTGTTAAGTTTCTTCAAACTCCGCTCAGTTGTGTTTCCCTCGGGGGCAATGCCGGTGAGTAACACTGTGTGTATTATAAGGCGTTTTATATTAGTCATTTTCTTAAGATGTGTAGGAAGAAAATTAACGTGTTGCCACGAAGTGTAGATTCCTCTGTTTCCCGTGTAATGGCGGCTCAAGCTTAGTAGAAAACGATGTGTGTGTTGCATTTGGTTTTGTAAATGATTGAAGAAGGCAATTTGAGTTAATAGGTACTTTTATTTGTGTTTACAGTTTTACAGCTTGTTTTTGCACTGCTGTGTGTAAAATAAAGGAGAGGAGAAAAAGGACCTCGGGATAAAGCATCATCTCTTTTCTTTGTTCACCTCACCTGGCTGTTTATACACGCTGGATAGCTAAATACGCATACGTTTAGTGAGGCCAGTACAGTAAAACGGCAAACCCTCGCCTGTCGAGAAGAAGACAGAACTTCAACTGCTAGAAAAAACAAACAAAAAAAATCGTTGCCCGTTGAGACGACGCCATTAACCTGCTCTCACCAAGCCTGCATGTGACTTGCCCAGATTCCCCTTCTCCATAAGACATGGATTCTCCAACTGAAATGCAACTTCCCACTGGTGTGACTGATGCAGAAGCTGGTGACTGGGAGGTGAGATCAGAGCTATTTGCATCAAGCTCTGTTCGTGCACCATCTCAACACGGATCAACATGCAGCTCACGAAGGAGCACTGCGCTAGCAACCGCTAAAGCCAGAGCTCAAGCAGCAAGAAACAAAGCAGCCTATTCTGAAAAGGAAATGGCACTGAAACTTCAGAAAGCTGAAGCAGAACTACGAACTGCCAAAGCAGAAGCTGAATAGGAGGCATTGCGGTGTAGAAAAGAAATGGAGGCTGCAATAGCTGAAGCAGCAGTTCTTCAAGCAGAATTAGATGATGACAACAGCCTCGGGGAACCGGAGTCAGAACTGAACCAAAGGTATTTCACTGCAAACAGCATGCCACCGCAGAGAGATATAAAACAAGAATGCTATAATACTCCGCCCAGCCTGCACAGCCACCCGCTTCCACCTGCACGTCCTCCAACACAGCCAGCCATAAGACCTCCAGTACAGCATCCAGCAACATCGCTTGCAGAGCTACCGACACACCCACCAGCAGAGTCCCTGATACCGACACCAGCCCCAAGACGGCTGCCACAGCTGTCACAGGTACCACTACAGCCACAGCAGCCAACCATGTTACCTGCTAGTCTGTATTACAGCCCATACCAAGCCAGCAACCGAAGCATGGCAGAGAGGAAAGGACCATGGGCTACCCAGTCCTGCTCCACGCCCTACCTCGCCTCGTCACACGTCTGCTCAAGATGGACACAGCTCCCCGACTGCTGACCTGGCGAAGTTCATCACTAGAAACCAGATCGTCTCCACAGGGCTGATGAAGTTCGACGATAAGGCAGAGAATTACTGGGCGTGGAAAGCTTCATTCTGCAATGTCATAGACAATATAGGCTTGTCAGTAGCAGAAGAGACTGACCTTCTGATTAAATGGCTCAGCAAAGAGTCGTCCGAACAAGCACGCAGGCTCAGAGCAGCCTACATCAGAGACCCCCAGGGTGGCCTCCGAGCTATCTGGCAGCGCATTGAAGAGTGCTATGGCACCCCCGAAGCTATTGAAGAGGCGCTATTTGGAAGACTGGAAAGCTTCCCGAGAATCTCCAACAAAGAGCCAGCCAAGCTACGCGACTTAGCCGACCTGCTACAGGAACTGTACGCAGCAAAGCAGGATGGATTCCTTCCAGGACTAACTTACCTTGACACTGCTAGGGGAGTAGCCCCAATCATAGAAAAGCTCCCGTATAATCTACAGGAGAAGTGGATGTCCTACGGCTCTCAGATAAAGCAACAGCATCAGATTTCCTTTCCCCCATTCGGCGTGTTCGTCGACTTCATTCAGAACCAAGCCAAAGCAAGAAATGATCCCAGTTTCAGAGTCACCATGCCACTTCTGCCTGCCACAAATAGAGACAAACCCAAAAGTATCCAGAGTAGAGTCAACCAGTCTGTTGCAGTCCACAAGACTCAAGTCGCCGAGTCCAGCCATAAAGGTGAGCCTGAAGCTGACTCTCTAGATCTCACCAAGCAGTGCCCAATCCACAGAAAGCCCCATTCATTAGGAGCATGTAGGAGCTTTAGAGACAAACTGCTAGCTGACCGTAAACAATATCTCAAAGACAATTCCATCTGCTACCGCTGTTGTGCTTCAACCACACATATTGCAAAGAACTGTGACAAAACCATAACATGTGCAGAATGTCAGAGCATCAAACACGTCGAAGCCCTCCATCCAGGTCCATCACCATGGAAAGCAAAGCCACCCCCATCTACGTCAGAGAACGGCAGGGAGGGCAGTGAGAACCAGCAGCCTCCAGAGACGGTCTCCTCCAAGTGCACTGAGGTATGCGGTGAGGGTATGAGTGCTAGAGGTTGCTCCAAAATATGCTTAGTTAGTGTCTACCCACAAGGCCAGAGAGAAGTAACAACTAGAGTGTATGCTATCATTGATGAGCAAAGTAATAAATCCCTTGCACGTACAGAATTCTTTGAGATATTCAGTGACAATAGCACTCCATCTTCGTACACGCTCAAGACGGGTGCGGGCAGTATAGAGACTTCTGGAAGGAGAGCTTGTGGCTACATGCTGGAGTTACTGGACGAAAAGACCTGCGTCCCTCTTCCCGTCCACATTGAATGCAATAAACTCCCGAACAACAGGTCTGAAATCCCAACTCCCAGTGCAGTTTTACATCACCCTCACCTGAGATGCTTAGCCAGTGAGATTCCTCTGTTAGACCCCAGTGCCCAGATACTGCTGTTGCTAGGGAGAGACATTTTGAGTATACACAAGATCAGAAAACAGATCAACGGCCCCGACAATGCTCCATTCGCTCAAAAGCTAGACCTAGGCTGGGTGGTGATCGGCGATGTGTGCCTCGGCACAGCACACCGCCCCTCCTCAGTCACTTCCCTCAAAACATGTATCTTGGGAGATGGCCGCCCCAGCTACCTCACACCCTGCTCCAGCCACCTGCGTGTGAAAGACCCTCCACACAGCCACTCAGTCCTTCATGATCCTCCATCTCAGCAAGCCGCCGTTCACACTGCTTCTCTACTGCATGGGGATCACCTGAAGTCCTCCGTCTTCCACTGCACCGACAAAGATCACCAACCTGCTCCATCCATCGATGATCTCAACTTCCTGAGGATCATGGATACTGAGGTATATCAAGATAGCACTCAAAACTGGGTCGCACCCCTACCTTTTCGGACCCCGAGAGAACGTCTGCCAAACAACAGAGACTATGCCATGAAAAGACTCAAGTCAGTGTGCCGCACACTAGAGAAGAAACCTGACATGAAAGAACATTACATGCAGTTCATGCTAAAGATGATTGACAGTCAACGTGCAGAGAATGCCCCCGTCCTCCAAGAAGGACAAGAAAGGTGGTATTTGCCATCCTTCGGCATCTACCATCCCAAGAAACCCGAACAGATTCGAATAGTGTTCGATTCAAGTGCTCAGTATGAAGGGATTTCACTGAACAGTGTCTTGCTCAAAGGCCCAGATCAGAACAATGACCTGTTAGGCGTCCTCATCAGGTTTAGAAAAGAGAAAATTGCTGTGACTGCAGATATTCAACACATGTTTTACTGTTTTGTAGTCAAGGAGGAGCACAGAGACTACCTGAGGTTTCTATGGTTCCGCGACAACAAATGGGACAGTGACATTGTAGACTACAGAATGTGTGTGCATGTGTTTGGCAACACACCGTCTCCTGCTGTAGCAATCTACTGCCTCAGGAGAGCAGCGAAAGAAGCAGAATCTGAATTCGGCTCTGATGTCAGAGCGTTCATCGAGAGAGACTTTTATGTCGACGATGCTCTGAAGTCGTTTGCAACAGAGTCCGAGGCCATCAACTTGGTGAAGAGGGCACAGGAGATGCTCTTCCACAACAGCCTCCGGTTGCACAAGATCACATCAAACAGTGCAGCTGTCGTGGCTGAATTCCCCCCTGAAGACCTTGCAAACAGCATTAAAGACCTGGACTTTGCCATGGATACATAGTCACAGACACATTCACCTTTCAAGTACAGTGAGACATCAAACCTTTCACACGCAGAGGCGTGCTCTCAACCATGAACAGCATCTTTGATCCGCTCGGCTTTCTCTCACCTGTCACTATACAGGGGAGATCGTTGCTGAGAGAGCTGACCATAGAAAACGGTGAGTGGGACGCGCCATTACCTGGACACCTCCAAGCGGAGTGGGTGAGATGGAAGTCCTCCCTTCAATGGCTTCAAGACATACAGATCCCCCGCTGCTACACATCTCTCTCCACCTCTGCAGCAAGCACGAGAGAGTTGTGTGTGTTTGCGGATGCTTCAACCAAAGCAATCGCAGCGGTTGCCTACTTGAAGGTGACCGATGAAAATGGACGCTCCGAAGTCGGATTCGTGCTTGGCAAAGCAAAGCTGGCACCAGTGAAGGAGACTACAATCCCCAGACTCGACTTCTGTGCTGCAGTCCTTGCGGTTGAGATAGCTGAGACTGTTGTGAGTAGCATGGACTCGCACATGAACTCTGTCACTTTCTATTCTGACAGCAAAGTTGTGTTAGGTTATATTAACAATGAGCAGAGAAGATTTTATGTTTATGTAAGCAACAGGGTCCAACGCATCAGACAAGCAACGTCACCCCAACAGTGGAAATATGTCCCCTCAGAGCTCAACCCGGCCGACCATGGCTCCAGATCCGTTACTGCTGCATCATTGAGAGACACCAACTGGCTGACCGGACCCGCCTTCTTGTCTGGTAAGCCTCCAGCTGATCATCAGTCACTGTTTGATCTAGTTGACCCAGAATTAGACTCTGAGATCAGACCTCAGGTCGCAACGCTAGTCACTGAAATCACACAGCCCAACCGCACCAATCCCCTCATAATCCCAGTTCAGCACCACCTAACGACTCTCCTTGTGCGCCACCATCACGAGCAGGTAAAACACCAGGGCAGACACTTCACAGAGGGGGCCATCAGGGACGCTGGACTGTGGCTGGTGGGCGAAAAGAGATGTATCAGAGGCACTCTGTCCCAATGTGTCACCTGCAGGAGACTGCGTGGCAAGCAAGAGCATCAACTGATGGCAGATCTGCCTGCAGACCGGCTACAAGCTGCCCCACCATTCACGTACGTCGGCTTGGACGTGTTTGGCCCATGGGAGGTTATCAGCCGTCGGACGAGAGGTGGACAAGCAAACAGCAAAATGTGGGCAGTAATGTTCACCTGTCTGTGTGTGCGTGCTGTACACATTGAAGTGATAGAGACACTGAGTGCATCTAGTTTCATTAATGCTCTACGGAGATTTTTCTCCATCAGAGGCCCTGCCGCACAGATTAGGTCTGACAGAGGCACTAACTTTACTGGTGCTTCAAAAGAATTGAATCTGGAAGATGACGCAGACATGCAACGTTACCTACAAGACCAACAATGCACATGGATTTTCAACCCCCCGCACGCCTCCCATATGGGAGGTGCCTGGGAGCGACTTATCAGGGTGGCCCGTCGCATCCTAGACTCCATGTTCCTGCAGCAACGCTTCTCTTCATTGACACACGAGGTCCTCGTCACACTCATGGCAGAGGTGTGTGCAATTATGAATGCGAGACCCCAGCTGTCTGTGTCAACTGACCCCGAGAACCCTCTCATACTCACCCCCTCCATGCTTCTGACACAAAGGACAGGAGCCCCATCATCGCCTCCGCCTGACTTTGGCAAGGCAGAGATCATCCGTCACCAATGGAAGCTGGTACAACATCTCGCAGAGACATTTTGGCACAAATGGCAACGTGAATACCTGAGCACCCTGCAAAGTCGTGCTAGGTGGCAGGACAAAAGGCAAGAAGGAGACGTCATCTTGATGAAAGACAATGCAGCGCCAAGGAACCACTGGCCAATGGCAGTGGTCATCAAAACTTTTCCCAGCAGAGATAATGTTGTCAGGACTGTAGATATCAGAGTGATTCGTCACGGCACTCCTAAAGTGTTTAAGAGACCTGTAACTGAACTTGTCTTACTTTTCTCCCCTAAACAGGATGTTACTTGTGTTTAACCTTTTGAGCGGTACGGTCCCACATATGGGATTCTTATTTCCGTGCCCCTGAAAGTATGGTCCCACATATGGGATTTAGAACGTTCGGTGACGTCGCATAACTGCCAAATTCAAACTGCGTTTTCGCGCGCTGGCTGGCGCTGAGCCAGAGACAGACCTGCACTGCTCTTGTCATATTATCACAACTATGCAGTATTATTAACCACATAATGCATATTTTAGGTTTCAGACATTTAAATACACATAAATACTAGTAAAACAATACATTTAGAGTTGAAAAATACACGCATATGTCTATGGAAGCAACAATAATAAATTTAATTTGCAGACGTTTTTTATTCATATCAGATACACATAGTGTAAGTAACTATAAAGTTCACTCTATTCTTCACCCAGTTCACCGGCCACTTATTACCCATATTTCGGGAGAAATTGATGAATTCACGTGCTGTAAATGCGACTGACAGGACACTCTGCACTGCAGCGCGAAAAAACATGGCGGCGCCCATATCACATTACAGATCACGATCAAGATCATTTAGAAAGGTTTTTAAACGACAAAACACACTCATTTACATATATTTATGAATCGGAATATCAGATTGTTCATGACATGGTATGCAAGTTTGTGAATATTTTAAATTAAAAAAGGAAAAACGAAATAAAAGCGATCCATCTGTCATACAGTGTTATTGTAGACGCGGTGTGTCACGTGACAAGCCTGACGCGTCGCCATGGAAACAGTAAGGGGAACGTTCTAAAATAACGGTCGTCTTAAAAAAACTCACTCTGGGGGGACCGCTGGAATATTTTAAACTCACCACTGAAAAGGTTAAGTAAGGTGTGTGCATTTAAAAGGTAATAGATGTGGTATCCTTAAGATACCAGGCAAGCAGTGTGTTGGTCTTAATGATCATTCATTCATTCATTTTGTGTTTCTTTAGTTATTTGCAGTGCGTTAACGCCATCTACCGAACACTTGTGGTAACGGCAGGTTTGGTGTACAGTTTCTATTTCCTGTTGTATTCTCGTTTGTATTCTCGTTTGGAACGAGATTAGTGTTCGGTTAGTACACGACCTTTCCAGAGCGAGTTGTACTCCGTGTTGTGTAAATTCTGCTGTCAAGTTTCTTCAAACTCCGCTCAGTTGTGTTTCCCTCGGGGGCAATGCCAGTGAGTAACACTGTGTGTATTACAAGGCGTTTTATATTAGTCGTTTTCTTAAGATGTGTAGGAAGAAAATTAACGTGTTGCCACGAAGTGTAGATTCCTCTGTTTCCCGTGTAATGGCGGCTCATGCTTAGTAGAAAACGATGTATGTGTTGCATTTGGTTTTGGAAATGATTGAAGAAGGCAATTTGAGTTAATAGGTACTTTTATTTGTGTTTACAGTTTTACAGCTTGTTTTTGCACTGCTGTGTGTAAAATAAAGGAGAGGAGAAAAAGGACCTCGGGATAAAGCATCATCTCTTTTCTTTGTTCACCTCACCTGGCTGTTTATACACGCTGGATAGCTAAATACGCATACGTTTAGTGAGGTCAGTACAAAAAGAACATGACTGTCATGACATCTGTTATCAGCTTGACTTGTCACTGTCATAGAGGCCCTATCACTTTCATTTTATTGGAAGAATTTATTTTTTACGTTCTAAGTTTTTTTACATAGTTTGTCGAAAAGTGAAAAGTGACTGACCTCAGAAAATAGACTGACTTGTAGCTGTTTTGTTGCAGAGTGGTCTAGTGAGAGGGTGTCAGTGGTCTTAAAGTTGGCAGGATTCCAATCAGAAGACATCGCCGAGGCACATGATGACAAGACAGTAATCTGTGGCCAATTTTCTTCTTTTTTTTTATCTCTCCCTGTGAGTGTTGCCCTGTGTGTGTGTGTGTGTGTGTGTGTTTGTGTATGTGAATTGGCAGGAGCCCCCCCTCCCCCTTTCAGAAGACAACCATCCCCCATCCTGACCCCACCCCCATGTGTGACTGTAACTTCTTCTGAGGGCTTCACACATACATAGTGAAATATTATGATATTAAAACTTGACACATTTCTGGACTTTTTATAAGGAAATTTTATCTTTGAAACAGATTTGTTATATGACAGAATTAATTAAAGTTTCTTAATTAAGGGTCAAGATCATGTTATCTGCACCAAACCACTCCCATAATATCTGTCATCACTCAAGTTAATGCACGGCTCAGATTAACTGAATAGCATGTGTGTAAGACTCCAATATAATTATAAAGTACTTATTTTATCATGAATTAATATTTCCATGAGTACAGCTGGCTGTGTCTATAGTATTAAAGACTACACAACATTATTTTTCAATTGATTTTTAAATTATTATTTTAAATGACTGTCCCTGGATCAGCAGGGTACTCTCTAATAAAGTAGCAGTGGCTGGGACGGATTTTAAGAATTAAAAAGATGCAGTCTAACCCTGTTTACATAAAATAAGCTGCTCCCGAGCACGTTTACTCTTACGGACCTGTTGCTATGAAGAGATTTGCTAGTGTGGTCCTCACTAGTTTAAAAGGCTTATAAACAGGGGTGCACATAATTTTTTCAGCCTGGTTCATAAGAGAACCTGGAGATTTGGTTTGGTCCTCACACTGCATCTAGCGTGACCCATTAAATATAACTATAAAAACTTAATTAATAGTAGTATAATATTATTGCACCATTTATTTCGTTTTTTTTTTAAATAAACTAAACTAAATAATAATGTGTTATAATTTTATTCAAAATAAAAGGTAGGCCTAGAATTAAATACAAATACAATTATTTTATAGTAAACCAAAAAAAATTGCTAATATTTACTACTACTTTCTTTGTTTGCCTCTTTAAGAAGAATCGATTTATGTATTCCCCAATTGTAAGTCGCATTGGATAAATTAATAAATAAATAAATAAAAGCATTTTCATCATTTTCAAACTCAAAATCAGCAGGCTTTTATTTTGGCGGGTTGCCAGCAAGTAAGTATACGCGCTTCCGGATTTAGCGCTGCTGCTGATTAAAGATCGTCAGTAAATGAATGTTACAGTTTTGCACTGTGCTTTGAAAATTGCATGGGATAGCCTAGATTTATGCTCTCAGTTTGAAAAGAAATCTTATGTGGTACAGTTTGTCGATCTAAAATGGTAATTGTGTATTAACAGGGGTCAACCATGTCGGTATGCAGTGTGCTCTCAGAATTTATTTATATAGCGCATTTTTTATTTTGGTCATGCATGCGGACCTGCGGACCACTTATGTGCACCCCTGATTATAAATGAACCAGAACATGTTTTTATGCAAATAATTTTTTTTGCATATGTTAGGTAGGGTTTAGGGGTTGGGTTAGGTGTTACAAAATATCATTAACCTGATATAAAAGTTAATGGATATCTATGAAATATATAATATAGGGAAATAAAGATGTCTGTGGACATATTGTATTCAATATATGTATTCAAACATTTTCCAATACTATTGGCATGTTGAGTACAAACAGATGAAAGAATTTATGGCACATAATACTGTTAACTTGATTAATGTGATCATCATGCAGTTAACAAAGCTAAATTTGTCTTATGTTTGTTTTTTTTTCACAGTACATTGGACGCCTGTCGGGATGATTTGTAAAAAATGTATTTTATGTATTTATTAAAATGAAATTATTTTTAATTATTTTAATTGGTGTATTTTTAAAAAAAACCTATTTCGAATTAATTTATTTATATATTTATATATAATTTATTACTTATGAATTTATATATTTATTATGTTTATTATAATACATTTATTGAAACCTTTATTTAAAATTAACAACTTATTTTTAGTGAATTGTGTTTATTGTAATATGTATTTAAATTAACTATTTTTAACAAATTGTATTTATTGTAACATTGGATTAATTTATTATGAAATTATTTGTAATTAACTTTTTTCACAATAAGGCCTAACCCTAACTGACATTCATTTACTCATTGTTGGTATTCTTTAGTGATGCATTACTTCAATAAATGTTTCTAAATTGATCAGTAATATAAGTGTTAAAGTTACACACAAATAAGATGACTGTTATCAGCTCTTCAGCATGTGATTGATTATAACCAATAAGACTGCTGGACATTTGCATAGGAAAACATTGAATATGAAATATTCAGAAATATCCGGTGTCTGAGATTTTTGGTGATGCTGGGCGGAGCTTACATGAATATTCATGAGTTTCCTGTTTCGCGTTAAAGCGCCACTGAAAATATTGATTCTTCGGATCACACATGCTTGATGGATTACACAAAATGTTTTCAAGTGTGATGAGGTTCAGCAGGTATTTAGGCTACTGTTCATTTAGCCACAATAGTTAGTAGATTGTGTTGTGTGTTATGTTTAATTCAATTATTACAGCTATTCATTTGTTGATGTGCCTGAGGATACACTCCAACATATGATCCAACAAACATTTTTGTTTATGTACCTAATTTATTTTGACAAACTTTAAAACTGTTAATAACTGATATAAATGTATCTTTGGTGTTGGTGGAATAATAAAGTTTCAGTTGTGATCCTTCTGTGGTGTTTCTTTTTGTTTGCTCAGTTGGTAGCCTACATAACATCAACACAACTTTAGTAATAAATTAATGTTACTGTTTTTGTAATATATTAAAATTTTAAACATTCTTAACACAGTGTTCCAAATGGTTAGAAACATAGTGATATGGTAAAAGATAAAGTCATTATGTGGCTATTTTGCATTTATGAGTACAATAAAGACAGCAGCTAATGTTGGTGTTAGTTTTAATCACAAATGTGTGTATGGAGAAGACATAACATATCTGGCAGAAGGCATACACAGCACACAGTGTTGTGATTATTCTGTGCTACTGCACACTCATGGGCTATTTATGTACGTAACAGGCTTTAATTCATAAGCTAAGTTAATAACTTTTTGAACATTTTGTTGACCTACATAATTTATATAGCATACAACTCTCAACTTTTATTCAAAATTCAGTAACAGTAATCATAAGGTAAAAGGCATTTTTTATCATTCAGATTGGAAAACAAAACCTATCTATCTAATACCATGGTTACCATAATTATAGGTAATAAAATCACATAAAGGCCAATCAGTGTAAATAGTCAATGGCTAGATGACAGAGACCAGTGGTGCACAATTACATGTAATGACCAATTATATATAAGACCCATTTATTAGATTTTGCACTATGTTGAAGATGGATGAGGCTAAAATCAAAGCACTAACAGACTTTAAAAGATTTGGAAAGATACCTCAGGGTCTTTCCAGACATGAAAAATTCATATTTCTTCAAGCTTCGTTTTTGAAAGTAAGTAATATAAAATGTATACCTGGATTTAGTGGTTTCACTGGTGGTTTATAATGATTTTTATACCTTTAAGATGATGCTTTGTATGATATTAAAAAAGAAGGTACTTTGGCAAAAGTGGTCAGCAGGAAAAAAAGTGCCCAAGAAATTTTTGAAGAGCTCCACAGTGTGGCATTTAAAAAACCCTGGATGCCATAAGCAAGCGCTTTTATTGGCCTGTGGACATAACGTTTAATATGTGAATCCTTTTTCATGTTTTAATACTATACATTTCTATAATTCCATCAAAACTGATTTTGATAATAAATTTTAGGTCAAACACTGTGCTGCTTGTCAGAAAAAGCAATGTTCTCTAAAGAACCCAACAGAATGTACCCCTATCGTGGTATGAAAAACACAAGGAATATTTTATAACCGCAATTTTATATTAAACATTAATGTTTATTAGGTGGCACAACCTTGGGATATTGTGGGGATGGATTTAGTTGGAAAGCTCACACCAACCAGTACATCTGTGTCATGGTAGATTACTTTACAAAGTAGTGTGAGGCTTTCCCACTGAAAACCAATAGCACAGAGGAGGTAACGGCCTGCATAATAAAATTGTTCTATGAATTTGGTGCCCTTAAAAGGCTCCTAACAGACGAAGGCACTGAATTTGTAAATAAGGTTAGTGCTTTGCTTTTTATTTGTCTTTTATTCCATTAATTCTTTTTCTAAATAAGGAAATACCTGATTCTTGCTAATTTGTAAATGAGATTTGTGTTGATCTGTACACAGATCAATCTGGGTGTGTGCCAAACTCTGGGCATTAAGAGAAGTCTATGTGCACCATACCATCCACAAATAAATGGACTGGTTGAGAGACTCAATGGCATAATTCAGAAGTAACACACATTTCCATATTTTTAGAATGAGACCATTTGTATATGGCAATATAATCTTATTGATTTTTTTTTTCTCCTTTACAGATGTTTGATCAAGTTGGTAGAGAAAAGGGCCAAGCAGGTGGGCTGATTATTTGGAGGCCACAATGTTTGGTCTGCGAACCAAAAAGCAGATAACAACCCAATTTTCACCATACTTTCTGCTATTAGGTCGTGAGGCTAGAAACCCATGTGATGTACTAGACACCTATGAGGTAGGCACTATAGTTAAACATTTTATAATTTTTCTATTGCAGTATTTCTTTCAATGTTAAGCACAGTTTTCCTCTTTACTGTAGATCAATGAAAGTGTGAAGGTATTGATGGCAGAGGAGTGGATTTCTGAATGTATTAAACAACAGGACAGGTTGTACCAAGGATAATTATTCAGGAAAATATGGCAGAGGTGCTAAAAAATAAGAAAGAGGAAACTGGACCAAGGAGAGGCTGTTGTCATGCAGGTTGGGGACAGAGTCCAGAGGCAAAACAAAAGTTAAAAAGCAAAAGTCAGCAGAGAAAGGGGGCAAATTGGATCCTTTTTTGGCCCGTACACAGTCACTAAAGTTGATGGCAAAAGCATAGACATTGTGGATGACCATGGAAAACTATTTCCCAGAGTAAACCTTGATCATCTGGTACACTTTTTAGAAGATCATCCACCAAAAGCTCCCAAGGTCACCTCACCCATCACAACCACCACCTTCCCTGCTACAACTTTTTCAGTCCCTCAAACCACCCTGACAACTATCCAGCCCCCAGCTCTCAAACTGATCTATCCTGTTACCCTGCCAGTTAAATTTTCCCTGCAAAACATTCTTTGTCATGTCCCCCAGCCTGCGGCTTCCTCTGGTGCCCCCCGTCCTGTGTTCTCCTCAGGTGCCCCTCAGTCTGTGTCCTCCTCTGGTGCCCCTTGTCTTGAGGCCTCCTCTGTTGCCCCTCAGTCTGCAGCCTCCTCTGGTGCCCCCTGTCCTGCAGCCTCCTCTGGTGCCCCTCAGCCTGCGGCCTCCTCTGGTGCCCCCTGTCCTGCAGCCTCCTCTGGTGCCCCTCAACTGTGGCCTCCTCTGGTACCCCTCAACTGTGGCCTCCTCTGGTGCTCCTCATCCTGTGGCCTCCTCTGGTGCCCCTCATCTGTGGACTCCACTGGTGTCCCCACAGTCTGTAGCCTCCTCTGGTGTCCCCTGTTTTGCAGCCTCCTATGGTGCCCTCTCAGTCTGTACCCTCCTCTGGTGACCCTCTGCTGTGGCCTCCTCTGGTGCCCCTCAGTCTGCAGCTTCCTCTGGTGCCCCCCATCCTGCGGCCTCCTCTGGTACCCCTCATCTGTGGCCTCCTTTGGGGACCCTCAGTCTGCACCTTCCTCTGGTGCCCCTCATCTGTGGCCTCCTTTGGGGACCCTCAGTCTGCACCTTCCTCTGGTGCCCCTCATCTGTGGCCTCCTCTGGTGTCCCCAAAGTCTGTAGCCTTCTCTGGTGACCCCCGTTTTGCAGCCTCCTCTGGTGCCCCTCAGTCTGTACCCTCCTCTGGTGACCCTCTGCTGTGGCCTCCTCTGGTGCCCCTCAGTCTGCGGCTTCCTCTGGTGCCCCTCAGTCTGCGGCCTCCTCTGGTGCCCCTCAGTCTGCGGCCTCCTCTGGTGACCCTCAGTCTGCGGCCTCCCCTGGTGTCCCCACAGTCTGTAACCTCCTCTGGTGACCCCCATTTTGCAGCCTCCTCTGGTGACCCTCAGTCTCTGGTGCCCCTCAGTCTGCGGCCTCCTCTGGTGCCCCTCAGCTGTGTCTTGCACTGATTGTATGTATCCACCTTTTAAAACCTACAGTATGTAAAGAGAACAACATTCTATTATCATTAGTGTTTTTTTTTTTTCGTTGCTATTTTCAGTATTACAAGACATCTGGGCAGGAAAAGTAGGAGGAAGACTGTGGAGCAAAATAGGTACATATACAGGTGCTGGACATAATTATAATATCATCAAAAGTTGATTTATTTCACTAATTCCATTCAAAAAGTGAAACTTGTATATTATATTCATTCATTACACATAGACTGATATATTTCAAATGTTTGTTTCTTTAAATTTTGATCATTATAACTAACAACTAAGGAAAATCCCAAATTCAGTATCTCAGAAAATTAGAATATTGTGAAACGGTTCAACACTGAAGACACCTGGTGCCACACTCTAATCAGCTAATTAACTCAAAACACCTGCAAAGGTCTTTAAATGGTCTCTCAGTCTAGTTCTGTAGACTACACAATCATGGGGAAGACTGCTGACTTGACAGTTGTCCAAAAAACAACCATTGACACCTTGCACAAGGAGGGCAAGACACAAAAGGTCATTGCAAAAGAGGCTGGCTGTTCACAGAGCTCTGCGTCAAAGCACATTAACAGAGAGGCGAAGGGAAGGAAAAGATGTGGTAGAAAAAAAGTGTACAAGCAATAGGGATAACCGCACCCTGGAGAGGATTGTGAAACAAAACCCATTCAAAAATGTGGGGGAGATTCACAAAGAGTGGACTACAGCTGGAGTCAGTGCTTCAAGAACCACTACACACAGACGTATGCAAGACATGGGTTTCAGCTGTCGCATTCCTTGTGTCAAGCCCCTCTTGAACAACAGACAGCGTCAGAAGCGTCTCACCTGGGCTAAAGACAAAAAGGACTGGACTGCTGCTGAGTGGTCCAAAGTTATGTTCTCTGATGAAAGTAAATCTTGCATTTCCTGGAAATCAGGGTCCCAGAGTCTGGAGGAAGAGAGAAGAGGCACACAATCCACGTTGCTTGAGGTCCAGTGTAAAGTTTCCACAGTCAGCCATGTCATCTGCTGGTGTTGGTCCACTGTGGTCCACTTTCTGAGGTCCAAGGTCAATGCAGCCGTATACCAGGAAGTTTTAGAGCACTTCATGCTTCCTGCTGCTGACCAACTTTATGGAGATGCAGATTTCATTTTCCAACAGGACTTGGCACCTGCACACAGTGCCAAAGCTACCAGTGCCTGGTTTAAGGACCATGGTATCCCTGTTCTTAATTGGCCAGCAAACTCGCCTGACCTTAACCCTATAGAAAATCTATGGGTTATTGTGAAGAGGAAGATGCGATATGCCAGACCCAAGAATGCAGAAGAGCTGAGGGCCACTATCAGAGCAACCTGGGCTCTCATAACACCTGAGCAGTGCCACAGACTGATCGACTCCATGCCACGCTGCATTGCTGCAGTAATTCAGGCAAAAGGAGCCCCAACTAAGTATTGAGTGCTGTACATGCTCATACTTTTCATGTTCATACTTTTCAGTTGGCCAAGAGTTCTAAAAATCCTTTCTTTGTATTGGTCTTAATATTCTAATTTTCTGAGAAACTGAATTTGGGATTTTCCTTAGTTGTCAGTTATAATCATCAAAATTAAAAGAAATAAACATTTAAAATATATCAGTCTGTGTGTAATGAATGAATATAATATACAAGTTTCACTTTTTGAATGGAATTAGTGAAATAAATCAACTTTTAAATGATATTCTAATTATATGACCAGCACCTGTAAAATATTTACCTGGGATCTTGAGTGCCTCCAACCTGGAGAGAAGTTTGAGAGTGAGGTGAGCTAGTTTTCACACAATTCCTAATAATTCTTTATTTATTTGGACTTCATCATAATGCTTTTTTTTTTTAAACAAGTGTGGAACTGACAAATGAATGAACCACTTTCTTGTTCAGGTTATCAATGTCTACCTCACTTGCATAGCAAGCAGATATGCAGAAAAGGCATTTGTCATTGATTCATTTCAAATGACAAATCTGTGAAATGGCAAGGCTAATGAAATGAAGAAGGTAAACAAGCTTGTTTATTTTGATATGATTATCATTAATGTTCATGTTTGATCTGTAATTGTCTGTCCATTTACCTACATTTATTACTTCAGGCTTATGTGCCCTCTAGAAGCTTGCGTTCTGCAAGTGAACGTCGCTTGATTGTGCCATCCCAAAGAAGCACAAAGTCACTTTTACGAACTTTTAAATTAAATGTTCCCTCCTTGCTCTTTTGTTGTTTTTGATTGCTTCCATTGTCCTCATTTGTAAGTCGCTTTGGATAAAAGTGTCTGCTAAATGACTAAATGTCTAAATGTCTGTCTACCCATAGATGAATCTGCAGGTATATGATTTGCTGGTGACCACTGGACACTGCTGGTTTATTTACACTATGATATCTGTTCTATTACACTATAAGAGAATGTTTTTTTTTTTTCCCTTTAAGACCTTTTCCCTTTTCTTGCCAGGTAATATATCCTCAGGAAGGAAATATCATTTATATGAACTCCTGTGGTGAAGGCAGCAGGAAAGTTGCTCACTGCCTTAAGGCTGTGAGGTGAGAAACGAAGAACCTTCATCAGGTAATGGTTTATAAGTTTTATACAATTTTTTTCTTTCTTCAATAAAAGGGGTTTCATGGACAAAAAGGGTTTCAAGGGTGCCACATGGAGGTGTCACATTACCACACAGCCTACAACCAGATGCCACATCATGTGGGGTGTTTGTGTGTAAGGTAAGTAGCTGTAACAATTGTTTTTATAATTGCATTACACTTGTTCAAAACCCATTTTCTAGTTTGCAGAAGCACTTCTTCTCGGGGGAGACTTGACCTTCTCATGCACAGACACAAACATTGCACAGATGCGTGAAGACCTGGCTCTATGCCTTCTGAATTAATAGTAGGTTTTTCTTCATTATATTAAAAAGGGATGATGTATTACGCATGGATAAAGAATATAATGTCACCTTGATTACCTTCCACAGAACCTCTGGATAACCTGTGCCTGGCTTGTGGAGAACAATATCCCCACACACAAGACCAGATAGACACTTGGGTATGTTAGATTATTTATATTATTATACAGTATATAAACACTACAGTTTTATTTAATTTTAAAGTTGCACTATAATTTCATTCATTCAAATCTGATTTTGTTTAGATTGCATGTGACTCGTGCAACGGCTGGTACCACTGGGACTGCATAAGCAGGCCAAGCTTAGAGGCACATTTTATTTGTTCAGGATGTCAAGGCCCTATTTAAAGTGTATTCTGATTAGTCAATAATGATTTTGTTTTGCTCATGCTCATCCATACTCATCTATGCTCATTATTTTTCTCCCTTTTGCTTATCTTTAAATCTGCTACTGCATCCTCTGCAGTAAAAAGTCTTTTCAACTGACTGACTGGCAGTAGCTGACTTCTCAGTATTTCCATCTATAATAGCTATCTATATCAGCATTTCTCAAAATTTAATAGACTCTTTTATTAAGCACTGCTTAGACACTGCTGTCTTTAATGTATATAATTTTATGAAATTGACATTTAGCCATTAGTCAAAAAAATTATGAAGTTACTTTATTTTGTAGGGCATTTGAAGTTCATGTAAATGTCTTGAGTAAAAACAAGGTTTCTTAGCTTAAATGAACAGCCTGATTTGTGTGAGATGTAATCAAATCTTTTTTCCTACAGTAGATTGGAAATCTTTATACATATTTCCATCAATGTAAGAACTGTTAACATTTAATGGAGTAGCAACACCAACCAAAAATGCAGTTCATTTCATACAAATGTAGTTCAGCCTTATGCGTTTTGTATTTATTTATTACATTGTCTCCCTCTGTACAGTGAGTAACCATTTTATAAATTATTATATTAGAATTGTTTCATTATTTTAATTAACTGCTTAATTTAAAGTGCAATTTTGCATTCCTGTTTAAATAATGTTATTAACTTTTCTTTATTAATTTGTTCTTTTCTGTGTCCGTGTGCTCTTTACTGTCCTTTCCTGTCCTGTCCATACCTTTATATCCATTTTTCACTCAAACTTTTGTCTTGCTTCAATCTCTACCTCTCGCCCATTCTATTCATTCTCTTCCAAACCAAAAACAAACTGGCTGCTAACCCTCAAACGCTGCTGCACTGCTTTACTTGCTTGCGTCCCAAACACAATCTTATCTAAAACGCAAAACCCAAAACGCATGAACCCAAACGCGAACTTGCTAACGCATCTTGAAAAATAAAGAGCCAACCCAAAGATTCTTGAAACCCCAAAAACTCTTATTGTGAAAAACTTGAACATCAAACCCAGGTGAGAATCATGAAAACTACACAATCAGAAAGAGTGAAAGAGAAATTTCTAGATTTCACTACGTTGGAATATCAACTCTTTTCAAGTACACAATCATTTTTTGATTAACTTCACATTAATTAATTTACTGTTGTCTTGTTATATCAAACATTTAACTTTTCTGTATATCTACAAAAAAGCATTTTCTGTGTTCTATTTAAAGTAGAAGTGAACATCAATATATTTATCCATTACTAAATAAAACTAGGTAAATATTATTTATGAATTTTTTTTTTTTTTTTTTTTTTTTTTTTTTACACTTTTTTGGTGTGAAAGGGCTTTTACAGTTGTTAAAAATAGAACTTATATTAAACACAATCAAGCCCTCCTCATATTTAAAAAGTAACTTGATTTTCTGTAAAGTAATGCGTTACGTTACTTTTGCATTACAAAGTAACTAAGTAACGTAATTAGTTACTTTTTTAGGGAGTAACGCAATATTGTAATGCATTACTTTTGAAGTTTTCATGTTATGTGTATGTAAATAAATTTTTACTTCAGATGTTGTTTGCAATGTTTATGGTCTTTTAGGGCAGGATAAGCAATATATTTAAATCGTTTAGGTGGGTGTGACACAGGTAACTGATCCAACACAAAATATAGCCTATTTCTTTATGTACGTAATTATTAAACATGAATGTATTAGTATCAGAAATTGATTTCAATATACAACGAAAAATACAATACAAGCCTCTGTTACTATATTGCTCTATGTTGATCAAATAACAACTGTTTGTTAATTTAGTTATTTGATCATTCTGGAAATCTCATACTTTCCCACCCCTGCTTTAGAGTGTTTCACATATAGTTTGTTTTAAAGTTCACTTAAAGTGAACCAGCCAATGCGAGAACCCGGTTCTTTTTTGGCTGTCTTCAGCACTTAAGTGATCCTCAGACCCTTTCCTGTTCACACCACAACTTCATTAGAGCCCAGACTCCAGCTTTCTGTGCAGCAGTGAAATGCTGGAGTCTGACCTGCTGGAAAATTTGGAGGATGACGTGGACAGGGAAGAGGGTGAGAAAGAGCTGGCAATCCCTGATCATGACACCAGTCAAGACATTCGCAAAGCTTTAACGGGATATTTCACCCAAAAAAGAACATGTGATGTTTATCTGCTTACCCCTATGGCATCCAAGATGTAGGTGACTTTGTTTCTTCAGTAGAACACAAACAAAGATTTTTAACTCAAACCACTGCAGTCTGTCAGTCCTATAATGCAAGTGAATGTGAATCATGGCTTTTTAATCTGACACACACATTTGAGGTCTTGGAGTCTCCACTAATAAGCTGATGAGTTGAATCAGGTGTGTTTGAATAGGGAGACATCTAAAATGTGCAGTGTTGGGGGTTCTTCAGGACCAGGATTGGGAACCACTGCTCTAAGGGGAGCTACTCTCTCTACAACTTTAAGAAATACACCCTTCAAGTATTGTGGAGTATTTTATTTGACCTGACATCACCACAGTTTGACCTGTATTTTAAAACTTAGTACATACATTAACAAGAAAAAAAAAAAAGAGTCATCTAAAAGACACACACTTTTTAACCTTCTGTAAGTGAAAAGTTTTTTTTTTTTTTTTTGTAAAATGGCTCTACATTTTGCTGAAAATAACACCACTGCCACATGGCTTTATAAAACAGAAAAGTAAATATTTTGATCAAAGTAAACTCACTAATTACAGGATTACAAACATTTTCATCCAATCAGAAAAAAATGTGGCAGTGCATTAGCTGATTGGAAGGGGTTGAATGGAGGAGGTATGGAGTAAAGAAACAGACTTGAGGTGCTTCTCAAGGGATGATTCCTCATGTCCTCGCTCCTCCATCCTCAAGCCTGTTACCCATAAACCAAACAGTCTGCTATGATGAAGGATGTATCGGTTGTCTAATAACACCATGATTGAGGATGTACAATTGAAGAAACGAGAAGCACTGCTGGAATCTAAAGTTTCAGAGTTTGAATCCATATGTTAAAAGATCCTTGGGGAAGACATTGAACTCCACTTGCTCCCGATGATGGGGATGGGACCCTGACTGGCAGCCTCCATCACTATTACATTGCTTTGTCTGAAAGTGTCTGCCAGGGATCGATGGCTGCTTTAGGGGCAGCTGTGGCCTAATGGTTAGAGAATTGGACGTGTAACCAGAAGGTTGCAGGTTCAAGTCTCAGTGCTGGCAGGAGTTGTAGGTGGGAGCGAGTGAATAAACAGCGCTCTCTTCCACCCTCAATAACCATGGCTGAAGTGTCCTTGAGCAAGGCACTGAACCCCCAGTTGCTCCCCGGGCGCTGGATATATAGCTGCCCACTGCTCCGGGTGTGTGTTCACGGTGTGTTCACTTCTCACTGCTGTGTGTGTGCACTTGGATGGGTTAAATGCAGAGCACCAATTTCGAGTATGGGTTACCGTACTTGACAAATGTCACGACTTTCACTTTTTAACAGCGACGTGAGCCACTGGCAAAGATGGTGAGACCTTTGACTAGCAGATTTAAGACTAGAGCGAAGGGATCAGACGAAGGCTTCGGCATGTTCCTGATTGCCTCCATCTGCTCGCTGTGTTGCTTCTGCAACATATTCATAGTCTCAGCGTGTCTTTTGTTCATGTTTGCGATCATCTTTTCAAACAGTTTCTGACTTTCCTTCTCTGCGTTTTTATTCTTCCTCCTGAACTCTTCAATCTCCTGGCTCATCCTGTCAGCTTTCTCCTTAAAGCCCTTCTCCATCAGAGCGGCCTGCTCCCTCAGTTTGCTGTCCGTGGCACGCTCGGCCTCCTCTCTCTGAAGCCTCATCTCCTCATCCATCTTCTCCTTCATCTGTCTCATCCTCTCTTCATTACTCCTTCTCTCGGTTTCCATCTTCTCTTCCAGCTGTCGCTGCTTCTGTTCCTTGGTGTTTATTTCTTGAGCCAGGAGAATGGCCTTCTCTCTTTCCTCTGGAAGAAAACAATCAGGCAAAAGTAATAACGTTTAGTGGGAAGTTTAATATGGACTTTTTAATGACTTTCATATTAGAGTGTACATTGTCAGCACAACTTTCTTAATTTGGCAGACATCTGTATTATTTATGTTACAAACTGGTGGAAATGGAAACATTGCATATCATATCAAGTGCTGGAAACATGAGATAAAGACTATGTTCACCCTAGTGAAAATAAATATACTAAAATGTATTTGAAATACATCTGTTTCATGCTAAGTATATAACAAATACATTTACATTTTACTAAGTGTCAATCTGTGACGAGTTGGGAGCGTCCAGTCTAAGATGCATTTTCAAACACCTACAAATGTGCCTTAAATCAGATTTGAAAATGACAGATTTTTTTTTTTTTTGTGCTGTCCAGACTTAAAAAAAAACATCTGGATAAAACCAAGATCCGAAAAAAAATGTATCCTAAGTGATATCTTAACTCATAACTAAAGTCCTGCCCGATTCAAACGACGCATGATGATTTCAATGCAGTTAAATCGCCTCTCTAACAAAACATTTCTGCAAAGCTTAATTTACTCAAGACAATTACATAAGACCCAAGTTAAGAATATAAAGGCTATTGTGCATTTTTCTTCAGAACTAGTGAATACTAATGATATTTGGTATGCAAGAAACTACACTGCATTTGATTATTAACGTATTAGTTTCACTGTGTCACGAAACGCACACAGACAGGTAGATCCAAATGCAGTGTTTATTAAGAATAATCCAAACTCATAATCCAGCCAGGCAAAGGTCAAAATCCAGGTGAGCAGTCCAAAAACAAGAAACATAAACAACGGAATGGAAACACGAAAAGCAGGGTGACATTCAACAAGGACTCCGTAACAATGACAGAAACAACCAGGGTATTTAAAGACAGGTGCAAACAAGGTAAGTGGTGACAGCTGAACACAATGAACAGTGATGAACAGATAAGGCTAGTGGGAAATGTAGTTCAGAAGGGGGTGACAATCAGGGGAAGTGAGACCTCTAGTGGCCACCCAGGGAGACACAGAACAGACACTGTGACATTAGCCCCCCCTCTAAGGAGCAGCTTCCAGATGCTCCCCAGATCAAAAAAAAAACAAATCAAAAAGACCAGGAGGGAGGTGGACTGGTGGAGGTAGAACAGGGGGAGGGATGGCGGGCCAGGCCCGTGTAGGAGAACAGGGACCGGCCGTAATGGCTCCACCGGCAGCCAAGTTGGATCAGACAGTTCAGGGGACCAGGGTTGACCCAAAAGTTCAGGGGACCACGAGGGACCAGACAGTTCAGGTGGCCAGGGTGGACCCGAAAGTTCAGGGGACCACGAGGGACCAGGCAGTTCAGGTGGCCACGGTGGATCAGTCCATTCTCGTTGTGCAGACGGCCAGGGAGGAATTCGCCATTTGAGTGGCCCGAACGGAACCTGCCATTCGGGGAGCCAGTGAGGAGCAGACTGTGGCGATGGCCAGGTCACGGCATTGGACACCGCCTCGGGAACGGTCTTGGACAAGGGCACCGCCTCGGGAACGGCCTTGGACACGGGTATCGCCTCGGGAACGACCTCGGGTTCGGGCACCGCCTCGGGAACGACCTCGGGCTCGGGCACCACCCTGGGAGCGGCCTCAGGAACGGCATGGGACAAGGACACCGCCTCGGGAACGGCCCTGGACACGGGCATCGCCTCGGCCTGCGCATCGGGCACCGCCTCGACCTCCGGAACAGCATTGGGCACTGCCTCGGCCTCCGGAACCATCTCGGGCACCGCCTCGGACACCGCCTCGGCCTCCGGAACCATCTCGGACACCGCCTCGGCCTCCGGAACCATCTCGGGCACCGCCTCGGCCTCCGGAACCATCTCGGGCACCGCCTCGGCCTCCGGAACCATCTCGGGCACCGCCTCGGACACCGCCTCGGCCTCCGGAACCATCTCGGGCACCGCCTCGGCCTCCGGAACAGCATCGGGCACCGCCTCGGTCTCCGGAACAACATCGGCCACCGCCTCGGCCTCCGGAACCATCTCGGGAACAACATCGGCCACCGCCTCGGCCTCCGGAACCATCTCGGGCACCGCCTCGGACACCGCCTCGGCCTCCGGAACCATCTCGGGCACCGCCTCGGACACCGCCTCGGCCTCCGGCACCATCTCGGGCACCGCCTCGGTCTCCGGAACCATCTCGGACACCGCCTCGGCCTCCGGAACCATCTCGGACACCGCCTCGGCCTCCGGAACCATCTCGTGCACCGCCTCGGACACCGCCTCGGCCTCCGGCACCATCTCGGGCACCGCCTCGGCCTCCGGAACCATCTCGGGCACCGCCTCGGACACCGCCTCGGCCCCCGGCACCATCTCGGCCACCGCCTCGGCCTCCGGAACCATCTCGGGCACCGCCTCGGGCACCGCCTCGACCTCCAGAACAACATCGGGCACCGCCTCGGCCTCCGGAACAGCATCGGGCACCGCCTCGGCCTCCGGAACAGAATCGGGAACCGCCTCGGCCTCCGGAACAGCATCGGGCACCGCCCCGACCTCCAGAACTGCATCGGGCACCGCCTCGGCATCGGGCACCGCCTCGGGAACCTTGGGCACATCCACCTGGATGACAGCGGCCTGCTCGGGAACGTCCTCCTGGACGGTAGCGGCCTGCTCGGGAACGTCCTCCTGGACGGCAGCGGCCTGCTCGGGAACGTCCTCCTGGACGGCAGCGGCCTGCTCGGGAACGTCCTCCTGGACGGCAGCGGCCTGCTCGGGAACGTCCTCCTGGACGGCAGCGGCCTGCTCGGGAACGTCCTCCTGGCTTTGAGGAACGGCTGACGCCTGTCTCCTCCTCCTGCGGCCTCTATGATGGCGTGCCGGTGGCTCCTTGACAGAAGACTCAGGCGTTGAGTCAACCATCTTGTCTGCCAACACAGGTGTAGATTCGACCATCTTGTGCAGTGGTGCTGGGCTGGCGGTCATCTCGTGCTGTGGTGCTGGGCTGGCGGCCATCTTGTGCTGTGGCGCTGGACTGGCGGCCATCTTGTGCTGTGGTGCTGAACTGGTGGCCATCTTGGGCATTGGCGCTGGCTCAGCGGCCGTGATGTGAACACTCCTGGGAAACTCTGGGATCTGGCACATCCTGGAAAAGTAACTTAATACTGTCTCCGCGGCCATCTTGGGCTGTGGCGCTGGGCTGGCGGCCATCTTGTGCTGTGGCGCTGGGTTGGCTACCATCCTGGACTGTGGTGCTGGTTCAGCAGCCGTGACATGAACACTGTTGGGAATCTCTAGGATCTTGGACAGCACAGAAAAATAGTCCAAGAATGTTTCCGCGGCCGTCTTGTCCGAAGACACAGGCTCGGCAGACGTAACGTGAACGGTCTCAGGAACGACAGACGTGTGCTTCCTCCCCCTTCTCTGTCCGTGATGGAGAGACGGCAGTTCCGATCCGTCCCTCACAAGCCCAGGGTCGAAGGGGGGCCCTGGTGGAGAGCGATGCCGGACCTCCTCTCGACCACTCACTCCTCTGCGACCTCCCCGGGTCCCCCGAAAAACAACCAGGCGGGTTCCCTCGAACCCACTCCTTCTCTCCCGCTCGATGGCAGGGGGAGAAACCTCAAAAAACATACTGCTGGATCTAGGTTTGACGGAGTCCTTCTGTCATGAAACGCACACAGACAGGTAGATCCAAATGCAGTGTTTATTAAGAATAATCCAAACTCATAATCCAGCCAGGCAAAGGTCAAAATCCAGGTGAGCAGTCCAAAAACAAGAAACATAAACAACGGAATGGAAACACGAAAAGCAGGGTGACATTCAACAAGGACTCCGTAACAATGACAGAAACAACCAGGGTATTTAAAGACAGGTGCAAACAAGGTAAGTGGTGACAGCTGAACACAATGAACAGTGATGAACAGATAAGGCTAGTGGGAAATGTAGTTCAGAAGGGGGTGACAATCAGGGGAAGTGAGACCTCTAGTGGCCACCCAGGGAGACACAGAACAGACACTGTGACACACTGTAAAGAAGGCACCAATTCTCTGATGAACTGGTTTTCTCCTCTAGAAGGAGCTATTGTTTCATGCTAAAGACTCTCACCCATAAGTTTTTTCTCCTTCTCCGTCAGTTTATTGTCAGCCTGCAGAACTGCATTAGACTCCACTTACTTCTGCTTCAGAAACACTTCAAGTGTGTCTTCTGCCTGTGGACACCACATACATGATAACATGAACCGCCACTACCACATATCTGTGATTAGTACTATCAAAAAATGACTTCTACTTCTAATGCTCGGGTCAACTATGCATTGGGCATGAGTCTCATGGAATTTGGTTTTACATCACAACTGACATATTATTTGTCACATACAACATTACAGCAAAACAAGACATTTTGCTTTTGTCCAAATCAACCTACAAATCACCAAGCGGTGGAGTCTACCATACAAGTGTCTATGTCTCACCAGAGACACACAGAGACACAGAGTAGTCAATGTCTTCCTCAAGGCCACTTCAATATTTATCCAGAAGGATTTAAACCAGGAACTGGATTATTCCCATCTGATTCTAGATTATGTGAACACATTCTAGGAAAACATTGACAAGCCTCTTACAGAGATCTCGTAATGGGTTAGTTCACCCAAAAATGAAAATGAGCCCATAAATGACTCACCCTCAATTCATCCTAGGTGTATATGACTTTCTTCTTTCAGACGAATCCAGTTGGAGTTATATTAAACATTGTCTTTGATCTTTCAAGCTGTTTAGTGCCACTCAGTGGGGGGATAAACATGAATCAGTCCAAAAGTAGTGAAATAAAAAGCGCCCATCCATAAAAATACAAGTGTCTCCTGGGGGGTTGTTTAGTTGTAAGAAAAATAAACATATTTAAAACATAATAATTACTTTAATCTAGCTTGCGCTCACTGTTGTAAAACGGAAGCAGCTCCGGCTGATGACATATGAGGTCAGCGCTGTGCATGCACCGCTCAGAAGAGACACACGCGGAAACACAGGAAAGAGATCCTAACAAAACTACGGTCACTAATTAGAGGTACAAAACGAGAATTTGTAAAGAAGAACGTGACAAGACTCACCACCTCATATGTCATGCTCCCGGAGCTGCGTCCGTGTGCAACTATTGGCGCAAGCTACATTAAAGTGATTATAATGTTATGAATATAGATATTTTTCTTACAAAAAGCATCAATTCGCTACAGCCGTGTGAGACTTTTTTTTTTAATGGATGGGCACTTTTTATTTAACTTCTTTTGGACTGATGCATGCAACACCCGCTGAGTGGCACTAAACAGCTTGAAAGATCAAAGACAATTTTTAATATAACTCTGACTGGATTCGTCTGAAAGAAGAAAGTCATATACACCAAGGATGATGTGGGGGTGAGTCATTTATGGGCTAATTTTCATTTTTGGGTGAACTAACCCTTTATTATCTAAAAGGCCAGATTGTGTCAAACATCGATGTCAAACATTGATAATCACCTTGACTCCGTTATTATCTTGTATTTTATAATTCTTCACAATGTCTTCAAGGTCCTGGGAGAAGAGAAGATAACCACCAGGTATGGCATAGGATCCTTTCTTCAGCTTCTCGGTCATTGTTGCAGAGAGGGATGACAGAATATTCTCACATCTTTTCTTTGAAGCCTCCTCATTTTGACACAAGTATCCATGAAAGATTATTAATGCCTTCCTGCAACACCACACAACATATTAGAGACAAAAACTTAAAACACCATATATTAGAGGCTACAATGACTCAAAATAACTTTGAATCAAAAGCTGAATGTGAAGGTGCCTTTAGATTTCTTTGAATGGTTAAAATGTCAGAGACATATCATTCATTACAGCCAAAAAAAAAGGAGACTGAATGGAGTCGCTGCTTTCTGGCCAAATATGCCCAGAACTCCCTTCAAACAGACATCACCCTGTCTCAATGTGTCCTTGAACACCAGATGTTTAACTACTGTAAACTTTGACTCTTTTGCCTGACCAGTATGTTTAATAACAACTTAATTGTACGTAATTATTGAAAGGTCACCTCTAGAGATTTCAGGTACATCCCCTCGCTGTCCTTAAAGCAGCGCTTCATTAGGACTTGTGTTGCAGTCCTGCTGAGACTTTGGTGTTCTGCTGAGACCTCCTTCAGTTCCAGAGGGAAGGACTTCTTCAGCTTCTCCATTCCACTCTGGTACACCTCAAGCCCCTCCTTCAGCGCAGCCTCATTCTCAATCAGTGCCATGGCCATCACAGCATTCTCCAGAAATGGAACTTCACCGCTGGAAAGCGTGTCTACATATGTCTTCGCAAACTGACCCAGGACTACAGGGAAGGAGAAGGGTCAAATAAAAGAACGTTAACTTGGCATTTGTAAATTAATAATATGCAGTTCAGAAAATAATGGTCATATTTGTTACTCAATTCATACAATATACTTTAGCAGGAATATTCAGCTTGAACTTACATTATGTCTCTCAGTATAATGCTATAAAACCACAAAGATTTAAGGACATTCAATTTAGAAACCCTGTTGGTATACATTACTACTGCAGAATCACTATTGAAAGTCTTTGGGATGTCAACTTTACACTGCCTGTCCAAAAATAAGTTGCACGCTTTAATATTTTTCTTGGAACGCCTTTATCATATTGCGCTTTTGTTGTTTCATTGTTTTGACAATGTTATGCAACATCACAATTATTTCCATGGAGAGTGCAATTTTTTTTTTTCCAGAAATCCTGTTGGATCACCTCTGCCAGTGACGGTGTATCCGTCCTTCAGCTTCTTCACCTTACTCCTGTCATAGACAAACTTGCAGAAACGTTGCGTGACCTCCTGGAAATCTGGGGAAAGGTCAGCAGGATCCAGGCTCTCCAGATGAGACACTTTCTCTGGAGCGGTTGGGAAAGGCAAAGTAAAACACTTCCGGGATGGGAAATAATTTCGGATACATTGCCGTGGAAGGTTGAACTCGTTGACTGTTCTTGAAGAGCCTTTAAAAGATGCATTTGTCAAAGAGATCAGCAAATTACAGTGTTGCTTCTAAATTGAAATTCCCAGTTGCTTTCAAATGCTTGCATGTTTTTGCAGAAATTATTTTATTATTATTAAAATGCCCCTATTACGGGTTATGAAAGGTTCATATTTTGGGTTTGGGAGTCCCCAACAACAGGCTGACATGCATGAAAGGCCAAAAAACACTTTCATTTTCTTATAATATGCATTTATTTTTACCTTATTTGCTCAACTACTCCCAAACTATTCGCTCAACGATTAATTTTTCCAAACCCCTCTTTTGCGTGACGCTTATCTGCAGTGATTGGTCCGATCGGTTGATTTTATTTAAAGCAATTTTTGTGAGCTTTTACCGCTCCAAAAGCACTACCTCGTGGCAAAAAAATTTGCATTTTCATTCAGGCCAATGCCAAAAGCAAGTTTTTCCTCTGCGAGCGGTCAACGAGTGGGCGGGCAATATGCTAATGTTTCATGTTGACGTCAACATAAACAGCTTGGGATTCATTTTAAAATGACTCGTTTCAATGATTCAGAGTTGACTTTTTCTTTTGAAAGACAATAACTTTATACACGGTGCACTTTCAGATTTAAAACTTTGCAAGATGTTTTCATTCACTTAGAGCTGCATTGCACACTGCATGGAAGGTAATTATTATTATTTGACTAGCTGACTATATTTCTAATTTATGGTCAGATCATTTAAAAGCTCAATTTGAATATCACCTGGTTTCAACTTCAAGGCAAATTCCAAGTATTGGTCCTCGGTCACGTAATTGCCATTTATTTTTTGTTCTAGGGTGAAGTCCCTCACGGCCCAGATGAAACTGGGGAAGAACTTGACAAACTCTGAGTCCTCTTCATCCTCATCAGATTTGATCTTGATGTACTCCGTTAACTCTGTGACATATCTGTAGATGGTTAAGGTTTGGATACTAAGCAAATAGGGAACATCCTAATGCCATAGAGAAAAGAGAGAGCTAAATGTGTCAATAATTATGTATTCCTTCAGTTCCAGAGCTCCTTGAATAGCATATAACTGGTGAAACAGTTTATATTTGTCAGTAAACTAACAAAATAACAGTCTTAAAAGTCACTGAAAATATATGTGCATATGCTGTTGCATTTGTAATGCAGAATCCAAATGCAAATTGCTGTGCATTTATTTGAGCTATCACAGGATGTGTGTACATTTGTGTAATAAAAGGGTTCCCAACTTTTCCATTCCCCACCTAGACAGGCATAATGCAATACCAAAAGAGTAATGGTAAGACATTACAAATATTATAACCATTAAAATATCAAATTAATTAGTCTAAAGGCTATGTTGAAATAAAGAGAAGGATAACGGAGAGTAGTTTTAAACTGCTGCCTCAACTTATTTACACAGACATGGTGGAACAAATTTACAGTGAAAATCTTGTGCTCAAGAAGTGCTGTAATTAAAAGTTTGATATGAAAGAGAATGAGTATGTAATACAAGTAATTATATTTTATAATTACACTATAAAATTATGTTATTAACATTTTAATTAATTTTCAGATGTTATTTTGGTGGAAAACCTTAAGGAGCCCTTAAAGCTTCTTTTTTGACAACAGTTTTATAGACAGTTTTCATGAGACAGTTTTTAATCATAGCAGTGGTGTTTACTTTCAAGTCTACAATCCTACACGCCTATTCAAACAAGCATTCTGATGAGGGGGTTAAAAACAAGACAGAAAATAGCCTATTACTTCTAAATTATGCTGTTTTTGATGCAAAAATCTTGATTACATTATAAGTGGATCTCAGACAACAGTACAAAAAAAAAAAAACATCTCAGGTTACGCATGTAACCATGGTTCCCCGGGAAGGGGAACAAGACGCTGCTTGCTTTGGGAGAAAGTCTTCAGAATGACTGGTGTCTAAAGTATGTCTAAACACGACAATGAACTTGACATTGGCAGGTGGCAGCCCATGACGTCACGACAGGTGCGCTCGAGAATATAAAAGGGCATCTGTAAAAAACGTCATCCACTTCTTGTCTGAAAGGAATTCATGAAGCATGGCAAAGGGAAGCAGCGTCTCATTCGCCTTCTCAGGGAACTATGGATACATGCATAACCTGAGACGTTCCCTTTTGAAGGGCATTTGAGAAACTGTTTAAACTGTTTCTCAAAAGCCTTTTATTTAAACTCAGTGAGAGTAAAATAAAACTGACTGGATCAGAAGCTGTTGTTGTGATGTCTCCCCTCTTTCCCCTCCACTCCACAGATTACAAATGTTCTAGCATGTTTCAAAACTGTAATGAGAACTAACCATGTTGATATATGAGAACTTCATTATTGTTTAAATTCTTACCGAGCAAACCCAGGAAAAGGCAGGGAAGATAACTACAGGTTTAATAATGCTGTTTCAGCCATTTTACACAGAACAATGTCAGGCCAAACCACACATGGACAGGAAATTCAGGAATGTAGGAATGGAAGGATACTGCAGTTCCTCAATAGCTCTGTTGGCTGTTCAGCACTAGTGTGCTACTCAGAAGGACAGACAGAGAAAAGATCTTGGTATCATGCTTCGGGTCCCCCTGAGACAGACAATCATTTGACAAAAAAATTGACATTGCAAGAATGACATGCATACACTGACAGCCTAAAGACAATAACTGACCGTCTACTTCCCTGGTAGTTGTTATGAAAATGAACAGTAATTCACTGTCACTGTGGAGTGTCAGATTAGGGGAACAGAATAATCAGTCATCTCTGTCACATTCTTATAGGGTTGCCACCCGTCCCTTAAAATACGAATCGTCCCGTATTTAAAGGTAAAATGATCAGTCCCGTATCAGATCAATACGGGATGTGATTTGTCCCGTATTTTACAAAGGGAAACACATATTTGAATAAACATTAGTATTTTGCACTGTTTATAATACTAATAGCAATTATAATGAAATCAATTTCATAAGAAGTATTAGAGAAGCTCATTTGCGCGTGATTTTGGTGTCTTTATTTCCATAGCGATGGAGTCTCCAGAACACGCGCCGTTAAAGCCCTTTCACACGAGCGCAGCATGCGGTAAACAAACCTGCGCGGTTTAAACCATCGAGGAGCTCACGTTAGCCCTCTGAACACAAGACTCTCCAGATGTAGGGCTGAATGGGAAAGTTACCCATGGGTCTGTCCTGTACCTATTGATGAACGCACAGTTTGCAGAGAGGCATTCCAGTCGTTCACGGTGGACTTAAAGGGATAGTTCACCTAAAAATGAAAATGTTGTTATCGCTTACGCACCCATAAGTTGTTCCAAACCTGTAATAATTTATTTCTTCTGTTGAACATAAAAGAAGATACTTTTAAGAATGTGAGTATCCAAATAGTTTCTGTTCCCCAATGACTCTAATAGTATTTTTCTGTACTGTGGAAGTTACTGAGGACCTGCATCTGTTTAGTTACCCACATTATTCAAAGTATCCTCTTTTGTGTTCAACAAAAGAAATAATTTTATATAGGTTTAGAACAACCTGGGTAAATTATTACATAATTTTCATCTTTGGGGGAACCATACCCAAAAATTCATCCCATTCAGGTAACAGCTGCAGAACTGTCAAAAAAGACTAATAATAATGAATAATTATAAAACAAATTTAAAACAACAATATTAATGTGGTCTGTTGCAAGTTTACATACTGGAGCATGTTTTCTCATGGTTTATTGTTGAGCTATGAGTTACTCACTGAGTATTGCTCTGCATCAACTCCAAATCAAGCTCTTTGTCAGCTTCAACTTGCTTTTGATACTGTACAACGTACCTTGTCCGATTTAAAACTTGTTTTGAATGACGACAAAACAAAACTTATGTTGTTCTCAAATGCTAAATCAAAGTCACGGAACCTTCTACCCATCACTGCTCCGAGATTGAGTCTGTATCTCAATTCAAGTATCTTGGTATCCTAATTGATGATTCACTTTCTTTTAAACCTCACATTCAACAGTTGGTAAAAAAACTAAAGTTGAAATTGGGTTTTTATTTTAGAAACAAGTCATGTTTCTCCTTTGAGGCCAAAAGGAGGCTTGTTGCTGCCACTTTCTTGTCAGTGCTGGACTATGGCGATGTTATATACATGAATGCTTCCATCACAAGCTTGAAACTGTTGGATACTGTTTATCATGGAGCTCTTAGGTTTATCACAAACTTTAGAGCACTTACTCATCACTGTTCTTTGTATGATCGGGTTGGTTGGTCTGCATTGTCCACCCGTAGACTTAATCATTGGTACATTTTTATCTATAAGGCAATTCTTGGTCTACTTCCCCCATACCTCCAATCTTATATCGAAAAGAAAAGTACAGGAAGATATTGTCTTCGTTCTGAGGACTTATTATTATTATCTGTCCCTCAAGTCCGGACCGAATTGGGAAAAGGGGCGTTCAAGTATGCGGCCCCCTGCACTTGGAATCAGCTGCAAAATGTCCTGAATCTTAAGGAGCCAGTTTCATTGGTTGATTTTAAATTACTTTTAAATAACATGGAAGCTACACAAATTGGCTGTAGATGTTATGACTGACTCAGTTATGACGGTCAATCCTTGCTGTTGCTTTTCGCTTGCGATAATATGTGAAATCCTGATTTTTTATGACTTTATAATTACTTATTACTTGTACAAATTGTTATATGTTGATGTTATATGTTATATGTTTTTATGTTTGTAATCTTGTTAATTGTGCTGCTGCCTGTCTTGGCCAGGACGCTCTTGGAAAAGAGATTTTTAATCTCAATGAGTTTTATTCTGGTTAAATAAAGGTAATAATAATAATAATAATATTTGTCCTTGTTTGTTTGTTTGTTTTGGGTGGGTGGGGGGGTTGGGTCATGAATGGGTGTCCCCTTATTTTGCCTTGCTGAAGGTGGCAACCCTACATTCTTATATCTTTGTCTTTTATCTTTATCCTTGTTTGTTACAATAGATAGTTCTATTTCTCAATTCATATGGAATGGCGAGACTCCAAATATCCAGAAAGGTATCCTGCAGAAACCAAGGTCTTTCCTAATTTTATGTTCTATGACTGACTATGCGGCCCATACTACTCTGGATTAATTAGAGGTTAAGCACTGAAAATGCTTCTTGCAAGTCCTCCACCCTGCATGCTCTTTTTTCTTTCCCTGCCAGACTCTCTCCACTGAAGAACTCAGTTAACGTAATTTTAAACAACAATTCCAAAAGTTTGTAAACTGTTTTTACAGTTGTGTCTCTCAAGTTGTTCCCATGACTTCCCTCAAACAGTATATTTTAATCTGTTTCTTTTAATTCTGTCTTGAGACAGAGCGTGAACACGAGCACGGGAAAATTTGAAAGCAGCTGCCTATCAGTGTGTATCGGATTGAGTCCAAATACCTGTGCCTGCACAGTTTCTCATCAGTGGTTCTTCTGAATGTTTTTTCAGACTATAGAGGCTGTTACTTCACCTTGTCCACATCTCCGAGTCCCTCGGTGTCCAGCAGCACCAGAGTGGTTCCTGGTTTAGTGGGGTGAGGCACGCACCACATCCAGATGCCCTTCGTCTTGGACTCGATTGTGCTGCCCAGTGCAAACCCTGATAACAACACACCAGAAACCCCACAATGACTTGCATGCATTCATTTGAAGGACACGAGTGTTTGGATGACATCAGTACTACTGACCTGTTTGTTTCCCTGCCAGTCGATTCATCAGGTAGGACTTCCCGGTGCGGTAGAGACCCACCACGGCCACCACCACCACGGGCTGCTGGATCTGCTCCAGAACCTGCAGCGCTGACTGCTGGACACACAGCTTCCCATCGGACGCCGTGTCAATCAAGCACACTGGTTTGTCCATGCTCACTGGAGACCCAAACACATTTCACTTCCTTTATTCAACTGCATTGAAAAATACTCCAATAATCCTGCATTACACAGTACAGTAACTCCCCACATGAGCAGTTCCTCTTTCTGTCCGGGATTGTTTGTTTAAATGTTGTGTTTTTTGTATTGCATTAACACATATTCCCAACAAATTACACAAGCTGGCTGAATGAAACACGTAGATTTGTTAGAAATGCTGTGAGATTTGTTTGTGCCCAGCTACAATCTATAACCAGACTGGGTTTAGCTGATGCTGGTTTCTACTAGAGAAGTAAAATACAAGTTAATCATGTCACGTGAAAATAAAGACCTTTGTTCTCTAACAAAACATGTCCAGACCATCTATCAAGACAAGTCAGTTCACTAACACACACACACACACACACACACACACACACACTCACTGAGTGCTAAAGTCAAATCACCAACACAATCTCAAGACAAACGGTCACACATTATCAACTGCAGGAGTAAAAAAAAACATGAAGAATCTACTGCTGTGCTGATGCTGACTGTAAAACATTAGACATTGTATTGTTTACAGTTACAAGAGCAGCACAAGTGCTAGAATGATCTGAATGAAGGAACGTCCCTTACCTGTTTTAGTTCACTCAAGTCTAGTCTGAGTTGTGTTCATGTTGTAGCTTCCTGATATTCTACCCATGTTTCTTAGACACACCCTCAGCTCCAGACTCTTGATGCTGATTGGTCGAGAGTGAGTTAGGGGACGTTCCTGGGCCCTCATTTATCAACAGTGTGTACACACAGATGTGTGTGTAATGAGTGCGTAAGCACAGTTTCACACAAAGTATGTGATTTACTAGATTGTACTTATATGTAGGAATGTGTGTAAATATAAGGACAAAATATAGAACCTTTTCTACACACTGTTGATAAACGAGGCCCCCGGTCTCTCAGTATGTCTCTGGTTATTCTCTGTGGCTGATTTGAGCTCCTCCTATTGACTGAGCAAACAACAACATGCACTTTCACTCTTAGTTTCCCTTTTTTAAAATCAGCAACTGCAAACTGAAAAACATGTGACAGCAGATACAAGAAGCTTGGGTTGTTTTCAGAATGTGCAGCCACATAAGAAGATAAGATCCTTTTTCTTTTTTGTGGTACTACATGAGACAGACTGGAATGGCATCTTATATACCTGAGCTATGAACAACAAAAGCTGACCTGTCTGTTTAACCTGTGATAAACCTCCCTAAATTTGTACTTTGTACCTCTAAAAAAAACTGTTTCTAGCTTTGTAATCTGTTCACAGATTTGTGATCGCCTCAGTCCCATTTAAAACTGCAGCAAGCTTTGGCTCGTCCCCATCATTCAGCTTGTTCTTCAGTCCGCAGCGGCAGCGCAGAGGACAAGGTGTGTGCGTTTATTGATAGACTTTTATAATATCTACGCCTGGATCTTCATCATAAATGAAGTTTTGTGATGCAGGAGCAATACAGGAGGAGCAAAGTTTTTGCTGCTTTCACCCCTTATCACACTACAGTTGTTTTCATATGAAAATTTAATGAAAATTTAAAAATGAATCGATGAAAATTTAATTTTGAAATAGTTGTATCTCGCCAAATATTGTTATATTAAACCATACATCAATGGAAAGCTTTATTCATCTTTCAGATGATGTAGAAATCTCAATTTAAAAAAACTGACCGGTTGAATGGTTTTGTGGTCCAGGTTCACAGAGATTACAAAGATAAGCTGATTTGACAAAAGATTTGAGGTTGTGCTATAACTTTCATACATGTACACATTACTGGTTGTTTTTGTTTGACATCTTGTCTAAGGTGTCATCTGCTTTCCGGGAAGACGGCAACAGACACGACCGTTGTAATATTTTGCAGCACCGCTGCCTCACTTCTAGGGTTGGGAATCGAAAATCGATTCTGATCCTAGAATCGGATACTTAAGGTCAGGAATCAGATAGTTGTTGTCAGATTAAAAATTTGAATCTGCCTATCGATTCCTATGTGCTTTTTTCTTCATCTGTGAGGACCGGAGCCAGTGATCTGCCAGGACCTTGTTCGCTAATCTAAGCACACCAAAGTTTGGCTACATTTGCGATCAGAAGCCTAAAGCTAAGTATAATATCTGTGATAGCTAAACATGTTGCAAGAGAGGTATGTCACCACCAACATGACAAAGCACTTTAATTTAATAGATTGTTAAAGATCGCGAACACGATTCAAACACCAACGTGATTCTGTTCCTACATTATGATTCGTCTGTTTCATTCCTCAACCTTTGACGTGTGCGATTAAAATGTTGTGATCACTTGTTTCATCTGTGCAGCGTACGATCACACCTGAGTGATCTGAACATTTAAATCTGCGTTTGCGCTGCTGTTGACCTGAAGAGGGCAGCTGTCTGTCATGAATGAAACAGATTCACAGTTTTTTTCAACCACACAGTATCATTATTTCTGTGTTACAAACATTTAAATCACAGAAGTACTTGGATAAAAGTTCATAGTTCTGATATAAACTCTGATGTGTACGGTAGCGATTAAAATAGAGTAAATCACCTTTTGAAAGCTAATTGATACTTCAAATGAAGATTTATCGATTACATCATGCCAGTAGGTGGCAAAAAAGGGGCTGTTAAAATGTATTTGTCTCTGAATCAAACATGATATTTGTTCAAGAACGCTGATTCATCCAGTAATGAAAAAATGACATGTGATTTTGTTTAGTTATCTAATGTTTTTTCTTCAGAATCATAAGAGAACCACAACTTTCATTGGGGAGGGGAACTCAATTTATCAAGAATCATGCAGTTCTATTTTGCACACAAGCAGCTCTTATAGTTTTTATGTAGCCTGCTGATTTTTGTTTATGCTATTCAGCTCCAATAAATGGTTTCAAAAAAAGAGACACAGGATAAATGTTTGATATCATAATTTAATCACATTGGAATCGAAACTGGGAATCGAAAAGAATCAGAATCAATAAGCAGAAACGGAATCGGAATTGATAAAATTCAAACAATACCCAACCCTACTTACTTCCCTGTTATGATGCCTTTCAGAAACTGAAAAACTATTGTATATATGATTATATACTGTATATTGAAATTATTTATTTGATGATAACAGACTGCTCAGAAAATTAATGGAAAACTTGATCCTCACACCAAGTCTCTTAAACCTTAGGGAAATCAATCTTTCCAGTTAAAATTCTTAAGTGATTATGAATCAATTTGTCCAAAGAGACAACAGAAGCACTGGAGAGACAACAGCAAGACAACCCCCAAAAACTAGAATGGTTTTGCAGGTGGTGGCCACAGACAATCGCTCTCTCCTTGTCTCTTTTGACTGATTTGTCTCTAGCATTGTGTTTTGTTGGGTAGCATAAGACATTTCAGGTTGCACAGGCATGGCCAGGATGGCACTTCCATATATGCTGTCGCAAGGAGGTTTAATACAACAGAGCATTGACCAAAGTGCTGTACAAACTCAACACAGTTTAAACACATCCGCTCCACAACACACAAACAGGACAGCTAAAACAGAACAAAAACAATACTTCAACACTCTGTTGGCTCAAATGCTAAAGAAAGAAGATGAGACTTCGGGTGATTCTTAAAAACATTTAGAGTTGGAGCATGTCTAATATGAAGCGGAAGCCTATTCCAACGCATTGGAGAGGCAACTGCAAAGGCCCGATCGTCCCTTCGCTTATACCTAGTCATCTGTGCAATTAAAGCAGATTGATCAGAAGATCTTAAAGACCTAAAGGGCTTATACACCTGTAAAATATCTGACAAATAAGATGGTGCCAACCCATTTAGAGACTTATAAACAAAAACTAATAAATCAATCCTAAACTTGACTGGCAACCAGCCCAGTGAAGACAGTATAGGAGATATATTCTCCCACTTACGAGACCTGACAAGAGCCTCGCAGCCACATTCTACAACTAATTGTAATCTGTTTAATGCAGTTTGGCAGACACCCACATGCAAAGAATTGCAATAATCAAGTCTCACCATGATAAACGCATGAATTGCCTTCTCAAGATCACTAAAAGATAGAAACGACTTAACTTTTGCCAACAGACATAAGTGAAAGAAACTTGATTTAACAAATGAGTGTGATGACGAACCTATGTGATTGACGTCATCACCATTGCAGTATGTCTCTGGGAGTGTTAAATGTTATATTTAGTCAGTCAAGTACTGTGTTTAAGCGCTTTGTTTACATTTTATTTCTTCATCCCTCATAATTAGCTATGGACGTTTGCAACTCCACAATTCATACATTCAGTAATATCATGCAAGTTCAATTTCTTTGTTTACTGTTAGTACTTGCTGAAGTGTAATAAGTCACAAGGAGTCTAATGGTTTACAGACAGTTTATTGGTAATTTAAACCTTACAGCTCTGTGGTAGTGTTTGTACTTACCTGTTGATTTCTGCTCTGCTCGTTCCGGTAGCGCGCGTAACCCGGAACGCGCTTATAATAGTAGCGGTCATACCATTTTTCACAACTGGGGAGGCAACCTAGGTAGGTATTGTGATGTTTGTTTTGTTTAATGTTTAATGTATGTTTGTAACGTTATTTTGCTTAAGCTACACTAACGGTATTTATTCGGTTGAGTAAGATGTGGTTGTTTTAATGTCATTGTTGTAATAGACATTATTGAAACAAAGGTTACCCTGTACAAATGGTACTTTCCCTTTCTGTTTGGTGGGAACTTTGGGTATTTAAGCAGAGTGTTCCTTTTATGGAGAAGGGGGGTCTGGTGGTTTGTGCTGTTACTAGAGTACAACATTATGTTCTATTGTTGCTAGAGAGCTGTTTCAGCAATTTTCCTTTGTGTTTAATGGGCAAAGGTTTTAGTGCTGCTTCATTAGCACCCATTATGTATTTATTTATTTTTTTCTTCATTATTAATTTGTTCTTTGCACGGATCATCCTGGGCTAATTAATAAATTATCTATTTTTCACCGAAAACCATCTTGTCATGCCATCCCTTCCTAACTCCTCTCTAACTCTCGGACTACAGCACCTGGCTTTGGACAGTCTCAAAGACAGTCCTTTGCGACACATGGTGGCAGCAGTGCTTCCAGGCCAGTAGGAGGTTGGTCGACAAGGAATGGTGGAGGAAATTATTATTTTTTTTGTGGCAAGAAGAGACAATTTTTTTTTACAATGTCACCAAAGAAAGCCGAGGCACTTAAGGATACAGAGAGGATTGTAAAACCTAATGTGGATGTTTCAGATCCTGACCAATCGGGAAGAGTCGAGGGCAGTAATCAGGAAGCAGAAATAGCTGAGAGGAGGGCTGATCCAGTCGGGGATGTTTTACAGACATTTTTGCAAAGACAACAACAAAGAGATGAGCGCTGGGAGAAAGAGTCACAACGTCAGGAGCACAGATGGCGGACACTCCAGCACCAATTTTCACAAATACAGTCTGAAGTACATCAGCAAAGGCAAGAGCGACAGTCACAGGGAGGAGTGACAGTCCCACATACTCCGCCAGCAGCTGAAAGACAGTATTCCCCGCCAAGCATTCATCCACGTCGGCAGACTCTACAGGTTGACCATGACGGTGCATTGACATCAGCTCAGGTACATGATGGCGCAGCACATCGGCAAAGATCTTCATTATCAAGTTATGAAAGTCCAAGAATGCTACCATGGAATGGTGAAGAGGATATAGAGCATTACTTGACGACATTTGAACGCATCGCTAATGCATGCAGATGGCCCAGACAGGATTGGGCGTTACATCTTCTACCTCTCCTTACAGGCAAAGCGAGGGCAGCCTATGTTGCCATGGAACCTGAGGAGTCCTTGGAGTACAATCACGTCAGGCAAGCCATTCTAGATAAATTTGAGATTAACTCTGAAACTTATCGTCAAAGATTCAGATCATACAGCCTACAAGAAAATGAGTCTGCAAAAGAACTTCAAGTAAGGCTGAAGGACTTGTATGAGAAGTGGATGAATCCTAGACACCGGACAAAGGAAGAGGTTGGTGACCAGATCATTCTGGAACAGTTTCTTAAACTCCTTAACCCTGAAACAAGAATGTGGGTAAAGCAAAACAACCCCACATCTTCAAAACAGGCGGCTGAGATGGCAGAAACTTTCATGGCTGCAAAACGTTCAGTGTATCCGCCAGGGCGATGGAGAAGCAGCAATAACAGCTCAACTGGTAAGGTTGCGGATGACTTTAGCAGTGGTCTTAGTAACTTTAACACATATCCACATACTTCCCAAACTAGAGATGGTAGTAATACAGGTAGTCAGAAAATGCCATTTAAACAATATAAGACCAGACCTATTCTTGTATGTCATAGATGTGTACAGCAAGGACACAAAAAAATCGATTGCCCATTGCAGAACATTACTAATACTCGACTATGTTATGTACCCAGACCTCCCCATAGCTTAGATGAAGCAAGACTGAACAGGGACACGGTGACTGTTGTCAAGATAGGTAGTAAATGGTTTAAGACCCTAGTTGTTTCCGGCTCAAGCCAAACCCTGGTCAGAGAGGAATGTTTGGATGAGCAGAGTACTCCAGGGCGGGGCAAAGTAAGTGTTCGTTGTATCCATGGGGATGTAAGAGCATATCCCAGAATTGATCTCAAGATAGAAATTGATAAGCAGTCTTATGTTCTGTCAGTAGGCATTGTGGAACAAGCTCCCTATCCAGTCATTTTAGGCAGAGATGTTCCAATTTTAGTAGATCTGCTACAGGGTGACAAGGTACTAGCTGAAGCTAGGATAGTCACAAGAGCGCAAGCTAAGCAGGAAGAGTGTACCAGACAGGCTTTGCAGGGCTTACCTTTTGCAAAGGTTCCCAAGGCTAAGAAGTCGAGACTGGAGAAACGCCAAAAGAAAGTTGAGGGCACCAAAATTGTGGCGCAATTGCCTAAACCATGTGTGGTGGACATTGAACAGATTCCACATAATATAGTGCAATTACAGAGACAAGATAAGACTTTACAACCATTTTTTGAGAAAGCTAGTAGGCTGGATACCCAGACAATGTTGTCCCAGAAAGAACATTATCTGATAAAGGAAGACAGGCTGTACTGGCAAGGTACAGAGGGAGAAAGGTTGGTGGTTCCTGTTCCTATGAGGGAACGAGTGTTACAATTGGGTCATTCAGTGCCCTGGGTGGGACATTTGGGGCAGCAAAAGACACTAGCCAGAATTGCTAGCAGGTTTCATTGGCCTAGACTGTACATGGATGTGGTTGATTTTTGTAAATCTTGTCCAGAATGTCAGTTGACGAGTCCATCGAAAAGAGGAGATAGAGCACCTTTGGTGAGTCTGCCCATCATTGATGGTCCTTTTACTCGCATTGCTATGGATATCGTGGGGCCTTTGAAAAGGAGTAGGACAGGGAATCGTTACATTCTGGTGGTTGCAGATTACGCTACTAGATATCCGGAAGAATTCCCACTCAGAAATATTAAAACTAGACAGATTGTTAATGCCCTTATTCAGTTTTTTTCACGGGTAGGCATTCCCAGAGAAATAATCACTGACCAGGGAACCAATTTTACATCAAAACAAATCAAACAGGTCTACTCCATGTTAGGCATACACCCCATAAAGACCACACCTTACCATCCGCAGACCGATGGTATGTTGAAAGGTTTAATCAAACACTGAAAGCCATGCTTCGCAAGTTTGTGTCTGAAACAGGGAGCGATTGGGACTATTGGTTACCTTACCTGCTCTTCGCATACAGAGAGGTTCCACAGTCATCCACAGGTTATTCACCTTTTGAGTTGCTGTATGGACGACAGGTACGAGGGCCATTGGATGTCTTGAAAGAGACCTGGGAAGGAGACAATCCTGTGGAGCAAGCAAACATCTTGTCTTATGTCATCAGGATGAGGGAGAAGATGGACTTCCTGGCAGAGATGGTACGGGTTAACATGGCTGAGGCACAGCAATGACAAAAAACCTGGTATGACCAGTCCTCAAGGAAGAGGAATTTGATTCCTGGCCAGAAAGTGTTGTTGCTTCTCCCAACATCTGACAACGGTTTGATAGCCAAGTGCCAAGGGCCATACGAGGTACTACGGAAGATGGGTCCTACCAACTATGAGATTTCTTTACCTGATCGTCGTAAAAAGTCTCAGATCTTCCACATCAACCTTTTAAGGCCATGGCAAGAGAAAAAGGGGCCTTTGTCTGAACAGTTATGGGCAAGAGCAGTGGAAGAAGAAGAGGATCTTGATGAACAGTACTTCCCCAATGATCTTAATTCACATACTTATCCAGCCGTGGACCATCTCACACCCAAGCAACAGAAAGAACTAGAAAAACATATACCAGAAGGGCTTTTTAGGGACAACCCAGGGAAGACAAAGCTGATACAACACAATATCCGTCTACAGACATCAGACCCAATTCGACAAACTCATAGTAGAGTACCAGCTTGACTGATTCCGGCGTTGAAGGATGAGGTAAAGATGATGGTCGATCTAGGAGTTATCGAGCCTTCTTCCAGTGAATGGTGCAGTCCAGTGGTGCTGGTACCAAAAAAAGATGGCACACTAAGATTTTGTGTAGACTTTTCAAAACTCAATGCTGTGTCTGCATTTGATCCATACCCCATGCCAAGAGTGGACGAGTTAATCGAGCGGTTGGGCAAGGCCAAGTACCTGACAACTCTGGACTTGTGCAAAGGTTACTGGCAAGTCCCCTTGACTGAGACAGCTAAAGAATTAACAGCTTTTCGTGTCCCTAGTGGGCTCTACCATTTTAACGTTATGCCTTTCGGTTTGCACAGGGCCGCAGCAACCTTTCAACGGTTGGTAGACCAAGTCCTGAGAGGTATGGACGATGTGGCGGCAGCTTATCTGGACGACACCGTGGTCTTTAGTGCAACCTGGAAAGAGCATTTGGAACATTTGGCAGAGGTGTTCGACAGACTTCAAGGTGCTGGTTTGGTCGCCAATGCTAAAAAATGTCACATTGCTAAGTCCGAAGTCTCTTACCTGGGCTACGTGCTAGGAGGAGGTTCCATCAGGCCACAGGTAGACAAGGTTCAAGCCATCTTGTTTTGTCCTTTACCATCAACCAAGAAAAGGGTTCGCTCATTCCTGGGCATGGCTGGATGGTACAGGAGGTTTATTCCCAACTTCTCCAGTAGAGCCGCGGTGCTTACCGACCTGACAAAGAAAAATAGCCCCCAAAAAGTGGTTTGGACTCCAGAGTGTGAACAAGCTTTTCGAGACGTGAAGGACTGTTTGTGTAGTGCTCCAGTCTTACAGAGCCCAGATTTCACCATGCCATTCACAGTCCAAACAGATGCTTCGGAAGTCGGTTTAGGTGCGGTATTGTTACAGGGAGAGGGGGAAACTCGCCATCCGGTGCTCTACATAAGTAGAAAACTGTTTCCAAGAGAAACCAGGTACTCTACGGTCGAGAAAGAGGCTCTGGCCATTAAGTGGGCATTGGACACTCTTAAATTCTACTTGATCGGCAAAGAGTTTGTTGTAGAATCGGACCATAGAGCTTTACAATGGCTCAACAAAATGAGGGACAGTAATGCCAGGATTACCCGGTGGTATCTTTCCCTTCAACCCTTTAAGTTTAAAGTCCAATATAGGGCTGGGGCTATGAACATTATTGCTGACTTTTTGTCACGCCACTGAGGAGTGGCTGTCTTGAAGGGGGGGGTATGTGATGACGAACCTGTGTGATTGACGTCATCACCATTGCAGCATGTCTCTGGGAGTGTTAAATGTTATATTTAGTCAGTCAAGTACTGTGTTTAAGCGCTTTGTTTACATTTTATTTCTTCATCCCTTATAATTAGCTATGGACGTTTGCAACTCCACAATTCATACATTCAGTAATATCATGCAAGTTCAATTTCTTTGTTTACTGTTAGTACTTGCTGAAGTGTAATAAGTCACAAGGAGTCTAATGGTTTACAGACAGTTTATTGGTAATTTAAACCTTACAGCTCTGTGGTAGTGTTTGTACTTACCTGTTGATTTCTGCTCTGCTCGTTCCGGTAGCGCGCGTAACCCGGAACGCGCTTATAATAGTAGCGGTCATACCATTTTTCACAACTGGGGAGGCAACCTAGGTAGGTATTGTGATGTTTGTTTTGTTTAATGTTTAATGTATGTTTGTAACGTTATTTTGCTTAAGCTACACTAACGGTATTTATTCGGCTGAGTAAGATGTGGTTGTTTTAATGTCATTGTTGTAATAGACATTATTGAAACAAAGGTTACCCTGTACAAATGGTACTTTCCCTTTCTGTTTGGCGGGAACTTTGGGTATTTAAGCAGAGTGTTCCTTTTATGGAGAAGGGGGGTCTGGTGGTTTGCTCTGTTACTAGAGTACAACATTATGTTCTATTGTTGCTAGAGAGCTGTTTCAGCGATTTTCCTTTGTGTTTAATGGGCAAAGGTTTTAGTGCTGCTTCATTAGCACCCATTATGTATTTATTTATTTTTTTCTTCATTATTAATTTGTACTTTGCACGGATCATCCTGGGCTAATAAATAAATTATCTATTTTTCACCGAAAACCATCTTGTCATGCCATCCCTTCCTAACTCCTCTCTAACTCTCGGACTACAGCACCTGGCTTTGGACAGTCTCAAAGACAGTCCTTTGCGACAATGAGTTAATCTTTTTATCAAATTTCAGATCAACTAAATTTAACAGCTCAAGAAGTGAAGGATCCCCAAATCAGACAAGCTCTGTTTTACTCCCATTAAAATAATAATAAAAAAAATTGACAACACCCAGGACAACCAGGTCTTAACCTCAATTAAACATTTAATAAAGAATCAAGGGCATTTCCATCATTGTTCTTAAAGGGGCATATACATTTGTGTGTCATCTGCATAAAAATGGAAAGCAATTCCATATTAACGAAAAATCGTCCCTAAAGGTAAAATATATAATGAGAATAAAATAGGGACAAGAATAGACCCTTGAGGAACCCCGCATGTCAGTGGTACAGAGGATGAAAAAGACTGACCAATGGTGACAGAAAAACTCCTATTTGATAAGAATGATCCAAACCAATCGAGAGCAGAACCCTGAATGCCAACCATCTCCTCAAGTTGGGAGATAAGAATCCCCTGGTCTGTTGTGTTGAATGATGCACTTAGGTCTAAAAGCATACAAATCACAGTGTCCTAAGTCCCTTGATAATAATATATAATTTAGTACCCTTAACAGTGCAGACTATGTACTATGGTAGGCCTTAAAACCTGATTGAAAAACCTCATAAACAGCATTCTGATCCAAAAAGCTCTGCAATTGAGTTAGAACAATCTTCTCTAAGATCTTAGAGAAAAAAGGAAGTTCTGAAACAGGTCTAAAATTGGACTCTGCTATTCTCTTATATTCAAAATGATTTTTGAACTATATAGATATCGTTTTTGTACTTGGTTTGAACAGGCCTTGTGAGTGATAGTGACACACTGAAAGTTTGCTGTCATTATTGATGTTTTTCTATGACATTGTCATCAGACCATCATATGACTGCTGAACTCAAGTCCTTATTGATTATTCTCTTAAATGCTTTCTTCAGACCATCATATGAATGTTGACCACAGGTCATCATTGATTTATTCTCTCACCGTCTTCAGACGACATAGGGTCAACATTCATATGATGGTCTGATGATAACATCATGTAGAAGAATAAATCAACTATGACTCTTAGGTCCAACAACACCAATAACAGAGGGAAGTTTATGCTTTGTTATAAGCAATAGTTAATAACTAACAGTTATTAGTTAACTGAAAGTTGCATTAACAGTAATTATAATAGCATTCACAATGATAAACAAGGGTGTATGTTTGATTTGACATTAGTGGGGACATCAAAGCAACTGTAACGGAGTTAAAAAGAACATTAATTATGATATTAAGGGATGTTGAATTCCATGAAATTAGAGGGTAAATTCAAATCTAAAGGTATTTTGGTGCCCCCTAGTGGTTAATGCATTGCAGACATTCTTTATTTTGTCCTTGCATGCTTACCGTAGTTCAGCAGAAAATGGTTCACACTGCTGCGGGTAAGCGTGTTTCTCTTCTCTCCTGTTTATGGTGTTTTAAAAAAGTGATAAAAGTGTGTTTAATAAGAGTTTTTCTGATGTAAACGTTTGTAGTGATTATATCAACAAATGTGCAGTGAGTTGGATGGGTTTATATGTCCGATGGATACTTTGTTGAGTACTTATCGTTGTGCCTCATTACTCATGCTGTGAAATTAACGTGCTACTGCTTAATGGAATACACACAGTTTCTTCATTTTATGTTTTTCTTATTTCAGTGGTTTATGTCAGCAGTGTTATCACCCTGTCTAATAATACATTTTGATGTATTTCTCAGGTATGTGATTTTCATGTTTGTCATTTTGTTAACATGAAATTGTTACAAGTTGTATGTAGTTCAGCAGAAAATGGTTCACACTGCTGTGGTGGTTTATGTCAGCAGTGTTATCACCCTGTCTAATAATACATTTTGATGTATTTCTCAGACACAAATATCATTGCTGCGGAGAATAAAAGAAAGAAAAGACAACCAGAGTCTTGTGTGCATCGTCCATTCAAAATTTGTGACGGTTGTGTGGGATGTGCTAAGGCCACATTGGGGCCAACAATCGTTACACAACCAACCCCTTTAACTTTAACAACATAAAGTTAAAGATGGTAAACTTTATCATTCAGCTGATCTGTGCTCATATGTTTGAAACGCTCTGGCTCTTATTTGTTATTACTCCATACGTGTATTAAATGTGTGTCCTTGAAAGTGCACAGTTTTATAGCGTATTTCTTTAACTTCTCTGGTTTTAATTATTTGATCAAAATTATTGCTAGGGACAATTTGGTAGTCGTTATTGGTAGGGACATGTCATAGCATCTCTACTAAAGGTAAAATAAATAAATATATAAAGGTAAATTATTAACTTATATACATATACAGTAGGTTGACAACCAAAATGGGAATTACCGCCACCGCAGGGCCGCGGCGTTAACTGCAAGTAGGTCGTGTGTTAAAATCATTTGCGAAACTACCGCCAGGTGGCGCAAAGGGACGGATTACGAAATGAATGTAATTGTAAAATGAAAGGAAGACTTAAAACAACAATAACATTATAATATACATTATAACATCCTTAAAAGCCATTAAAAATAGGATAGTCTTAGGCTACAGCCTACTCATCAAAAATTTAAAGAAAGACCTTTATATTTATATATATATATATATATACATACATATACATATATATATATATATATATATATATATATATATATATATATATAAAATTCGTATACACGGATTAAAAGCTAAATGTTTTCATTTCGGTTCATTCTTGGTTAAAAAAAATCTTCAGGTTCCATTTGCAGAGCAAAAAATTTCTCAAAAATAATGATTAATTATCAATTGATAATTTGTTATTATTTTGGTCTAGTGATAATAATAATATGGGCTGTGGGAAAATAATGAATAAAAAGAGTAGGGCTTCTGTGAGTGCAGGCATGTTTCAACCCAGTAACAACACAGCGTTCCTCACAGCCAAAAAACAGACCGAGTTCAGTTCAGCTGGAGGGGGTTGGGGGGTAGTTCTGTATAGCTTGTGGGGGTCGAGATAAAGGTGTGAATTTCTTGCTCTTTCATATGAACAGTGTCTTATGAGGGTTTCAAACTTGTAGAACAGGTTTTTAGGACATATTGGTTTTAAAACAACTTTAAAGAAAGGTTTGATCCACTTCAAATGTTACGATTTAAATCGATTTTTTTGCCTCCCTACTTAAAATCAATATTCAAATGACAATTAAATTGTTCAAAACAAGTTTTAATATTCTTTACCATTTACCAGTCAAATTTATAACTGAAACAAGATGATTTAAAAAAGCAGTAGCTAATGTTATTACCTTAATGCTGGAAAGACCTTTATTTTATTCATTAATTTATTTTTTAATACTAGCCCATCATGCATCTAACCATCCACTCGGCGTTAAGAGCTGTTCAGATATTTTTCATCTCGTTATGCCGCTGGTTTAGGGTATGTATTTATTTTTATTTCTTATATCAATTATTTAAAAATATATTAGACACTGTCTAACCGTGTCTACACCGGACGATCTTGTTCTCTCTCACTCTGCAGCAGAGTATGTGAGAGTGGAGCAGCAACAATTTCCCTCCGAGCATTTAATAATGACTCCGTTCCGCGCTCACTGATGCCAGAAACACCGCTGCGCACTCGCTCCTTGGATAAAGTTGAAAAGTTATGTTCATAACGTAGCCTATAAAAATAAAATAAAAAATAAATAAAATAACAGGAGAGTTTCAAAGGGGATTAGGCTATTGTGTGCAAACTTTTTTTCCTACCAAACGCCAAACTAATAACATGGTTGTCAGCATACAGATCAATGCATTCCTTACAGATTTCAAAATCAGTTACAGATGAAGCAGCACTGTAAAATTACATTTGTTTGAATGCATTATTGCGACAGCGATTGCGTGTGAATGTGCTGTATCTGGTTAAATCATGCTTTAACCCGAAAATAATCAGTAAAAGGAACAGACAAACTCCTTGAGAACTAGCCTGTAACGCTCGACTATTGCCGTCATTATAATCTTCTGATCGGAGAGATTATGTGTATCAAGCTATAGCTAAATATGTTTATCATGTGAATTCTTGCTAAATATGCAGTTATATTACGGGCTGTTGGCATGAATTGTACTCGTGAAGGAGCGGTGCTGGAGCGAGTGAAAACCACGACGCTCTGACTTTTAAAAAATCCGCTCCTCTTCAGTCAGAATCACTCCGCTCCGCTCATACTCTGCTCGGCAGCGTGTCTCAGACGCGCGGGGAGGCTTGAGCCCAATCACAACTACGAGCCCTGAGTGGAGCGTCGGCCGTTTTATTTTGTTGCTTCCATACAATATTTTTTAAAGTGTGAAATATAAATTTTCACAGAATGTAGCCTATTCATAAACAAAAGGCCTATATTAAACCATCTCTTTAAGTTTTTCTAAATCCCAAATAGAGTCCAGACATCAGTAAAGTATCCGTCTATGAACATGTTTTATAGGTGACAAAAAAACACCAGAGTTTTGGGAGACATTATATTTTGTAAACTTTGTGATTTAAAATGCACAAACCAGAAGCACAATATCTGCAGAGAAGGGTTGGCCATTCTCAAAACATAAAATATCAATTTATTTAAATTTTCGTTTTTGTGTTTCAGAGGGAAAATCATTATTAAGGCATCTCTCCGTTACAGACCGTTCTGAAAGAAGAATTTATACAAACGCGTATAAAATGCTTTACAAACTTTAACAGAGATGTCTAGAGGGTATTTAATAGATCTGCCTCCCACGTAAGATTTTTCTAGTTACTAGTCGGTCATTTGTCATTATTCAACTAATCGCAGGTTTATATTAAATTTACATCTATAATCCATAATGAGGATATATTCCGCGCTCAAGAACATGCATTAAGTTTGCCACAAAGCACAGGCAGAAGTAGCCTAATAATTGTGAAAAAGGAGACATTTTAATTATTTATTAATAAACAAATGTTTTCTTGTCGGCTGCAAGATGAAATTCACACTGCTGACTCTCTCCACATGGACGCGCCTTTAGAGAGAAATACAACCCTCACAGATTACATAATGCTTTCGTTTTAAATTGATTCGTTTAAAAGACATTTCAAGCTTTCTGTAGATATATTTCTCATGTATGTGAGACACACAGATTTTCAGTTATTTCATTATTAGGAAAAAAATCACGTGATCGAGAGGGCGCCTCCCTGTCAAGCGCATTAATAATTTTTGCACAAACACTTGAATATGAATAATAATTCACATTTTGCATATGCATTACAAAGTAAATATTTTTTTTACATGCAATTATCCAAAATAAAACCAAACAAGATTTGTAATTAAGATAAAATGTAGACTAATAAGAATAAATGCTGCACGTGCACTCAGCATCATGCGCGCCGAGCAAATCTTGCACTCTGACATTTTACAGAATATTGTACAAACCTGCATTTAAATGCGGCTGTAATTTATTTATTTTATTTATTTATTTATTTATTTTTTACTTTATATGAAAGCAAGTAAAGAAGACTCCATTTAAAATCACTGAAGTTGTCAATTAATGAAGCTCTTTTTTACATCGTGTGTATTTTGTTGATTAATGACTTGAGTTTAATCATGAGGACGTTTTATTAATCAGTCCATTCTTTAGAGTTTCAGTGACTTAGCTAAATCGTACAGGTTTAATTTATTCGTTTCTTGTTTTAATTAGGCCTAAATAATGGGAGCGAAATTATACAGTCCCTCACTTTTTACTAAAATAAAGAAAATAATTTATAAAACACGCAAGCCTAGCTCACTATGCTACCACTATTAATGCTCCGATGCAAAGTAAACTACAATTTCTTTTGAATAATATAACACACAATTCATATTATATAAATAATACTGCACACTACTTAAATGTGTCAAATCTAAAATATGGTGTAGAGAAGATATAAGCACAGGCTCATAGGCTTTACATTTATCCTGCTTGAATTTGTTCTAAGAAACGCACATATCTTCATAAGGACTAAACTTTCATCTGTGAATATTAAATATTTTAACTAGCCTAAAGTGTTTTCCTTTCATTTTCCCCGACTGCAGTCAAATATAACACTTTGGTGAGGCAAAGCTGACGTCTATTTGCGAAAATGTGCTTTGATGCGCTTGTTTGAAAACTTGTGATTAAAGCGCCACTCAGCGGTCAAAAGCTGCAAATGCACTTTGCAGACGCCCCAGCGGCGGTACGAGCGGCAGTAGAACCAACGTTTTGGATGGCCACCTACTGTATAAGGGCTAGGAAAAGTAAATGATATGCTCATTCTTATTGTACAGCCCTAGTCTTTTGCCACATATAAAAATGAACACACTGCTCACATGATCATGGTCACATGATTGTCTGATGTAAATATAGTAAATGTCAAATGCTTGGAAGAATAAGAAAAAAAATCATATTTTATAATATCTTCTTTCTTTATTTGATTATTTAAATCTCCTGTTTAAAAATAGGAAAAAAGGCACAAATGAAACTGTTTTCTGTTTTGCATTTTATCTCTCATGGATGGATGTCATTAAAAATGTGCAGAAATTAAGTTATTTACATAAGGATAACATAAAGCTGCTTGGTTTATATTTATATATATGTAATTGTAGGCCTATATATATATATTTTAAATTTTTATTGCATATCTGTTGCTGCCATAATAATGAGCCATTTCACGTTTACATGCTTTTCTTCTCTTTTTTTTTTCTTTCTGTTCCTAAAAGCCCCCACTCGCTGTGGTAGAGCAGTTATGAAATATTATTCTTGTAAATACTTTCCAGCATTTCATTAATAAATATGCATTCAAATTACAGCAAAATGCAACCGTTACAGTACGGTGCACCGCAGTGGTCAAAAAACACAACCTTGGTGTTTATCAAAAAACAGTAGGTAGTTCGGCCAGGAATTTTTATGGGGGTGGTGAGAGAAAAACACCAGCATTCTGGATTCGGATGCCAATTCGGATGGGGGAAGTCGTGGCCTAATGGTTAGAGAGTCGGACTTGCAATCCAAGGGTTGTGAGTTCGAGTCTCGAGCCGGCAGGAATTGTAGGTGGGGGGAGTGAATGTACAGCGCTCTCTCCACCCTCAACACCACGACTGAGGTGCCCTTGAGCAAGGCACCGAACCCCCAACTGCTCCCCGGGCGCCGCAGCATAAATGGCTGCCCACTGCTCTGGGTGTGTGTTCACTGCTGTGTGTGTGCACTTTGGATGGGTTAAAAGCAGAGCACGAATTCTGAGTATGGGTCACCATACTTGGCTGTATGTCACGTCACTTTCACTTTCCCTTTCAATGAAATAACTGACTAATCCCCGTAAGTGTTGAAAATCACTTATGTGTCCATAAGAAACAATGTCCGTCCGAATCAGGCTTTACATGTCAACAATCATGGCAGAAAAGCAAGACATGGGTCCTGGGTATCCTGGAAATTAACCAAACTATAAGAAGAGAGGCACAGGCATTGTGACCAATAAATGGTGAGCCTACAGGAGATGTCAGGTGGTCTGATTATCAGCAACCACAAACAAACTAGGAGAATAAGAATTAATAGGAGACAGAAATGGCAATCATACACTTCCAACTCAAATACAATATTGGGCAAAGAAACTGACAGAGCTCTGAGTTTAAATAGACAGATGATTAACTGAATCAGAACAGGTGAGAACTAATGAGTAAACATGGAAACAAATGCGGGAGTAATCAGAATCTATGGAAACTAAAGATGACTAAGAACACAGAAAAAACGGGAACAAGGAAAACCAAACTGCAAAGAAACTAAACAGATAGAGACTGTGACAGAAGATGTCTAGTAGAAGGTGGCTGTAACTACAAAAGACCTTTTGTACATCCCACCACAAGAGCTCACATGCAACATGGCAGAAATTTAAAACAGACGTGTTTATGTGATATTGGTGTGTTTTTTGACAGCCTTGTGTGTATTTAAGCTCAATAAGTTTAAGCACAATAAGACATGAAAGAAAACAGTTTAGTACTGACAGTCTGACAGCCAGCTTTCTGTGCGCGTGCGCTGAGAAAACCCTATATCAGAAGTTACATGGTTTTAAAACACATGCAAATAATAAACTTCCATGATGTCCAGCAAAGTCACGTGACCGTGACCGTGACAGACATGATACTCAAAACCAAACAAATGTTTTGTTTTGGCAGAGTATTTGAGTATCTGGAAAAGGGGGCGGGGAGTAGCAGCTAATTTGCATTTAAAGAGACATGCACGAAAACATCTTGTGTTATAATGTAACCATGGTTCCCCGAGAGGGAACGAGACGCTGCACCCCTAGGGGGCACTATGGGGAATGCAGCCTACATGACCGGTGTCTGAAGCACATGTGAAACAATGGCAATCTATTGGCCCACATGAACCATGACGTCATAGGCAGGGTGCCCATAAGTATAAAAGGGCACCTGCTGAATACATTATCCACTTAGCTCTCTGAAGGAGACGTAGACAGACAGGCCGAAGGCATGGCAAGGGGGCACAGCGTCTCATTCCCTCTTGGGGAACCATGGTTACATGCGTAACCTGAGACGTTCCCCTTCTAGGGAACTCCACACTGCACCCCCTAGGGGGGCGCTATGGGGAACGAAATCCAACCATGCCGTGCAGAGGTGCATGCCTGTCCACCTGGTGGGAGAGCACCAAGGAATCAACATACATACACCTAAACCTGACATACATACCACTGATGCCATGGGCCACTCACGCAACTTGGCAGAAACGGGGGAGCCTGAATAGATCAAAATCCCAGGTAAAGAGAGCAGCTGCTGAGCTAGAACAAAAGGCTATCTTCAGATAGCTTTGTCCTTAAGGTCTTATGAAGGCTTGTGGACCAGAATAACATAGCCAAGATAGCCTTCTTACAGAGCTACCCAGACCACAGAGAGTGGACCATCTACTTACAACCCTAGCAGGGGAGATAGCACTGTCTAAGTAAGGGTTCATGAGACCACTACTTTAAACCCTAAGCAGGGTTTCACTAAGCTAGCATATAGCTATCCTCAGATACCTAGGCTTTAGGAAAGGAGACCACACCATACGATGGCTCACCGAAACTGCAGAAGAACACAGCTAGCCTCAGATAGCTGTATTCAGGTAAGCCCATCCTGCAAAGCTGCCCAGACCACAGAGAGTGGGCTATCTACTTACAACCCTAGCAGGGGAGATAGCACTGTCTAGGCAAGGGCTCAAGGAGAACACTACTTAAAGACCCTAAGAAGAGGAGCAGTTACTGAGCTAACACATAGATTTACTCAGATAGCTATGTACCTAGGAAGGGCTACCTTAATTTAGAGCTAATTTTTCTTGAAACCCTCCTGAACAACATGTGGTGATATGAGGCTTTTTGATATTTTTTTAGGCTTTCGGACCCCAAAACTCAACTAATCTCTGCAATTCTCCAGCTGTGATCCTTGGAGAGTCTGTGGCCCCTCAAACTCTCCTCCTCAGCGTGCACTCTTTTCTTACAGCAACATTTTTATTTTGTGAAGCTCAACAATCTTGTTTCACACATCAGAACTATATTCTTTGGTTTTACCCCTTGATTAAGGGGATGATTAAGGGAATTTGGCCTTTGTGTTTCTCATATTTATAATCCAGTAGAACAGGAAGTCATGGTTGGACATGCTCGTAGTCACCCTGGTGTGCTAAAAAATTTAAATATGAATGGGAATATGCTTCAGAGATACACAATAATTTCTATGGGTGCCAATAATTGTGGCCAATATGCATTGGGGAAAAAATTTTATTTCATAATGTAAGTTTCCCCCCACTTTCAGTTGTATTACGTCAATGAAAGGTTAGAATTTTGTGCGTTTTTTGAATGAAAGATCAAAAAGATGCAGATGCAGATTTATTTTCTCAGTCACCTTTACTCATATTTACCAAGGGTGCAATATTAGTGAGGGCATTGTAATAAATGATCTGTGGGGTATTTTGAGCTGAAACTTTTTATTACATCTTAGTAATAAAAATAGGTCCCATTTAATATTGCAGTTATAATGGGTTAATCACATCACATCCTGAAAATCCAAACTGTTTACCATTTCAGATCTGTGGCCAACAAACAAAATACTGGTAGTCTTTTTTGAGTCATTGTTGTCCTCAGCTCATTTGCATATATTTTATTAACAAAATAATTTTTTCAAATATTTTGTTTCCTTCAAAAAAAGTAATAAAAAAATAGACAAGTATGTTTTGTTCTCCAAAGCTACATGGCCTTGTGTGCAATAAACATCTATTACTCTGTCCACCTTAATTTTTATGTAACAGCGGCATGACCATTGTAACTTTAATGTTCTTTGGATGTCATCCACTTTATAGTTATTTTTAGCGGTTCAAAACGGCTCGTTATACTACTTCATACTGGAAACTAGTATTTTTATCATATTACCTACATTTATCATATTACTTAACATATCACAAGGTGCATAGCTATGTAATTTTGAGGTGTTTTGAACTAAAAATTAAGGTAAAAACATACTCAATTCTCTCTGCATCGCTTGTTTTAGAGAAACTGTTTGCATCTTGTCCCCCTAAAAACTTGCCCAGTTCTCCATATAGTTAATCAGCCTATGCACATTAGCCTCCTCTTTCCTACATTTTGAGCCTAACTTATGTTGTATATTTTGACAATCTCCCTTGACATCATTTTTATTTGTATAGTTCAATGGAGTATACAGATGTCAGATTCAGAATCTAAATGTAATTAACTCATTTGTCTCAATTCACCCTTCCCCGGGAGTTTGATCGACAGGAGATCTGACCAATCATAATGCAGAATCTGCAATTTTGTCTGTCAAACAAACCAGAAAGGAGAGTAGATTAACTTCAGTGAACTTGAACTTGAAAAATGGTGTGTATTGTCTCTCTGTGGTTGAAATGAGATACAAAATACCTTCTGATGTTCATTCATGTTTATTTTGTGTTATAACTTGTGAAAAGGAAGATATGGTCGGTTCATGTGCTGCTTGATCTGAGACACTACAGTGATACGTCACAACACATTAACATATTATTACCAATTCTGTTTGTATATATATTTTATTTGTATATATTTATTTGATCTTATATTGTCTTACTTTTGTATTTATTTGGGTCCTGGGGTGCGATGGGATAGGTGTGGGTTGGGGGGAGGTTCTGGGAGGGCAGTGGTTTAAATAGGTTTTCTCTCCTTTGTTGTGATGTATTTTTGTGTGTTCTATTAAAATAAAAACAGTGAATTACAAAAAAATTAAAGAGCCACAAAACAGTAACTAAGGTCTTTGAGAAGGGTCAATTACTTGTCTGAATAATGATAGCACTCAGTTTAATTAACTGTATATGAAAACAATACTTTCAGTGCTGTTATATGTAGAGGTACAAAATCATTTTACAGAAAGTAAATTGCATTGTACAATTACATGGCTCTTAATACACTGCTCAAAAAATTAAAGGAACACTTTTTAATCAGATTATAGCATCAATTAAATTAAACTTCTGGGATATTGATCTGGTCAGTTACGTAGCAGAGGGGGTTGTTAATTCATTTCAGCTGCTTTGGTGTTAATAAAATTAACAACAGGTGCACTAGATGGGCAACCATTAGAAAACCCCCAAAACAGGAATGGTTTTACAGGTGGAGGCCACTGACATTTTTTTCCTTACTCATCTTTTCTGATTGTTTTTTACTAGTTTTGCATTGGGCTAGGGTCAGTGTCACTACTGGTAGCATGAGGCGATACCTGGACCCTACAAAGGTTGCACAGGCAGTCCAACTCCTCCAGGATGGCGCATCAATATGTGCCATTGCCAGAAGGTTTGCTGTGTCTCCCAGCACAGTCTTAAGAGCATGTAGGAGATTCCAGGAGACAGGCAGTTACTCTAGGAGAGCTGGACAGGGCAGTAGAAGGTCCTTAACCCATCAGCAGGACCTGTATCTGCTCCTTTGTGTGCTAGGAGGAACAGGATGAGCACTGCCAGAGCCCTACAAAATGACCTCCAGCAGGCCACTGGTGTGAATGCCTCTGAGAAAACAATCAGAAACAGACTTCATGAGGCTGGCCTCAGGGCCTGATGTCCTCTAGTGGGCTCTGTGCTCATTGCCTGGCACCGTGTAGCTTGATTGGCATTTGCCATTGAACACCAGAATTGGCAGGTCCGCCTCTGGCGCTCTGTGCTTTTCACAGATGAGAGCAGGTTCACCCTGAGCACGTGTGACAGATGTAAAAGGGTCTGGAAAAACGGTGGAGAATGTTATGCTGCCTGTAACATTGTTCAGCATGACCGGTTTGGTGGTGGGTCAGTGATGGTCTGGGAAGGCATATCCATGGAGGAACACAGAGACCTCTACAGGCTAGACAATGGCACACTTACTGCCATTAGGTATCGGGATGGGATCCTTGGACCTGTTGTCAGACCCTACACTGGTGCATTGGGTCCTTGTTCCTCCTGGTGCATGACAATGCCCGGCCTCATGTGGCGAGAGTATGCAGTCAGTTTCAGGAGGATGAAGGAATTGATACCACTGAATGTCCCCCACGCTCGCCTGACCTAAATCAAATAGAACACCCATGGGACATTATGTTTCGGTCCATCTGATGTCACCAGGTTGCACCTCAGACTGTCCAGGAGCTCAGTGATGCCCTGGTCCAGATCTGGGAGGGAATACCCCAGGACACCATTCTTCGTCTCATTAGGAGCGTGCCCTGATGTTGTCAGGCATGCATACAAGCACGGGGGGCCATACAAACTACTGAGTACCATTCTGAGTTGCTGCAATGAAATTTCAGCTTAATGGACTAGCCTGCTGCATCCTTTTTTCACTTTAATTTTGAGTGTCTTTGAATTCAGCCTTCTGTAGGCTGATAATTTTCATTTCCATTAACCCTCTGGAGTCGATTAACGCGTATACGCGTTTTGAGGCATTTTCTCCTGATAACCCCGAAAAGAACTTAAATTACACTTTCAGTTTTGATCGTACAGATAAGAGCAATGCATCAATCGAATCTGTAAAGGGTCTACTTTTTTGTATACAGACATAATAACAACAAAACTTTGTGCATTTATAAAATAAAGATAACAAACAAGGTGTGCTGTCTGCAGCCTTTGTCTGCACTGATCTTCAGTAACAAACGCGTCATTAAAATGAACTGTAACTCAGTGAATACTCAACACAGAGACATGAGAGAGATATCTATAGAAAGCCTGACATGTCTACTTTTAAACTAAACAATTGCTGCCGAAAACAAATATTCTGTGATAAAGTAATCCATATGAAAACAACGCGATGTCCGTTTTTCACGTCTCCCTTCATTATCTTCTAATGCGACCACGCCCCCGAGCTGAATGTGCTTTTGAGATGATAATGTTTCACTGAAGCGCGCGGCTTGAATACGCCCACACAACAGAAGACAACACAGCGAGACTGTTCTTCAAGTTTTTGCTGTTTTACTATTTTACTGTTTGCTTCGCGATGAGAAGAATAAGACATAATTCACCCCAAAAAAAATGTGATGTGGTTGAGGATTTGAGATTTGGATTTCCTCAGAAAAAAGAATGAAGCACTTTATTCAGCAGAGATCATAAACATGAGTAAGTATTTTTTTATTTTTATTTATATACTTGTACTAGTTTTCACATAACTTGTAAACATTTTACTAGTTAGACTTTTTCCAAAGACTTTTTCCAAACTATAATTCCTGACTAAATGTATAATCAAGTGAAATATTATGAAGTTTCAATAACAATATACACTACTATACCATTCAAAAGCTTGATGTAAATAATATAAATGTAACAATAAATGTAACTGTAACAAATGTAACAAACAATGCTGTTCTTTCAATATATCCCCCCTAAAAAACCTGAAAAAAATATTCTCAGCTATTTTCAACATTAATAATAATAATGATAATAATAACAATAAATGTTTTTTTGTAGAAAATAAGATTGTTAAAAGGATTTCTGAAGGATTGTGTGACTGGAGTGATGCAAAAAATTCAGTTTGAAAGTCAGCTTTGATTGTTCCTAATAAACTGTTTAACTGCACTCACAAGTGAATATTAAATTATGTTGTGGCATAATTAAATATATTCTAAATAAACTACAAACATAAAATTATATACATTTATTTTGTCCTCACATTCTTTCTTGTAACCCATCCCTCTCAGTGACACAGCTGACTGAATGGCTCATTATGCAGCTCATTATGCAGGTCTTTGTCTTCTCAGGTGTGAATTCATGATAGTTGACGCCTACTCGCATATGACTTTTACCAACAAAAAGTGTCTTAGAAAATTTAAATCAATATATTGTTTTCTGTAAGTGAGTAAACAAGATGATTTTCACATCATTTAGAAAAAAAAATTCTAGGCTACAAGCTCCAGTTCTCAAAAGTCCCGGGAGCCAATTTTCTGTATGTGTTTTATTGCCTTATTCAAGTGATTTAACATTTTTAGTTTTACACTAACCACGCATAACATTTTTTTTCTCAAAAACACAATCATGTACATACATGCTGCTCACATATTATTATAGCCCAGTTTGTGCTGATTACAGTGAGATTAGACTTTAGCCATTTAGATATTTATAAGAAACTGAAAAAAGCACAAATGTCAAGGCATGACAAAACTTCTCCAGGCCCCAAAAATACCCTTAGACTCCAGAGGGTTAAACAATGTGGCATCTTTTCATTCCTAACAAATTACCCAGTCCACATCAGTATAGATATCCTGCATGATATTTCCCCCCATTGAGATCTGATGTGTTTTCAAAGTGTTTCTTTAATTTTTTTGAGCAGTGTACATTTCACAAGATGCAACATCCACCTGAAGGGCGCGCACTCATCTGCTGCTGTAAAGCCTTCATCTGTTCTCTGTGCTGCTGCATCATCATAGCCATAGACTCCTCATGTCTCCTGTTGCAGCTCTCTAACAGCTCTACAAACTCAGCCCTCTCCTGAAAGTCCTTCTCCATCAGAGCAACCTGCTCCCTCAGTTTTCTGTCCGTGGCACGCTCGGCCTCCTCTCTCTGAAGCCTGATCTCCTCATCCATCTTCTCCTTCATCTGTCTCATCCTCTCTTCATTACTCTGTTTTTCTGCTTCCATTTTCTCTTGTAACTGTCGCTGCTCCTCCTCTTTAGCTTTGATTTCCTGCTCCAGGAGTATGGCTTTCTCTGTTTCCTCTGGTCATTGACCAAAAAAAGAGGAAGTAAAGAGATGCTTTACAGATAGAGAAAAGACTCAAACCATGAGATTAACGGTCTGTTTTACTGAGATATACTGTAAACTGCAAAGTAAAATATTTTAAATTATTCATGACACTTCTGTGAAAGACTTTGTTTTATTTATTGCTACTTGTTAGTGCTATTTGTTGCATTTGAAGCTTATCACTTAAACAATTACCGAAACCTTTGATCCCTTCTTTCACAAGTAACCTGGTCAGAGTTTAAGAATGGGGAACTCTTACCTTTTATCTTTTTTTCCTTCTCAGTCAGTTTTTTGTCAACCTGCAGAATAGCTTTAGAATCCACAGACTTCTGCTTCAGAAACACCTCTAAGACCGCTTCAGCCTGTTGACACACACAAGCTATATCAGAACATCTCATAGACTTTCATTGTTTTAAAATTAAAATTAAGTTGTGCAATATAGACAAGACCTTGACTTCTTTATTGGTCTGGCTGTTGTATTTCTTCACAATGTCCTCCAGATCCTTGCAGAAGAGATCATAGCCACCAGATTTAGCATAGATGCCCTGTTTGAGGTTTTCATTCATTGTTGCTGAGAGGGATGACAAGAGATCCTTGCATCTTTTCTTTGAAGCTTGCTCATTTTGGCACAGGTATCCATCAAAGAGTTCATTAACTTTTTCCTAAAAAAACATACAGACAGTGTTTCAGTTCTTTGTGACTTAGGGCTTGCAATTTGGTCTGACTTGTTTATTTGGAATAACACTGTCAGCACAGAATGACATAGAGAAGATCAAATCAGTGAGAATGTCCAGATCTCATTCACTACTCTGAAAGAACATCTCTCTATCAGTAAGCTAAAAGCAGCTCCTCAGAGAGAGATCCAGCTAACCTCTAGAGATTTCAGGTGCTTCCCGTCAGTGTCCCTGAAAGATCGAGTCATGAAGGTTTGTGTTGCCATGCCGCTGAGACGTTGGTGTTCTGCTGAGACCTCCTTCAGTTCCAGAGGGAAGGAGTTCTTCAGCTTCTCCATTCCACTCTGGTACACCTCAAGCCCTTCTTTCACCGCAGCTTGATTCTCAATCAGTGCCACGGCGATCACAGCATTCTCCAGACACGGCACAGCTCCACTGGCGATGGTGTCTACGTATGTTTTTGCTAGATGACCCAGAACTTTTAAAAAAGAAGGAAAGTAGTCAAACAAAATGATTGAGCAATAGATATTCCACTGAAAGCACATATGCAATCTCTTCACATGTTCTTCTGAATCACCTCTGCCAGTGACTGTGTATCCATCTTTCAGCTTCTTCACATCAATCTTGTCAAAGACAAACTTGCGGAAACGTGCTGTAACCTCCAGGAACTCAGTGGAAAGGTCAGCAGGATCCAATCTCTCCAGACGAGACACATTCTCTTGGGCGGTTGGAAACGGGAAAGTGAAGCACGTCCTGGAGGGGAAGAATGCTTGGATGCACTCCCTGGGAAGGTTGTACTCCATCACTTTTTTTGATGTTCCTAGAAGAGATGAACAAGCTATAGCTTTTCTCAGTTCTAGAAATTTCTAGAAATCTAGAAATAACAAAGTTAAAAAAGAGTGTCTGTCCTTTGAGCAGAGTGTAGCCGATACAGCTACTCTTCTGGGCCACATTGTCACTGGACATTTTTTTTTCTCTATTTTGAACCCTTTCCATCCACAGTGTACTATAAATGTATGCTATTATCTAGGAGAGGTTTGTTGAGGCAAGTTAAACTCTGTAAGACACTAGTCCTCCAGGAGTTTAGGGCACCCCTGATCTACAGCAGTGGTTCCTAATTCCAGTCCTTGTGTTACAGAATTAGTTAAGTGATTGACAGTTGTGGTGTCCTATCAGGGAAGAGTATGGGCTACAGTAAGTGGACAACCAGAATGGGTAATACCGCCACGTGTACCGCCGCTGCATGGCCGGGCGTTAACTGCAAGTCAGTCGCGTGTTAAAATCATTTGCGAAACTGCCGCCAGGTGGCGCAAAGAGACGGATTGCAAACTGGTTTGTAAACAGAGATGAAAGGATGAAGTAAAACAACAATAACATTATAATATAACATTGTAACATCCTTAAAAACCATTAGAAATTTACAGTGAGTTAATTTCAAGACGTGGGATAGTCTTAGGCTACAGTCTACACATCAAAAATTAAAAGAAAGACCTTTACACAAAGGCTCTTATGCATACTATTGTTATTTAACAGTCATTACATATATAGGCCTATATAATATAAATACACGGATTAAAAGCTAAATGTTTTCATTTCGGTTCATTCTTGGTTAAAAAAAATCCTTCAGGTTCCATTTGCAGAGCGAAATGAGAACGGTCCAGCATTTAGAAATAATTCTTATTAACTCTGCTATTATTCTTGATTTTTCAAAATGCTAACACTTTGTAGTTTTGAATTATGCCTTTACTGTGTGACCAAAATGGAGTATTTTCTGTTTCAGCTGTTTGATCGCGCTGGTGCCTTATGCGCACATATTCATTGGAAACAGCAGCCGTTCACCGTGCCATAAGGTGTGAGCAGCGGTCCACTTTGGCATATTTTTGCTAATTATGATTTTTTTTCCCCGTCGATACTGAAACACGCGTGAACTACAAAACCTATTTTACCTCATGAATAATAGTTAAGCTTCAAATGGGCAACATCACGAATATGGATTTCTCCAGAATGAAAGAGGTAAGCCCAACCTTACCTTATGTTTCGCTTTAAATTATTATAAAAAAAATATTTTATTTTTATAACTAAGCCTATATTATTATTATATATTGCAATTATATTTATCCATTAGAATTATATATTTGTAATTCTTGTTCTGTTCTGATAGTTAAATTTAAAGGATTTGTTGTAAAGTGAGGGGAACTAAAAATATCCTGTTGGTACATTATAACATTATTAGACCTGCCGTTATTATTTCTGAATGTATTAAAATGGGACTTATACATGACTTATATTTTAGTTTCCTCCCAAAAACTTAATTTATTTTTAGCGTGTTTTTAAAAAGCATGCAGCAAACAAAAATAGGCAATTAATCGGTTAAAATGTGTTACTGTGTTACAAATTTACATTATAGTACTTTGCAACAGAGTCTGGGCCTAATCTAGGCTATGTTGTTAACTATTTACAAGTTTCGTGTATGTTTTTATCCAGTTTTTTTTCCCCATTGCATCTGAAAATTACTTTAAGAAAAAATTCACTTTGCGCTCTCTGGCGCAGAACCCGCCTCCCGTGTCCTTCAGCTGTGGACAATTTAAAAATGTTTGATATAAAGGTTGCTGTCCCATTTTATACAGTAATTGTTAAATTAAAAAAAAAAAAAAATCTAATTATATTGTTAGTTTCATGGTAACACAATCAAGGTCTTCAGATACAATATAAGATACAAGTTAATTTAGGCTATTTAACATGCACTGTGACATTTTGCCCCTTTCAACTTATAAACTCCTTGAGATTTTAAAGTCAGTTTAATAGTATTGAAATTCAAGTTGAATCTAGTATAAAAAAAACTTTAAATTGCTTAAACTAAAGTAGCCTAACTTAAAAATATGTTATCATGACTTTTCATCATATTATTTTTTACAGTGTGATAACGAGCTGTATTCGCTTTCCATTTCGGAAACCAAGCACCCACTTTTTCCTCTTTTATATCAGTTATTCGCTCGCATATCTCATACAACAGGTTTTTGTTTTTTGAGGAAGGTGCCACTATCAGGGGAGTCAAAAGATAATTACATTATCATTAGGGTTGCCAATTAACTTCAGAAATGGAAAATAAGGGCTAATTGTGATTCTTTTTCTTTTATTCTTTAAGAAAATAGTGTTTATTCTTGTAGAAAATAAGTGTTTATTTTTAAGAAAATAAGGGACAGAATAAGGGATGATCCAAATATTTGTAATGTACAATAATGTAGGCCTATATCTGCCTGCAGTTAAAAAGTTATCAGAAATAATCATATTTGTTTTGCTTCACCCATTTATATACAATTATCAAAAAAAAAAAAAAAAAATTATGTCATACAAAAAATGCCATTGGCCTGAGTAAATTTTACCATTATAGAATTGTGACTTTACAAGGGTAGTAATTTAGGAGGTGAAAATACTGTGAAATTACAAATGGCATGGAATTTTAAAGCATAACAACTAAAGGTCTATGAAACCTTAGTCAATAAAGCATTTTTTAAACAATGGCACTTAAAGTTTTGAACTAAAATATTATTTCAACCATATAGCCTGTGAATAAATAAAATGCATACTTTTCAATGAAAGAACACTTAGAGAGTGTAGGTTGCTTCTGGTGTTTGGATTTGATTCTGCTTGGTCTTAAAGCCTTCCCCAAACGCCTACGTTCACAAATAGCAATGATTTTTGCAAAAAGAGTGATTAATTATCAATTGAGAATTTGTTATTATTATGGTCTGGTGAAAATAATAATATGGGCTGCGAGAAAATAATAAATAAAAAGAGTAGGGCTGCTGTGAGTGCAGTCAGCATATTTCAACCCAGTAGCATGACAACACACGGCCCTCGCAGCCAAAAAAACTCAAAATTCAGTTCAGCTGGAGGGGGTTGGGTTTTTTGGGGTAGTTCTGTATAGCTTGTGGGGGTTGAAATAAAGGTGTTAATCTCTTGCTCTTTATATGGACAGTGTCTGATGAGGATTTCAAACTTGCAGAGCAGGTTTAGGCAAACAAATCCCTCGTTTGGTTTGGCTATTGTCATTTTTGCAACTTCATACAGAGTATTACATACATTACAATATTTTTTTTTTCTCAGGATGAGGCGCCTCTGAGAGAGAGACAAAAAAACTGGTGAAAGAGACGTGCATCTGCCAAAGAGACAAAAACATTTGTTCTTAATAGGTCTGCCCCCCACGTAAGATTTTTCTAGTTACTAGTCATTCATTTAAGTCATTATTCAACTAATAGTAGGTTTATATTAAATTAACATCTATAATCCATAATGAGCCTTATATATTCCGCGCTCAAGAACATGCATTAAGTTTGTCACAAAGCACAGGCAGAAGTAGCCTAATGATTGTGAAAAAGGAGACATTTTAATTATTTATTAATAAACAAATGTTTTCTTGTCGGCTGCAAGATGAAATTCACAGTGCTGACTCTCATCTCCACAGGATGCGCATAATCAGGGAGTATTTGCTTTCGTTTTGAATTGGTTCGTTTAAAAGTAGACATTTCAAGCTTTCTGTAGATATATTTCTCATGTATGTGAGGCACCCCAATTTTAAGTTATTCCATAATCAGAAAAAAATTCAAGTGATGGAGAGTGTGCCTCCCTGTCATGCATGCGCATTAATAATTTTCGCACTTGAATATGAATAATAATTGAGCACATTTCTTTTCGGTTACAGTACGGGATCCGCATTAAAAAATAATCTTCACAAGTAGTGTTGCTTTCGTCAATGAAAATTATGACTAAATATCGTCGTCAACGAACCTTTATCATGTGACGAAAACGAGACGAGACGCAACGTAAATGCTGGTCATGTGAAGATGACTATAATTAAATGTATAATGCAATATCGTTGACAAATAAAAACAAGATTAAATGTGGTTTACAAAATAAAAACTATGCTAAAATGTCTTTTCATTTTCGTTGACCAAAACGAGACGAAATGAAATGTTAACGTTATTTCGTCTCGTTTAGCCGTTATTATTATTATAATAATATTATTTGCAGTATTTCTGTTTCCTGTGTCTCACTGCGCAGACGCGACCGACGTCACTTCCTCAAGTCCCACTCGCAGCATTATTTATTTAGAAGATGTCAACAAACAAAGTTAAGCGGGATTTATACTTTTGCCTGGCTCCGCTGACTGTGAGCGCACCTTCCCAAACAGACGAGGCTTTTATACTCGCCCTGAACTCGTGCATGTTCGGATGCGGAGATATGCGGAAAAGTAACAAAAAATGCTGTGCACACCGCCATGCGAATAATTAGCACGCACTCAAAGTGAACTTCCAGCAACACCGCGATGACATCATATTTTCCGCGCTCACCCAAGCGAAATTGCGGACGCGTCGAGTATAAATCAGCCTTGACACAGAGAAGGGGACCGATGGCCGGCCAGCTGGGGTTCGTCTTTGGGAGAAAAATTAGCAGATTATTATTATTATTATTATTATTATTATTATTTATTTATTTTTTTATTGTTTTTATTTATTTTATTTAAATTTATGTGTGTGTACTTCTAACATGTTTGGTTGGTAAAATAAATGTTGTAAATTCAAATCAGAGAGTCTTCCGTGTCTGGAATGGATGTATTCTTGAGTCTATAAGGTAACAATAATATAATAAGATAACCTTGTTTGAAATGGGTTTGGCTAAAAGAAAAGTTTGGTTTCGTCTATACTTCTAGGTACTTGTACTATATTGACTGGGTTAAATAGAATTACATTACTAAAAAGAGACTAAAATACCATTTTCATTGACTAAAACTAGATTAAAATGTCATCAGTTTTCGTTGACTAAAACTAGATTAAAATGTCATCAGTTTTCGTCGACTAAAACTAGACTAGACTAAAAAGAGTATGAACGTGACTAAAACTAATAAAAACTAAAATGACAGCTTCAGACAAAGACTAGACTAACGGCTGTTTCACAGATACTCCATCTGCAGTGCGTATGCAGTCCGTTTGCGTTACGTATGCGATGCAGAAACAGCACGGACTCATTGTGCTTTCACACAGGACGCGTTTGCAGTCCGCTACTGATCCGTGGCTTTTTACCACAAACACAACATTTGTCCATTAATTTGATTTAAAATAATGTAAAAAAAAAAAAAAAAATTAAAAAAGCTTTTTCAGCATTGTGATACTCTATCACAGTACAGTAACAATCTTTCATAGACATTAGTTTAAACTAAAATATAAACATGGTATTATTTATGCATTTGACTTCTAGGTTTGTATAATAAGTTGCTCAAGCAGGCGGCAACACATTTAAACACAACATTTAACGTTAGCCTACTTTTCTTGTTGGGCTATCACAAACATTTAAAATTAAAACTCACCACTGACACAAACAGCCGACTCTCGTGACTTTTGCATTTAAATCTTTATTACAAGCAATCCCACGGGTCTTAAAGAACTTTGTTTTTCTGCCTCCATAAAAGTGCGTATATTGTTGCCTTGTTTATCTAAAAGTGCCCTTTTGTCTTGTTTTAAAAATAGCCAAAAAGCCATGTGTTGACTGTGAAACACAGTAGCCTTTAATTGTATCAATTTATTGTGAAATTACTGCATTTCTGTGTTAATCCATGTTCATTTTTAGCGCAAACAATGCGCTGTCACTCAATTCTGTGCGTGCAGCACAGCAAAAATAGACTCGGTACATAAACGATCGCTGCACTGCTGCAGACGCACCACTCCTGGAACGCACTGACGGACTGCAACCGCGTGAACGCTGGAATCCGTTAACATGGGTGTGTAAAAAAAATACGCAAAGCATACGCACTGCAGGCGGAGTATGTGTGAACAGGCGTAAGAATAAAATTAAAACAGGCCGCCAAAAACAACACTATTCACAAGTCTACAACCGAGACAGATGCAGTTATAGCCTGTAAACTGAAGGCTGTTTGACATTTTAAAATGATCTAATGGCCGATGCTGCTCCAAATCATTGATCATTCGTTGTTCTTGATCAAGATTAAACGGATGCATGACTCTTATGTTTAGGTTTAATTTATTCGTTTCTTGTTTTAATTAGGCCTAAATAATGGGAGCGAATTTATACAGTGCCTCATGTTTTACTAAAAATAAAGGAAATTATTTATAAAACACACAACAATTTCTTAATCAGTGTACAGACAGATATCTTTTTCCCAAAAAGTTAACTGTCAAAATAAAGGACAGGTAACGAATAACAAAGTAGTGCATGACAAAAATGCATGTTGTTTTATTAAATTAATTTTAAAATATAAATTATAAATGTATTTGTGACAAATATAGGCCTAATATGTGAGAATATTGCATATAAATCCATGTAGCCTAGCTCACTAAAATAGGCTACCACTTTTAATGCTCCGATGCAAAGTAAACCTCCATTTCTTTAGGAAAATATAACACATAATTCATATTATATAAATAATGCTGCATACCTATTAAATGTGTCAAATCTAAAATATGGTTTAATACTGTGTAGCTTAGAGAAAATATAAGCACAGGCCTTGACATTAATCCTGCTTGAATTCGTTCTAAGAAACGGACATAACTTCATAAGTACTAAACTTTCATCTGTGAATATTAAATATTTTAACTAGCCTACAGTGTTTTTCTTTAATTTTCCCAGACTGCAGTCAAATATAACACACCAGCGAGGCAAAGCTGACGGCTATTTGCGAAAATGTGGTTTGATGCGCTTGTTTGATAACTTGTGATTAAAGCGCCACTCAGCGGTCAAAAGCTGCAAATGCACTTTGCAGACGCAGCGGCAAAAAGCTCATTTTGTTTGGCCACCTACTGTATTTAATGCTGGTTGGCTGTACCCTGAGATGCGTCATGTCTCGTCCTCCCCCTCTTGCATCATGCACTAGGGCCTCAGTGTTTCCATCAGTACTTTTCCGACATTGAGTTGTGGGTTATGATGGCGTGCGGTATAGTGGGTTGCTGTTAATGTGTTGCTTCCTGTACCCCAGTTAATCGGCGGTTTTGATGATTGCTGTAAACAGTAGCCTGTGGGAATTATATGTGGGGTGATATCCTGTAGTGTTATGTACGATGGCTGGAAAATTGTAGTGGAAAAAGCACTAGTAACATCTCGCTTCCTTTAAGGCGTTCGTGAGGCGTGGGTCTTCTCTCTCGTCCTCGGGACCGTTTCTTTGGTCTTCGGCACGATCTCCCTCTCGTTTCTTAAGTGATTGTGCTTCGTATGAATCTGAGTCCACCTTGACAACCACAGTGTTTACGCTGTCTTCCGCATCACTGTGATAGCGCCATGGGCCAGCAACAAATTAACAGGATTTGTATCGTCTACTTCCTTTTCGAGTGATAGAAAAAGCTATAACCTGACTGTTAGTTGTAGGAGAACGAGTGTGTGTGTGTGTGTGTGTGTGTGTGTATGTGTGCTGCACCAGCTCTATTTTCTTTGTTATTCTTTTCCTTTTCTTTAGTTCAAACCGTGTGTATTTTGTTTAGACTTTGTTTTGTTTTTTTATCTAAGTTGGTGTGTTGCCGACCTTGATAATTGTATATTTGTATTTTGGGGTCTTTTGGGGTCTTTTGGGGTTTTTTGGGGTTTAGCTGTGGCCTTATGGTTAGAGAATTGGACTTGTAACCAGAAGGTTGCAGGTTCGAGTCTCGGTGCTGGCAGGAGTTGTAGGTGGGTAGGGAGTTAATGAACAGTGCTCTCTTCCACCCTCAATACTCATGGCTGAAGTGCCCTTGAGCAAGGCACTGAACCCCCAGTTGCTCCCTGGGCGCTGGATATATAGCTGCCCACTGCTCCGGGTGTGTGTGCACTTGGATGGGTTAAATGCAGAGCACCAATTCCGAGTATGGGTTACCATACTTGGCAAATGTCACGACTTTCACTTTTTTTTTTTTTTTACCAAACTCAGCTGTTTATGCTATTCTCTCCCAGGAACTGAGGTGGCCATGCGGAAGGACCTTCTCTTGCCTTGTGGTGGTGGTGGTGGTGGTGCTGCAGTGGGTGACACTTTTGGAGTGCCTGCTTGTGTGATCCAAGTGCACGGTGACGTGTGTGTGTGGGTCGAGGCCGGTGGAGTAATTGGAAATGAGCGACACCTGCGCCACTCATCGGTCTCGAGTCCCACGGAAGAGCTCCGGGAAGGATACAAAGGAGGAGTTACGACAGTGAAGGATGAGAGAGGACCAGGCCTGGACTTTATTTTGTGTTTTGGTTCTGTTTGTGTGCGGCAGTCGTTCGTGAGGGGCTGTCACGCTGTTTTGTGTTTATTTTATTATTAAAGTTTTTGTTTAAATGTTTGCCGGTTCCCGCCTCCTTCTTCCAAACTTACAAACTGCGTTACATTGGTGCCGAGACCCGGGAGGAAGGAGGGACAAGCTGCCGAAGATCCCTCGCCGCTGTGGTGAATCCGCGGTGCCATCGAGCATGGCGGAGCAGTCTGCCGCCGTGGACGCTCAAGGCGGTGGGCTGGAGTGAGTTGCCGGGGGGACAGACAAGCTCGCTGCCGGCTGCCCGGGATGTGGAGGGACGACTGCCGCACACAAACAGAACCAAAACACAAAATAAAGTCCAGGCCTGGTCCTCGCTCGTCTTTCACTGTTGTAACTCCTCCTTTGTATCCTTCCGGAGCTCCTCCATGGGACTCGAGACCGGTGAGTGGCGCAGGTGTCGCTCATTTCCAATTACTCCACCGGCCTCGACCCGTTCCCACGTCTCTCGGCCCCGCTCGTCACAGTGACATTATATACACCTGTGTAAATAAATACAATTTAAATTCACACCTTTAAATGGAACATATACGATCCCTTCCAACTGGAATCATGGTGAAATATCCTGTGATGTCCACTTTGCAAACCAGTTACAGTCGAACAGAACAAATATCTGAAGTGTAAGAGATGCATAAAAAATGTGCAGAGCAGGGAGGTTGCAAGGACTGGAATTGAGAACCACTGATCTAGAGTTGGAACAGGGAGAACACAATCAGCTGTGGATGAACAACACTTGTTCAGGAAGTAGATATGTTGATTTGGAGATATGTTAATTAGGATTCCCAGCCTGAATCCCAGTTTCACCTAACCAATTGATGAAGTGACACTGAACATCACTTGCTCCTGATGGTTGGGTTATGGCACCTTGCATGGTAGCCTCCACCAGTTTTAGGTAGATCTGACTTATAAGTCTGGCTGATTCATTTATTTTAAATGAAAATAAATTCATAAAAAAAAAGATGGCTTACAATGTTCTTTGTCTAAACAGTGATAAGATTGAAGATTATGCTTCTCAGTTAACCTCACCAGCTACATAACACTGGCTCAGTATCTCTAACTTCTTATGGCTCTGTACTAGAGTTTCAAATAAAACTGAATGATTTTGATATTGGAAGGGTGATATGGGATTTTTTTTTTTTTTTTTACATTTCACCAATATGTGAAACATACAGTTAGGACTTTTTTTTATTCTTTTTCTTTACTTTAGACATATTGCAAAGTAGCATCCTATGCTGTCATTTTCAGTAGTAGAAAAACTAATTTGAAACTTATATCTTTTTTTTAAATAAGTCAATTTAAACGAACTGCAGTACACCCAAAACTTGGATCTTAAATAGAACCAGAATAAGTGATGTAAGTGTAAGAAAGATCTGTTGATAAACCATTAAGTTTGGAAAAACTCATAACAAGAGCTCATTGTGATAGTGATTGTGAGGGCTCTTAAAATAATCTTTTGTACCATATTCAAATTACCAGGTTTCAGCTTCAGAGCAAACTCTAGATAATCATTCGCAGTTGCATCTTTGCCATCAATCTTTCGCTCCAGGGTGAAGTCCCTCACTGCCCAGATGAAACTAGGGAAGAACTTCACAAACTCATAAAAATTATCAACATACTCGTCTGATGATTTGACCTTGATGCACTCTGTTAGTTCAGAAACATATCTGACAGTTTGTTTAGGTATGAACACAAAGTGACTGTCCAACATGATTCCATTAGTATTTTGGTATGTATTTTACAATAAGTGTGGTTCTACTATGTACATTTACATAGACAATAAAATGTATAATATTGATTTAACAGCATCTAAAACAACTTTACAGATGTACACATTTACAAATCCTTATTTAATCTATGAATGGAAATGCCTTATGGAATTAATTGGTTGATTCTGTCTGTCGTATTTATGATCAGTGAAATTATGTTTTCAATTGTATTTAATGCAGTTGAGTCAGTTTTTAATTATAACATAATTAAATAAATAAATAACAAATATAGAATCCTTCACCTAGATATCATACTATAGAGATTGTGTCTGTTTCCTGAACTATCAAATACAAAAAATGCCCAAACCAGTTTAAGGGCAATAATTTAATTGATGTTCAACAAATAAAAAAACATATTTAAGATAACTAATAAAAAATCTTGGCTTAATGAATATTAGATCAATTTCTACGAAAGAGCTTTTTGTAAATGATACGATTACATATGATTACATTACTTTAAATGATTTTACCCCTCAAGATTACTGTTATTAATATGAGATGCATCCAAATAATAAAGGGGAAGGTGTTGCTTCAATTTATGGCAGTATTTTCCATATTTGTCAAAGGTCTGATTTCAAGTTCAATTTATTTGAATTGATGGTGCTTCATAATTTAATCTAGTGTAATATCCATGTAGATAATAAAAAGATGCACTGGGATCAGCATTTATAGACATTCTAAACTCTATTGACAACTCGTGTGAGGACCTGTCATAATCATACTCTAGATTTAATACTGTCACATGGAATTGATATTAATGGAATTGAAATTCTGCAGCAGAGCGTTGATATCTCAGATAATTATCTATTATGGTGCATAATCCATATAGCTAAAAAGTTCCTTGTTACAAATATGGTAGAACTATCACTTCTATGACAAAGACTTTGTAAATAATATTTCTGATTTGTCTCCTCAGCATGAAACTATGAACTCTCTCTTTTCTAGCACTTTAGACACAGTTGCTTCATTATGCTGAAAAAAGATTAAGGAAAACAGTCCAACACATTGGTATAACAAGCACACTCATGCCCTAAAGAGAGCTGCCTGGAAAATGGTGAAAACAAGTACCGTATTTTTCGGACTATAAGTCACACCTGAGTATAAGTCGCATCAGTCCAAAAATACGTCATGACGAGGAAAAAAACATATATAAGTCGCACCGGACTATAAGTCGCATTTATTTAGAACCAAGAAACAAGAGAAAACATTACCGTCTACAGCCACGAGAGGGCGCTCTATGCTGCTCAGTGCTCCTGTAGTCTACCACTGAAAACAACTGAAAACTGTTAACTGAAATATTAACTTAATTTATTTAAAATCCAAGACCAAGAACAGATATTGGTAATCTGGAAAGGCAAGTTATTCAGCTAATGGTACACAATAGTACACAGAACAACAGGCTGAATATGTATGTTAACATAACACATTAACAGTTAGCTACATAATAGCATAAAAACATACCTGGAAGGCTGAATAGGCTAAAATTAACATAAGCCAGCGAGTCCAACAGTTACCGGTAACACTAAGCAAGTTCACAAAGCTCCCGCGATCTTATTCCACTTCACTGAATCCGTTGAATTCTTCATCCTCTGTGTCGCTTCTGAACAACTCCGAGGAAGATGAAGCGCCGTCTCTTCTTCTTCTGCGGGGCTGTCGTCAGACTCCGCATCAGTTCCAGTTATTCCGGCCTTTCTGAATCCCGACAGGATGGTTTCGGTTGTCACTGAAGCCCATGCTGTGTCGATCCATCCAAGGACTTGCTGATAAGTTGCATGGCGCATTCTCCCGGTTGCCGTGAAGCTGTGCTCTCCGTCCACCATCCACTCCTCCCACAGGCGACGCAAGACTCCCTTAAAGCTCCGGTTCACCGAGATGTCGAGTGGCTGGAGTATTTTGGTTAAACCTCCAGGGATGATGACAGGTATGGAGTTGCACGCTTTTATTTTATCTTTGAATTGTGGCGTTATGTGCGCTCGCATACTGTCCATCACAAGCAGGGCTTTGCGTGTTTTAAAGAAGCCATCAGGACGCTTAGTGTAGCACTTTGTAAGCCAAAGGTTAATCATTTCTTGATTCATCCACCCTTTCTCATTCACGGCCACGACAACTGTGGGGGGAGATTCGTCTTTGGGCATGGTTTTCCGTTTGAAAATGACCATCGGTGGCAATTTCGATCCATCTCCATAACATGCCAGCACCACTGTGAAGTGCGATTTCTCATGACCAGTTGTCACTATATTCACACTTTTCTGCCCTTTCTCTGCGACACTTCGGCCCATGGGGATGTCAAACGTGAGGGGGACCTCGTCCATGTTGATAATATGGTCCGGTGACACGTTGTATTCAGTAACCTGCTTTTTAACGAACTCTCGGAAACTGTCGACCTTAGCTTGGAAGTCTGCTGGCAGTTTCTGACACAATGTTGTCCGTGCTCTGATAGAGAGGCGGTTGCGTTGCATGAAGCGGTAACACCAAGAAGGCCCGCCAGCAAAATCATTTATATTCATCTCCTTGGCTACTACCATGGCGTGGAGACGCAACTGCACTGTTGACAAGCCTCTCCCGGCAGCGCGTTGTTCAAGCACCCATCTGTGGACTCGTTCCTCCAGCTCTGGCCATCTTGCTTTCAGCCCGCGGTTAGCTTTTTTTGTTTTCTTCATTTGAGTTAGAGTAACCTCTGTTTTACGCCAGTCCCTCACAAGTTTCTCACTCACTCCAAACTTTCTTTCTGCTGCTCGATTACCGTTTTCGGCTGCATATTTTACTATCTGCAGTTTGTAATCTGCAGAATAGGATTTTCTTTTTGGGGGCATTTTATTTGCATTCAGTCTTTCTCAGTTGTCTTTAAGTTAATATTTTAGTTAACAGTTTTCAGTTGTTTTCAGTGGTAGACTACAGGAGCACTGAGCAGCATAGAGCGCCCTCTCGCGGCTGGAGACGGTAATGTTTTCTATAGGTTCATTTCTCTTGGTTCATTTCTCTCGGTTCATTTCTCTCAGTTCATGTCAAATAAATTGATAAATAAGTCGCACCTGACTATAAGTCGCAGGACCAGCCAAACTATGAAAAAAAGTGCGACTTACAGTCCGGAAAATACGGTAAACAAAACTAGAAGCATTTCATATTGCATGGAGGGAAAGTACTTCCTCCTTCAGAAAAACCACTAAAACAGCTAGATCTGCTGACTTTTCATCTCTTTTAGAAGAAAACAAACATTGCCACAGGCATTAATTCCACATTTATTCCATCCCAAATTATGCTATCACTATCAGATAATAATACTACTGCATTAGATAATCCTCTATAGATCCCCTGAGGAACAATTCCACTCAAAAGATCCTCTTCTGAATATTATTAATTCGTCAGTGTCATTAGGATACGTCCTAAAAACCTTAAAACTGGCTTTTATTAAGTCTTTCTTTAAAAAAAAACACACAACTTTACCCTAAAGAATAATAGTTAATTACAGACTTATCTTGAATCTCACAATTCTGTAAAAGATACTAGAAAAGGTAGTGTACTCACAACTATGTTCCTGCTTTGAGAAAAATGGTATCTATGAGGTTTTCCAGTCAGGATTTAGACCGTATAATAGTACTGAGACTGCTCTCATCAAAGTTGCAAATTACCTGCTCTTATCGTTTGATCGTGGTTGTATCTCTCTATAAGTGCTACTGGATCTTAGCGCTGCGCTTGGTACTATTGATCACAACACTCTTTTAAAGTAGACTACAAAATTATGTTGGCATTAGTGGAATTGCATTGGCATGGTGCAAAATATACTTATCTGACATCATCCATTCGTAGCAGTGAATGAAGAGTTATCATATTGATCACAAGTACAGTATGGAGTACAACAAGGCTCAGTACTAGGACCACTGCTTTTCACACTTTATATGTTAACCTTGGGATATATCATCAGGAAACATCAAGAAATACCCTCCATCACCACAGACCCTTTGGCTCATGCCCAAAAAGAGCTTACTTAATCTCATGCCAGTGCCACCACACTGTGGTAAGGAACTATCAGTCTATGATACAACTGAGCCTACAGGTATATATAGATCTTTACAACATTGCTCAGTTAAAAGTATAAAGCCAAATTAGAAGGTTATTACTGATCTCAATTGCCCTATCAAACAAAGTTGGTGAAAAAGTTAATGTGTCGTTTAGCTCTCTGAATATCAGCAGTTACGTAAACAACCTGTCAGCCTGTGCCATCTAGAGTTTCATGACTGAACTATATATCTAACTTCTCCCAGTCATGTTTTTACATTGTAGTACATGTAACTATATAAATATTTTTCATATAGAGCATTCACAAAGAAAGCACATTTGCACGGTTTTCCTGTGTATGGTGGTAAATAATTGAACAATCTCTTTCTTTTGCAAATAAACAAATAAATTAATTAATTAAAATCTAGATAAATGTTCAGAAGGATACTGCAGCTCCTCTACAGCCCTGTTGTCGATCGTCCCTCGACTGTTGTAGACCAGAGTGCTGCTCAGTAACACAGCCAGACAGAAGATGTTTGTGTCATGCTTCAAATCCCCCTAAGATGCAGAACCACATTTGTGAAGTTAGAATAATAAACTAGAAATAGCCTTGAATTTGCATTCACATTCAACTCGCTGAAAGGTACTCACAGAGCTATAACATTTAGTGTTCCCTTTAAGCAGGTCGAGATGTCCCTGTCTGGACTTTACAGCAAACTAGCACTAGACTGAATACATCTGTCCATTCTCAAAAGCCAACAACATGCTGAATGCAGAACCAAAAAAATAAATAAGTTCAGACACTCATTTGCATTGACACTTATTGTGATATTTAAATATTAAAAAAAGACAAATGAAAACTTTTTAATGAAAAAAGTACCATAAGTGTCTATTAAACAGTGATTGAACATTACAAACATTATTATGATGAACAAATTAACCACATTATATCATGTCCTCTTTTCTTTATCCTCTAATCAAAACTGTTGCTTAGAGATATGAGATATAGTATGAGGTTAACAGGTAACATCATTATATTTTCTATCATCCTCTATGCTACTACCTAACTACCTCGTAGATTAAGTATCAACTTTAAAGTGCAAAAAAAAAAAGTCAGTTTTCCAGTATAGTGTTTTAAGCTTTCATAACAAGGAAACAATAATCAGAACCAGTAATAAAATAAAAAAATAAGTTTCAGTTTAGTTTGTCAACTTTTAACACTAAAACAAAAATGAACACTCAGAAAATCAGGTTTTGAGTATTTTGAATCACTCCCTCAATTTACTTATTTTAAGGCCTTTTTTCTTTTGAAAGATCTGGACTGCAGGCTGGCCATTTCAGTACCCAGATCCTTCTTCTACGCAGCCATAAAGTTGTAATTGATGCAGTATGTGGTCTGGCATTGTCATGTTGGAAAATACAAGGTCTTCCCTGAAAGAGACGATGTCTGGATGGGAGCATATGTTGTTCTAGAACTTGGATATACCTTTCAGCATTGATGGTGCCTTTCCAGATGTGTAAGCTGCCCATGCCACACGCACTCATGCAACCCCATACCATCAGAGATGCAGGCTTCTGAACTGAGCGCTGATAACATCTTGGGTTGTCCTTGTCCTCTTTAGTCCGGATGACATGGCGTCCCAGTTTTCCAAAAAGAACTTCAAATTTTTATTAGTCTGACCACAGAACAGTTTTCCACTTTGCCACAGTCCATTTTAAATGAGCCTTGGCCCAGAGAAAACGCCTGCGCTTCTGGATCATTTTTATGGCTTATTTTTTGATTTATAGAGTTTTAGCCGGCAACGGCGAATGGCACGGTGGATTGTGTTCACCGACAATGTTTTCTGGAAGTATTCCTGAGCCCATGTTGTGATTTTCCATTACAGTAACATTCCTGTATGTGATGCAGTGCCGTCTAAGGGCCCAAAGATCACATCCAGTATGGTTTTCCGGCCTTGACCCTTACGCACAGAGATTTTTCCAGATTGTCTGAATCTTTGGATGATATTATGCACTGTAGATGATGATAACTTCAAACTCTTTGCATTTTTTTCTCTAAAAAACTCCTTTCTAATATTGCTCCACTATTTTTCGCCGCAGCATTGGGGGAATTGGTGATCCTCTGCCCATCTTGACTTCTGAGAGACACTGCCACTCTGAGAGGCTCTTTTTATACCCTTCATGTTGCCAATTAACCTAATAAGTTGCAAATTGGTCCTCTAGCTGTTCCTTATATGTACATTTAACTTTTCCGGCCTCTTATTGCTACCTGTCCCAACTTTTTTGTAATGTGTAGCTCTCATGAAATCCAAAATGAGGCAATATTTGGCATGACATTTCACAATGTCTCACTTTAAACATTTGATATGTTATCTATATTCTATTGTGAATCAAATATAAGTTTATGAGATTTGTAAATTATTCCATTCCTTTTTTACTCACAATTTGTACAGTGTCCCAACTCTTTTGGAATCGGGTTTGTATTTAAACTGAACTGAGCTGGATAATGACATCATTGAATTTAATGATGAGCTGCCTTTTTGCTTTATTGACAAATTTTTTCCTATTTAATGCTGTTCAGTTGCTTTGTTACCATCTATATTGTTAAAAGCGCTAAATAAATAAAGGTGACTTGACAAAGCTCCAGAAGCAGCGATGTCCGCTCACACTTCCCCCGAGGTGGCGGTGTCCGCTCACAAAGCTCCAGAAGTGGCTGTGTCTGCTCACAGTTCCCCTGAGGTGGGGGTGTCCGCTCACAAAGCTCCAGAAGAGGCGGTGTCTGCGCACAGTTCCCCCAAGACATTTACATTTAGTCATTTAGCAGACGCTTTTATCCAAAGCGACTTACAAATGAGGACAATGGAAGCAATCAAAAACAACAAAAGAGCAATGATATATAAGTGCTATAACAAGTCTCAGTTAGCTTAAACGCAGTACACGTAGCAAGGGCTTTTAAATAATATAATAAATAAAAAGAAAACAGATAGAATAGAAAAAGAATAGAGCAAGCTAGTGTTATAGGTCTTTTTTTTATAATTGTATAATAAATGAAAAGAAAATAGAATACAAAAAGATTAGAAAGGTAGTTATATATATATATATATATATATATATATATATATATATATATATATATATTTTTTTTTTTTTTTAAATAGAATTAGAATAGTAAGTGCAAAAGTTAGAGGGTCAAATAAAGATGGAAGAGATGTGTTTTAAGCCGATTCTTGAAGATGGCTAAGGACTCAGCTGCTCGGATTGAGTTGGGCAGGTCATTCCACCAGGAGGGAACATTTAATTTAAAAGTTCGTAAAAGTGACTTTGTGCTTCTTTGGGATGGCACAATCAAGCGACGTTCACTTGCAGAACGTAAGCTTCTAGAGGGCACATAAGTCTGAAGTAATGAATTTAGGTGAAGGGGTGCAGAGCCAGTGGTGGTTTTGTATGCTAACATCAATGCCTTGAATTTTATGCGAGCAGCTATTGGTAGCCAGTGCAAATTGATAAACAGAGGTGTGACGTGCATTCTTTTCGGCTCATTAAAAATTAATCTTGCTGCCGCGTTCTGGATTAATTGTAAAGGTTTGATAGAACTGGCAGACCAAGACGGCAGTGGTGTCCGCTCACAAAGCTCCAGAAGCGGCGGTGTCTGCTCACAGTTCCACCAAGGTGGCGATGTCTGCTCACAGTTACCCCGAGATGGCTTTGTCCGCTCACAGTTCCCCCCGAGGCGGTGGTGTCTGCTCACAGTTCCCCTGAGGCAACGGTGTCTGCTCACAAAGCTCTAGAAGCAGCAGTGTCCGCTCACAGTTCCCCTGAGGCGGCGGTGTCTGCTCACAAAGATCTAGAAGCAGCAGTGTCCGCTCACAGTTCCCCCAAGGCATAGGTGTCCGCTCACAAAGCTCTAGAAGCAGCAGTGTCCGCTCACAAAGCTATAGAAGCAGTGGTGTCCGCTCACAGTTCCCCCAAGGCAGAGGTGTCTGCCCACAAAGCTCTAGAAGCAGAGGTGTCTGCTCACAAAGCTATAGAAGCAGTGGTGTCCGCTCACAGTTCCCCCAAGGCGGAGGTGTCTGCTCACAAAGCTCTAGAAGCAGCGGTGTCCGCTCACAGTTCCCCCAAGGTGGAGGTGTCTGCTCACAAAGCTCTAGAAGCAGTGGTGTCCGCTCACAGTTCCCCCAAGGCGGAGGTGTCTGCTCACAAAGCTCTAGAAGCAGCGGTGTCCGCTCACAGTTCCCCCGAGGTGGAGGTGTCTGCTCACAAAGCTCCAGAAGCGGCGGTGTCCACTCACACTTCTCCCAAGGTGGTGGTGTCCACTCACAGTTCCCCCGAGGTGGCCTTATCTGCTCACAAAGCTCCATGTTCCATTAATGTTCCCTCTGAAGCAGCGGGGCTCGTTTCAGGCCTTCTCGAAGCGGCGGTGTCCACTCACACTTACTCCAAGGTGGTGGAACTTGCCTCTGGTTTTTCCGAAGTAGCAGTGCTTGCCTCTGGGGCTCAAGAAGCGACGGACCACGCCATTGCCCATTCCAAGGCGGCAGCTCCACACACACCACTGTGGTGGCCACTGGTTCTGCCCCTGTGTCCCCATCCCGCCGGCTCTGCCTCAGTCCCCAGTTCCCCCACCAGCACACGGACCTGGCCCCCCCATCCCTCCCCCTTCTCTGTCCCCGCTCTTAACCTCCTAAAACCCTTGCTGTCCACCACGGAGAATTGCTGTAGGTCTTTGGCTATATATTTATAGTGCTCCTGTAGCTCAAGTGGTAGAGCATTGCGTTAACAAGCACAAGGTTGGAGGTTCAATTCCCCGGGAACACATGATAGGTAAAAATTGATAGCCTGAATGCACTGTAAGTCGCTTTGGATAAAAGCGTTTGCTAAATGCATAAATTTAATTTAATTTTAATTTAATATATTCACTCATGCATCTTGTGGTTTCTTGCGCCCTCACGTTGATGTGGGAGTGAGATTGTAAACGCTTCCGTTATAGCCTTTTGGCCCAGCTGGGTTATTTTATCTGAGGCCCGTGCAGGGCTCTACTGTGGGGTATTTTGAGCTAAAACTTCTTGTACACACTCTGGGGACATTAGAGACTAATTTAAATCTTGTAAAAAGGAGCATAAAAGGTCACCTTTAAGGTTATCTCTGCTGCCGAAATGAAAGTGTTATTGGACCCATGGGCACTAGTCATTTGGTAAATTTGTTACTTCACCTTCTCCGAGTCCACGTCTCCGAGTCCCTCTGTGTCCAGCAGCACCAGAGTTGTTCCTGCTTTAGTGGGGTGAGGCACGCACCACATCCAGATGCCCTTCGTCTTGGACTCGATTGTGCTGCCCAGTACAAACCCTGATAACGACACACCAGAAACCCCACAATGACTTGCATGCATTCATTTGAAGGGCATGAGCGTATGGATGACATCAGTGCTGCTGACCTGTTTGCTTCCCTGCCAGTCGATTCATCAGGTAGGACTTTCCGGTGCGGTAGAGACCCACGACGGCCACCACCACCACGGGCTGCTGGATCTTCTCCAGAACCTGCAACGCTGACCGCTGGACACACAGCTTCCCATCGGATGCCGTGTCAATCAAGCACACTGGTTTGTCCATGGCCACTGGAGACCCAAACACATTTCACTTCCTTTATTCAACTGCATTGAGAAATACTCCAATAATCCTGCATTACACAGTACAGTAACTCCCCACATGAGTATTTCCTCTGTCTGTTCAGGATTGTTTGTGTAAAATATTGCTTTAATACACTTTTACAACAAACTTTACAAGCAGGCTGAGTAAGACTGCTGTCAGATTTGTTTGCGCCCAGCTACAATCTATAACCAGACTGGGTTTAGCTGATGCTGGTTTCTACAAGAGAGGTAAAATACAAGTTAATCATGTCACGTGAACAAAGACCTTTGTGCTCTAACAAAACATGTCCAGAATATCTATCAAGACAAGTCAGGTTGTAGAGTTCACTAACACACACACACACACACACACACACACACACTCATTGAGTCCTAAAATGAATTCACCAACATGAAATTTTAAAGACACATGGTCACACATTATCAACTGCAGGAGCAAAAACAAACATGAAGAATCTACTGCTGTGCTGATGCTGACTGTAAAACACTGGACATTGTATTGTTTGCAGTTATAAGAGCAGCACAAGTGCTAGAATGATCTGAATGAAGGAACGTCCCTTACCTGTTTTAGTTCACTCAAGTCTAGATTGAGTTGTATTCATGTTGTAGCTTCCTGATATTCTACCCATGTTTCTTAGACACACCTTCAGCTCCAGACTCTGGATGCTGATTGGTCGAGAGTGAGTTAGGGGACGTTCCTTGTCAATAGTGTGTATGCACAGATGTGTGCGTAATGAGTGTGTAAGCACAGTTTCACGCAAAGTGTGTGATTTACTAACTTGTACTTGTATGTAGGAATGTGTGTAAATATATGGACAACATATAGAACCTTTTCTACACACTGTTGATAAATGAGGCCCCTGGTCTCTCAGTATGTCTCTGGTTATTCTCTGTGGCTGATTTGAGCTCCTCCTACTGACTGAGCAAACAACAACATGCAGTTTAAATCTTGGTTTTACTTTCAAAATCAGCAACTGCAAACTGAAAAACATGTGACAGCAGATACAAGAAGCTTGGGTTGTTTTCAGAATCTGCAGCCACATAAAAAAAAAAAAATAAGATTGCTTTTGTTTATGTGGTATGACACCGATTGGAATGACATCTTGTATATCTGAGCTATGAACAACAAAAGCTGACCAGTAATATTTTAGAAATAAGAAGAGTACAGAAGATTGTAATTTTTAACCTGTGAACCTTGTTTCTGATGACACTGAATGGAAATTCCCAAGAACTTTCCCCTCCAGTGTATCAGACATTTAATGTGTACTCATGACTCCATCAGTACTGCATGACACTAACAACACAAACGTCCAGGGAACTCTTTTACTCATAAACTGTGTACCATATAATGTGTTAAATCAGTTGGTTGGGGTAGAGCATCAGCTTAAAAGTAAATGATTGTTATACTACTGGGCTGGGTTTCATTTTGATTGGTTGGTTAATATTCTAAGGTGTGCAGTTATTTATATTAAGTAGTTCCAGGCAGGTCTTCACAGCATTACATGTTCATATCACTTCACCAGATGCAGTTATTTCAAAGGTCCTTACAGTCTACAACAGCAAACGAACCAAAATCCACAACGACACTGGCAAGCATAACATATACGACAAAGACTTGACTTGTATGACTTCACAATCAAATTACTTCAGGTTGATAGGGAACAAGGGCACATCTGGCTGCCACACTTCTCACCATTTTTCTTGTTTTATTTAATGTTTATTGATTTACTTTAATGGCTATAAAGTTTAAGAGCTGTTTTACTGCTGGAATGTATCCCAGCATGTTTTTATTTAATTACTGTTTTTATTATCCTTGGACTATCTCTGGTAGAGTCGATCCAGCTGTTGTTGTACTCAGGATTTATGCTATGGTGACGTTTCTGAGGACGAGGATCACTCTGGCATGGCTCTAAGATACACGGCACACCATTTAGTGAACTTAAAAGGGGACTGAGGGAAGGATTTCCTATGAAATCTGCTGGAATACTGGTGTTCTGTGACCGAATCACTACATACGTCACTCTTCTCAGTGCAGTTTTATCCATTCATCAACTTCTCCCATTACTGTTCCTGTATTTCAGCATAAAGCTAAAATGCTGTTTTGCACTGCCATAAATGTGAATAACTAAGCGCTTCCACATGTGGAGTTTTCTCAGTGTCTTTAACTCTTTCACTACTGTCACTGCTACGTAAGACTGACAAAGCCTTTCTGTCTGAATCTGCTCATTTGTTGCTGTGCCTCAAGTACTTTTACTTTGGAGGACTTTAACACTGAAAAACTCCGTTAAGGTCAAAGGTCTCAGTGTCTTTATTGAGTGTTTTGATTTGAACATACTGACTGTTCTGCACATTACAAAGGACACATATAAGACTTTTATATTGCTAATTTGTCTTTCGTATTTCAGTTTTTCTTTCTTTCTGACCATCATGCCATCCTTTTAATATGGAATTCCCTCGTAGTAAGTTTTAATGAAAGTTTTACTAGATTGGATTCTTTTGCTCCTTTAAATAACTGGCAAGTATGTTTACACACACAAGGAGATGGTCTAATAATTAAAAGTTGAATCCAAAAATGAACTGGCTTTCTTATTCACATCTTCTTTTATAAACATCTAAGTCTTAACTTTGCTAAATCATGTACGTACTGTATCTATCCCTGCTCACATTCCTAAATAACCCTTCATTTATCTAATCTTTCTTAGGTTTGACTAGTATTTCTGGTTAAGATGTGATTACATGCTTTGTTTGTGTGAGCTGTTTGTTTCAGGTGCTATATCTTAGTGCCACATCTGTGGTGTTAGATAGTGCGTGTATCTTATCCTAGTGTGTGTTGTGTTTTCTGCATTTCTTTTGAATGCAGATAAAATATAAGCAAACCTAATATAGTTTGGAGGACTGTTCCATAAAGTGGGACCAGCCACAGAAAAAGCTCAGCTAGATCTAGCTAAAACAAGTTCTTGGAATTTGGAGTCACTTTTTTTATATATCTTACGATCTTAGGCTTTATGAGGGTTTTTGAGAGAGGAGTAAATTAGACAACTTGGTTTTTGATTATGTAAAGATTTATAGAAAAGTAATAGGATTTTGAACTCAATTCTAAGGCCTATCTGAAGAGGTGTGACATGCGGAAATTTCTTACATCCTTTCAGAACTTGTGCTGCTGCATTCTGAACCACATGTAAACATGGAATTTCAAAGTCTCAAATTACCTAAGACAGAGAGTTGCAGTCCAGCCTAGTCATAATTAAAGCATAGCAACTTCTAGATCTTCTCATATACAGTAGGTAGACAACCAAAATGGGTAATACCGCCGTGCGTACCGCGGCGTTAACTGCAATTCAGTCGTGTATTAAAATCATTCGCGAAACTACCGTCAGGTGGCGCAAAGGGACAGATTGCGAACTGAATATAATTGTAAAATGAAAGGAAGACGTTAAACAACAATAACATTATAATATACATTATAACATCCTTAAAAGACATAAAAAAATAGGATAGTCTTAGGCTACAGTCTACTCATCAAAAAATTAAAGAAAGACCTTTACACAAGGGCTCTTATGCATGCTATTGTTATTAAGCAGTCATTTCATACATACATACACACACACACACACACACACACATATACACACACATACATATATATATATATATATATATATATATATACGGATTAAAAGCTAAATGTTTTCATTTCGGTTCATTCTTGGTTAAAAAAAATAAAATAAAATTATAATAATCTTCAGGTTCCATTTGCAGAGCGAAAGGAGAACCGTCCAGCATTTATAAATAATTCTTATTCACTCTGTTATTATTCTTGACTTTTCAAATTGCTAACACTTTGCATTTTTGAATTATGCCTTTACTGTGTGACCAAAAATTGTGAATTGTGACTTTGATCGCGCTGGTGCCTCACGCGCACATATTCATTGGAAACAGCAGTCGTTCACCGAGCCATTCGGCACGAGCAGCGGGCCACTTTGGCATATTTTTGCTCATTATGATTTTTTTTTTCGTCGATACTGAAACACATGTGAAATCCAAAGCCTGTTTTACTTAATGAATAAGAGTTTAGCTTCAAATGGGCAACATGTTTGGATTTGTCCGGAATGAGAGAGATAAGCCCAACCTTACCTAATGTATCGCTTAAAATTATTTTTAATTATTATTATTTATTTTTATTTTTTTGTTTATAAGCCTACATTATTATATACTGCAATTATATTTTTTTGGTAAAGGTGGCTTATTCGTTCAAATGACCACACCTAACCCCACCCCCTAAACCTAACCCTCACAGAAATCATGCTAAATTATGATTTATTGAGCATATACATTTTACGTGCACGTCCGTTCTCTGGGATCAAACCCATGATACAGATGGTAGACAACCAAAATGAATAATGCCGCCGCAGGGCCGCGGCGTTAACCGCAAATCAGTCGCGTGTTAAAATCATTCGCGAAACTACCGCCAGGTGGCACAAAGGGACGGATTGCGAACAGAATGTAATTGTAAAATGAAAGGAAGACGTAAAACAACAATAACATTATAATATACATTATAACATCCTTAAAAGCCATTAAAAATAGGATAGTCTTAGGCTACAGTCTACTCATCAAAAAATAAAAAAAAACCTTTACACAAAGGCTCTTATGCATGCTATTGTTTTTAAACAGTCATTTTATATATATATATATATATATATATATATATATATATATATATATATATATATATATATATACGGATTAAAATGTTTTCATTTCGGTTCATTCTTGGTTTAAAAATAATAATAAAATTATAATAATCTTCAGGTTCCATTTGCAGAGCGAAATGAGAACGGTCCAGCATTTACAAATAATTCTTATTAACTCTGTTGTTATTCTTGATTTTTCAAACTGCTAACACTTTGCATTTTTGAATTGTGCCTTTACTGTGTGACCAATAATTGTGAATTGTGACTTTGATCGCGCTGGTGCCTCACGCGCACATATTCATTGGAAACAGCAGTCATTCACCGAGACATGCGGCGCGAGCAGCGGGCCATTTTGGCATAATTTTGCTAATTATGATTTTTTTTTTTGTCTATACTGAAACACGTGTGAAATCCAAAGCCTATTTTACCTAATGAATAAGAGTTTAGCTTCAAATGGGCAACATGTTTGGATTTGTCCCGAATGAGAGAGATAAGCCCAACATAATGTATCGCTTTAAATTATATTTTAATTATTATTATTATTGTTGTTGTTTATAAGCCTCTATTATTATATGGCCTGCTGCAATTATATTTATCCATTAGAATTATATATTTGTAATTCTTGTTCTGTTCTGATAATTTTTTTTTACATTTTAAAGGATTTGTTGTAAAGTGAAGGGAACTAAAAATGTCCTGTTGGTACATTAGCCTATAGCATTATTAGGCCTGCCGTTATTATTTCTGAATGTAATAAAATGCAACTCTCACAAATGTAATTTATTTTTTAGCGGGTTTTCGTGTATGTTTTTATCCAGCTTTATTTTTCCATTGCATCTAAAAATGACTTTGTGCATCACATTCACTTCGTGAACAAACAAATATAACTTCAGATCTGCCTCCTGCGATGCTCAGCTGTGGACGATTTCAAAATGTTTGATATAAAGGTTGCTGTCACATTTTATACAGGAATTATTCATTTAAAAAAAAAAAAATCAAATTATATTGTTAGTTTTATGCTAACATGCACTCAAGTCTTCGGATACTATACAAGATACAAGTTCATTTAGGCTAGCATGCACTGTGACATTTTACCGTTTCAACTTATAAACTCCTTGAGATTTTAAAGTCAGTTTAATAGTATTGAAATTCAAGTTGAATCTCGAAAAAAAAAAATTAAATTATTTCTATGAATTAATAAGTTAGCATGACTTTTTCATCATAGCATTTTTTACGAGCTGTATTCGTTTTCTGAAACCAAGCACCCACTTTTTTCTTTTTTTAATCTATGAATCGCTCGCATATCTCCTACAACCTACAAATAAGGGCTAATAGAGGTTCTTTCTTTAATTATTTATTTATAATGTTTATTCTTGAAGAAAGTAAGTATTTATTATTTAATAAAATAAGGGATGCAAATATTTGTAATGTTCAATAATATAGGCCTTTATCTGCCTGCAGTTAAAAAGTTATATTTGTTTTGATTCATCCATTTATGTTACAATTAGCCTATTCTAAAAATAAAAATAAATAATGTCCTAAAAAAATGCCATCGGTCTGAATAAATTTTACCATTATAGAATTGGGGTAGTAATTTAGGAGGTTAAAATACAGTGAAATTACAAATGACATGGGATTTTAAAGTATGACAACTGAAGGTCTATGAAACATTTCTATGATGCATTTTTTTAAACAATGGCACTTAAAGTTTTCAACTAAAATAATACTATTTCAACCATATAGCATGTGAATAAATAAAAAAATTGCATACTTTTCAGTGAAAGAACACTGAGAGTGTAGGTTGCTTCTGGTGTTTGGATTTGTACTTCAATATAATGAGCTCCAAGTTTAAGAATAGCCTACACTAGTTGTATTTTTTTTTTTTTTTTACTCTCTATTTAACACCATTAACTTACAATGAAATACGTCTTCCTTCAGGCAGACTGAATGTTTTCCTGCCTTGCTAAATGTTGGGTTAGTTTGCGCGAGTCCCGCGCGCTGTGAAGCGGGAGCAGCTGACGGAGGATTCCCCTTGGTCTTAAAGCCTTCCGCAAACGCCTACGTACACAAATAACAATGATTTTGGCAAAAATAATGATTAATTATCAATTGATAATTTGTTATTATTTTGGTCTAGTGATAATAATAATATGGGCTGCGGGAAAATAATGAATGAAAAGAGTAGGGCTGCTGTGAGTGCAGGCATGTTTCAACCCAGTAACAACACAGCGTTCCTCACAGCCAACAAACAGACCGAGTTCAGTTCAGCTGGAGGGGGCTGGGGGTAGTTCTGTATAACTTGTGGGGGTCGAGATAAAGGTGTGAATCTCTTGCTCTTTCATATGGACAGTCTTATGAGGGTTTCAAACTTGCAGAACAGGTTTTAGGACAACTTTAAAGAAAGGTTTGATCACTTCAAATGTTGACTACTGTATAGCGCAATAAAGTTTATTAGTTATTATAACTTAATTTCAGAGGAAGTTGCCTTAACTTAAAAAAAAAAAAAAAAAAAAAAACTGTTGCATTAGGGCTGGGCGATAGGCCTATGGCCTAAAAAAAATTCCCGATTTTTTTCACAAAAAAAATCCGATTTTCAATTTAAATCGATTTTTTTTTTGCCTCCCTACTTAAAATCAATATTCAAATGACAAAGAAATTGTTCAAAACAAGTTTTAATATAAAAATATATTATTTTTTAATACTAGAGCATCATGCCATCCACTCGGCGTTAAGAGCTGTTCAGATTAAAACTGGCAGCTCCGCAGTGAGTCAGTGTCATGGACGGAGGACAGACCAAGTGTAGGCCTAAATCAGTTTTCTAGTCTATATTTTCATCTCGTTATGTCGCTGGTTTAGGTTATGTATTTATTTTTATTTCTTATATCAATTATTTGTAAATATAGCAGACACTGTCTAACCGTGTCTACACCGGACAGCTTGTTCATATAGGCAACACATCTCTCTCACTCGGCAGTACAGTAGGCCTATGTGAGCGGAGTGGAGCAGCAACAATTTCCCTCCGCGCTCCGAGCATTTAATAATCACTCCGCTCTGCGTTTATTGATACCAGAAACACTGCTCCGCCTTCACTCCGTGGCTAAAGTTGAAATGTTATGTTCATAATAGCTAATAAAAATAAATAAATAAATAAAATTACAGGAGAGTTTCAAAGGGGATTAGGCTATTGTGTGCAAACTTTTTGTACCAAACGCCAAACTAATAAAATTGTCAGCATTAAAAGGTATAATTGCTGCTTTCTGCTGCGCAAATTTTGTTTGTAATGAAAATAACAGTTTACATTTTCGTCAGTTATTTTATCTACAGATCGATGCATTTGTTACAGATTTCTGCTCATTCAAAATCAGATACAAATGAAGTACTGTAAGATTACATTTGTTTGAATGCATTATTGCGACAGCGATTACGTGTGAATGTGCTGTATCTGTTTAAATCATGCTTTAACCCGAAAATAATCAGTAAAAGGAAGACAAACTCCTTGAGAACTAGCCTGTAACATCCCGCTCGACTATTGCCGTCATTATAATCTTCTGATCGGAGAGATTATGTGTATCAAGCTATAGCTAAATATATGTTTATCATGTGAATTCTTGCTAAATATGCAGTTATATTACGGGCTGTTGGCATGAATTGTATTCGTGATGGAGCGGTGCTGGAGCGAGTGGAAACCACAACGCTCCGACTTTTAAAAAATCCGCTCCTCTTCAGTCAGAATAACACCGCTCCGCTCATACTCTGCTCAGCAGCATGTCTCAAACGCGCGGGGGAGGCTTGAGCCCAATCATTCTCAAAACATAAAATATTTATTTTATTTTATTTATCAATTTTCGTTTTTGTGTTTCAGAGGAAAAATCAGTGTTAAGGCATCTCTCCATTACAGACCGTTCTGAAAGAAGAATTTATGCAAACGCGTATAAAATTCTTTAAAAACTTTAACAGAGATATCTAGATGGTATTTAATAGGGCTTGGGCGCCGCGTTGCATTCTGGGATGTGGAGGCCATGTTGATGGCTTCGTGAATGTAAACATACAGCAAGTCGAACGAGAAGAAACAGAGTTGGGAGAAAGAAAAAATATGTTAAAATCGCGAAAAGGTTGTGGGATTTACAGGGATACGCTAAGTAGGGATGCCAGGGATCGGTATGTGGACAAAATTATGGACAAAACCGGCACTATTAACGGTTTGGATCAATATGAAAATCCCAACAAAGAGTGGAGCACCGACGACGAGTTGCTGCCGCACTTTCGCATTACAGATATCTTCGGCTACCTTGTTTGTTTTGTGAGCGCCTACACTTCAGAACAGTTCCGAAGCTACAAGTCATTGGAGTCTCATGTGCAGTTCACAAATGGATGGGTTAAGGAGCTGCAGATCATAAAGCCGGCAAAAAAGTATACAGTAATCCGGACAAAGGTAAACTGCACTCCGCCTAGTTGCTAGTTTACTAACCGTTAGTGCTAACAACCATTCACATGTACTTTTAACTAACTTATGTGTTTCAAAAGTTTAGTTAGTAGCTGTCAACCCTCCCGTTTTTTTCCGGGGTTCACATGTATTTGAGCTCTTTTCCCGCTGTCTTCCCGTCCTGTAAAATATCCCGTTAGCCCTTCCATCGGACCTGTCAGTCTCTGTGCTGTTGTCCTGTTGCTACACAGTTGCCCTTCCAGCAAAACAGATATTTTCAAACCATCGTTTTGCTTAACGTTACTTGAAAGCAACCTTAGCGTGATATTTGCCTTTTTAAGATAACAGCGTGGTTGTTGTGAGAGCACGATTTCACACCAATGTAAGCAAAGTCACGTTAGACATAGCTTCACAATCTTGCTTAGTTAATGCAGCAGTTTTGTAGTACGAATTTTTGCTGTCAGCAGAGGGATAGCAACAGAAAGATGAATGTAGAAATTTTCCCGTATTTTGGATGAGTAACCCAGGAAATTTCCCTTATTTTCAGTGTTTACTTAAGCTATATAAATTAATATTCAGATATTATACCTCACTTGGTCTCCGTGGTCGCGCCTCCAAGCAGGAAAGCAGTGGAAAGTTAATCCATTGTTTTTCAAAGGGCGATTATGTGTTGCGCTATTACACCCCACAATACAGCAACGGTTTACCATGGTTGAAATAGATTTTTAATTAATCAAATTAAGACACACGGCTGAGAGGGAGTATGTCTAAACACTGCACAGTAGTCCGAGTAGCAGTAAAGAAGGCCATCAACATGGCGGCCACGCCAAGTAATGACGTCACAACGCCCAAGCCCTATAGGTCTGCTTCCCACGTAAGATTTTTCTAGTTACTAGTCGTTCATTTGTCATTATTCAACTAATCGCAAGTTTATATTAAATTTACAACTATAATCCAGCCTTAATATATTCCACGCTCAAGAACATGCATTAAGTTCGTCACAAAGCACAGGCAGAAGTAGCCTAATAATTATGAAAAAGGAGACATTTTAATTATTTATTAATAAACAAATGTTTTCTTGTCGGCTGCAAGATGAAATTCACAGTGCTGACTCTCTCCTCATGGACGCGCTTTTAAAGAGAAATACAACCTTCACAGATTACATAATGCTTTCGTTTTGAATTGATTCGTTTAAAAGACATTTCAAGCTTTCTGTAGATATATTTCTCATGTATGTGAGACACCCAGATTTTCAGTTATTTCATTATTAGGAAAAAAATTACGTGATCGAGAGGGCGCCTCCCTGTCATGCATGCGCATTAATAATTTTTGCACAAACACTTGAATATAAATAATAATTCACATTTTGCATATGCATTACAAAGTAAATATTTTTACATGCAATTATCCAAAATAAAACCAAACAAGATTTGTAATGAAGATAAAATATGTAGACAAATAAGAATAAATGCTGCGTGCACTCAGCATCATGCAGAGCAAATCTTGCACTGATATTTTACGGAATATTATACAAACCTGCATTTAAATGTGGCTGCAATTTATTTATTTATTTTATTTATTTATTTTTACTTTACTTAAATTATATGAAAGCAAGCAAAGAAGACTCCATTTAAAATCACTGAAGTTGTCAATTAATGAAGCTCTTTTTTTTTTTCTTTTTTTTTTACATCGTGTGCACTTTGTTGATAAGTGAGGACGTTTTATTAATCCATCCATTCTTTAGAGTTGCAATGATTTAGTTAAATCGTGCAGGTTTAATTTATTCGTTTCTTGTTTTAATTAGGCCTAAATAATGGGAGCGAAATTATACAGTGCCTTACGTTTTACCAAAATAAAGAAAATAATTTATAAAACACGCAAGCCTAGCTCACAATAGGCTACCACTCTTAATGCTCCGATGCAAAGTAAACCACATTTTCTTTTTAATAATATAACACATAATTCATATTATATAAATAATACTGCACACTATTTAAATGTGTCAAATCTAAAATATGGTGTAGAGAAAATATAAGCACAGGCTCATAGGCTTGACATTTATCCTGCTTGAATTCGTTCTAAGAAACGCACATATATTCATAAGGACTAAACTTTCATCTGTGAATATTAAATATTTTTTCTTTCATTTTCCCCGACTGCAGTCAAATATAACACTTCGGTGAGGCAAAGCTGACGTCTATTTGCGAAAATGTGCTTTGATGCGCTTGTTTGAAAACTTGTGATTAAAGCGCCACTCAGCGGTCAAAAGCTGCAAATGCACTTTGCAGACGCCGCAGCGGCGGTACGAGCGGCGGTAGAAACGACGTTTTGGATGTCCACCTACTGTAGCATGATTGCATATCAAGGTATAACGCAATAATCTACCAACTGAGCTACACGAAACGCAAATCACAGTGCAAATAAAAGAGTACTAAACATTAATATGAAAACGACCTTTTGCCGATAGGGGCACAATTGTAGTATATGCTCTGATGGGTCGTATTTCAGGGATTTGGACAAACGACCTATACGAGCGTATTAGTTGGAGGACAGGTTGCAATATATGCTGTCATCTTATCTGTTGTTATATTTAGTAAGTTCCTAGTAATTTGCTGAAAATTTTGGTATTAATGTTTTCTTTAAGACAGTGTTCACCTTTTGATTGTTTTGTTGTGTGAAAATAGACACAAATTCATTGAAAACGTTATAAACACATTGCAATAAATGTAAATCTTCTTATAATTTGTCTTTTTTTAAGTAGAGTTAAGGTTCTTTATTAATTACTTACTGGTTTGCAATTATGTGGTAATTCTTCATTAATTATTATTGGGTTCCCTATGTTTTCACTTTAGAATACTGTTCCAGGTTCTAAGTAATTCCTTGAGAATGATGTGGTAATTCTTTATTAATGACTCATGGGTTCCCTCTATTCTCATTTTCCCCTCAGTCACTGCCTTAAATCAGAGGTGTAAAATACTTAAATACTTGAGTAATTTTACTTGATTACTTAAGTATTATTTTGGGGGATTTGTACTTTATTCAAGTACAATGTAAACTGATTACATGATCATTGTTTTCACACATCAAGCACATTTTGATGTTAAATAAATTGTAATTTATGTTTAGTGATGTTCTTACCAGGTAGTGGATATATGTCATTATATGACACATTGAGTAGCAATTAAGACCGTCAGTGAGTATTTTTTTAATCTTAATAATTATATGATTTGCTTATTAATCTAATTAGTCACAAATAATTATTTATAAATATTTGCTGAGAATAAAAAAATGCAAATACCTCAAATAAACAATTAAAAGTATAATTATCCTTAGACAGTGATGTTGAATAGACAACACAAAAAAGTGGCCTTTCAGAATGTTAATGTTGTACAATTTGTTTTAATTCTAAGACTGTCTGGAGTATGTTCTAGCCTCTGCATCACATCTGGCTATTCAAAGGAATAGTTACCCCCCCCCCCCCCCCCCCCTTATGTCATCCCAGATGTTTATGACTTTCTTTCTTCAGATGAAGACAGGAAATTATTTTTAGTCTGTATAATACAAGGGTACAGGACCACTTCAGAAATCACACAAAGAGAACACAATGGTCAAGTTTAAAATATTGGTATTTGGAATTTATTTTTATTTTTTTGCATTTATCCTTTCACTTAAGAACACACTGATTCATCAACAGGGATTGTATGAGTTACTGTCTGTCATATTCATTTTTGGACGATGGTGAAAAACCTTCCATCTCCAGGCTCAGTAAAACTCCTCAATGGGGTTGAGGAAAGGGGAGGAAGGAGCAAGGAAAGAGACATCATTCTCGAATGGGTGTCAAACCAGGCTCTGACTGCTCTGGGAATGGTGGAATGCAAGTGGACTCCCACCTGTCCCCTTTCTCTGGCACCAGTCTTTGGTGCATATCTTCTAAATTCTCACATTTATGCAGGAGTGCACTTTTCATTACATTTACATTTACATTTACGTTAAGTTTTTACTGCAAATTATATAATAAAAAGAAAACAGATAGAATACAAAAAGATTAGAAAAGCTAGTGTTAGTCATATTTGTGTTTTGATTCACAATATATACTTTGACTTTAGCCTATAAGTTAGTTTTAGAAAATTATGTTATCTGATCTGACATACAGTGTGAAAGCAGTAAAATTACATTGTTTTGGTCTTGGTTGAGCTTGTGTGTAAAAGAAGTTCAAGCATTTTAAATTTGTGTTAACTGTATGCATTTTGTGTCAAAGCAACAAGAAATGTATTAATCGTATAGTCTACACAGACGGATGTTGGGCTAACTGTGTTAAGAGTTTAGGAAAATTGTTAAAAGTATTGAAAAAAAATTGTCATAATTGTAAAAAAAAAAACTGTAAACTAAGAGAGATGTTTTTTTTCTAAAACCCTTGTGTTCATCTGATAAATGAAAGTCATATATATATATATTGGATGGCATGAGGGTGGAAAAGATAGATCTTCCTTTTAATCCCTTTCCCTTTATTTGTGTGTGTGTGTCTGTGTGTTCCACTGTGCTGCATTTTGAATGTTGTTGCACTAGTATGTGTATGTGTTTGACCTGTGCATTTTGTTTAGTTTTTTCCCTATAACAAAACTTCCACATATCTGTTAGAAAAAAAAAGTACTTCTAATTTTTTTAATACTTGAGTACAATTTAAAGTTGTACTTTTTTACTTTTACTCAAATATGTTGTTGGCCAGATACTTGTACTTTTAATTGAGTAAAATTTTTGAGTACTTTTTACACCTCTGCCTTAAATACAGAAATCATTTGGGAAAACAGACACAAAAAATGTATAAAAAACCATCCTGAACTTCTGGCAATACTTACATAAAAAAAAAAAAAAACAATAATCAACATCATCAGCATTAATGTAGTATCTACAGCATTATTTTATTCAATGTTGTCGACAGCAAATTATTATAACGCGAGAGTGCATTAAATGCACAAGCAATGAATCTCTCTGCTTACATGCAGAATCTCAATCCATTCTCTCGCACAAAACTGGACTCACAGAAATTGCTTGTGTGCGCTCACACTTTGACCTGCATGTGCACTCAAGAATCTCTGTGTACTCTTTCACTAGAATTGTTTTCTCTCCTGGATTTAATGCTGCAAGAACTACAACATTAGAGCACAACTTAGCACAATTAAAAAATGCTATTACATATTGATTAGTTAACACGCATTCCTTAGTAATTAATATTAGTGACTTGAGTGTTAATGAAGAATTATTCATTAGTTCTGCAGTAACTCCTTATTAGTTATGCATTAAGATACAGTATTCTAAAGTGTTACCAAAAGGTCAAGTTGATTGTATTTAATTTTATTTTCTCTATAGCGCCAGATCACAACAGAAGTCATTTAAATTTTCCTTTCCTATAGAACAGATCTATCCCTTGTTCTTTTATTAAACAAGCTATATAGCCTTGTGTTATTTATCTTATTTACACGACGGCATGGCATTTCTGTCTCTACGTTACTTTTCCTGCGTCCCAATGTGCATACTATCCCTTACAAAAAAAATAATTGTATTTAAGTGTGCTATTACTATACTTCTTTTAAACTAAATAAACTATACTTGTAGTGTACTTTTTATGTATCAGCATCAAAACTGTGTAATGTTATGGAATAAAATGTTGAGCCATGAAGAGGTAATAATGACTGTAAAGCTTTTGGACTCCATCTACATTTTGATTATCATTCTGAATCCAATTCATAGTCTTTTTTCAGCTTTTTGTTTCTTCATGTTTTATTTATGAAACTTACCCACATTCAAGTTATTATAAAAAGAATACAATGCAAGCAAGAATAAAATGTTTACAAGCATATACCCTGTTTCTTCTTTTGATGTTTTGTAAGTTCAGATATATAAGAAAATATATACACATTCTTAAATAGGGACATAGTAGTAGAGTTAAAGTATGATGCAAAGTTCACTTACGAGTATACTTGCAGTACGAAACTACTAAACCAGTTGTTTACTGAGACTATACTTCAAAGTGTACTAAAAATGCTACAAGTATCTAATTAGTAAACAGTATACATTTGTTCACTTTTATTATAGTTACATTACAAACTAAAAGTAGAGGTAAACTAGTTGTGTCCTCAAAGTTTACTACTGTTATACTCAAAAGTATACTTAAAAGTATACTTTTATATACTCCCATATGGAAAGGTAATATATTCACATATATGTGAAGCACTGTTAAATATATTGAAATATATTTTGAAAATATATTTTAAAAATACATATGTTGCGTGTGTGTGTTACATTATATTCATGCCTCAAATAACTTTTAGTCAATGTGTTTTTGCAGTGCAGCAATGCATTTTGTTTCTACACTATGTTTACCATTTTTAAAGCTATTATTATATTATATTATATTATATTATATTATATTATATTATATTATATTATATTATTTTATATTATATAGATCCTATATTCTAATTCTATTTAGGCCTACTATCAACTTAATATGTTATCAAGTGTCAGGACAAGTTTATAATTTTATGTACTATGTAAACGCTGTGTAATGTGTTTGATGGGCGCGCGCGTTGAACATTCGACGCGCATTTAAACTGGAGTGGAGGGAGTTACCATGGAAACGGGGCGGCAACTCAGCTGACAAGTAGCAAATCTCTCCGTCTCTCACTGTTGTTTTTACTGCTTTCAGGTAAGTTTAGTCCCTAAAATTACACAAATAATACATACAACTTTTCCTGACACTTTCTTACATGTAACTGACACGCTTCTGTTGAATATTTACTTTACAGAAATGGTTCAGTGTCATGGGAATAAGTCCGTTAGCATCACAACCGTGAGCTAACAGAGGCTAACTATAAGAGGTAAGCTAGCTATAGATTTGAGCTCTTATTTATGAAAGTTTGGGATTTTAATCACATATTTTGTGTAGATGAGTTTTTTTTATAGCTTTGTAAATGTTTTGTTGGCAATTTGTTAATGGATGAATTAAAAAAAGCTAATTAATTTAACCTAAAAGTATGCATTGTACAGTTAATAAGGGTTGCCAACCGTTCTGTATAATATGGTATCATCCTGTATTTAACGCTTTAAAGAAGCATTATGAAAGCTGTATGGAACGCAGTTTGTCCCATATTTAAGGCATATGCCGTATGAGCACCTAGACCATACGAATACCAAACTCTAAACTGAGAATCTATTTTTCTTTTTTTGATAGGTGTTTGATTTGTGAGCATAGCCGCTCGAGGCTTTAAGACTAAGCGGAATCCTCTGCCGGCTGCTCGCTCCCGCTTCACAGCGAGCGGGTCTCGCGCTAACCGAGTTAGGTTTTTTAACGCTCGCGTTTCGACTTCAGCTAACAGCTAATCAGTCTGGGAGAATGCAAACAACGTGATTCCAACATCCAGCCATGCAAGAAAACGTGCATTTTACCTGAGGGAAGACAGAATCAATAAGGAAAGTCGTCTTTCTTTAATGTAGGTAATGTTGTTAAATACCTAGATGAAACTATTTATATTTAAATAACTTACAGCATACTCTTAACCTTAAATATCATTCTTAAACAACAAAACGACAAATGAAGTGTCAAGCACCCAAAGCAGTCCATTAATTATATAAGTTATCTTTAATTGAAAAATAAGCATTTCCATTTGTACTGTAGTAGGCCTACTGTATAGCTATTACACACACGCAAATCAAAGTCAGAAAGAGCTTTATTTTCAAGTATGTTTGCACATACAAGGAATTTGTTTTAGTGTCACAAGCTTCCAGAACACTGAGAAAACAACAACACACAGATAATAAAAAATAAGATGTGAACAGATAATTAAAAATTTGATAAAATAAAGAAAAAACTGTAATTTTGTGAAATAGCCTATCATTGCAATTTAACATAACAGTTTTATATTTTAATATACTTTAAAATATAATTGATTCCTGTAAAGCCATGCTAAATTTTCAGCATCATTATGATCCTTCAGAAATCATTAAATTATGCTGATTTATTATCAGTGTTGGAAACAGTTGTGCTGTTTAATATTTTTTGGGACCTGTGATATTATTTAAGGATACTTTGATAAATAAAAAGTATAAATAACAGTATTTATTCAAAATATATTTTTTTGTGTGTGTGTGTGTTAAATATACACTACTGTTTGGTCAGTACATTTCTTTTTTTTAAAGAAACTTTTAGAATACTTTTATTCAGCAAGGATTAAGGTGTTAAATTGATAAAAAGTGATACTGTTAGAATATTGTCAAAATTTCTATTTTGAATAAATTCTATTGTTTTTAACTTTTTATTTTATTTATGGAACACAAGTTCCAAAAAATATTAAGCAGCACAACAGTTGATAATATTATCAACACTGATAATAACTCAGAAGTAAATTAATAAAAATGATATTTAAAAGTATAATAAGAAAGGAAACCAATATTACAAATTGCAATAATATTTCACAGTATTACTATTTTTCTGTATTTTTGATCAACTAAATACAACCTTGATGAGCATAAGAGACTCCATTAAAAAACATTACAAATCTAAACGATATAAACCCGTTTATATACAGTACAGACCAAAAGTTTGGAAACATTACTATTTTTAATGTTTTTAAAGAAGTTTCTTCTGCTCATCAAGCCTGCATTTATTTGATCAAAAATACAGAAAAAACAGTAATATTGTGAAATATTATTACAACTTAAAATAATAGTTTTCTATTTGAATATACTTTAAAAAAATCATTTATTCCTGTGATGCAAAGCTGAATTTTCAGCATCATTACTCCAGCCTTCAGTGTCACATGTAACATCCAGTCTATCACATGACCATTTAGAAATCATTCTAATATTCTGATTTATTATGAGTGTTGGAAACCGTTCTGCTGTCTAATATATTTGATGAATAAAAGGTTAAAAAGAACTGCATTTATTCAAAATAAAAAAAAAATCTAATAATATATATTCTAATAAAATATTTTCTTTACTATCACTTTTTATCAATTTAACATATCCTTGCTGAATAAAAGTATTGATTTTATTTAAAAAAAGAAAGAAAAAAAAATTACTGACCCCAAATTACTGACCAGTAGTGTATATTGTTATTACAAAATATTTATATTTTAAAAACATAGCTTCTTTTTTTTTTTTTTTTTTTTTACTTTTTATTCAAAGTATCCTAAAAAAGTATCACATGTTCTGAAAAAAATATTAAGCAGCAGAACTGTTTCCAACTTTGATAATGAATCATCATATTAGAATGATTTCTAAAGGATCATGTGATAATGATCCTAAAAATTCAGCTTTGCATCACAGAAATAAATGATAATTTAAAGTATAATAAATTTAAAAACAATTATTTTAAATTGTAATAATATATCACAATATTAATTTTTTTTCTGTATTTTTGATCAAATAAATGCAGGCTTGATGAGCAGAAGAAACTTCTTTCAAAAACATTAAAAATAGTAATGTTTCCAAACTTTTGGTCTGTACTATATATATATATATATATATATATATATATATATATGTATGTATTTATACAATATATTTCACCTATATCATCAAGCATCTTTAAAGCCTAAAAACGTAAATTCTCTTTTCTTAAGATTTTTTGTATGTTCTGTACATTATACTTTCTCTTTTCTGCATTTCACATCTGCTGTAGTTTATTTCTAATAAATCTGACATTGTATACTACTTATTGTTGGCTCTGTGACACATTGTTTATTTTCCTATATTCTACCATGCTGATGACCGTGCAGCAGAGTTGGAGTGGACCTCTTGTTGAAGAACTTCTCCAGGCACTATGAACCATCTGACTAGTAAGAAAAACCTAAACATTCAGAAGTTTATCAGATATTAAAAATATATGTCAAATAAATATCAAATATTTTTTGAGTCCTGTATGTCTTACAAGGCCATCCTGTTTAACACTGCACTGAGGACACTACAACCAGAGAGGTACAACATAATTCAAAATGAGACACAGATGATAATAAAAAAAGTGCTTTGAAATGAAAATTAATACTGGTAAGACAGAACCGAATACTGTGACTGTGCCTCACTTCAAAGTGAAACAGTCTGTAATGGTCATCTGCCATGCCAGATCGATGGTGAAGGTGGGAATTACTAGTAAGATTTTCTTAACTTTAAATGTAGTAAAGTGTTTGTTCAAGTAGACTTTGTTGCTTGTGGAAACCTCACACAAGCCTGAAAGGTGCTTTAAACTTAAATCTTATTTGCACTCTTGAAAACTGTTCACCAAAGACTAAATTTCAGTCCAGCAGAATTTTCTGCACACTTCACCACCAAGATCAAAATGAGCATTGTGAATGTAAAAGCTTCACATTACATTTATAACCACCATTGTTAATATTTGAATTATATTGAATTATAATATGCCTTGAAAGTGGACAATACCGGATTTTTTGACCAAACATATTTAGGGTTCAGATCGCGCTATACGTCGAGAATAATGCACATTTTAAAAAAAAAATGGCATTTATCAGTTTTTGCAAATGAACTTTTCACACTTGCCATACTCCAACAGGGTGAACGCACTGACCAAACAAAACAAAATTGGTGGCAGTGTGAAATGACCATAATGCTTTTTGTTAGGTGTGAGATTCATTAAACTTGGTTTGCTATAATACATCTATGCAGTGCACCAGTGTGAATCATAATTTCCCCCACATTTGCTGTATATCCATAAAGTCATATCTATTGCCGCGTTTCCACCGAAATTACCCGGAACAATTGTACCAGGAACTTTTTTCCCCAGGAACTATTTTCCCCCACAGACCTGTTGCTTTCAGCGTTTCCACAGCGGTCTAAAGTACCATGAAGATTAGGCAAATAGTCTGGTGACGTAAGCCTGCGCGTGTTTCTCAATACAGAGTACGCAAATTTTGGACTTGCATCCTCGGTAGTTCGGACCTTGCGAGTTCGACTCGGGAGTGTGATCTCCTGTGGATGAAACGACGCAAGTCTGGTAATTCTGCAAACAACAGCGTACTTAACATCAGTCAGCTCGCCTTGACTACTGCAATTTTCCTCACTGTATATTTACAATAAGATGAAATAGGCTATGATATCAAATACCACTGCCTCCTTTCGTTTTCATTTAAACATAATAATAGCCGCAGAAATGTACTTCGTTCAGGGAAATGTGTATATATACAGCCTACAATACAATGAAATGAAATATTATATCAATTTCCTTTTTATTTTCATTTTAAAGGGTTAGTTCAGCCAAAAATGAAAATTATGTCATTAATGACTCACCCTCATGTCGTTCCAAACCCGTAAGACCTCCGTTCATCTTCAGAACACAGTATAAGATATTTTAGATTTAGTCCGAGAGCTTCTGATCCTCCATTGAAAATGTATGTACGGTATACTGTCCACGTCCAGAAAGGTAATAAAAACATCTTCAAAGTAGTCCATGTGACATCAGAGGGTCAGTTAGAATTTGTTGAAGCATCGAAAATACATTTTGGTCCAAAAATAACAAAAATGATGACTTTATTCAGGATTGTCTTCTCTTCCGGGTCTGTTGTGAACGCGACTGCTGTGACTGTTGACGTACGACGCTGCTGACGTGTTTTCTGGTGCGCCCAATAACAAAGAAAACACGTCAGCAGCGTCGTACGTCAACTGTCACAGCAGTCAGTCGCACAATTGAATGAAGACCAAAGACTACCTGTTAGATTTACAAAAAACTAATTATATTTTAAGTTTAACCACTAAAGAGACATCAGAGCCAGCGGCACACATCAGAAGGACTAGCCGAGGTGAAAGTGCTCTAGGTGGATACATAAGCTCTGAGCTCCCGCTGATCGTGTGGAGCTGACCGTCTCCGAAATCAGCAAAACACATTTTTAAACAGGCGCTGTCTTTATAAATAAACCACAGATTTGAGTTTTCAACAACTACATTCTCGCCTGAAGTACTTTTAAAACTACATTTCATGACACAATAACAGTCATATTTTGAAAATTATCCGAATAAATGGTGGTTGAAATCACAATGCTGCATGAACTCAACCAATCAGCATGTTTAGCACTCAAGTCCCGCCCCTGAAAGTTACGGACCTTTGAAAAAGTACTACCTCGTGAGCAGGGACTTTCTGAGGGGCATTTTTCTACCCGGAACTTTATTTAGATCCTGGTTCCTGCTGTGGAAACACACCGAGTACCAGCCCGAAGTCCCTAGTTCCTGGGTAAAGTTCCAGCGGTGGAAACGCCGCTTATGACCTAGTCTTCTTTCAGTGGTTAAGATCCAGTATTTTTTTATGATGGACACAAGTTTCGCAGGCATTGTGTAAACGTGATTGACACAACGTGAGGTCGTATTTATTTTTTAATGTGTGAAAATATCTGACTATAGTGTGCAGTGACCTTAAAGGTTAAGGGTACAAACACTTGACCAGAATCATGTCAAGTGACAACTGACTAATCAAAATGTTTTTTATCTTCTTTCTTGTTTTGTTTTGTTTTGTTTTGCAGATGCTGTCATGAAACGCCATGAAAAGGCAACTGCTGGACACCTGAGACAGGCCATCAATTCCAAGTTGGCGTCAATTCCCTGTTAGAGTTTAGAGTTGTCTAATAGAGAGGGTGAAGGAAGAACATCCAAACCCTGCCCGTGCTTCCTTCAAGATTTTTTATGGATTTATATAATGGTGTTTTTTCGTAAAGTAAAGAGTGGCAAAATTAACATGACACTACTTTGATGTTTTGTTCTATAAATTAAACCACACACTCCAAAAACACCAATTTTGATACAATTTGCATTTGCAAGAAAAAAAGAAAAAAAATCAAAGTATTGTCATGTTAATTTTGCCACTGCCTTTACTTTACGAAAAAACACCATTATATAAATCCATAAAATCTAGAAGGAATCAGGGGCAGGGTTTGGATGTTCTTCTTTCACCCTCTCTATAGACCCCTTAATCGCCTACGTCACTGTGACGTCACCGCTCTAGCTGGAGGCAAAACATAAGGAAGAACTCATAGCAGGCGCGCTAAAAGTTTGAGGTTTTGACTTTAAAATGTCGTCTTGTTGTGTTTTTGGCTGCCAGAATAGAAGGAACAGCACTTTTGGTTCAAAACTAAAGTTTCACCGGATCCCAGCCGACATTCCTTCACAGAAATCAAGAAGACAATTGTGGTTGAATGCAATACGGCGTACAGACTAGACAGAGACGATCATAAATAATGCTCGTGTTTGCAGTGCACACTTCATATTAGGTAAAATAATCTATGCATATGTACTGGTGTGTTGGTTTTATCTAGTACAAATCAGCAAGTTTATGTTTTATAGGTGAAAAGTCGCCAACCTTCAGCGCACTAGCTAGCTTAAATGTTAAACAAAAATACAGCGATAGATGTGTGTGCCATCCTTTGAATGGTCTCTTAAAATAATCCACATTGCTAATCATAGTTAGCCCAGCGATAGGTTACATTAGACAATAAGCCCTGACAAAATTCCCCAAACCACCCGAAAGTAATTCATATGTTGTCTAGGAAATATCCAAAACCTGGTTAAAATGTTTCCAATGAGAAGAAGATACAAGAACTACACCAGGCTTAGCTAAAAATAAATAAATAAATAAATAAATTAGGCTACTGTAATGTTATCCACTCATCATTATATTTTGGTCAGATAACCAGTTTGGTCAGTGAACTGAGTGATCAACTGAATTAATTGATAAATGTATGCTAACTCCCACTTTTTTTATTATTATTTTTTTGTCACGGTCCCGCAGAGTCAGTGACTGTACATATTCGGACAGTTCCGAACCTTCTTCTGCATCCATGTTTAATAAATCCCTCCTAAAACGTGCTAGTTTACGCTTGTCTACATTGCGTCCGCGCCTCTTTTTGCCTCCAGCTAAGCCCCGCCCACCCGGAGACGTTGCAATGTTTACAAACTTTTAAGGGGTCTATTAGACAACTCTAAAATTGTTTTTTTTTTTTTAACACAGACTTTATTTAATTAATTAAAAAAAACTTCTCTTCAAGAATTACTTTTCAGGTTTTAGCATCATCCTTTAGTATTCATAATAGCAATTTCAGTAAAGTTGCTGGTTTGATTTATGTTTTAATTGTGCAGTTTATGTGCACTCTGTTCTTTTGTCAATGTCAATAAAATTCTTGTTTTTCTATAGCAGGTGTTATGTCATCTGAATATACTGCTCATTTTTGCAAGTGAATTTATACTGTCACAGTTTTTAAGTTGCATTGTCTGGGGATTTGTAAATTTTTCAGTCTCCAATTTCTGTTCAGTATTTGAATGTTTAAATTCATATATATATATATATATATATATATATATATATATATATATATATATATATATATATATTTACATGTACTGAAATGTAATATGTTAACAAATATTAGAAATTAATACATAGACATATATTGCAAATTAATATATTTGTATAGTCTGATATCTAAATGTATTTACATATATGGGAAATAAATATATGTAAATATTTACAATATAAAATATATTTACATATATATAAATGTAATATATTTACATGTACTGAAATGTAATATGTTAACAAATATTAGAAATTAATATATAGACATATATTCCAAATGAATATATTTACATAGTCTGATATCTAAATGTATTTACATATATGGGAAATAAATATATGTAAATATTTCCAATAAAAATATATTTACATATGTTTAATATATGTGGAAAATATTAAAAAGCGGCCAAAATCAAATATTTAAATATGTTTTATAAAATATATGTAAATATATTTTAAAATATATTACAAAAATATATTTTCTTCTATTTAAATTTAAGATATTTCAATATATAAAAATGTATTTATTTTAAATATATTTCGATCTATGTGACTTCTGTATGGGCTAGAATGTGGGAGAAGGGTCTGGCTTCAGACTTGCACTTGCACTCTCAGACTTGCACTCTCAGACACTTGCGCTTCCGCAAGTGACATCACTAACAGTCTTTTTTATTTTTTTATTTTGTTCTATTTGTTGATTACTTTTTGTTTGAATCTCTCAACATTTTACAACAGTAGCCAGGTGTTGAAGACAAGAAAAAATAATCTAAATTACGAAGTCGCTTGCAATCGCCACTTGCACTCTCAGCTACCTGCGACGTCACTTGCAGTCGACACAAATCATGCGTGTTGCCAATGGAGACAAGACACTGTGGTGATTAAACAATTAAAACTAATTTAGTACTATAACGTACAGTGTCCTGCAAGAAAAAAAAAAGACCCGCTAATCCGCGGCCACAGAACAGCAGAATATGAACGCAATGCACAAAGTCTCTCACTAAGCGTTTAATTTCCTCCCGTAGAGGAAAACACTTAATATGGCTTAATGTATTAAGATAGGCCTAAGTGAAATTAAAAGATCAAATTCAATATATAATTATTATTTAATGTACAACAAGGCAAGCAGATGGCCATAAACACAATGCGCAAACTTTCACTTGTCCTCCAATACAGCAAAACGCTTAATGTGGCATAATAATGGACTATAAAGACAATTCAGGAGCCTACAGTAGGTGGCCATCCAAAGCGTCACTTCTACCGCCGCTCGTACCGCAGCCGCGGCGTCGGCAAAGTGCATTTGCAGCTTTTGACCGCTGAGTGGCGCTTTAATCACAAGTTTTCAAACAAGCGCATCAAAACACATTTTCACAAATAGCCGTCAGCTTTGCCTCGCTGATGTGTTACATTTGACTGCAGTTGGGGAAAATGAAAGAAAAACACTTTAGGCTAGTTAAAATATTTAATATTCACAGATGAAAGTTTAGTCCTTATGAAGATATGTGCGTTTCTTAGAACGAATTCAAGCAGGATAAATGTAAAGCCTATGAGCCTGTGCTTATATCTTCTCTACACCATATTTTAGATTTGACACATTTAAATAGTGTGCAGTATTATTTATATAATATGAATTGTGTGTTATATTATTCAAAAGAAATTGTGGTTTACTTTGCATCGGAGCATTAAGAGTGGTAGCCTATTGTGAGCTAGGCTTGCGTGTTTTATAAATTATTTTCTTTATTTTAGTAAAACGTGAGGGACTGTATAATTTCGCTCCCATTATTTAGGCCGAATTAAAACAAGAAACGAATAAATTAAACCTGCACGATTTAACTAAATCATTGAAACTAAAGAATGGACTGATTAATAAAACGTCCTCATGATTAAACTCAAGTTCTCTCATTATAATCAACAAAATACACACGATGTAAAAAAGAGCTTCATTAATAGACAACTTCAGTGATTTTAAATGGAGTCTTCTTTACTTGCTTTCATATAATTTAAGTAAAGTAAAAATAAATAAATAAATGAAATAAATAAATTGCATCCGCATTTAAATGCAGGTTTGTACAATATTCTGTAAAATGTCAGAGTGCAAGATTTGCTCGGCGCGCATGATGCTGAGTGCACGTGCAGTATTTATTCTTATTTGTCTACATTTTATCTTAATTACAAATCTTGTTTGGTTTTATTTTGGATAATTGCATGTAAAAAAAAAATTTACTTTGTAATGCATATGCAAAATGTGAATTATTATTCATATTCAAGTGTTTGTGTGAAAATTATTAATGCGCATGCATGACAGGGAGGCGCCCTCTCGGTCACGTGATTTTTTTCCCTAATAATGAAATAACTGAAAATCTGTGTGTCTCACATACATGAGAAATATATCTACAGAAAGCTTGAAATGTATTTTAAACGAATCAATTCAGAACGAAAGCATTATGTAATCTGTGAAGGTTGTATTTCTCTTTAAAGGCGAGTCCATGTGGATAAAGTCAGCACTGTGAATTTCATCTTGCAGCCGACAAGAAAACATTTGTTTATTAATAAATAATTAAAATGTCTCCTTTTTCACAATTATTAGGCTACTTCTGCCTGTGCTTTGTGACAAACTTAATGCATGTTCTTGAGCGCGGAATATATTAAGGCTCATTATGGATTATAGATGTAAATTTAATATAAACCTGCGATTAGTTGAATAATGACAAATGAACGACAAGTAACTAGAAAAATCTTACGTGGGAGGCAGATCTATTAAATACCCTCTAGACATCTCTGTTAAAGTTTTTAAAGCATTTTATACACGTTTGTATAAATTCTTCTTTCAGAACGGTCTGTAACGGAGAGATGCCTTAACCTTAAAACGGAAATTTAAATAAAATTGATATTTTATGTTTTGAGAATGGCCAACCCTTCTCTGCAGATATTGTGCTTCTGGTTTGTGCATTTTAAATCACATAAAGTCAACAAAATATAATGTCTCCCAAAACTCTGGTGTTTTTTTGTCACCTATAAAACATGTTCATAGACGGATACTTTACTGATGTCTGGACTCTGTTTGGGATTTAGAAAAACTTAAAGAGATGGTTTAATATAGGTCTTTTGTTTATGAATAGGCTACATTCTGTGAAAATGTATATTTCACACTCTAAAAAAAGATTGTATGGACGCAACAAAATAAAACGGCCGACGCTCCACTCAGGGCTCGTAGTTGTGATTGGGCTCAAGCCTCCCCGCGCGTCTGAGACACGCTGCCGAGCAGAGTATGAGCGGAGCGGAGTGATTCTGACTGAAGAGGAGCGGATTTTCTAAAAGTCAGAGCGTCGTGGTTTTCACTCGCTCCAGCACCGCTCCTTCACGAGTACAATTCATGCCAACAGCCCGTAATATAACTGCATATTTAGCAAGAATTCACATGATAAACATATTTAGCTATAGCTTGATACACATAATCTCTCCGATCAGAAGGTTATAATGACGGCAATAGTCGAGCGGGATGTTACAGGCTAGTTCTCAAGGAATTTGTCTTCCTTTTACTGATTATTTTCGGGTTAAAGCATGATTTAAACAGATACAGCACATTCACATGTAATCGCTGTCGCAATAATGCATTCAAACAAATGTAATCTTACAGTACTTCATCTGTATCTGATTTTGAATGAGCAGAAATCTGTAAGAAATGCATCGATCTGTAGATAAAATAACTGAAAATGTACTGTTATTTTCAATACAAACAAAATTTGCACAGCAGAAAGCAGCAATAATACCTTTTAATGCTGACAATGTTATTAGTTTGGCGTTTGGTAGGACAAAAAGTTTGCATACAATAGCCTAATCCCCTTTAAAACTGTCCTGTAATTTTATTTATTTATTTTTATTTTATTTTTATAGGCTACATTATGAAAATAACATTTCAACTTTATCCACGGAGCGAGTGGAGCAGTGTTTCTGGTATCAGTGAGCGCGGAGCGGATTGATTATTAAATGCTCGAGCGCGGAGGGGAAATTGTATGATTGCATGATGGGCTAGTATTAAAAAATAAATAAATAAATAAAATAAAGGTCTTTCCAGCATTAAGGTAATAACGTTACTGCTTTTTATTAATCATCTTGTCTCAGTTATAAATTTGACTGGTAAATGATAAAGAATTATATAAAACTTGTCTTGAACAATTTCTTTGTCATTTGAATATTGATTTTAAGTAGGGAGGCAAAAAAATCGATTTAAATTGTAAAACGGATTTTTTTGTGAAAAAAATCAGGGATTTTTTTAGGCCATAAGGCCTATCGCCCAGTCCTAATGCAACAGTTTGCATCTTTTTATTTTATTTTATTTATTTATTTATTATTTATTTTATTTTTTTGAGTTAAGGCACTTCCTCTGAAAATACGTTATAATAACTAATAAACTTTATTGCGCTATACAGTAGTAAACATTTGAAGTGGATCAAACCTTTCTTTAAAGTTGTCCTAAAACCTGTTCTACAAGTTTGAAACCCTCATAAGACTGTCCATATGAAAGAGCAAGAGATTCACACCTTTATCTCGACCCCCACAAGCTATACAGAACTACCCCCAGCCCCCTCCAGCTGAACTGAACTCGGTCTGTTTGTTGGCTGTGAGGAACAGTGTGTTGTCATGTTACTGGGTTGAAACATGCCTGCACTCACAGCAGCCCCTACTCTTTTCATTCATTATTTTCCCGCAGCCCATATTATTATTTTCACTAGACCAAAATAATAACAAATTATCAATTTATAATTAATCATTATTTTTGCAAAAATCTTTGTTATTTGTTAACGTAGGCGTTTGAGGAAGGCTTTAAGACCAAGCAGAGTCCTCCGTCAGCTGTTCCCGCTTCACTAACTGACCCAGCTTCACCGTCAGCAGTTTGATTTTACAAAATCAGTTTGAGCGAATACAACTCATTGATCATGAGCCCAACATTTAGCAAGGCAGGAAAACATTCAGTCTACCTGAAGGAAGACGTATTTCACTGAGCTAATGCTGTTGAAAAGAGATTAAAAAAAAAAAAATCTAGTGTAGGCTATTCTTAAACTTGGATCTCATTATATTGAAGTAAAAATCCAAACACCAGAAGCAACCTACACTCTCAGTGTTCTTTCACTGAAAAGTATGCAATTTATTTATTCACAGGCTATATGGTTGAAATAGTATTTTAGTTGAAAACTTTAAGTGCCATTGTTTAAAAAAATGCATCATAGATACGTTTCATAGACCTTCAGTTGTCATACTTTAAAATCCCATGTCATTTGTAATTTCACTGTATTTTCACCTCCTTAATTACTACCCCAATTCTATAATGGTAAAATTTATTCAGGCCGATGGCGTTTTTTATGACATTATTTATTTTTATTTTTAGAATAATTGTATCCTACATAAATGGATGAATCAAAACAAATATAACTTTTTTACTGCAGGCAGATATAGGCCTATATTATTGTACATTACAAATATTTGGATCGTCCCTTATTCTGTCCCTTATTTTATTTAAGAATAAATACTTATTTTCTTCAAGAAAAAACATTATAAATAAATAATAAAAGAAAGAACCTCTATTAGCCCTTATTTGTAGGTTGTAGGAGATATGCGAGCGATTAATAGATTTAAAAAAGAAAAAAGTGGGTGCTTGGTTTCAGAAAACAAATACAGCTCGTAAAAAATGCTATGATGAAAAAGTCATGCTAACTTATTAATTCATAGAAATAATTTAAGCAATTAAAACCTTTTTTATACTAGATTCAACTTGAATTTCAATAGTATTAAGCTGACTTCAAAATCTCAAGGAGTTTATAAGTTGAAATGGTAAAATGTCACAGTGCATTTTAAATAGCCTAAATGAACTTGTATCTTATATAGTATCTGAAGACCTTGATTGCATGTTAGCATAAAACTAACAATATATTTAGATTTTTTTCTTTTTCTTTTCTTTTTTTTTAAATTAACAATTCCTGTATAAAATGTGAAAGCAACCTTTATATCAAACATTTTGAAATCGTCCACAGCTGAACAACGCGAGAGGCAGATTGAGCGCGCGAGTGAATGTGATGCACAAAGTCATTCTTAGATGCAATGGAAAAATAAAGCTGGATAAAAACATACACGAAAACACGCTAAAAAATAAATTAAGTTTGTGAGAGTTGCATTTTATTACATTCAGAAATAATAACGGCAGGCCTAATAATGCTATAGGCTAATGTACCAACAGGATATTTTTAGTTCCCTTCACTTTACAACAAATCCGTTAAATTCAACACATTTATCAGAACAGAACAAGAATTACAAATATATAATTCTAATGGATAAATGTAATTGCAGTATATAATAATGTAGGCTTATAAACAAAAAAATAAAAAATAAATAATAATAATTAAAAATAATTTAAAGCGATACATTAGGTAAGGTTGGGCTTATCTCTCTCATTCAGGACAAATCCAAACATGGTGCCCATTTGAAGCTAAACTCTTATTCATTAAGTAAAACAGGCTTTGGATTTCACATGTGTTTCAGTATCGAAGAAAAAAAAAAATCATAATGAGCAAAAATATGCCAAAGTGGCTGCTTGGTGAATGACTGCTGTTTCCAATGAATATGTGCGCGTGAGGCACCAGCGCGATCAAAGTCACAATTCACAATTTTTGGTCACACAGTAAAGGCATAATTCAAAAATGCAAAGTGTTAGCAATTTGAAAAGTCAAGAATAATAACAGAGTGAATAAGAATTATTTATAAATGCTGGACGGTTCTCCTTTCGCTCTGCAAATGGAACCTGAAGATTATTATAATTTTATTTTATCTTTTTTAACCAAGAATGAACCGAAATGAAAACATTTAGCTTTTAATCCGTATACATATATATATATATATATATATGTATGTGTGTGTATATGTGTGTGTGTGTGTGTGTGTGTGTGTATGTATGTATGAAATGACTGCTTAAAAACAATAGCATGCATAAGAGCCCTTGTGTAAAGGTCTTTCTTTAATTTTTTGATGAGTAGACTGTAGCCTAAGACTATCCCATTTTTTTAATGTCTTTTAAGGATGTTATAATGTATATTATAATGTTATTGTTGTTTAACGTCTTCCTTTCATTTTACAATTATATTCAGTTCGCAATGCGTCCCTTTGCGCCACCTGACGGTAGTTTCGCGAATGATTTTAATACGCGACTGAATTGCAGTTAACGCCGCGGTACGCACGGCGGTATTACCCATTTTGGTTGTCTACCTACTGTATATGAGAAGATCTAGAAGTTGCTATGCTTTAATTACGACTAGGCTGGACTGCAACTCTCTGTCTTATGGAATTTCAAAGTCTCAAATTACCTGTTTACATGTGGTTCAGAATGCAGCAGCACAAGTTCTGAAAGGATGTAAGAAATTTCCGCATGTCACACCTCTTCAGATAGCCCTTAGAATTGAGTTCAAAATCCTATTACTTTTCTATAAATCTTTACATAATCAAAAACCAAGTTGTCTAATTTACTCCTCTCTCAAAAACCCTCATAAAGCCTAAGATCGTAAGATATATAAAAAAATTACTCCAAATTCCAAGAACTTGTTTTATTTAAAAAATAATTCTTTAAGATTTGAAGTTTAATACTGTCAATATGTACTAATTACATTAGAAAGTATTACGGCCTTAAAGACATTACATCACATACTGTAATTCACTACATCGTTCAGTAAGGTTGTTTGGGCATATGAAACTAATAAAGAGATGAAACAAACACTTGAGTCATTACTTTACAGATGCTAATAGTATGACACCTCAGTTACTAGGTACAATGTTACAATCAAATACTCATTAATTCATTGAGAATGATGTGGTAATTCTTCATTAATTATTATTGGGTTCCCTATGTTTTCACTTTAGAATGAGCAAAAATATGCCAAAGTGGCCCGCTGCTCGCGCCGCATGTCTCGGTGAATGACTGCTGTTTCCAATGAATATGTGCGAGTGAGGCACCAGCGCGATCAAAGTCACAATTCACAATTTTTGGTCACACAGTAAAGGCATAATTCAAAAATGCAAAGTGTTAGCAATTTGAAAAGTCAAGAATAATAACAGAGTGAATAAGAATTATTTATAAATGCTGGACGGTTCTCCTTTCGCTCTGCAAATGGAACCTGAAGATTATTATAATTTTATTTTATTTTTTTTAACCAAGAATGAACCGAAATGAAAACATTTAGCTTTTAATCCGTATATATATATATATATATGTATATGTATGTGTGTGTATATGTGTGTGTGTGTGTGTGTGTGTGTGTATGTATGTATGTATGAAATGACTGCTTAATAACAATAGCATGCATAAGAGCCCTTGTGTAAAGGTCTTTCTTTAATTTTTTGATGAATAGACTGTAGCCTAAGACTATCCCATTTTTTTAATGTCTTTTAAGGATGTTATAATGTATATTATAATGTTATTGTTGTTTAACGTCTTCCTTTCATTTTACAATTATATTCAGTTCGCAATGCGTCCCTTTGCGCCACCTGACGGTAGTTTCGCGAATGATTTTAATACGCAAATGAAATGCAGTTAACGCCGCGGTACGCACGGCGGTATTACCCATTTTGGTTGTCTACCTACTGTATATGAGAAGATCTAGAAGTTGCTATGCTTTAATTACGACTAGGCTGGACTGCAACTCTCTGTCTTATGGAATTTCAAAGTCTCAAATTACCTGTTTACATGTGGTTCAGAATGCAGCAGCACAAGTTCTGAAAGGATGTAAGAAATTTCCGCATGTCACACCTCTTCAGATAGCCCTTAGAATTGAGTTCAAAATCCTATTACTTTTCTATAAATCTTTACATAATCAAAAACCAAGTTGTCTAATTTACTCCTCTCTCAAAAACCCTCATAAAGCCTAAGATCGTAAGATATATAAAAAAAAATTACTCCAAATTCCAAGAACTTGTTTTATTTAAAAAATAATTCTTTAAGATTTGAAGTTTAATACTGTCAATATGTACTAATTACATTAGAAAGTATTACGGCCTTAAAGACATTACATCACATACTGTAATTCACTACATCGTTCAGTAAGGTTGTTTGGACATATGAAACTAATAAAGAGATGAAACAAACACTTGAGTCATTACTTTACAGATGCTAATAGTATGACACCTCAGTTACTAGGTACAATGTTACAATCAAATACTCATTAATTCATTGAGAATGATGTGGTAATTCTTCATTAATTATTATTGGGTTCCCTATGTTTTCACTTTAGAATACTGTTCCAGGTTCTAGGTAATTCCTTGAGAACGATGTGGTAATTCTTCATTAATTATTATTGGGTTCCCTCTATTCTCATTTTCCCCTCAGTCACTGCCTTAAATCAGAGGTGTAAAATACTTAAATACTTGAGTAATTTTACTTGATTACTTAATACTTAAGTATTATTTTGGGGGATTTGTACTTTATTCAAGTACAATGTAAACTGGTTACTTGTACTTTTACTTGATTACATTTCTGGAGAAAAAACAGTACTTTTTACGCCTTACAATTTTATTTCTTAAAAAGTACATTACATTTTTATTTTATCTTATGCACAATAAACAGAAGCTCAGTGCATGCTTGACATGAGATCCAATGATCATTGTTTTCACACATCAAGCACATTTTGATGTTAAATAAATTGTAATTTATGTTTAGTGATGTTCTTACCAGGTAGTGGATATATGTCATTATATGACACATTGAGTAGCAATTAAGACCGTCAGTGAGTATTTTTTTTAATCTTAATAATTATATGATTTGCTTATTAATTAATCTAATTAGTCACAAATAATTATTTATAAATATTTGCTGAGAATAAAAAAAATGCAAATACCTCAAATAAACAATTAAAAGTATAATTATCCTTAGACAGTGATGTTGAATAGACAACACAAAAAAGTGGCCTTTCAGAATGTAAATGTTGTACAATTTGTTTTAATTCTAAGACTGTCTGGAGTATGTTCTAGCCTCTGCATCACATCTGGCTATTCAAAGGAATAGTTACCCCCCCCCCCCCCCATATGTCATCCCAGATGTTTATGACTTTCTTTCTTCAGATGAAGACAGGAAATTATTTTTAGTCTGTATAATACAAGGGTACAGGACCACTTCAGAAATCACACAAAGAGAACACAATGGTCAAGTTTAAAATATTGGTATTTGGAATTTATTTTCATTTTTTTTGCATTTATCCTTTCACTTAAGAACACACTGATTCATCAACAGGGATTGTATGAGTTACTGTCTGTCATATTCATTTTTGGACGATGGTGAAAAACCTTCCATCTCCAGGCTCAGTAAAACTCCTCAATGGGGTTGAGGAAAGGGGAGGAAGGGGCAAGGAAAGAGACATCATTTTTCTAGAATGGGTGTCAAACCAGGCTCTGACTGCTCTGGAAATTGGTGGAATGCAAGTGGACTCCCACCTGTATGGAGTTAGAATTGTGTCTTTATTACATGCGAGAAAATAAAAGATCTGAGAGAAAAAAAAAAGTTTGAGAGAAAAAGTTATCACACTGATAGCAAAAAAACATTTCATGAGAGAAAAAAGAATATTTGAGAGAAAAAGTTTTCATACCAATAGCAAAAAATAATAATATTTGAGACTAAAAAAAGTTTTGAGAGAAAGTATTTTCTCATAGAACATAAAAAAATATAAATTTGAAATGTTTAAAATTATTTCTGAGAAAAAAAATCTCTCTCAAAATACTTTGAAAAAAACTCTCAAATATATATTTTTTGCTATCAGTGTGAAAATATTTTCTCTAAAAAAAAAAGTGTTTCTCTCGAAATGCTTTTCTTTGCTCTCGATGCTATTTTTGCCAAAATGCCAAATTAATGTTTTGATTTAGATAGTTTAACTGTAAGTTAAGTTTTCACTAGTTTCGTAGTTCACTGACAACCGGGGCAATTTCCCCTTCATTATCACGTATCGCCTGCGATAATTAATGCGATATGGCTCCATATGGTGCATACCCCAGGACCCTCTTTGCGTTCCCCTGAACTGAGGTCCAACCATCATTGTATCTGAAAGTTCTGAGGGAAACACTGCTTACATAGTTACATTATAATTATAACCAACGTTAATGGCAGATCTGGGACTAAATGGTACCCATAAATAGAGGAAATGTACGTTTACATAAAATAAAAAGTTACTGTCAATGTGCATTCATGCTGCTTTTTATTTCCAGCATGGAAAATCACCGCAGTGACCGCACACAACCTTCCGGTAATGCCTGGTTCAGATTTTTTGTCTGTTACAATAGTCACTGTGTCAGATTACACGATTTTGACTCCTAAAAATCTTGTCATGTCGTGGACAAGAAACATGTCAGACTACACGTTGCTTTCCGACCAGTCATCGCAAGCCGTCTCACACACTCATACACACGCTCACTCACATAGCCTACACGCACTCACTCGCTCGCACACACACTCTCACATACACACTCACTCACATTCTCTCTCTCTCTCTCTTTCTCTCTCTCTCTCTCACACACACACACACACACTCACTCACTCTCGCGCACTTGCTCACTCACTCACTCGCGAACACAGATACTCACTCACTCTCCATCACTCACTTGTGCACCGTCGTCGAGGAGGACCGTTAAAAAATTAAACATGCTAGTCTTTCTGTCGTGATGTCGTGAAGCATCGCAGACGCGACGTAGGTTGTCTCCCACTATGACACACTATACAAGATGAAACAATCGAATCTTGCGTCCCGACGCTTGTTGTCATTTGCGAATCTCCACGACACCCTACGTCAAATGGATCGTGCCAAAATCGGGCTAAAATCATGTAATCTGAACCAGGCATAAGCCATTGCAAAGTTTATTTCAGTGCTGTTGCCACACAATATGTTTTTGAGGTGTCCTTACATGCATAATCCCTTTCAGTCTGATGCACATAACACCGAGACTGTGCAACACCTTCCTAGAGTTCAGGTATGAGGCCCTCTTTACCCAAACACTGAATTATCTGTAGCCTATCTGCACTTCTTCTCCTTGTTTATTTTTTGTTTTGTTTTTTGTTTTCCCTATTTTTCCTCTTGCAGGAATCGATTAGGTGGCAGCTATTAAGAAGGGCCAGGGATAGACTGGCTGCTGTAATCAGTAGGGAGCCCATCGATTTTGAATATCTCCACTTCATCACCTATCAGGAACTGCAGTTTTTACGGTCAGGGGCAGCTTATATGGATATTCCTCAATGTGTTATAGTTGGCTTTGAGCAGCTCAATGAAGTGATCCAGGCTCTGCTTTCCAACACTCCCGTCACCCCTTTAGTTGACAATGTAGCTGTAGTCGAGTGGAATGGAAGTGTGGGGCAACCTAGATTGAGTATCAGTAGGGATGTTATTGAAAGTCTTTTAAGCACCAACCTACCATTGACCGCTCTGGCTAATGCTCATGGTATTTCAAGATCCACCCTGTGTAGGAGGATGAGAGAGTATGGTCTGTCAGTCAGAAGCAGCTACTCTGACATTCCCGATTGTGTCCTTGATATGAAAGCAAGTATGACAGCAAAATTCATGATGCCATAAAAAACAATCTTTTTCATTGATCCATTAGGCAAGTTATATTTTTACTTTAAAGATGGATAAATCTGCAACCAGAGCTTTTGCCACCATGTCTCCTAAATGGGCATGGTCAAAATAATAAGACAATGGCAACATTTTCCAAAGTGGGTGTGTCATGATATGAGAATATGGATTGGGGCTGCCTTGTTTGAAATTCCACCATCTTTGCTTAGGCCCCACTAGAATCTGTGATGGTGTTTATCTACTGAGCATCTCCCGTCTGGCAGTATTTTGTTATTCATTCTTGTTATCAACAGTTCTTCTGTGGGTCAAGTCATCCTTGCAGCGTGTTGATGGAGCAGACATAATCTCAAGAATAATCCAGTTGACATGCATTGCCAGACGGACATACTCTGTCCCAGCTCCATTGTCTCTTGTCCACGTTGACACCAATCACAAGTTGATCAGGTAGTGTTTTATTTATGAGGTATGATTTCAAGCCTTGTGAAGTTAATGTTTGGTTTATGAGGGTTATGTCAGTGTTCCCCACATAACAGGTAGCAATTTGTGGTGCCCCTCTGGCACTGGTGGGGGAATCGAGTGTCATGGTGTCGTGGCAGTCAGTGGAGTCTGTCATCAGGGTCAGAGTGTGTGCAGCAGACGGCATTCAAACACATACTTTCTGAAGCTGCCACGTTAAATATACACCTGTATGCTTATCTATTGTTCTTCAGTCACCTGCTGAGACAATTTTAAAGCTACAAGAAGCATTTGGAATTACTCAGCTCAATCTTAATTCTTTAAATAAGTTATTTAAGAGAAGACAACTAAAAACATTTTTACCAGAACCCTGCCTGGTTTCATTCCCCAGCCCAACTCCATACATTACAGGGCAGGCCAGTAGAATTAGTTTGCTCATACAAATACCTGGACTTTATGTTGGAGGAAGACCTGTCTTTTAAGTTTCATGTTGAGAATTACTCATCGATATGAATGAATGTAATAATATTTATATTTCAAAATTGCGTTGGGGGAAAAAAGCGGAATCAATTTGTGGCCCTTGATGTTGATTCTGTAGTGCTGCACCACACACTGGTCTATGGATGGGAAACACTTTAGTTAGGTTTATGATGTGTTGGATGGGATGATGTTCAAATAGCATATTATGGTGGATATTAGAAAATTGCACATTTCTTATCAGTGGTTGCCTGTCACAGATAATATCCAATCTGATAATTTTAAGGTACAACATAGTGGTGTTCGGAGGTATCGATGGCTTTTCTCGGAAGGTACAGTTGACTATCATTTTTTAATTGAACTACTGGTTTACATGTTATTTACATTTTTAGTTTTGCTTGGAATCTAACATTTTCAATTTCTATCCTCAATCAGGTTTCGTACCTCAATGCGGCTGGGAATAATAAGGCAGAGACTGGTTTGAGGTTTTTCATGGAGAGTGTGCAGAAACATGGATGGCCATCAAGGTAAGTAAGGACTTTCTCCCTCCTTCCAGTTTCAAATAGTATTGTTTTCAAATTAATCTCACAGTGCTCTTTTTCATTCAGAGTACGCGGTGACCAAGGCATAGAAAATGTGGAGATAGCAAGATCCATGTTCACTGTGCGAGGAACAGGTCGTGGCAGCTTTATAGCTGGGAAAAGTGTGCACAACCAAAGGTGAAGATGGTCTATGTTATTACTTTCCTCTCAATCCAGGGTTTACATTGCATCCTACCTACAGTTAGCTACATCTATCCCAACAATTAGCTTGATTATGCTTGACACCCGATAGTAACCTGATTGCAAGTCCCCCAAACTAATGGGGTATTAAATATACATCCTGGGGGGAGCCTTGTCTGTTATTTTTAGGCATGATGAACTGCTCTACAGATATCGTTTGAGGTATTGCCTGTAGTAGACTGGTATCTAGCGGAATAGACAAGAAGCCACAGGCACCACAGCTGATACTAGGCCAGACTACCGTTTTGACAAAAGCATTACTTCTGCCCTTGGTGTCGATTGGCTAATCATTACAATTCATGGCGCTGATTAGTCTATTAAAATTTTGAGTGGAAAAGACGCTTTCCCTTACACTAGACCAACCGTCAGTCAATTGGATTCTAACTTTTGTAGCCAGACTAATATAATTTTGTACATAGTGGGTTTTTTTTCTCAATGCAACTGACCACTTTACCATGTAAATTATTTGCAGAGTGGAACGACTATGGAGAGATGTGTGGAATGCTGTAACATCTCAGTACTACAACATGCTTCACACCTTGGAGGAAGAGGGGTTTGTAGACCTCTCAAATGCTGTTCACCTCTTCTGTCTTGGGTATGTTTTCATTCCACGTCTACAAGCACACCTTCAAAACTTTGTAGAGACAAGGAATTGTCACCCCTTGAGGACCGAGGCAAACCTGACCCCTAATCAGCTTTGGAGAATTGGGAGGATGCAAGTACTGGTGCAAGAGCCAGATCTGTCTGAGGTTTGTCCCAGACATTGCAGCATGCAGTACGCAGTACATTAGTTTTTAAAGCGGGTTACATGTACATGAAGTATCTAGATAACTACGACCTAACATAGCATGAATATTCCATCTCACAGTACGTTAGAAGACAATTGTTATAATAGTATTTTGTTTGACTTTCTATTTTCTATTACAGATGGAATACTTGCATGACCAGGAAGCTTGTGGTGCTGATCCAGAACATGGAACCATAGTACCAGAAACTGCATGCGCCTTGTCAGCTGAGGCTCTTGCTGCCTTACAAGATATTAACCCCACTGCAGAGTCCTCTTCTCTTGGGCGGGATATCTATATGCATGCTCTTCAATTGGTCTCATTCCTTATGTGAGAGCTGGATAAGCAGTTTACAAAACATAGCATTTGTTTGTTTTGTAATATTGAACTCTGTATTTGACCTCTTTGGAGTTTCTTGTAAGCCCATATGGGCTGGACTTTTTGAAGCATGACACTTAAATTCAGTAAATCAATCATATCTATTTGATGGAACCCTTCCCTCCAGAAAACCCAATGATGGCCAGTGGTCCAAACAGTTTATTATACATATTTATCCATTTTCTCTATTAGAAACAAAGATATGTATGGTTTTGCAGACAAAAGGCAAATATGTGTAGTAACATTGTGGTTTATAGTCCTTGAAAACAGAAAATGTCCTTTTACATGAATGTCAGAGGACAGCCTTGCACGAGAACAGAAAATGTGCTGGCATAACTTCAAGTCAACTACATTACTCGAACCTCACTCACACAGTAGCATCAACTATAATGATCATTAAAATCTATCAAAATACCATAAGTCTAGGAATAATAAAATACTTCCCAATCGAACAGAAGCATACCTGGAACAATACATTAAACTGTAAATCACCAAGAACAGATTTCCAAAAAATCCTCAAGGTGTGCTGATGTCACAATTTTTTCTCGTTAATTAATTTCTCTTGTGAATGAAATTTTAAACAAAAAGCAACATGGGTGTCATACAATATGAAAACTAAAAACACAATAGATTAAAGGTTGTATCAGTGATTTCAGGCCCAAACATAAATGATCACATTCACCTAATCTTTCCTAACGATCCACTAGCTGCCTGCCCCATAAGCATGCCGTCAAAAAAATCGGATCGTTAGGAAAGATTAGATGAATGTGATCAATTATGTTTGGGCCTGAAATCACTGATACAACCTTTAACCCTCACAAATGTTAAAATTGGTCAAATTTTACCCCGTACAGAATGTTAAGACCATGCTATGCAAGTTCACAACTCCCCTGTGGAATCCGGACATATTCGAGGATATAACATGTGGGCTTACACACATGAAACACAATGCATCACGCTCTATCAAATCCTGCACCGTATTTAATGGCTGTTGTCATGACGTTTTTGAAAGACCCATAGTCTGACATGTGTGCAACAGGGAATGTCATGGTGTCTCTGCAACCGCTAACTGTTGGATAACAGATTGTGTGGTTAGGCATCTTGTGACAGTCATGGTCAAACTTCACTGTGATCTTGAAGTTCTGGCGATCAGAAAGAAGAAGATGTCTGTGGGCTTGACCCGTAATCCACTGCATCACTGAGGGTACAGTTGTGATGTCTTCAGACGTGGCATCTGGTTCAGCAACTAGAAAAAAAAAACCTCAAGTGAGTATATAGGCTTACATATGATTTAATGCTCATTAAAGCATTTTAACACCGTAACTAAAACACCAGACTGGGTTGCTGTGGAGTCACAAACACTTATGCCAAAATTAAACTAAACACTGTCTGGAGTGGCGGCCCAAATATGACTACCCTATGGAATCCAGACATATTTGAAATGTGGCGGGACTGGGAATTGAATCCTGGTCTCTGGTGGGCAGCTGCATCAGACACCTGATACTTAGATCACCACACCACTGCAGACCCCTAGAGTGGAAATCTTAAAATCACAATCAACACTTTCAATGACTAGTTGTAGATATACCTTCCAGCTCGTGCAGGAAGTCTTGAAAGTGTTCAAGGATCTGGGTCTCCTTGTGGTGCTTGTTGCAGCCCCTTTCGCTCATCTCCGGTGCCAGATGGGAAGTGATGTAATGAGAGTCCACCTACGATCAAAACATAATGAAACTCATTACATTCTTCTAAAAGTACCCGAAGAAGCAGCAGAAGGAAGAAAGGACATACCATGGTATAATAAAGAGATGGTCCAAGGCAGCTCTTCAAGAAAGTGTATAACGCTTTAATTTCATGTGGCTTACATCACCAAATCATCAACATGTTTCAGCCTGATGTCGGCTTTTAAGCCGCCTGAAATAAAGCCATTTTAAACATTCTTGAAGAGCTGCCTTGGACCATATTTTTCTTATTCACCTTGGATACCTGTGATGAATAATGAAAGGATCCAAGATGCAAGTAAACAAGTAATATTATAATGATGGTCAGAGTACAGACACGGGCCGGGGACAAACACTCAGGTGGTGGTGGTGAAGCAGGGACGAGATGGCGATCCGGTGGTGGTGCGGTGAAGAGTGTGAAGAGAACCCCAGGAACCGTGGAACATCCAGACGACACAAGGAACTGACGAAATCCAACGGAGAACGGGGCTCGACGAGACACAAGAACAGGACGCACACCAGGGAACAACCACAACGATCTGACAACATGAGAGGGAATTTACTGACATATAAAGGGAGGTGAAATCAACAACAGCTGGTGACACCAATCAACACAATGAGTACCACACCCACACAATTACACTCACACAGACACCTCAGTGTGAGACAGCCGATTCATGAACCGTGACAGTACCCCTCCCCCTAGGAACGCCTCCTGGCGTTCCCCGACAACCTTACCTGTCGATTGTAATCATCGATAAGGGAGTGATCCAGAATGTCCCTAGCAGGAACCCAACTTATCTCCTCCGGACCGTAACCCTCCCAGTCCACCAAGTACTGAAATCCGCGTCCCCTCCGTCTCGAGTCCAGAATGCGGTTTACCAAATACGTGGGTTCCCCATCTACGAGTCGCGGCGGGGGGGAACCGGGGCATGCATATTAATGGGAGAATAAAACACGGGCTTGATTTTAGACACATGGAAGGCGGGGTGAATTCTCCTGTACGCCGGAGGAAGTTTGAGTCGGACTGCCACCCGACTAATAATTTTGGTGACAGGAAACGGGCCAATGAATTTGGGAGCTAACTTGTTAGACACGGAGCGGAGAGGAATATTCTTAGTAGAAAGCCACACTTTTTGACCCACGACGTAAGCGGGAGGCTTTGACCGGTGGCGATCGGCCTTGGCCTTCATGCGCCCCCCTGCTTGGAGTAGAGTCTCACGGGCTCTAGTCCAAGTACGGCGGCACCTCTGGATGAATGCGTGAGCGGAGGGGACCGCGACTTCGGATTCCAGACTAGGAAAAATTGGTGGCTGGTAACCTAAACTACACTTAAATGGCAAGATGCCCGTGGATGACACTGGCAACGAATTGTGGGCGTACTCCACCATAGAGAGCTGTTGACTCCAGGAGGACGGATTCTTGGCAACCAGACATCGCAACATTCTCTCCAGGTCCTGATTGGCTCGCTCAGACTGACCATTGCTCTGGGGATGACAGCCCGAGGACAGACTGACCGTGGCCCCCAGTAATTTACAAAATTCTTGCCAAAATTTGGATACGAATTGGGAACCCCTGTCAGAGACCACGTCCATCGGGAGGCCATGTAACCGAAAGACGTGATCTATGACTGTGACCGCTGTCTCCTTGGCTGAAGGTAATTTGGGCAAGGGGATAAAATGTGCCGCCTTCGAGAACCGGTCCACTACGGTTAAAACAACCGTCATGCCATTAGAGGGCGGGAGGGCGGTGACAAAATCTAGAGTGATATGGCACCAGGGTCTCGAAGGGACAGGCAGCGGTCGAAGTAACCCGTCTAGGGGTCGGTTAGATGTCTTACCAGTGGCACAGACTGAACAAGCCAAAACAAAATCGTGAATGTCGCGAGCCATAAGTGGCCACCAGAATCGTTGCTTAACTAGAAAACCAGTGCGAGTCACTCCTGGATGACAAGCCACGTTGGAACAATGACCCCGTCGAATAACGTCGGACCGTAACCCCTCCGGCACAAACAAACGACTCGGTGGGCAACCAGGCGGAGGTGTTACCCCTTCTAAGGCTGTCTTATCCTTCGATTCGATCTCCCATACCAGAGTGGAGATGACAACTTTCTCAGGTAAAATACACTCGGGAGTGACCGGGCGTTCGGATGGATCAAAAATACGAGATAAAGAGTCGGGTTTGATGTTCTTAGACCCGGGGCGGTACGAGAGAGCAAAATCAAAACGTGCGAAAAAAAAGAGCCCACCGAGCCTGCCTGGAGTTGAGTCTTTTAGCTGATCTGATGTATTCAAGATTCTTATGGTCGGTCCAAACGATAAAAGGTACCCCAGACCCTTCTAACCAATGACGCCACTCCTCCAATGCTAACTTAACTGCCAACAACTCTCTGTTACCAATGTCATAATTACGTTCAGCAGGCGATAATCGATGAGAAAAGAACGCGCAGGGATGCATCTTATCGTCTGAGGAAGCGCGTTGTGAAAGCACTGCTCCTACTCCCACCTCCGACGCGTCGACCTCCACCACGAACTGACGTGTGGGATCAGGGGTGACGAGAATGGGAGCCGAAACGAAGCGACTCTTGAGGTTGGTGAACACTGCCTCGGCAGTGTTCGACAACCTGAACATCGTTCGGGGGGAGGTCAAGGCAGTCAGAGGTGCGACTAGTTGGCTGAAGTTGCGAATGAAACACCGGTAAAAATTGGCGAACCCCAGAAACCGCTGTAGGGCCTTACGGGAATCTGGACTTGGCCAATCTACCACAGCCTTAACCTTGTCAGGGTCCATGCGCACTCCCTCAGAAGAGATGATGTACCCTAGGAAGGGAACAGACTGTGCATGAAACGAGCATTTCTCCGCCTTGACAAAAAGCCCATTCTCTAAGAGTCTCTGGAGCACTCGCCTGACGTGTTGAACATGTTCCTGGAGAGACGAAGAGAAAATCAATATGTCATCCAGGTAAACATATATGAATTGATCTACCATGTCTCTCAACACGTCATTCACAAGTGCCTGGAAAACCGCTGGGCTGTTGGAAAGCCCGAAGGGCATAACCAAATATTCAAAGTGCCCCCTGGGGGTATTAAAAGCGGTTTTCCATTCATCCCCCTTCCTGATGCGAACCAAATGATATGCATTGCGTAAGTCCAGTTTCGTGAAAATGGATGCTCCCTGCAACCTCTCGAAAGCTGAAGACATCAACGGCAAAGGATAAGAATTCTTTACCGTGATATTGTTCAGCTCTCGGTAGTCAATGCAAGGCCGCAGAGAACCATCCTTCTTTCCAACGAAAAAGAACCCCGCCCCCGCAGGAGAAGAGGAAGGCTGGATGAACCCAGAGGCCAGAGAATCAGAAATATATTTCTCCATGGCCTCCCTCTCAGGAACAGAAAGAGAGTAAAGCTTGCCTTTAGGCGGAGTCTTACCTGGCAGTAGATCTATAGCACAGTCATAGGAACGATGCGGAGGGAGAGAAGCAGCACGGGACTTACTGAACACTTCCTTCAGGTCGAGGTACTCCGCGGGCACGTTAGACAAATCCGCTGCCTTACTCTGAAACACAGAACCAGACACAGACGGACAGGCAGACACTAAACAAGATTCATGACAGTGGTTACTCCATGTGGAAATTGTGTTAGTGCACCAGTCAACCCGGGGGTTGTGTTCAAAGAGCCACAGGTGTCCCAAAACCACTGGTGCAAGTGGTGAGTCCATGAGGAGAAATGAGAGGGTTTCGGTGTGATTGCCAGAAGTGATGAGGGTGATACTCTCGGTGGAATGAGTGATCCGGGGAAGTTCTTGTCCATTGAGTGCGTTGACGGTGATCTGGTGCGAGAGGGGAGTGATGGGGATCTGCAGTTGAACAGCCAACTTAAAATCCATGAAATTACCCTCCGCTCCTGAATCCAGTAGTGCATTGGTGCAGTGCGTCAACGTCTGCCATCTCAGTCTTACCGGGAGGAGGGTCGATGATGGTGATGAGGGCTTCTCGGCGGAGATCCCACCCGATAGTAGCCTCATACTTACTACCGGGCCTGCTCTTTTACCGGAGTGGATGAAGTGGCCCGCCCGGCCGCAGTATAGGCAAAGTCCCTGGGATCTCCGCCTCTCTCTCTCCTCCCGGGAAAGCCGAGCTCTCCCCACCTGCATGGGCTCATGATCGAATGCGGGGCTGACCGCGCTCGCACCATCGGCCTGGTGGTTCTCTGGGCTGGGCTGTGGACGGCTGGGACGCGTCAGCCGGGTTACGCGATTAAGACGCGCATCCACTCTCAGGGCCAGTTCTATCAGTCCGTTCAGTGTCTCTGGTAAATCCATGGCGTATATCAGCCAGCCCATGCAGGAACATATCCCACTGCGCTTCCTCGTTCCAACGGCACTCTGCGGCCAGGGTGCGGAACCGAATGGAGAAGTCCGCCACCGAGCCTTCTCTCTGTCGCAGTTCGGCGAGTAATCTGGCCGCCTCCTTACCCGCCACTGCCCGATCGAAAACTCTCCTCATTTCTTCGGAGAGTGCCTGGAACGAGGTGCAGCAGTTGTGTCCGTTCTCCCACACCGCCGTTCCCCAAAGCGCTGCTCTTCCTGACAGCAGGGTGAGCACAAACGCTACCTTGGTCTGTTCGCTCTGAAAAGTACGTGGTTGTAAAGCAAAATGCATGGAACATCTCGTGAGGAATGCTCTACAAAATTCAGGCTCACCGGAATATCCTTCTGGTGTGGGTAGGCGTGGCTCTGGTCCTACCGCTGGGAGGACGGGCGGTGTGGGGAGCGCAGTGGGAGTCCGTAGAAGCTGTACCTGTTGGGTGAGCTCGGACACCTGCTTCACGAGTGCTTGTACCGCTCGACCTGTGCCTGAGATGTTCTCTTCCTGCTGGTCCATACGTGAGATACTGTGAGCGATGAAATCCTGGAGTTGAGAAGTGCTTGCTGCATCCATGTTTGGTCAGATCGTTCTGTGATGAATAATGAGAGGATGCAAGATGCAAGTAAACAAGTAATATTATAATGATGGTCAGAGTACAGACACGGGCCGGGGACAAACACTCAGGTGGTGGTGGTGAAGCAGGGACGAGATGGCGATCCGGTGGTGGTGCGGTGAAGAGCGTGAAGAGAACCCCAGGAACCGTGGAACATCCAGACGACACAAGGAACTGACGAAATCCAACGGAGAACGGGGCTCGACGAGACACAAGAACAGGACGCACACCAGGGAACAACCACAACGATCTGACAACATGAGAGGGAATTTACTGACATATAAAGGGAGGTGAAATCAACGACAGCTGGTGACACCAATCAACACAATGAGTAACCACACCCACACAATTACACTCACACAGACACCTCAGTGTGAGACAGCCGATTCATGAACCGTGACAATACCTTAAACTTAATTGTTTTTCGTTAATTTTACCTGAGGAAGGAATGCAGCAGTCTCTTTCCTCTTTTTTCATGAAGGAAATACCATGACCTACAACTATGCTATAGAACACTATTGGACAGCATACCGACTCGTCGTCTCCGGTGACGAACAGACTGCGGCACTCTTCCGTCTTTGCCTGCATCACTTGGGAGAAGCCATAGATGTCCAAGCCCTCACGGAGTTGCTGAAGCATGGGCATTCTTTTTGTCACAACATGCAGACCGATTGCTCTGAATACAAAGAAATCAAAAATTATTAATCTCCAAGGGCAAGCAAACCTTCCCTTTGCCAGACAGTTATATCCACATAAGTATTCTTTACAGTGCGCCTACCTTAGAATGTTCTCTTTGTGTTCTATGTCGATCTTGCCAGTATAGCCACAATCCGTAATGTCTGCAATGTAGTCAGTCATGTCGGACGCCTCTGCAACCTTAAATCAGATTAAGAAAAAAAGTTTACAAAGAGCTGATTCAACTGTAATATCATTATCGAGGATAGTTTGGTGAACTTTAATTGTATAACACAATAATCAAAACATCTAAAACGGTTTTATAATCCATTCAGTCCTAAAATTTAAACACACTGTTGTTATTAGCGGTGATAAGCTCGGGTCCAGGACTTGATCCAATGAGAGCTTGCCAGATACTAGAAAGTTGTAGCACCACCGCTGGAGGAAACGTGGTGCAGGTCCACCTTGGGCAATGCTTGTAGCAAAGATTTCACCCGCAATCCTATAAAAGAGAACATGGGAGTTAATACAGAAAGACAAATAACTTCCAGCTTTTCTAATCACTAGGCTAAAGATTTTAACAAAGGCTACAAATTCATGAAAAAAGCAATGTATAACTGATTGCCCCCCCTCCCTTCCATCAAATCCCATCACTGCAAATCACCTACCTGAAGAGCTCTTCATCAAAGTCATCCACAGAATATTTGGGCATTTTGGACTTCACACCTTCAAAAAGGCGTTGCTCAATCCCAGATACCATTGCTTAAAATCAACAACAAAACAATTAAAATCATTAGACAAGACACCACAAATGTTATACTGTATAATATCATCAAATTGGTTTTTAAATGCATTTCCCTTTTTAAAAGTAACTAATGAATGGCCACTACTCACTGGTCAGAAACTCTTTTCTAAGGGCCCCTGTATCAATCCCCGCCTCTCCAAGGAATTTGATCCGCAAGGGATTAATTGGTGTAGCCTTTTTGTTGCGCTTCCATAACGTCAGACCTCTTTCAAACATACTATCTCGAGACACACAGAGCTCAAAGGTCTTGCTGGTATCCACTTTTGATTTGAGCCACATGATCACATCTTCCTCACTGTGAAAAATACCACATCTGAATAACCCTCTCATTGTATACAAATACAGTAAGGTAGAGGTCTCACCAAAATTAAAATTCAACCATTATCTAGTCACCCTTGTGTAGCGTATCTGACCCGAACCAGACAAATTAAAGATTCGATCAGGAGCCTGGTTGAAACATGAGCCGAATTCCACAAAAAGGCAACAGGTTGTTGTAAATCAACTCCTAGCACCACAGTCTGAAGCAAGATAACCAACCAACTCTTTCAGAGAACAGCTTTCAACATTAACACCATTAGAACAATTATTGACAATTTCAATTCAGAGAAGAGATCGTCAAATTTGGGGCAAGTAATCAAGATTGATAGTCAAAGAGATGCACAGCCTGACCATCACATGTAAACCCATGAGAGTAAACAAGATCGTTGGATTGACTTCCCCCACCTAGCAGAACCAGACTGAAATTCCTAAGGGGACCTTTTAACCTCTGGTCTTCACAGAACTTATGTCAGAGAATGGCACAGGAACTGTCGTTAATAGATGTAGTTGCACCAAGATGAACTCAAAAAGACTTATAAATGAATATCAGTCCATTGCTCAACTCCATATCATTTATGAAATCATGTTTCTGATCACTTATTGTGTATGTCTTTTTAATAATTATTTAATAGTTTAAGTATTCATATTCATGTTTAGTATGTGTGTGTTTGAATCTTCTTGCTTGAAACGTTTCTGACCATCAGTTATTTGTCAAATGTATCATATTCTTATCATAGGAATCATGTCCAAAATTATACCCTGCAAGAGCGGAAAAATTCGGACCACGTGATTGATAAGATAACATGATTTATGAATGGGTGGGACAAATATCGCAACACCCCGAGCAAAGACAATATCTAATTGGTCAAGACAACATTTGAGGTGTGGCCAAAAGGCCAGTTTAAATACTCAGGACACCATCAGATTTTGCTTTTAGCCTGATTTTTGCTTTTTAGCTTTGGCATTTCAGCTGCTGCTTTTAGTCATGCTTTGTCATCACTTTTAGCATTCTTCGAGCGCCGTTCCAGCGTGCTTCAGCCTGCACGCCTGCTGCTACTTAGCCACAATGAGAAGAAACACCACCTAGTCTCGACAAACTTTACTTCTGTTCTTTTACTTTAGTTTCTTTTCTTTTTCGTTTGAGAGTTTCGTGTTCTGAGTTAAGTTTTGTAACGCCGTGTCTCCGAGTCTGACCTTGATGGTTGTTCATGTCTATGCAATTTCACGTATTGCTGTAAACTTGGGATTTCACATTTTCATTCTCTTAAACCCATTCTTTCCTAACTTTCTATCTTCCTGCAACTTGTGTGAATGTGTGAGTGCGGGTGCTTATGTGTTAGATTAGTTTATATGTCTTAGATTTATCTAATAAAGGCTCATTCATATTGAAAAGAGAAGTATCTTGTGTTTTGTGCTTACAAGTTATGTCTTAAACTGCCGATCTTGTTACTGTGCTAATTAATAGTGTTTTCACTATACTTTGGATATTAATATCCAGTGCAGATTTGATGTTAAACGGCTCGTTCAGTGAATCGCTGGCCGTCGCAGTGATCAGCCGTGAAACAGTGATTCTGTTCAAATCCCCTTTAAAATCTTAAATGATTCCCTTTGAGCTAAATTGACCTGTTTCCCTTACATTGTGTCCATGGAAAGGCAGGTTAAGGCAGTTCCATTCGCACAAGGGTGTCTAGGTAATGGGTGCATTTTCATTTTGGAGTGAACAATCCCTTACAAGCTACATGAATATAAACGGACTTACCATGAGATATCATCTGTCTCAGGATGGAGTTCCCTCTCAGGTGAGGTTGTGTCCTCAGTTCTATAAGAATAAAGGCATTAATGTATTTACAAATCAAGTCCATATCAGCTATCCCCATATCATTCACAAAAATAATTAAATAATTAAAGCAATACATACAACATCCTGAGTGCACACAGCAAGACACCCCACCCCTCTCCCCGCAGAAGAAGACAGAGCTTGAAGAAATAGGTAACCATTACCTTTGGCCACAATGGCTAGCATGTTCCTCGATAAGCAGGAATGGGAAGGATATGCCACATATAGGACACTGGACATCCCCTTTCTGAATGGACAGAGAGACACCGTATTTATCTCTGTGAAGAAATTCTAGTATCTTGCTACTTACAATCACAGGACAGTTCAGTACAAACAAAAGGAATAAATACAAGGCATTAACATCTCCTACATAGGAGACAACTTTTCAAAAATGGTTAGATATGTAACAGTTACTCCACCTGCTGAGGGCAGTGGTCCTCTTCAGTCGTCTGCACTGGCACTGGAGTTTGCAAAACTTCAGGAAATTGGACATCATCGTCATCATCATCAGAGATAATCTATAAGATTAAAGCACATTTCAAGTTTAAGATATCCATACACAGTTAATTTTAGACATTTAATATCCCAAATTCTAAAAAAAAAGTTCACCTCCAAGTCTGGGCTGGTGTGGCTAGCACATTTACGGTCATGAAGAGCCAACATTTGAAGAGGAATCTCTGCAAAACAGTGCTTGCAGCTGGCCTTGGGCATCAAAGCAAACTCTGGAGCGTTTGCTGGGAGTGGTGAGAGGTCCAACTCATCCTGAAGAAGCACTATGTAAAGAGTGCCTTTCCCACCACCTGAAACTTTCCGGAGCATAGCACCAGTGTAGCCCTCAGCCTCCAAGGGGATTGCGGACATTTTTCTCCTCCCATTTCCACCTGGTAAAATTAAACATGATTGAAAAAATGGATATGTGGAATAACAAATAATATAGCATTTATATAGTGTTCCATCAATAAGAAGTTTGAGGTGCTCAAGACGAGGGGGGTGGCACATCACAACCAATGTGTAGCTCCCACCTGGATGAACGCTCACCACACATCAGCTAGTGACGAGGTGAAGGAGAGGTAATAAGGGAGTTGAGGACCCAGATGTATGTTACCATTCTCTGTTGCATTACCTATTTTACATAAATGAAGTGTCAATTTAAGTATTTTTACATTACCTCCTGCTTTGTAAAGCAGCCACCGGTCCTGCAGCTCCACCATTTTTGGGTAGGTGGCCTGCAATAGCCTTGACAACTACATAATAAATAAAATATTATTTAGACAGCGATTGAATTTAGTTAAACGGTGAGGACATTTTCAATGTCACCCTGAACACAGTGTCCACATTAAAGGGACAAAAATGATATTTACTACTACACAACTACAATGTGATCCCTTCGTTATGCGTTAGATCACGGTCAAGAGAAACCGTCCTCTTTCCCAATCCAACCTGCATGAAGGCCAGTTCATCTGATGGAAGTGGAGTCAGTTCGTCATTGGACGAAAGTAGAAAAATGCTCAAATCAAAAGGTTTCCATTTTTTGTTACTCATTGATGCGAAGCGGCATGATACACTGGTTGATGGCCGTTTTCTACCATTCCGGAACAATCCAGGGAAGGACCTGTATAATTGAAAAAACAACGATTAAAGGTACTTCAGACATTACTAAAAAAAAAACAATAAAAACTGAAAAAAAAAAAATGCCAACATACAAATATATCAAATGAAAGAACAGACCCGCTGATATCAAACAAACAAACAAAATGGGAAATAAAACTTTCATCCTCTCTCTCTCTCTCTCTATATATATATATAACCTCTTAAAATGGCTATTTTATTCAAAAATACAAAATTTTAAGCAAAAAGCTGATCAAATGATCACATTCATCTAAACAAAACAATTGGTTTCACCAACCACTCAAAACCAAAATAAACAGTGTTCCAACCAATCACCGACAGGGGCTCGTGCACGGCTGCACGCGAAGTCGGAGAACACGAGCGCAAAACCTCACAACACCCTCCCCCTGTCTGCGGAGCTAGCGGATTGTTAGGAAAGATTAGATGTATGTGATCATTTATGTTTGGGCCTGAAATCGCTGATACAACCTTTAATTAAATCATTTTTTGCTTCAGTTTGCTAAGCAATTTTGGAATAAAATTAAAAATATTACTAATACATCAAATAAACATTCTGTTAACCAAATTAAAGTTAATAATATAATAATTCATGACTCCTTATCTATTGCGCAAAAATTTAAACAGCATTTTTCTTCAGTTTGGTCTACCTTAGTTTCTGCCTCTTACTTGAATACTGATATTTGTAATGAGACTACATCATGTAATAGTTCTTTTTCATTTGGGAAGATTGCTCCAATTGATGTTCAGAGTGCCATTGATGAATTAAAAGGGACTAGTGGTGAAGGATTAGATGGAATTGAAAATAGGTATCTTAAATTAACTTCACATATTCTTATGTATCCACTAGCTGTTTTATTTAATCTTTCTTTGTCTACATGTGAGTTGCCGGTGATCTGGAAATGTGCACGCATTACTCCGCTTTATAAGGGAGGTGATGTACTTGATATTAATAACTATAGACCAATATCTATTATATGTTCTATATCTAAAGTTTTTGAAAAATTTATTTATAAACAACTTTCAAATTATTTATCTATTAATAATATTCTATCATCATCTCAATCTGGTTTTAGGTCTAATCATTCCACAACTACTGCATTACTTAAGTTTACAAATGATGTGTTTTCAGCCTCAGATAATGGTAAGCTTACAGGTGCTATTTTTCTTGATTTGACTAAAGCTTTTGATTTGGTTGACCGTTATCTGCTTTTAGATAAACTTCATGCTATTGGTTGTTCAAAAAATACTATTTTGTGGTTTAATTCATATCTGCACAACAGGAAACAATGCATTGTTTTAAATGGGAATAAATCTGATTTCCTGATTCAGCAAAGAGGTGTGCCTCAAGGTTCAGTTCTGGGACCACTTCTTTTTTCTATTTATGTAAATAATCTACCATTACTTCTTAAGAACTGTCAGGTGCAACTTTATGCGGACGATACTGTCATATATACATGTAATTCTGATCCTTTACAAATTCAGTTATCTCTTCAATCGGACTTTAATAGTTTACAAGACTGGCTTTTGGCTAATAAATTAGTTCTTAATAAAACCAAGTCATATACTATGATTTTGCAAGTTTACCTAGCATGATGGCTGGTTAGCTTTAGTAGCGATTAGCAAGCAAATAATATAATACACATTCATTCATGAATATGAGTGCTATTTTTTAATGTTTAATCTTCAGTGATACTGAACTTGCTCAGCCAGCTGTGTCATCATCTTACCCAAACATTGGAGTGTCCGTGCTCAACTTAACTAGCCATAAGGCAGAGGCGGCATCTTATGCAGGTGAACCGAACAATGGTGTAATGATTCAGTTCGACTCCCAAGACAAGACGATGCTCACCCGACTGGCCAATAGGAACGTGGCCCCGCCCATGACACAATTCTCACAGTGAAAGCAAAATCCTGACACGAGGGCAAGAAATTGCATCGAGAGCAAAGAAAAGCGTTTCGAGAGAAACACTTTTTTTTTTTTAGAGAAAATATTTTCACACTGATAGCAAAAAATATATATTTGAGAGTTTTTTTCAAAGTATTTTGAGAGAGATTTTTTTTCTCAGAAATAATTTTAAACATTTCAAATTTATATTTTTTATGTTCTATGAGAAAATACTTTCTCTCAAAACTTTTTTTAGTCTCAAATATTATTATTTTTTGCTATTGGTATGAAAATTTTTTGTCTCAAATATTCTTTTTTCTCTCATGAAATGTTTTTTTGCTATCAGTGTGATAACTTTTTCTCTCAAACTTTTTTTTTTCTCTCAGATCTTTTATTTTCTCGCGTGTAATAAAGACACAATTCTAACTCCATACACCTGTCCCCTTTCTCTGGCACCAGTCTTTGGTGCAGATCTTCTAAATTCTCACATTTATGCAGGAGTGCACTTTTCATTACATTTACATTTACATTTACGTTAAGTTTTTACTGCGAATTATATAATAAATAAAAAGAAAACAGATAGAATACAAAAAGATTAGAAAAGCTAGTGTTAGTCATATTTGTGTTTTGATTCACAATATATACTTTGACTTTAGCCTATAAGTTAGTTTTAGAAAATTATGTTATCTGATCTGACATACAGTGTGAAAGCATTTAAAAATTTGGCAGTAAAATTACATAGTTTTGGTCTTGGTTGAGCTTGTGTGTAAAAGAAGTTCAAGCATTTTAAATTTGTGTTAACTGTATGCATTTTGTGTCAAAGCAACAAGAAATGTATTAATCGTATAGTCTACACAGACGGATGTTGGGCTAACTGTGTTAAGAGTTTAGGAAAATTGTTAAAAGTATTGAAAAAATTGTCATAACAATTGTAAAAAAAAAAAACTGTAAACTAAGAGAGATGTTTTTTTTCTAAAACCCTTGTGTTCATCTGATAAATGAAAGTCATATATATATATATATATTGGATGGCATGAGGGTGGAAAGGATAGATCTTCCTTTTAATCCCTTTCCCTGTATTTGTGTGTGTGTTCCACTGTGCTGCATTTTAAATGTTGTTGCACTAGTATGTGTATGTGTTTGACCTGTGCATTTTGTTTAGTTTTTTCCCTATAACAAAACTTCCACATATCTATTAGAAAAAAAAAATACTTCTAATTTTTTAAATACTTGAGTACAATTTAAAGTTGTACTTTTTTACTTTTACTCAAGTATGTTGTTGGCCAGATACTTGTACTTTTAATTGAGTAAAGTTTTTGAGTACTTTTGACACCTCTGCCTTAAATACAGAAATCATTTGGGAAAACAGACACAAAAAATGTATATAAAACCATCCTGAACTTCTGGCTGCAGACAATACTTACATAAAAAAAAACAATAATCAACATCATCAGCATTAATGTAGTATCTACAGCATTATTTTATTGAATGCTGTCGACAGCAAATTATTATAACGCGAGAGTGCATCAGATGCACAAGCAATGAATCTATCAGCTTACATGCAGAATCTCAATCCATTCTCTCGCACAAAACTGGACTCACAGAAATTGCATGTGTGCACTCACACTTTGACCTGCATGTGCACTCAAGAATCTCTGTGTACTTTTTCACTAGAATTGTTTTCTCTCCTGGATTTAATGCTGCAAGAACTACAACATTAGAGCGTGGGCACCCACAGACAGAAACATTAATCCGCACATATGCAAACGAGTGTAATTCAATATTTACATAGCCTATATAACAGTAGTACATTTGTCTAACAACATTAGTTCTAAAGAAGAAGAAAGGGCCACAAACTGATACTGTGCATCACTGTTCATTAGTAGTTACTTAATAGTTAGTCCTCGTGAAGCTGAATTAGTAGTTACTTAATAGTTGCTCTTCAGGAGGCATGACTGAATTGAATAGTTACTTATTAACTAATTGTTACTTAGCACAATTAAAAAATTCTGTTACATATTGATTAGTTAACACGCATTCCTTAGAAGTTAATATTAGTGACTTGAGTGTTAATGAAGAATTATTCATTAGTTCTGCAGTAACTCCTTATAAGTTATGCAATAATAATTTTCTACCACATGCCAGTGCCTGGGCCTTTATTTACAGACAGCCCACCAGTAAGAAAGTTAATAACATTAGGATGAACAGAATCGACAGCAGTGTGCTCGTTTTTGCTGAGATCAGGACCGGTGCAGAACTCATTCGACACGGGCTTGAGGAAGTTGAAGCAGTCGCTGGTTTGCTTGCAGTGCGGTGGGCCCCAGTAATACAGACCGTTTTTGAAGTTGGGATCCAGGCTGTGTTCTTTAGGATCCGAGTGTTCATACATGCTCCTTGTTTTAATGTAAGTGCCTTTTTCTTGAAAGATGATGTAAAAATAGCCAACAGATGCGAAGTAGTGGTCTCCGCCCCGACATTTGTGATGAAGGCTGAAAACTATAGCATCCTTGTCTGTTGACAGGTTTGTGACTCTGCGGCAGGAATCGCCCATGATGATGTGAAAATAGCTGTCTCCACCAATGTAATGGTCTCCATTTTGGCAGGCAGGGTGCAGACTGAAAATAGAGATATTTGAACCTTTATTTAAATCACTTGTCTGCATATAGCGGCCGAGGTCAGAGCGGATTATGTAATAGTAGTTGTTAAATGCACAGATATCAGTGCCTTTTGCTTTGCTCTTGGGAATAATGCCGCTCATCGTGACTGAACCTGCAACACAGAAGTCAAACATTCAATCAACTGCACATACCCCATGGGATGCTGTTATTTTAGTCCTTCCTTAGATTGAGCTTAATGATTACTGAAGGGAGATAATCAAAATACCTGGTCACTTCAATAAATGTATATAGAGTTTGGTTCCAAAATGCAATAAATCCATTTTGATCAATTTGAGTAACAATTTGTTTTGTTTTTTATTAAGAAAGAGGCCAGATGAAAACCACTATTTTCTGTTTCAAACTTTCACATAGCATCTTTAGGTTATAATAACATTGAAAATCAAAATCTGTATTTGAATTTTTAAAGATTTATTATAAAAAAAATTTTTTTCATTGAATAAATACAAAAGTTATTTTTCATATTGAAACGACATACACAACATAGTAAGATGATCCACATATGACAGGCTCTGAACTGGTCAATACTAATCTTATATACAGGCACTGGACTAAAAATACATTCATCAGTCATCGGCCCCAAAATGAATACAACGGGTCATCTTGTTAATGCTATAAATTCATTACAGCAATAAAAGAAAATTAATCATAAACATACATGAACAATAACTTCACATTAAACCACAGAAATTCCAAAATGATATTTCCCTTCCATTCAACTAGCTACCATTTAGTTGACTAGTGCTATACGCTGTATTAACAAAAGCATTAATAAAAACACTTACACTGACAAGATACGCAATATTGTGTTCTTAATAGAATACGACTCATCTGACCCAAGGTTGTGGGTTCGATTCCCAGGGAACGCATGTTAGGTAAAAAATGTTAGCCTGAATGCACTGTAAGTCGCTTTGGATAAAAGCGTCTGCTAAATGCATACATTTAAATTTAATTTAATTTAATCTGATAACATGAACGCTATATTGCATAACTTTTCAGTGATCTATGGCTCTGTGTATTAAATGCATCTAAATATTTTCCATCTGAAAGCATGTGATGGAGATTTACCATTTACATTTACATTTAGTCATTTAGCAGATGCTTTTATCCAAAGCAGCTAAAAAATGAGGACAATGGAAGCAAACAAAAGAGCAATGATATACAAGTGCTATAACAAGTCTCAGTTAGCTTAAATGCAGATAATGTAGCAAGGGCTTTTAAATAATATAATAAATAAAAAAAGAAAACAGATTGAATAGAAAAACAATAGAGCAAGCTAGTGTTAGAGGTCTTTTATGCTTATGTTAATTGTATAATAAATGAAAAGGAAACAAAATACAAAAAGATTAGAAAGCTAGTTAGTTGTTTTTTTAAGAAAACAAGCAGCAAATGAATATATATATATATATATATATATATATATATATATATATATATATATATATATATATGAATAGAATTAGAGACTTTCAGTTTGACGAACCAGGAGATGGCAACTTAGAGACCGTGCTCCCAATTTCGGACAAAGTTACCCACTACAACCCGGATATTTAGCAACAAACTTAGTTTTCAGTTTGATTTAAGACAGTGGGTCTTGAGAATGCCCAGAGGGAAAAATAAAAAGTCAATACAGACGGAGTTATTCGACGTCGAAGGAGCTAGCCAAACGTCCTCGGCCTAGCAGCATAATGGAGGACGATGATGACACGCAAACGCAACTCGGAGCGGGTCAAAAAGAGACCGGGGACTTTGGCCTCATACTTAAATAGCTGAGAGAGTTCAGAAAAGACAGCAATCAGCAGCTGAATGCGATTCGGGAAGAAATTAATAAATCCAATACTAGGATTGAAGAGGTGGAGAGGAGGATTGACGCGACTGAAACACGGCTAAAAGTGGCGGAAGATACCGTGCAGGAGCTGCTACACCATCAGATACACCTAGATGCTAATCTGACTGATTTAGAGGGCTGCTCCAGACGAGAAAATATCAGAATTCACAGCGTTAAAGAGGGAGCGGAGGAACATTCCCCATCGATGGTGATGTATGTGGAGCGATTGCTGCGGGAGGGCTTCCGGCTACATTTGAACTTCGAGTGGAAAGAGCTCACTGCTCCTTGATGCCGAGACCGCCCGGAAATGGTTGTGACTGTCCAGATTGCATGGAATGGTGTGCTTTGATTGGTTGAGCGGATATATCGCATTCTGCAAAGAAAGGAGACTGGCGTTTGTCGTGGTTTGGAAAATATACATATACATATGTGTGTGTGCGCATATATATATATAAATATATAATATATTTTTTTTATTAATTTATTTTTGTATATTTATCAGACTTGAATGTTTCAGATTATCAATATAATTTTACTATTACACAATACAAAATACAAAAATCAGTTTTGAAAATGATTTCATTCATAAAGCAAAAAAAGCTGTCCAAACCTACATGGCCTTACGTGAAAAAGTAATTGCCCCCGAAATCTAATAACTCGTGCCACCCTTTGCAGCAACAACTGTAATCAAGCGTTTACGATAACCAGGGCTGGGGATTAACGAAATACATGTAAAGGCATTACGTATTTAAAATACAAAATATGATTAACTGTATTTTGTTATAGTTACATTTGAAATGAGGGGTAATCAGATTACAGTTACATACGAAAAGTATTTTAGATTACCAAAGTGATTACTTTTAATTCTAATGTAATTTCTTAATTTAATATTTAAGAAACAGTTTTGGGGATTTTAACCAATAAGCCAACTTCTCAGTTGAAAAAAAAAAAAACCTGTTTGCAGCAGCCTGTTCATTTAGCAACTCGTAGTGAGTGTGCATACATGCTCATCATCACGACACAAAAATTACCCTAGAATTCACACTTTGCATTCAGTTAACAGATCCATACAAATCATGCATGAAATAAAAGTTTATAAAGTCAAACGATAGCTTTATGTGCCTTGCAGATGAACTTGGAGTCTTTATTCATTCGAAATGTTCAAGTATAGATCATCTTTGGAGCGGTAATTCGAGTTCATGATCCGATTCGTGAACAGATGATTCTTTGAGTCAATTTTTTTAAATAATCATTTATTTTGTTTAACGAAACCAGTGTGGAAACAAGTGGTTCACAAACTGGATAGATCTGAGGTGTGTTTCCCAAAAGCATCGTTAGTGAACTGTGGTTGTTAAATACTGTACTATAATGACATTACTTGCGACCGTGGGAAACGAGTCCTGTCAATTTTTACTCAGCTATTCTTTTGATCTAATTGCTTCTCAATAGAGAGAATTATCATCACTTAAAGTTTGGTCCATTCATTTAACAAATCTACTGTATATCTTGGACAACTGTGCCAGTTGTTTTGTCTACTTTTATTATGTGTTTGGTGTGTCTGGATTCGTTTTGAAGAATGCAGCATAAAACAGTACAGAGTCCAATTCATTGTATTCAAATTGAATTTATATTGATTGGAAGATTTAAATGACAAAAAAAAATGTTGTTCATAGAAATTCTGTGGAAAACTGATGTTGTTAAAAATAAAAAACAAAGAAAACACAAATCTTATGACTGGTAGATGTCACTTTTATTTAGAGTTTGAAAGCATAAAACAACACATCAAGTTAATATGTTCCTTGTGTGTTTCATAGCTTAAAGGGGTCAAATGATTTTGTGTAATTAAATGTGTTTATGCGGTTTAAGGTAAAAAATTTTTAAAAAAATAAAAACATTTTCCACATAATATAAATTATTGTTTGTCCTCTATGCCCCGCCTTCTGAAACGCATGTTTTTTTGACAAATCTCATCGGTCTGAAAAGCGTGGTGTGTTCTGATTGGCCAGCTATCCAGTGCGTTGTGATTGGCCGAACGTTTCAAGAAATGTTATGTCCCTCAACATATACTGTTATGGTGTGTCCCGGTCAGAACACCAGCATGACAGGACAAAAACAATAAAACCCATTACAAACAATGCAGATGTTGCCTCCAGTGGGAACATAATTACTGATTTTAATGACAACCTACTTACATACCGTGTGTCAGAAGTGCCAGACTGTCCTTGCAAAGAGTGAGGAATAGCTGGCGGCTTGAGTGAGCGGCAGCCAGCAGCTATAACGAGGACGGCCGGTGGATGCGATGAAGTAGTGGCCAGGGGTTGCGGCAACCACATGTGACGACCCCGGACTGGACTCGTCTTCGCCCACGGTGAGCGAAGTTGATGTATTTTCTCAGCGACCAGCACAGATATTGTGCTCTTTTGGAAGGCCAAACAAAGTAGTTTCACTTTCACAATGAAACACAGCTTCTCTAGAAATGGCGCCGGTGGCAACAGCAAGAATAAAAGGTACGCCTTCTTTCTTTGCGTGAACATTTGGGCAGAATTCTGCAAATCTTCTCAAATCGTGGGGAAGTCATGGCTTAGTGGTTAGAGAGTTTGACTCCTAACCCTAAGGTTGTGGGTTTGAGTCTTTGACCGACAATACCACGATACCTTTAGCAAGGCACTGAACCCCCAACTGCTCCCCGGGCGCCGCAGCATGACACGCATGGGTGTGTGTTCGCTGTGTGTGTGTGCACTTTGGATGGGTTAAATGCAAAGCATGAATTCTGAGTATGGGTCACCATACTTGGCTGTATGTCACTTTTACTTCACTTTCTTCACCTTGTGGGGGCGTGTTAGAATGAGCCATTTAGGGGGGTCTGGACAAGTCTTAACTTTCATAAAGAATATCTCTTTGGATTTGATACTTTAGTCTTTGCAACTTTACAGATCTTCTTTATGCACCAAGAGCATTTAACACTCCAAAGAGAAACGACATTTTTAAATCGCATCATATGACCCCTTTAAGTATTTCAATGTATTCTAAAGTATTTAGATTAAGTTACTAAACCTGAGTAATGTAATGAAATACATTACTGATTACTTTTTAAAGCTGGTATTTTGTAATCTGTAGTGAAATACATTTTTAAGAGTAACCTTCCCAGCCCTGGCGATAACTGGCAATGAGTCTTTCACACCACTGTGGAATAAGTTTGGCCCACTCTTCTTTGCAGAATTGTTTTAATTCAGCCACATTGGAGGGTTTTCTAGCATGAATGGACTGTTTAAGGTCATGGCACAGCATTTCAATCAGATTTTAATCTTGACTTTGACTTGGCCACTCCAAAGCCTTCATTTCTTGAGCTGTTCAGAGGTGGACTTGCTGGTGTATTTGGGATCATTGTCCTACTGCATTACCCAAGTGTGTTAGAGCTTGAGATCACAAACTGACGGCCAGACATTCTCCTTCAGGATTTTGTGATAGAGTGCAGAATTCATGCTTCCTTCAATTATGGCAAGTCATCCAGATCCTGAAGTTGCAAAGCATCCCCAGACCATCACACAACCACCATGTTTGACTGTTGCTATGATGTTCTCTTGATGAAATGCTGTGTTGGTTGTATGCCAGATGTAATGGGGAAAACCACCTTTTAAAAATTTCAACTTTTGTCTCATCAGTCCATAGAATATTTGTTTTGTTTTTTTTTGGTCAGCAGTGGCTTTTGCCTTGGAACTCTCCCATTGATGCAGTTTTTGCCCTGTCTCTTTCTTATTGCTGAATCATGAACACTGACCTTAATTGAGGCAAGTGAGGCCTGCAGTTCTGTAGATGTTGTTCTGGGTTCTTTAATGACCTCCTGGATAAGTCATCCTTGTGCTCTTGGAGTAATTTTGGTAGGTCGGCCACTCCTGGGAAGGTTCACCACTGTTCCAATGTTTCTCTATTTGTTGATAATGGCTCTGACTGTAGTTTGCTGGAGTCCCAAAGCCTAAGAAATGTCTTTATAACCCTTTCCAGACTGATACATGTCCACTATTTTGTTTCTCATTTGTTCTTGAATTTCTTTAGATCCAAGGTGAAAAAATGGTTACAAAAATGAAAAATGGTTATAAACAACTGAAAATTCTGAAGATGAAAATTTATTACTAAAATATTTAATAAGACACTTCTAAAAAAAGTTGGGGCGGAAAATGTTGTGTAATATGTTATATCCACAACGACGACATCGTTTTCCTGGGATAACATCGTTTTCCCAGCGACGACATCGTTTTGGGAAGCTCGTCGACCTGGTGACGATATCGTCCCCGCCTATGTGACGGTTTTTAAGGTCAAGTAATGATCTTCAATATTATCTGTATGTATATATAGTTCTAATACCTCCCAAAGGGTATAAGAAAAATATTAAATTGAGCTTGTATATTTGAAAAATATGAAATAGGTGTATAAACATATGTGTGTGTTCATGTATTATATCTTAAAGCTCCCCGATATAGGTTTCCTACATCCCAAAGCTCTTCCGGTAAAATACAAATGGATCAATATGTGTGAGTATATAAAGTTTGGTGTATTATTTTAATGAGTTAATCAAATAGAGTCATAAGAGACAAGAGACACACCGAACGTAAACCAATCTCGACCCAAGGCTATCCAAAAGCTCAGAGGCAGTGGCACCGGCTTGGTTAGGGGAATGTAATAAATGAAGTGATTGCTATTTTTGTATGTTTGATTTATTTTGTTCTAGGGGTCAACCACCGATGGCCTTACTAAAGAGGGTTGTAAATGGTCGGGGTGCACTGCAAAGGGCTGTCCAGACCGGATTTACATGTAAGTGGGGTAGGTTTTAGTGCGGTAGATGATGTAGGGTTATAAGAAGTAGGGCTTTATGCCCCAGGTGTATTTTATGAGGGGTTACTGAAGGGTAGGTGTTAGCGGTGAGGTGTGGGTAGCCGTTCAAATAAGTTTTTTTTGGCCTAAACCACTAACCCAAAAATAAGGGAAGAGCAAATGGGGAGAAAGATTTAAGCCTCATTGAGGCCTCTCGGGTAGACTGTGTCCAGAATCTTAATCCAGATGCTCTCAGCCCTGAGTCTCTCCGTTAGAGACCATGCTGGATTCGATTGGAGACAAGTGACCTTGAATGAAGACAGACCATGGGTCAGGAAATGTTGAACTAGATGTCATCGCTTATCAGTTTTGTGTAAAATATTGTGTGCATGCTGATAAGCTCTGACCCTCAGTTCGTTTTTCATCTTACCCACATATTGTCTGGGACATCTTACATAGAAGGCCAGATAAATACAATTAATGGATTCGTGTGTCAGAGGTCGAGGGATTTTAAAGATTTTTTTATTTGATCTCCTCATCACCCATTTTGTTTGTACGAAATACTTACAATGACCCACACGGCCCATAGGGACCGCTGTACGTAACTTACTGTATATAAGAATGTTATGTAAGTTCTCGTTGTGTTTGTACGCCGCAATGGGCCTATGATGTTGCAGGAAGTTAGTTGGTACGAGGAACTTCAAAAAGTTTTCCTTAATGGCCGAATTAAGAGAAATGCATTGTTTAGAGTAAAGGGCAGTGAGTGGAATGATTTTGTCTCTGCTTTGCCCTTCGGCTCCGGTTGGATCCTTTGGCTTATCAAATCTTTTCAATATGTTTCTCAGTAATGATCTGCCGTAACCAAACCTGCTGAGAGCCCTGAAGAGGATGTTCATGGCCTCCAAAAAGGATGATGGCTGCGAGCAGATTCAGAATCTGAGGAGTTGTGATTTGATGATTCCTTTAAAGGTGTGTTTTGGGTGAAAACTGTTTCTGTGTAGTAGTGAATGCATGTCTGTGTCTTTGAAGTAAACCTTGAAGTCTAACTGTCCTGATTCTTCAAATTTGGCTCCCTTGTATGAGACGACATCCAAAAAGTTGACCTCTGACCTGTCCATACTGTATTTAACCTTGATGGATTCCTGATGTGAATTCAGGTGGGCGATAAAGGCGAGGAATTCGTCCTCCGAATGGGTCCAGACACCCCAGATATCATCCAAGAACCCGAAATATGTGAAGGGTTCTATGGCAGAAGCTGCAAGAGCCGTCTGCTCCCAGTCTGCCATAAAAATGTTCGCATACGATGGGGCAAACTTCTTGCCCATAGCTGTTCCCTTCACCTGTAAGTAAAATTTTGAATCGAACTCAAAGTTGTTTCGGGTCAAATTGATTTCTAAGAGTTTCAACAGGTGCTCATCCGGTCTGAGTGGATCAGGGTATTTTGACATTAATTTTTTAACTGCTTTTAAGCTGGTTGGGGTATCAATATTGGTGTACAAGCTATCAATGTCAATTGTAAATAGAAATGAATTTTCAGGGATTTTGAGTTTGCTAATTTTCAAAATGAAATTGTATGTGTCTTTCAGGTAACTTGGTTGTCTGGTGGAAAGAGGACTGAGGAAGTGCTCTATGTACTCAGCCATGAAGTACGTCTCGCTGTTGCTTTCGGACATGATGGGACTGCCTGTTGGGACCTCAAAAGGTACGCTCCACTTTTCTGGCTGTTTATGGATTTTTGGCAACAGGTAAAATCTCCTGGCTCGGGGTGGCCCTTCACCCGTGAGGTACTCTTTTTGTTTTGCACTGATAATTTTCCTGGAACACATGTCCTCTAAAATTTCCTGGTCTTCATTAACAGTGTCGGTGTAAATGGGCCCTTCGAGTGGACGATAATGTTCTGTGACAGAAAGTTGTCTCAGTTCTTCCCCAAGGTATTGTGCTCTGTCTTAAATAGCCGTAGCATTACCCTTATCGGCTGGCTTGATTACTATCTCCGTGTTGTGATATAATTCTTTAAGGGCTTTTCTTTAGCCCGGGGTCAAATTGGGGGTCATACCCAAATCGAGGGGTGTAACTTTTTGAAGGCAAAATTGTCAGCTAGATAACGCGGGCTCCCAATCAGAGGGGTGAGTGAACGGTACTTTGGTTCTTTGGTTTTTCTTGCCCTCAAAATATGTTTCTAGCTTGAGTCTGTGGTGGTATGCCTGCATGTCTGCTAACAATTCTTTTTTTCTGCAGCTCGATGGGGTGGGGATGTAGGAGAGGCCCCTTCTAAGGACTGAGGTTTGGTCATCCGTTAACACAAAAGACTTTGACAGGTTAATAATAAGCTTGTGAGAACCACATTTTGGGTTATCAGGGTTTACAAGTTTAAATGCGAAGTCCAATATGCGAGGAGAGCTTTTGTCGTGGCAGGTCTCCAATGGACCCCCTCTTTTTCCACATGAAAATGTGTGGAAGCCAGCAGAGGGATAAAGTTCATGTTCTTTTTAATGAAACTGTTCATGTGCTCTAACATGTCCAGCTCTGTCTGTGGCAGTGCTCTTGAGAAATTAATTAGAGGGACGATTATTTCTGTCTGTGGTAGGATCCTTTTCACTGTCCTTTAGGTCTTCTGAATTTCCGTTATGGCTGTTCTTCTGTATCTCTGTTTGCGATTGTTAATGCCAAATGACAGCACGACTTTCTCTGGTACCCTGGCCAATGTGGCCTTTTCTAAAAGATTGCACGCATGCTGGAACTTAGCACCAGGGAAACTGTCCACTTGGAAATCGGGTTCCTCATAGCGAGGAAGTCTAGATAGGTTTGAGTCCCCAATGATGACTATTCTCTTTTTTATGGTGAGGCTCCAATCTACCAGTTTTTTTGTTGTGTTAATGTGGCGTAATGGGCTATTAAGAGAATCGGAAGGTGGGCTTTCAATCATTTGTGGTTCATTTCTGTCAGTTTCTGTTGACAGTCTGGATGTGTTTATGTTTGTGTTTTCCCCAGGAGCAAGAACCTCAGGAGGTGGTGTGGGCCTTGAAACGCTGCGGTCACCCTGTTCAACTCCCATGTCTCCAACTGGTCGTTGGACTCACGGATCTGAATTCACCTTAAACCATAGCTTCATAGGTTTTTTGCTCTAATTTATTTTTGGTTTTGTGTTGGTATTGGTATATTTGCATGCTCGTGATAGAAATCGTTCCCTTGACGTGATTGGTTATTGGATTGTGACGTAGCAAACTGAGGGCTGTTTCAAACCACATTTCTGGGACTGCAATTGGGAATTGTGCTGCAGTTCTATGGATGTTTTGCCCTCCAGGTCTTCGAGCCAGTCACGTGACTAAAAGCTATCTATTAGTTGTTCACGTTCATTGAAAACGTCCCTACAAATGGCGTCCCCTTTCCAAAGTGCCCTTCAGGAGCACAAAAAAGCTGTTTGGAATTCGCCCTTTCACTGCTAGAATCACCCCAGATATAGTGTGTAGCCCGAGCTCGGCTGCCTCAGACTTGGCATCGTTGAGTGTGTCCTGGCCAAGTGTGGCCCGCAGCTCGATCTCACGCATGTGTTTGTGATGCAGCTGTAAAGCACTGGCTGAGTCTGGCTGAAGAGTCCAGGCCACTTCTGGAAATGACTCGGCTCGGTTCAGTCATTGATAGTTACATTAATATAGCAATAATTAACATAAAACTGTTTTAAACTTGACTTAAGACCTTTACAGTATCTTATATTGTTAACTACACATTTGTCCTGAATTTGAATTTGAAAAACAGAATATCTGCCATCAAATTTAAAAACAAACCAAAAACAATATTAAAAGTGCTTTATCCACCTTTTTCCTCAATGCAGAAGTGAGTCTATGGGTGAGACTTCCGTTTCATTAGCCGCTATAGGTAAATAACGAGGAGAATAACAATGTGCAGTAAACGGTAAAACTGTTTGCAGAACAAACAAGTGTGTTCTTAATTAAGATAACAAATTAAAATAATATGATGGGACACATCAATTGTCAATATCAAGCAGCAAAACAAACTGTTTTGTACATCTAAAAATAGCTGGACGCAAGTGAGACCGGAAGCTACACCCATACTTAATGAAAACTTTAATGTAATTTAGGCCGTTGAAACACAAACAGCAGAGCTATATGCGCGCGCTTTTTTGTCGCTTTATTGGCTTTGAACGATTGTATAAACACTTATATGCGTCCAAATGCAAGTATCCTCATAAACACAGTCATTTAGGTTTTAAATGATTGTAAACAGTTGCGAGAGAAAGTGTCCTGTCTGCCATTCATGAAAATCTCTCACTGCTCTTGACTAAATCACTTTTGTAACTATAATAATAATAAAATAAATTAATAATGCTTATGATTATGCATATATATATATATATATATATATATATATATATATATATATATATATATATATATATATAATGTATTTCTTATTTATTGTAGTTTTTGTCCTATTGCTTTTAATTAGTTTCTTGTTCTTGTTTCATTTCTCATTATCTCCAGTGAGCTTGAGTTTTTTTTTATTATTATTATTTTCTTGTATTAGTTTGATATTGACATTGGTGACAAGGATAATGAAAATTCTATGGTATCAAATTTTAATATCATAAACCTCATTAAAAGAAAAATAACTATATCAAGATATATATCGTTATTGAGATATACAATTTATCGTGATATAAGATTTTGGTCATATCGCCCACCCCTACAGTCCACCGACAAACAGATGAGGAAGAGGAGGATGATGGCGGTCCAGCATATATAAATTTAGAAAGGTTTGTTTCTATTTTTAGCTTCCACATTCTTATTTTTGTAAATGCAGTTGAAATAAGCAAGCATTGTTTTTCCCATATTTCTTAAATTAGGTAAGAGTGAAGATTTGTTATGTGTATAAGGTCATTGTTTTCAAATAACCTCAACTAAATACATAAGCTAGTTTCAGTTATTTTTATGATGAGAATGTATTGCAGTCATATATGCATCAGTATGTCTGAGATCATCTGCAATAGCTCAGTTCTACTTTTACAGCTGCTAAATGTAAGCAGACTGTACATGTACAGATGCCAAAATACATGTGACTACAACACAAACACAGCATCACAGTTCATCACTTATGTTGCTACTTTAATTGCTTCTTCACTCAGGATGTAGAAACACACAGGAGTAACTGATTATTTCTCTTAACATGCTACACATTTCTTTTAATATTTCTATGTTTTGTTGTAACCAACAGAAGCTGAAGGAATGGCAGACGTTACTCAGACACCTGTGAACACTGAGCAGTGCTTTGAGTCCAAGACAGTGAAATCATCTTTATTATACTTCTGACTGAACTAGCAAGGCGCATTAGAGCCAATGAGAAAGTAAGTTCAAGTAAAATGTCTGCATTGACCATTTCACCGTGTTATTTTCTGCAGTAACTGTGGGGTATATTTACTGAAGAGACCTGACCAACAGCATTTTTTATAGCTCATCCGTTTAAATTATATTAAGCCTTAAAGTTCTGCATAATTAAGGGCGTGGCCACTTGAGTGACAGGTGGATTGCCGCTGCTGACACTGCCATCGCGCTAGGAGGGCGTGGCTTCAGCAACCAGCTCACGCCTTTTTACCCATTTTTGATTGTCCGGTGGTGACGCGCGGCCAAGATGACGACGGCTCGCTCTGCACACTTTGAGCTTCAAAAACACTCTTCAGGAGTCTACGAGTGACGCTACGGACGCTACGGACACTATGTCCATGTTTTTATACAGTCAGTGATGGTACACCATTAAAGGGGAAGCGATACATGATAGTAGATCATGGACTTGTGAAGCAACAAAACAAGTCAAGTAGGGCTCGCTGCAGCCTGCGGTGGACATCCAACCCCGCCCACATCCAAGTGTGACGTCAGAAGTCACGCCTATCCCCGACACAACCCCACCCACGTCGAGTGTGACGTAAACGAAAGCCACGCCCATATCAAATACGACACCTCATGTGATTTCCCCATCCCCGTACCGGGAAACCCGGAAGTATGTTGAAGCAATTTATGGAAGTTTATGGGATCTAAATAAAATAATATTGTCCTTCGTTTTACTAATACACGTTTTCTTATTTTTGTAAAGGATGTCTAGGCTAAAATGGCACAACTTAAATCTAATATATATTTAATATGTCTAATATACGGAGCTGATTTCGTCATCATAACAGCTCCTAAAACGCTTATGATGATTAAAGTAGGCTAATTGTCAATTAAAACTTTTAAACCTTACCTTGTTCATTTATGTAATGAGATAAATTCACTTTTATTAAAAAACGATTTTGACCTACCCAAGGCAAAATTTAAATGCATCAAATTTAAAGGGGACAATTAGATTTTGGTATTGTAAAAGTATGCAAAATTATTGTAAAAGTTGGTATTGTATAATTGTCATTTAATTTTCTAGAGATTTATTCCACTTATCATAAAGTGTTAACATTTGAATGATAGAATCAACAGTTCCCCATATGCAGTAGGCTACACATACTTAGGCTGAATAAAGATTGTATTGATAGATTATATAAGTAACATGACATTGACCTTCAGGCCTTGTTCATCACAACTTGATATGAAACATGTCCAGGTCCTCCACATACTTAAAGATGCATGTGCATAATTTCAACTTCACACAGGCACGTTATTGCTTAGCTAGCAACAAATATACTTATATGTGTGTGTGCATATGCGTGCATGTGTGAGCGCGTGTGTGTGTGCGCATATGCGTGCGTGTGTATGTGTGTGTGTGTGCATATGCGTGCGTGCGTGTGTGTGTGTGTGTGCATATGCGTGTGTTGGTGGGGGGGGTGAGATGAGTGTTTTTATGTTGGGGGGGTCTATCTAGCCACACATGTATGTATATATTTATGTATTCGTGGCATGCATGCGTACACACACACACACAAATACATACATATATACATACATACATGTGTAGATAGATAGAGAGACAGATAGATAGATAGATAGATAGATAGATAGATAGATAGATAGAAGGCACAAGTCTTACAACATAAAATCAATTATGAATCAATGTGCAATATTTTTTTATACCCCCCCCCCACATAACACTCATCTCACGCATTCAGACACACACACTTCATCCCTCTCACACATATGTACTTACCACCCCCCCCACCACCACCACCATCACCACCACACACACACACACACACACACGACATCTTTAATGATATACTCTGATCACAGTACCCATGCACAGTAACTTGGTTGGGCAACCGCATCATTTCATTATGTCTTGCTGGATAACTCTGTGTATGTCACAAATTATCTTTGTATTCTTCTATATTAATGAAAAGATCACATAATGTTTGTTTGTCATGTTTTACAGCATTCTACACATTTTCAGTCCAAGCCTGATGCAGAGCAGTTCTCCTGGGTTTAGGGGTCCCTGCTGCAGTTTCACCAGTAAAGAAAATTACTTGTTACAGTTCACTTGAAGGACCACATAAGCCATGCAGTGGTGCATGGAGGTATGGTGAGAGCATTTCTTTAGATACTGATTGATTTTTTGTGGTTTAAAATCATAAATATGTTTATGTAGAATGATGAGGTAAATAATTTTTAGTGGACACATATACCCCCAACACGTATGTATTCTCTATTTTTAACAGGAGCGCCAAGAGGACATAAAGTGGAAGTTTGTAAGGGACATTGGTCCAGCGTGGTACAGAGTCATCGTGGGTTATTCTGTGGGGAGGTGACAGGGCCTGCCGTTCTCCAGATGGACAGTAAAAATCAACAGAATGCCATCAAAGACTACCTGGAGGGAGAATCGGAGGATATATTGAAGCAAGGAATCTCTCTGTGTAGTCTATGTATGTATGTGTGTGTACTGCATGTCAAGAACTGTTTATCTGATCATTCAGCTGCTCAGACTTTATAATATCATACCTTTTGTTAAACACAACCAGTCAAAAGTTTTTGAACAGTGAGATTTTTTAATGTTTTTAAAGAAATATCTTCTGCTCATCAAGCCTGCATTTATTTAATCCGAAGTACAGCAAAAACAGTCCAATTGTAAAATATTTGTATAATATTTTTGCTATTTAAAATAACAATTTTCTATATTTCTATTAAAATGAAATTTATTCCTGTGATTTCAAAGGTGACTTACTCCAGTCACATGATCCTTCAGAAATCATTCTAATATGCTGATTTGATGCTCAAAAAACATTTTATTATTATTATGTTAATACACTGAAGACTGGAGTAATGATGCAGAAAATTCAGCTTTGATCACAGGAATAAACTGCATTTTAAAATACATTCAAATAGAAAGCAGTTCTTTTAAATTGTAAAAATATTTCACATTACTGTTTTTGCTGTGTTTTGGATCAAATAAATGCTGGCTTGGTGAGCAGAAGAGACTTTAAAAAATAATATAAATCTTACTGTTCAAAAACTTTTGACTGGTGGTGTATATTATTTTTTTTGTAAAATTGTACATGTAATTATTTTTGTAAAATAATAAATATAAAAATGCCCAATGAAACAATGGATGCCTTTTTCATTCATCTTTAAGTATGTGGAGGACCTGGACATGTTTCATATCAAGTTGTGATGAACAAGGCCTGAAGGTCAATGTCATGTTACTTATATAATCTATCAATACAATCTTTATTCAGCCTAAGTATGTGTAGCCTACTGCATATGGGGAACTGTTGATTCTATCATTCAAATGTTAACACTTTATGATAAGTGGAATAAATCTTTAGAAAATTAAATGGCAATTATACAATACCAACTTTTACAATAATTTAGCATACTTTTACAATACCAAAATCTAATTGTCCCCTTTAAATTTGATGCATTTCAATTTTGCCTTGGGTAGGTCAAAATCGATCTTAAATGTGAATTTATCTCATTACATAAATGAACAAGGTAAGGTTTAAAAGTTTTAATTGACAATTAGCCTACTTTAATCAACATAAGCATTTTAGGAGCTGTTATGATGACGAAATCAGCTCCGTATATTAGACATATTAAATATATATTAGATTTAAGTTGTGCCATTTTAGCCTAGACATCCTTTACAAAAATAAAAAAAGTTTATTAGTAAAACGAAGGACAATATTATTTTATTTAGATCCCATAAACTTCCATAAATTGCTTCAACGTACTTCCGGGTTTTACTTGAACTTACTTTCTCATTGTCTCTAATGCTCTTTGCTAGTTCAGTCAGAAGTATAATAAAGATGATTTCACTGTCTTGGACTCAAAGCACTGCTCAGTGTTCACAGGTGTCTGAGTAACGTCTGCCATTCCTTCAACGATGACACTTCTCTTACTACAAAACATAGAAATATTAAAAGAAATGTGTAGCATATTAAGAGAAATAATCAGTTACTCCTGTGTGTTTCTACATCCTGAGTGAAGAAGCAATTAAAGTAGCAACATAAGTGAAGAACTGTCATGCTGTGTTTGTGTTGTAGTCACATGTGTTTTGGCAGAGATGAGCATCTGTACATGTACAGTCTGCTTACATTTAGAATCTGTAAAAGTAGAACTGAGCTATTGCAGATGATCTCAGACATACTGATGCATATATGACTGCAATACATTCTCATCATAAAAATAACTGAAACTAGCTTATGTATTTAGTTGAGGTTATTTGAAAACAATGACCTTATACACATAACAAATCTTCACTCTTACCTAATTTAAGAAATATGGGAAACATTTCAACTGCATTTACAAAAATAAGAATTTGGAAGCTAAAAATAGAAACAAACCTTTCTAAATTTATATATGCTGGACCGCCATCATCCTCCTCTTCCTCATCTGTTTGTCGGTGGACTGTAGGGGTGGGCGATATGACCAAAACCTTATATCACGATAAATTGTATATCTCAATAACGATATATATCTTGATATAGTTATTTTTCGTTTTATAAGGTTTATGATATTAAAATTTGATACCATAGAATTTTCATAATCCTTGTCACCAATGTCAATATCAAACTAATACAAGAAAATAATAATAATAAAAAAAAACTCAAGCTCACTGGAGATAATGAGTAATGAAACAAGAACAAGAAACTAATTACAAGCAATAGGACAAAAACTACAATAAATAAGAAATACATTGTGTAAATGAATTAGTCTTCACTGTGTAAGTTATGTACATATATATATATCCCTATATATATATATATATATATATATATATATATATATATATATATATATATATATATATATATATATGCATAATCATAAGCATTATTTATTTATTTATTTTATTATTATTATAGTTACAAAAGAGATTTAGTCAAGAGCAGTGAGAGATTTTCATGAATGGCAGACAGGACACTTTCTCTCGCAACTGTTTACAATCATTTAAAACCTAAATGACTGTGTTTATGAGGATACTTGCATTTGGACGCATATAAGTGTTTATACAATCGTTCAAAGCCAATAAAGAGACAAAAATGCGCGCGCATATAGCTCTGCTGTTTGTGTTTCAACGGCCTAAATTACATTAAAGTTTTCATTAAGTATGGGTGTAGCTTCCGGTCTCACTTGCGTCCAGCTATTTTTAGATGTACAAAACAGTTTGTTTTGCTGCTTGATATTGACAATTGATGTGTCCTATCATATTATTTTAATCTGTTATCTTAATTAAGAACACACTTGTTTGTTCTGCAAACAGTTTTACCGTTTACTGCACGTTGTTATTCTCCTCGTTATTTACCTATAGCGGCTAATGAAACGGAAGTCTCACCCATAGACTCACTTCTGCATTGAGGAAAAAGGTGGATAAAGCACTTTTAATATTGTTTTTGGTTTGTTTTTAAATTTGATGGCAGATATTCTGTTTTTCAAATTCAAATTCAGGACAAATGTGTAGTTAACAATATAAGATACTGTAAAGGTCTTAAGTCAAGTTTAAAACAGTTTTATGTTAATTATTGCTATATTAATGTAACTATCAATGACTGAACCGAGCCGAGTCATTTCCAGAAGTGGCCTGGACTCTTCAGCCAGACTCAGCCAGTGCTTTACAGCTGCATCACAAACACATGCGTGAGATCGAGCTGCGGGCCACACTTGGCCAGGACACACTCGACGATGCCAAGTCTGAGGCAGCCGAGCTCGGGCTACACACTATATCTGGGGTGATTCTAGCAGTGAAAGGGCGAATTCCAAACAGCTTTTTTGTGCTCCTGAAGGGCACTTTGGAAAGGGGACGCCATTTGTAGGGACGTTTTCAATGAACGTGAACAACTAATAGATAGCTTTTAGTCACGTGACCGGCTCGAAGACCTGGAGGGCAAAACATCCATAGAACTGCAGCACAAGCCTGTCAATTTTCTATCTTACAGCCGCAAATATTTAGATCACCGCTCAAAAGATTAAAACAAGGATATGTGAACAAAATGCATTTGCAATCCAAATTAAGCACTTGCGATAATATTTTAGTCATTAAACAGTGCGATGAAACGTAAAAACACCCGAAGTGCCTTAATATATTTAAAAACAATAATATTAAAATATCAAATTCAGAAATCTTTATATTAATAATGCATAGTTTACATAGGCAAGCAGTTGAGGCCAGAATATTAACGCAATCCGCTTAATTGCTCGATGTTTTCCTTCTTATGGTTTTTCTATGGGAAACCATTTAACATGAAACTTTGCACATTGCGTTTATATTCTGCTTGCCTGTACAAAATATACATAATCAATACGGTGTTTACTGAATTTCATGTTTTAATACTTACAGTCCTTCTGTAGTAAAAATCATTTTTTATGTTGTTTGCTTGTCTATGTGGTGTTTTTAAATGCTTCTAGACAAACCATGTGCCAATCCATGAATCAACACCATTGCTGAGTATTTTCTCCTTAAAACTGTAGTTTCCGAATGGCAGTCCCAGAAATGTGGTTTGAAACAGCCCTCAGTTTGCTGCGTCACAATCCAATAACCAATCACGTCAAGGGAACGATTTCTATCACGAGCATGCAAATATACCAATACCAACACAAAACCAAAAATAAATTAGAGCAAAAAACCTATGAAGCTATGGTTTAAGGTGAATTCAGATCCGTGAGTCCGACGACCAGTCGGATACATGGGAGTTGAACAGGGTGACCGCAGCGTTTCAAGGCCCGCACCACCTCCTGAGGTTCTTGCTCCTGGGGAAAACACAAACATAAACACATCCAGACTGTCAACAGAAACTGACAGAAATGAACCCCAAATGATTGAAAGCCCATCTTCCGATTCTCTTAATAGCCCATTACGCCACATTAACACAACAAAAAAACTGGTAGATTGGAGCCTCACCATAAAAAAGAGAATAGTCATCATTGGGGACTCGAACCTATCTAGACTTCCTCGCTATGAGGAACCCGATCTCCAAGTGGACAGTTTCCCTGGTGCTAAGTTCCAGCATGCGTGCAATCTTCTACAAAAGGCCACATTGGCCAGGGTACCAGAGAAAGTCGTGCTGTCATTTGGCATTAACAATCGCAAACAGAGATACAGAAGGACAGCCATAAAGGAAATTCAGAAGACCTACAGGACGGCGAAAAGGATCCTACCACAGACAGAAATAATCGTCTCTCTAATTAATTTCTCGAGAGTGCTGCCACAGACAGAGCAGGACATGTTAGAGCACATGAACAGTTTCATTAAAAAGAACCTGATCTTTATCCCTCTGCTGGCTTCCACACATTTTCATGTGGAAAAAGAACATTATCGTCCACTCGAAGGGCCCATTTACACCGACACTGTTAATGAAGACGAGGAAATTTTAGAGGACATGTGTTCCAGGAAAATTATCAGTGCAAAACAAAAAGAGTACCTCACGGGTGAAGGGCCACCCTGAGCCAGGAGATTTTACCTGTTGCCAAAAATCCATAAAGAGCCAGAAAAGTGAAGCGTACCTTTTGAGGTCCCAACAGGCAGTCCCATCATGTCCGAAAGCAACAGCGAGACGTACTTCATGGCTGAGTACATAGAGCACTTCCTCAATCCTCTTTCCACCAGACAACCAAGTTACCTGAAAGACACATACAATTTCATTTTGAAAATTAGCAAACTCAAAATCCCTGAAAATTCATTTCTATTTACAATTGACATTGATAGCTTGTACACCAATATTGATACCCCAACCGGCATAAAAGCAGTTAAAAAATTCATGTCAAAATACCCTGATCCACTCAGACCGGATGAGCACCTGTTGAAACTCTTAGAAATCAATTTGACCCGAAACGACTTTGAGTTCGATTCAAAATTTTACTTACAGGTGAAGGGAACAGCTATGGGCAAGAAGTTTGCCCCATCGTATGCGAACATTTTTATGGCAGACTGTGAGCAGACGGCTCTTGCAGCTTCTGCCATAGAACCCTTCACATATTTCGGGTTCTTGGATGATATCTGGGGTGTCTGGACCCATTCGGAGGACGAATTCCTCGCCTTTATCGCCCACCTGAATTCACATCAGGAATCCATCAAGGTTAAATACAGTATGGACAGGTCAGAGGTCAACTTTTTGCATGTCGTCTCATACAAGGGACCCAAATTTGAATAATCAGGACAGTTAGACTTCAAGGTTTACTTCAAAGACACAGACATGCATTCACTACTGCACAGAAACAGTTTTCACCCAAAACACACCTTTAAAGGAATCATCAAATCACAACTCCTCAGATTCAAAAGAATCTGCTCGCAGCCATCGTCCTTTTTGGAGGCCATGAACATCCTCTTCAGGGCCCTCAGCAGGTGTGGTTACGGCAGATCATTACTGAGAAACATATTGAAAACATTTGATAAGCCAAAGGATCCACCCGGAGCCGAAGGGCAAAGCAGAGACAAAATCATTCCACTCACTGCCCTTAACTCTAAACAATGCGTTTCTCTTAATTCGGCCATTAAGGAAAACTTTTTGAAGTTCCTCGTACCAACTAACTTCCTGCAACATCATAGGCCCATTGCGGCGTACAAACGCAACGAAAACTTACATGACATGCTTGTATACAGTAAGTTACGTACAGCGGTCCCTATGGGCTGTGTGGGTCATTGTAAGTATTTCGTATAAACAAAATGGGTGATGAGCAGATCAAATAAAAAAATCTTTAAAATCTCTCAACCTCTGACCCACGAATCCATTAATTGTATTTATCTGGCCTTCTATGTAAGATGTCGCAGACAATATGTGGGTCAGACGAAAAACGAACTGAGGGTCAGAGCTTATCAGCATGCACACATCATTTTACACAAAATTGATAAGCGACGACATCTAGTTCAACATTTCCTGACCCATGGTCTGTCTTCATTCAAGGTCACTTGTCTCCAATCGAATCCAGCATGGTCTCTAACGGAGAGACTCAGGGCTGAGAGCATCTGGATTAAGATTCTGGACACAGTCTACCCGAGAGGCCTCAATGAGGCTTAAATCTTTCTCCCCATTTGCTCTTTCCTTATTTTTGGGTTAGGGGTTTAGGCCAAAAAAACTTTTTTGAACGGCCACCCACACCTCACCGCTAACACCTACCTGTCAGTAACCCCTCATAAAATACACCTGGGGCATAAAGCCCTACTTTTTATAACCCTACATCATCTACTGCACTAAAACCTACCCCACTTACATGTAAATCCGGTCTGGACAGCCCTTTAAATAAAATAAAACAAACATACAAAAATAGCAATCACTTCATTTACTACATTCCCCTAACCAAGCCGGTGCCACTGCTTTTGGATAGCTTTTGGATAGCCTTGGGTCGAGATTGGTTTACGTTCGGTGTGTCTCTTGTCTCTTATGACTCTATTTGATTAACTCATTAAAATAATACACCAAACTTTATATACTCACACATATTGATCCATTTGTATTTTACCGGAAGAGCTTTGGGATGTAGGAAACCTATATCGGGTAGCTTTAAGATAAAATACATGAAAACACACACATATGTTTATACACCTATTTCATATTTTTCAAATATACAAGTTCAGTTTAATATTTTTCTCATACCCTTTGGGAGGTATTAGAACTATATACACATATAGATAATATTGAAAATCATTTAAGTTATAATACATGACCACACATATATATTTATACACCTATTTCATATTTTTCAAATATACAAGCTCAATTTAATATTTTTCTTATACCCTTTGGGAGGTATTAGAACTATATATACATACAGATAATATTGAAGATCATTACTTGACCTTAAAAAAACGTCACATAGGCGGGGACGATATCGTCGCCAGGTCCACGAGCTCCCCAAAACGATGTCGTCGCTGGGAAAACGATGTCGTCGCTGGGAAAACGATGTCGTCGCTGGGAAAACGATGTTATCCCAGGAAAACGATGTCGTCGCTGGGAAAACGATGTTATCCCAGGAAAACGATGTCGTCGTCGTGGATATAACATATTACACAACATTTTCTGCTGCATTTTTTTTTTAAGTGTCTTATCAAATATTTTAGTAATAAATTTCCATCTTCAGAATTTTCCTTTATGTTTATAACCATTTATCATTTTTGTAACCATTTTTTCACCTTGGATCTAAAGAAATTCAAGAACATATGAGAAACAAAATAGTTGACATGTATCAGTCTGGAAAGGGTTATAAAGACATTTCTTAGGCTTTGGGACTCCAGCGAACTACAGTCAGAGCCATTATCAACAAATAGAGAAACAGTGGAACAGTGGTGAACCTTCCCAGGAGTGGCCGACCTACCAAAATTACTCCAAGAGCACAAGGATGACTTATCCAGGAGGTCATTAAAGAAGCCAGAACAACATCTACAGAACTGCAGGCCTCACTTCCCTCAATTAAGGTCAGTGTTCATGATTCAACAATGAGAAAGAGACAGGGCAAAAACTTCATCCATGGGAGAGTTCCAAGGCAAAAGCCACTGCTGACCAAACAAAAACAAAACAAATATTCTATGGACTGATGAGACAAAAGTTGAAAATTTTAAAAGGTGGGTTTCCCCATTACATCTGGCATAAAACCAACACAGCATTCCATCAAGAGAACATCATAGCAACAGTCAAACATGGTGGTTGTGTGATGGTCTGGGGATGCTTTGCAGCTTCAGGATGACTTCCCATAATTGAAGGAAGCATGAATTCTGCACTCTATCACAAAATCCTGAAGGAGAATGTCCGGCCGTCAGTTTGTGATCTCAAGCTCTAACACACTTGGGTAATGCAGTAGAACAATGATCCCAAACACACCAGCAAGTCCACCTCTGAACGGCTCAAGAAATGAAGGCTTTGGAGTGGCCAAGTCAAAGTCCAGATTAAAATCTGATTGAAATGCTGTGCCATGACCTTAAACAGTCCATTCATGCTAGAAAACCCTCCAATGTGGCTGAATTAAAACAATTCTGCAAAGAAGAGTGGGCCAAACTTATTCCACAGTGATGTGAAAGACTCATTGCCAGTTATCGCCAGGGCTGGGAAGGTTACTCTTAAAAATGTATTTCACTACAGATTACAAAATACCAGCTTTAAAAAGTAATCAGTAATGTATTTCATTACATTACTCAGGTTTAGTAACTTAATCTAAATACTTTAGAATACATTGAAATACTTAAAGGGGTCATATGATGCGATTTAAAAATGTTGTTTCTCTTTGGAGTGTTAAATGCTCTTGGTGCATAAAGAAGATCTATAAAGTTGCAAAGACTAAAGTTAAGACTTGTCCGGACCCCCCTTAAAACGGCTCGTTCTAACACGCCCCCACAAGGTGAAGAAAGTGAAGTAAAAGTGACATACAGCCAAGTATGGTGACCCATACTCAGAATTCATGCTTTGCATTTAACCCATCCAAAGTGCACACACACAGCAGTGAACACACACACAGTGAACACACACCCATGCGTGTCATGCTGCAGCGCCCGGGGAGCAGTTGGGGGTTCAGTGCCTTGCTCAAGGTATCATGGTATTGTCGGTCCAAGACTCGAACCCACAACCTTAGGGTTAGGAGTCAAACTCTCTAACCACTAGCCCACGACTTCCCCACGATTTGAGAAGATTTGCAGAATGCTGCCCAAAGAAGGCGTACCTTTTATTCTTGCTGTTGCCGCCGGCGCCATTTCTAGAGAAGCTGTGTTTCATTGTGAAAGTGAAACTACTTTGTTTGGCCTTCCAAAAGAGCACAATATCTGTGCTGGTCGCTGAGGAAATACATCAACTTCGCTCACCGTGGGCGAAGACGAGTCCAGTACAGGGTCGTCACATGTGGTTGCCGCAACCCCTGGCCACTACTTCATCGAATCCACCGGCCGTCCTCGTTATAGCTGCTGGCTGCCACTCACTCAAGCCGTCAGCTATTCCTCACTCTTTGCAAGGACAGTCTGGCACTTCTGACACACGGTATGTAAGTAGGTTTACATATGTAAAGGATTTGTCACTGATGATTCAAACGCAATTTTTTTTATTTTTTTTACCTTAAACCGCATAAACACATTTCATTACACAAAATCATTTGACCCCTTTAAGCTATGAAACACACAAGGAACATATTAACTTGATGTGTTGTTTTATGCTTTCCAACTCTAAATAAATGTGACATCTACCAGTCATAAGATTTGTGTTTTCTTTGTTTTTTATTTTTAACAACCTCAGTTTTCCACAGAATTTCTATGAACAACATTTTTTTTGTCATTTAAATCTTCCAATCAATATAAATTCAATTTGAATTCAATGAATTGGACTCTGTGCTGTTTTATGCTGCATTCTTCAAAACGAATCCAGACACACCAAACACATAATAAAAGTAGACAAAACAACTGGCACAGTTGTCCAAGATATACAATAGATTTGTTAAATGAATGGACCAAACTTTAAGTGATGATAATCCTCTCTATGGAGAAGCTGAGTAAAAATTGACAGGACTCGTTTCCCACGGTCGCAAGCAATGTCATCATAGTTCAGTATTTAACAACCACAGTTCGCTAATGATGATTTTGGGAAACACACCTCAGATCTATCCAGTTTGTGAAGAACTTGTTTCCACACTGGTTTCGTTAATCAAAATAAATGATTATTTAAAAAAATTGACTCAAAAGAATCATCTGTTCACGAATCGGATCATGAACTCGAATTACCGCTCCAAAGATGATCTATACTTGAACATTTCGAATGAATAAAGACTCCAAGTTCATCTGCAAGGCACATAAAGCTATCGTTTGACTTTATAAACTTTTATTTCATGCATGATTTGTATGGATCTGTTAACTGAATGCAAAGTGTGAATTCTAGGGTAATTTTTGTGTCGTGATGATGAGCATGTATGCACGCTCACTACGAGTTGCTAAATGAACAGGCTGCTGCAAACAGGTTTTTTTTTTTTTCAGCGGAGAAGTTGCCTTATTGGTTAAAATCCCCAAAACTGTTTCTTAAATATTAAATATTACATTAGAATTAAAAGTAATCACTTTGGTAATCTAAAATACTTTTCGTATGTAACTGTAATCTGATTACCCCTCATTTCAAATGTAACTATAACAAAATACAGTTAATCATATTTTTTATTTTAAATACGTAATGCCTTTACATGTATTTCGTTAATCCCCAGCCCTGGTTATCGCGAACGCTTGATTACAGTTGTTGCTGCAAAGGGTGGCACGAGTTATTAGATTTCGGGGGCAATTACTTTTTCACGTAAGGCCATGTAGGTTTGGACAGCTTTTTTTGCTTTATGAATGAAATCATTTTCAAAACTGATTTTTGTATTAAATTATATTGATAATCTGAAACATTCAAGTCTGATAAATATACAAAAATAAATTAATTAAAAAAAAATAATATATATTGATATATATATATGCGCACACACACATATGTGTATGTATATTTTCCAAACCAGGACAAATGCCAGTCTCCTTTCTTCGCAGAATGCAATATATCCGCTCAACCAATCACAGCACACCATTCCATGCAATCTGGACAGTCACAACCATTTCCGGGCGGTCACAGCATCAAGGCGCAGTGAGCTCTTTCCACTCGAAGTTCAAATGTAGCGGGAAGCTCCAAGCCCTCCCGCAGCAATCGCTCCACATACATCACCATCGATGGGGAATTTTCCTCCGCTCCCTCTTTAACGCTGTGAATTCTGATATTTTCTCTTCTGGATCTGTCATATTAGCGTCTAGGTGTATCTGAAGGTGTAGCAGCTCCTGCACGGTATCTTCTGCCACTTGTAGCCGTGTTTCAGTCGCGTCAATCCTCCTCTCCGCCTATTCAATCCTAGTATTGGATTTACTAATTTCTTCCCAAATCGCATTCAGCTGCTGACTGCTGTCTTTTCTGAACTCTCTCAGCTCTTTAAGTATGAGTCCCCAAAGTCCAAAGTCCCCGGTCTCTTTTTGACCCGCTCCGAGTTGCGTTTGCGTGTCATCATCGTCCTCCATTATGCTGCTAGGCCGAGGACGTTTGGCTAGCTCCTTCGACGTTGAATAACTCCGTCTGTATTGGCTTTTTATTTTTCCCTCTGGGCATTCTCAAGACCCACTGTCTTAAATCAAACTGAAAACTAAGTTTGTTGCTAAATATCCGAGTTGTAGTGGGTAACTTTGTCCGAAATTGGGAGCACGTTCTCTAAGTTGCCATCTCCTGGTTCGTCAAACTGAAAGTCTCTAATTCTATTCATATATATATATATATATTCATTTGCTGCTTGTTTTCTTAAAAAAACAACTAACTAGCTTTCTAATCTTTTTGTATTCTGTTTTCTTTTCATTTATTATACAATTAACAAAAGCAAAAAAGACCTCTAACACTAGCTTGCTCTATTGTTTTTCTATTCGATCTGTTTTCTTTTTTTATTTATTATATTATTTAAAAGCCCTTGCTACATTATCTGCGTTTAAGCTAACTGAGACTTGTTATAGCACTTGTATATCATTGCTCTTTTGTTTGCTTCCATTGTCCTCATTTTTTAGTCGCTTTGGATAAAAGCATCTGCTAAATGACTAAATGTAAATGTAAATGGTAAATCTCCATCACATGCTTTCAGATGGAAAATATTTAGATGCATTTAATACACAGAGCCATAGATCACTGAAAAGTTATGCAATATAGCGTTCATGTTATCAGATTAAATTAAATTTAAATTTAAATTTATGCATTTAGCAGACGCTTTTATCCAAAGCTACTTACAGTGCATTCAGGCTAACATTTTTTACCTAACATGCGTTCCCTGGGAATCGAACCCACAACCTTGGGTCAGATGAGTCGTATTCTATTAAGAACACAATATTGCGTATCTTGTCAGTGTAAGTGTTTTTATTAATGCTTTTGTTAATACAGCGTATAGCACTAGTCAACTAAATGGTAGCTAGTTGAATGTAAGGGAAATATCATTTTGGAATTTCTGTGGTTTAATGTGATGTTATTGTTCATGTAAGTTCATGATTAATTTTCTTTTATTGCTGTAATGAATTTATAGCATTAACAAGATGACCCGTTATATTCATTTTGGAAGCGATGACTGATTTGATGTATTTTTAGTCCAGTGCCTTTATATAAGATTAGTATTGACCAAGTTCAGAGCCTGTCATATGTGGATCAACTTACTATGTTGTGTATTTTCAACAGTTTCAATATGAAAAATAACTTTTGTATTTATTCAATGAAAAAAAAATTGGGGGGGGGGGGTGAAAAAAATACAATTTAATAAATCTTTAAAAATTCAAATACAGATTTTGATTTTCAATGTTATTATAAGCTAAAGATGCTATGTGAAAGTAACAGAAAATAGTGGTTTTCATCTGGCCTCTTTCTTAATAAAAAACAAAACAAATTGTTACTCAAATTGATCAAAACAGATTTTTTGCGTTTTGGAACCAAACTCTATATACATTTATTGAAGTGACCAGGTATTTTGATTATCTCCCTTCAGTAATCATTAAACTCAATCTAAGGAAGGACTAAAATAACAGCATCCCATGGGGTATGTGCAGTTGTTTGAATGTTTGAATTATTCTGTGTTGCAGGTTCAGTCACGATGAGCGGCACCAGCACGAGCACGAGCAAAGCAAAAGGCACTGATATCTGTGCATTTAACAACTACTATTACATAATCCGCTCTGACCTCGGCCGCTATATGCAGACAAGTGATTTAAAAAAAGGTTCAGATATCTCTATTTTCCATCTGCACCCTGCCTGCCAAAATGGAGACCATTACATTGGTGGAGACAGCTATTTTTACATCATCGAGGGCGATTCCTGCCGCAGAGTCACAAACCTGTCAATAGACAGGGATGCTGTAGTTTTCCGCCTTCATCACAAATGTCGGGGCGGAGACCACTACTTCGCATCCGTTGGCTATTTTTACATCATCTTTCAAGAAAAAGGCACTTACATTAAAACAAAGAGCATGTATGAACACTCGGATCCTAAAGAACACAGCCTGGATCCCAACTTCAAAAACGGTCTGTATTACTGGGGCCCACCATACTACAAGCAAAACAGCAAGCAAACCAGCGACTGCTTCAACTTCCTCAAGCCCATGTTGAAAGAGTTCTGCACCGGTCCTGATCTCAGCGAAAACCAGCGCACTGCTGTCGATTCTGTTCATCCTAATGTTATTAACTTTCTCACTGGTGGGCTGTCTGTAAATAAAGGCCCAGGCACTGGCATGTGGGAGAAAATTAAACGCTGTTTCCTCTGCCATTATTTTTAGGGCACCCCCTGACCCCCTTAAAAGGTCGGTAACACTTTAGAATACTGTATCTTAATGCATAACTAATAAGGAGTTACTGCAGGACTAATGAATAATTCTTCATTAACACTCAAGTCACTAATATTAACTTCTAAGGAATGCGTGTTAACTAATCAATATGTAATAGCATTTTTTAATTGTGCTAAGTAACAATTAGTTAATAAGTAACTATTCAATTCAGTCATGCCTCCTGAAGAGCAACTATTAAGTAACTACTAATTCAGCTTCACGAGGAATAACTATTAAGTAACTACTAATGAACAGTGATGCACAGTATCAGTTTGTGGCCCTTTAGTACTAATGTTGTTAGATAAATGTACTACTGTTATATAGGCTATGTAAATATTGAATTACATTCATTTGCATATGAGCTGATTAATGTTTCTGTCTGTGGGTGCCCACGCTCTAATGTTGCAGTTCTTGCAGCATTAAATCCAGCAGAGAAAACAATTCTAGTGAAAGAGTACACAGAGATTCTTGAGTGCACATGCAGGTCAAAGTGTGAGCGCACACATGCAATTTCTGTGAGTCCAGTTTTGTGCGAGAGAATGGGTTGAGATTCCGCATGTAAGCAGAGAGATTCATTGCTTGTGCATTTAATGCACTCTCGCGTTATAATAATTTGCTGTCGACAATATTCAATAAAATAATGCTGTAGATACTACATTAATGATGATGATGTTGATTATTGTTGTTTTTTTTTTTATGTAAGTATTGTCTGCAGTCAGAAGTTCAGGATGGTTTTGTATATATTTTTTGTGTCTGTTTTCCCAAATGATTTCTGTATTTAAGGCAGAGGTGTAAAAAGTACTCAAAAATTTTACTCAAGTGAAAGTACAGATACTTAGTGAAAATTTTACTCAGTTAAAAGTACAAGTATCTGGCCAACAACATACTTGAGTAAAAGTAAAAAAGTACAACTTTAAATTGTACTCAAGTATTTAAAAAATTAGAAAGTACTTTTTTTTTCTAACAGATATATGAAAGTTTTGTTATAGGGAAAAACTAAACAAAATGCACAGGTCAAACACATACACATACTAGTGCAACAACATTTAAAATGCAGCACAGTGGAACACACACACACAAATACAGGGAAAGGGATTAAAAGGAAGATCTATCCTTTCCACCCTCATGCCATCCAATATATATATATGACTTTCATTTATCAGATGAACACAAGGGTTTTAGAAAAAAACCATCTCTCTTAGTTTACAGTTTTTTTTACAATTGTTATGACAATTTTTTTTCAATACTTTTAACAATTTTCCTAAACTCTTAACACAGTTAGCCCAACATCCGTCTGTGGAGACTATACAATTAATACATTTCTTGTTGCTTTGACACAAAATGCATACAGTTAACACAAATTTAAAATGCTTGAACTTCTTTTACACACAAGCTCAACCAAGACCAAAACAATGTAATTTTACTGCCAAATTTTTAAATGCTTTCACACTGTATGTCAGATCAGATAACATAATTTTCTAAAACTAACTTATAGGCTAAAGTCAAAGTATATATTGTGAATCGAAACACAAATATTACTAACACTAGCTTTTCTAATCTTTTTGTATTCTATCTGTTTTCTTTTTATTTATTATATAATTTACAGTAAAAACTTAACGTAAATGTAAATGTAATGAAAAGTGCACTCCTGCATAAATGTGAAATTTTATGGAAATTTAATTTAAAGATCTGCACCAAAGACTGGTGCCAGAGAAAGGGGACAGGTGGGAGTCCACTTGAATTCCACCATTCCCAGAGCAGTCAGAGCCTGGTTTGACACCCATTCGAGAATGATGTCTCTTTTCCTTGCCCCTTCCTCCCCTTTCCTCAACCCCATTGAGGAGTTTTACTGAGCCTGGAGATGGAAGGTTTTTCACCATCGTCCAAAAATGAATATGACAGACAGTAACTCATACAATCCCTGTTGAAGAATCAGTGTGTTCTTAAGTGAAAGGATAAATGCAAAAAAATAAAAATAAATTCCAAATACCAATATTTTAAACTTGACCATCGTGTTCTCTTTGTGTGATTTCTGAAGTGTGTGTGTGTGTGTGGGGGGGGGGGGGGGGGGGGGGTTGATAACACAAGAATGTGTTGCATTAATGAGGAGAGTCTTAGAATTAAAACAAATTGTACAACATTAACATTCTGAAAGGCCACTTTTTTGTGTTGTCTATTCAACATCACTGTCTAAGGATAATTGTACTTTTAATTGTTTATTTGAGGTATTTACATTTTTTTATTCTCAGCAAATATTTATAAATAATTATTTGTGACTAATTAGATTAATTAATAAGCAAATCATATAATTATTAAGATTAAAAAAATACTCACTGACGGTCTTAATTGCTACTCAATGTGTCATATAATGACATATATCCACTACCTGGTAAGAACATCACTAAACATAAATTACAATTTATTTAACATCAAAATGTGCTTGATGTGTGAAAACAATGATCATTGGATCTCATTTCAAGCATGCACTGAACTTCTGTTTACCATGTTTATTGTGCATAAGACATAAAAATGTAATGTACTTTTTAAGATGAAATAAAATTGTAAGGAGTAAAAAGTACTGTTTTTTTTCCAGAAATGTAATCAAGTAAAAGTAATCAGTTTACATTGTACTTGAATAAAGTACAAATCCCCCAAAATAATACTTAAGTAATCAAGTAAAATTACTCAAGTATTTTACACCTCTGATTTAAGGCAATGACTGAGGGGAAAATGAGAATACAGGGAACCCATGAGTCATTAATAAAGAATTACCACATCATTCTCAAGGAATTACCTAGAACCTGGAACAGTATTCTAAAGTGAAAACATAGGGAACCCAATAATAATTAATGAAGAATTACCACATAATTGCAAACCAGTAAGTAATTAATAAAGAACCTTAATTCTACTTAAAAAAAGACAAATTATAAGAAGATTTACATTTATTGCAATAAGTGTTTATAACGTTTTCAATGAATTTGTGTCTATTTTCACACAACAAAACAATCAAAAGGTGAACACTGTCTTAAAGAAAACATTAATACCAAAATTTTCAGCAAATTACTAGGAACTTACTAAATATAACAACAGATAAGATGACAGCATATATTGCAACCTGTCCTCCAACTAATACGCTCGTATAGGTCGTTTGTCCAAATCCCTGAAATATGACCCATCAGAGCGTATACTACAATTGCGCCCCTATCAGTAAAAGGTCGTTTTCATATTAATGTTTAGTACTCTTTTATTTGCACTGTGATTTGCGTTTCGTGTAGCTCAGTTGGTAGATTATTGCGTTATACCTTGATATGCAATCATGCTATCATGGGTTCGATCCCAGAGAACGGACGTGCACGTAAAATGTATATGCTCAATAAATCATAATTTAGCATGATTTCTGTGAGGGTTAGGTTTAGGGGGTGGGGTTAGATGTGGTCATTCGATCGAATAAGCCACCTAGTAAAATATGTATGAATTACTGTGAGATCGGTGTAAAAAGTCCACACATTGCATTTAAATAAGCGTGCTTTTTGATTGGTAATGACGTTATACGTCATTTCATGACGACAGACGCAACGCGATACTGTCATTATTTTTATGCCTGCTAGAGGCTGCTTAACTTTAAAACGTAAATTTAGGTTGTAATAAGGTGCTTGCACAAACGACCTATATGGTTGTTTTTTGTTGGAGGACAGGCTCAAATATTGTGTATGCCTGAAGTTTGGCAATGTTTCTCTAACACGTGTAACTTGAGTTACTTTTTTTTCTGGCCAAGGTCGATAAGCATGCCATTCTTCTTTTTTTCCTCGATGATGCTTCGAAGTGGCTCCACACACGCACATTTCTTTGCAATGTTTGGCAAACTCTGACAGTTTCTGGCCTCCATGGAACTTTTCACGCAATGTCTTGTAGACTTCAGCGTCACAAGCTTCTAGCTCTGCTATCGCTGCAGTATCCACAATTGTTTTGCGGTCCACCCCACACTTGTGGTAAGCCAGCGTTTTGGTTATTCCCTGTTCCAAGTATTGCAAGACCTTTTTGTATCTTTGAATTTGCATCTTCTGGTAGAAACACGGGAATAGATCAAAGGTGCATGCTTAGTATGTAATTCCAGTAAGATAATGTCATATATGAAGAATTCATATGCAAAATCCTCTAATTGTGACTGACATGTTTTATAGTAAATAAGCATTTTTTATCAGGCTCTTATGATTAGGTTTAGTAATTTCACTTTAATGGTTATGGACAGTTATTGATCAGTTATTAAAATGCTTTATTAAAAGTCACTTTAGTGACGCTTTTAGTCATTAAAAAAAATTTGTCTTTTGCTGCAAAACCAGTTAAATACATATGTTAAACTTTTAAGTACTTGAAACAATTAACACTATACACACTAAGAATGTCATCAGAATCAATCTGATTACTGCAAATATTAATTTACGGTGTAAAGCCTGCTACACACTGCGATTTCAGCAATCTTATAAGATGATTGCAGATCACACTGTGCGACAATTGATCTAATCATCCTGGGTAGCAGGGCCGTAGCTGGGGTTTGTACCAGTGGGCCCTGTTTGAAATTGTTTACTTTATATGTTCATTCTATCTATTTATTTGTGCTATTTGCACAATGTTTAAGTAGTTTCATGTTTGTAGGTGTCCAGGTACAGAAAACAAATAATCAAATGTAAAATAGCACTGCACAGTCTTCAATGTAAAAATTAAATTATCAGTCAAACCAAAATGTATTCAGACACCTTCAACCTTTCTTACATTATCACAGTTTATTTGCTCTAGTTTATAAAATGGTAATAAAATATGACAAGAACTCAGAGTTAAACTGTGTCAGAACAAATTCATCTTGATAATGTCAGATAACTTTGATAGAAAGGTATGTAATGGATTACAATCAACCAAAACTTCAGACAACTGTTAGTATGACAATATTTACACAGCTATCAATACTTTGTTGAACAATTACTAAGCAATGCTTAATTTTGTTCAGTCTGTGGTGTGAAAAGTTTGCATTAGCAATTAAGGAAAAAACACGTAAGCAAAACATGGTCAGGTCAAAATGTCTGAAAATTTTTGGTCCCATTTTTTTTTTATCAATTTAACTAGTAGTCCACTGTATGAAGAATTTTTGGGTATAATATGTCACAGTTCGCTTTATTTTGCTATACTCACTTACCTAAATTAATTATAGTGTCCTGCACCTACTATTAAAACTTTTTTTTTTTTCAAAAATAATATCTGGTGTCTGAATAATTTTTTATTTGACTGTGCACTCATTCTTGTTAAAACTACGAAGTAATTCAGTCAAGAGCAGTGAGTGATTTTCTTTCTTTCATTTTCTTGGATTAACATTAAAGCAGCTAGTAGCTAAATTAGGCACGGTCACTTTAAGAGACAATGAATGCATCCAATATAATACACATCCCATTTTTTCTCAACTGTTTATTTTTACAGTTTTTTCGAACATACTTTCCAAGACGGGTATTTTTACATATTTTGTATGTATTTGTCAGTAGAAGAGCAAAAAGAGGCAAATTCGGTGGTCAAGTGTTTTGAGACGCCTCTCTCTGGTGAGCCCTGAACACCAGAGCACCGCGGGTGCTGATTTGGGCTTTTTTACATCCTTTTCTGTTTGTTTAAACTGTGATTTGTATTTGTTTGTTCAGGTGCAGGAGGAAGTTTGAGGAGAACTTCTCAAAGGAGAGCTCGGTTCAGTGTTGCTGTCTGTGAGACGCGGCTCTCTGCGTGCGCACCGAACACAGCGCGCGAGTAACCAGCTGCTAGTTGAGCTTATCCGCGTCTTCTGTTTGAATGCTGTAAACTCTTTTGAATGTTTAAATTGGATAGTGGCGAGGCTTAAAAACACATGAAAATGATAAGCTTTCGTGACGATGCGCGGCAGTGGCCTGTCAACTGTCCTGATTGTCTTTTTAGGCTAGCCTCAGCCAGTCGGTTGTGATCACAGGGGGCCCCCTCAGCCATGGGCCCCTATAATCGTCACCAACTTTCACCCCACTAGCGACGGCCCTGCTGGGTAGGGTCTATGTTGATTGTACGATGATGACACCTGTTGACTCGTAGGCTACGACTCAAGTTACTAGAGCAATAAAAATCATCAGCATGCGCTAGTGGTAAACAGAAAAGTAGTATGGTGTCCCATTTGTCATTTTAGTGTTCAGAAGGGTTGGAAGAAGCTCCCTGCATCTCTTCCTTTATTGATAACGCTGATAAGAAATACAGACAAAACTATTTTAATTTAATTTGAATTATTTGCCACCCTATATGTGAGCTAGTAATATGATTAAGACATACCAATGCATTTGGAGAAGAATTGTGTATTTGTGAACTGTTTACAAATGTAATTGCAGCTTAAAATAAAGTGTAAAATAATTTACTTCTTATTAAATGTTTCACAGGGTTAACCCTAACCTTAATCCTAACCCTAATGAAGCACAGTAAAATAAAATAAAGACTTTTAATTTTTTACAGATGCTTTTATAAAATACACGTAAAAAAAATATTTAATAAATTTGTTTTTGGTAACTGTGGAGATATGAAAAGGTCCATTTGAAGTTAGCCATGATTCCTGTAACTCAATGTTACTTATGTGACACGTCAAGTAAGTGCTCATAATTTTATGCACATTTATAGGCATTAAAGGGATAGTTCATCCAAAAATGAAAATTTCTCACCCTCAAGGTGTATATGCCATGTATATATCTTCTTTAGGCTGAGATTTTGAAGCTCAAAAAAGTCCAAGCTTCAAACCTTTAAATCTTTATAAAAACTGAACCATTTGAATGCGTGCTTATTAAAAAATGACTTGCTTTTTATTAGACAGACAACATTTGTTAGACTGCTGTGCAAGAAATCCCTCTCATTCTCTAAATTTTGGCATTTGTCCTCAAGGACCTTGATTTTGGATTTCAAAAATGCATTTTCTTCCTTAAGATTTCTTAAGGACACCTGCTGGGTTGGTGCTGGTGGTGCTGATGCTTCTGTTGATACAAAACACAAACATTTTATTTATGATGAGAGAAGAGCCAAAATTTATTGTATTTAATATTAGGTTAAACATAAAATATCATATAAATCAAAGTGTCTTATAAACTTCCTTGATGTTTTGATCATAGGTTAGCTTAACTAGGGACTAGGCCTTGGTTAAATTAGAATATTTAGGTAGCTTTTATAAAAATGTCTTAGAAAAATTCATTACTGGTGTGCATTTTGACATATCCTAAGATCTGCCCGTGCAAGTTATTTTCAGTTATGACAGCTCAAATGTGCATTTTAGCCTGGGACTAGAATTACGACTTTGTGAAACCAGGTTCCACTAATGTACTGTTCCATCGGCATGTGTTAACTAACTTAATGCTAATATTGTACAAATTTGAAAAATATATGACATACACAATTACCTGCTTTGTCATTTTCGTCGAGCAGAAGTTGACGTCGTGCCCTTTTCGCGGATTTCACCTCTCAATCACAAAGCTTTCTTCTGAATCTGAACTAGAACTGTGTTGTTGATTCTCCAATCTTATTTGCATATAATGCCCATCTCTTCTGATTAATTCAATCATCTGAATTAATCACTCCTCCTCGTCGAGGTCATTACTCCAAAGTGTAATAACATTAATGGCTGGCTTTAATCCAGTTATTTGAATATCTTGCAACATTTTAATAAAATTTTTATTTTTTTATTTTGTCTTGCTCAAATTGTATGCACGCCATGTTTGGTGATAATCAATTTGGCTGTAATCCGGATCTAAACAGTTCTTGAGCACATAGATCCTTTTAGGTTTTATTTCAGATTTAGATATTTTTGTGGTTGTTCAGTGATTGCTTGCCCTTTCAAAAGTAAAGCTTCAAAATAATATTTTAACATGAATAGCTAAAGCTTGTCCAATGAGTGCGCACATACGTTTGGCGTGAACGTAGTACGTAACTTTTCCAAATAAGGACAAAAAGGCGCCTACCGAATCAGAGGTCATTTTACATGTTTTTCTTCTTTGTTTTAGATCTCCTTACATACATACATCCTCCTACCATACACAATACACATGTAAAAATAGATTTTGCATCAGTCGCCTTCTCACGTCTGATGTAGACACGTTCACATCAGACGTGACAAGGCGACTGGTGCAAAATCTATTTGTTCTTTATTTTAGAAGTGGCACGAGCGCTAAGTCAGACTGTAATGAGTTTGCAGTCGGGAATCTGTCATTCCCCTTACAAAAATTAACCATTTGTAGCAAAAAAAATATGGTCCTATTTTCTGTTGTCACTCACGTCTGTTGTGTAATGTTAGAGACATTAGTTTTAGGGGTACGTTAGTTCACATGTCATGTTTTTTATTTATTTTTTTTTCTCATCGCAATAGTAAAACTACTCTCTATATCTAGTAATAGAGCTAATACAGGTGCTGGAAATCTATTTACCCCTAACTGGTATTTTCTCTGGTTAATGGAGAACGCATATATGTATGTGTACATATCCGTATCTACTGTATGGAAGAACACAGCTCTTGATTGCTTAGCAACGGCAGACGGCAGACGGCATTCAGCAACCCTGAGTAAAATGAGTCAAAAGCTTGACTGGTCTGTATAGATGCTTTAAAGAGATATAAAAAGAAGACTGGACAGAAATGGGTGGGTGGAAGAACAAGAGTTCATCGTTATAGATGAAAGCAACTCGCCATAAAAGGAAGCTGGGATATTATTTTTAATTTTATGTTTAACAGTTCTAGGGAAATTTCACAGTTAATGCAATGTTGAAACTGCAATAATAATAATAATGATAATTTAAATTAAAAAATAAACAGTAAAATAGACTGTTTAATGTAAAATATGAAAATGAAGGTGTAATGTAAAATAATTGCCTGGTATATTAAAGTAAACTACTGACAACAACATTTGACAGCAGATACAAAAAATAATTCTTTAAGATTTGTAGTTTAATACTGTCAATATGTACTAATGCAATTTGTACAGTTTGTACTGTTATTTTATTATTCCAATAGTAATGTCCATTAACTGTTAATTACTGTAATGTAAGTACTGTAGAATGTGATCTTTACAATATAACAATGCTTTTAATAATGCTGTAACAAAACATTATTTTTAAAGCACAAAGATAATGCATTAACTCATAAAAAATCAGTTATTAACAGGTTTTTTTTTTTTGTACTTCTAGTATGCACGTGGAAGAGTAGAAGAAACATGGAAAAGGAAAAAGTGGGTGTTTGGCATGCTGGCCATAAAGGCTCAGAGACTGCGACTGATTTTGCGACTTGTAAACCGGCGTTCAAGACATCATCTCATTCCCATCATCAGAAGACATGTTCATCCAGGATCCAAAATTTTAAGTGATGATTGGAGACCCTACAGGACTTTGACATGGCTAGGCTTCTCACACTACTCTGTGAATCACAGCAGGTTCTTTGGGGTTCACTCAACATATCAAAATGGGCTTGGTCAACATACAAAAGTCAGCTATGGAGATTGAGAGGTAACAAGACTGAGAAGCTTTTAAAGGAACACTTGACTTGTATTGAGTGGACTTTTTGGATGGGGATGGACCACACACATGGTCCTCTGGGGCGTTTACTGAAGGACATTAGAAAGTATTACGGCCTTTAAGACATTACATCACATACTGTAATTCACTACATCGTTCAGTAAGGTTGTTTGTGCATATGAAACTAATAAAGAGATGAAACAAACACTTGAGTCATTACTTTACAGATGCTAATAGTATGACACCTCAATTACTAGGTACAATGTTACAATCAAATACTCATTAATTCCTTGAGAATGATATGGTAATTCTTTATTAATGACTCATGGGTTCCCTGTATTCTCATTTTCCCCTCAGTCACTGCCTTAAATACAGAAATCATTTGGTATCACTTTATAATAGTGACGCTAAATGTCCTGAGGAAAACAGACACACAAAATGTATATAAAACCATCCTGAACTTCTGGCTGCAGACAATACTTGCATAAAAAAAAAAAATAATAACATCATCATCATTAATGTAGTATCTACAGCATTATTTTATTGAATGTTGTCGACAGCAAATTATTATAACGCGAGAGTGCATCAGATGCACAAGCAATGAATCTCTCTGCTTACATGCGGAATCTCAATCCATTCTCTCGCACAAAACTGGACTCACAGAAATTGCATGTGTGCGCTCACACTTTGACCTGCATGTGCACTCAAGAATCTCTGTGTACTCTTTCACTAGAATTGTTTTCTCTCCTGGATTTAATGCTGCAAGAACTACAACATTAGAGCACAACTTAGCACAAATAAAAAATGCTGTTACATATTGATTAGTTAACACGCATTCCTTAGTAATTAATATTTGTGACTTGAGTGTTAATGAAGAATTATTCATTAGTTCTGCAGTAACTCCTTATTAGTTATGCATTAAGATACAGTATTCTAAAGTGTTACCAAAAGATCAAGTTGATTGTATTAATTTTATTTTCTCTATAGTGCCAGATCACAACAGAAGTCATTTAAATTTTCCTTTCCTATAGAACAGATCTATCCCTTGTTCTTTTATTAAACAAGCTATATAGCCTTGTGTTATTTATCTTATTTACACGACGGCATGGCATTTCTGTCTCTACGTTACTTTTCCTGCGTCCCAATGTGCATACTATTGTCACGGTGTCTGTTCTGTGTCTCCCTGGGTGGCCACTAGAGGTCTCACTTCCCCTTATCGTCACTCCACTTTAGAACTGCATTTCCCATAGTCTTGTCTGTTTCATCACTGCTCATTGCACTCAGCTGTCCGTGGTTATCAATCATTGCACTCAGCCAATTCCCCGTTAGCATTGTCATTTCCTTGTGTATAAATACCCCGGTTGTTCTGTCATTGTCACGGAGTCCTTGTTGAATGTCACCCTGGTTTGTCGTGGTTCTCGGATGTTGTGTATGGTTCTTGTTTCTGGACTGCTTACCTGGATTGTGACCTTTGCCTGGCTGACCATGAGATTTGGATTATCCTAATAAAACATACTGCAATTGGATCTACCTGTTTGTGTGCGTGTCGTGACAGAAGGACTCCGTCATGCCTAGATCCAGCGGTGTGGGATTTCGAATCGGTTCCCCAGCCACCATGGAGGAACGGAGGGGGAGATTCCGGAACTTAACCACCCTTCGTCAAAGGGGGAGTGAGGTGGGTGGCCTGGCGCAATTGTTTTGGACCATGGCGGTCGGGATGGGTTATAACGATGCAGCACTGAAGGACTTTTTTAACAACTGTCTGGATGACCCTTTACCTCAATGGGAGATGAAGGGGCTGGAGATCCTAGACTTTTGGGGGTTTACCCATTACCTGTGCCATCGTGCTCAATGGGATACTTCGACCACACCTGTGTCTCCAGAGAAGAGGGCCGCCAGCCCAGCGCCACAGCACAAGATGGCCGCCAACCCAGCGCCACAGCACAAGATGGCCGCCAGCCCGGCGCCACAGCACAAGATGGCCGCCAGCCCGGCGCCACAGCACAAGATGGCCGCCAGCCCAGCGCCACAGCACAAGATGGCCGCCAGCCCAGCACCACAGCACGAGATGACCACCAGCCCAGCACCACTGCACAGGAGGGTCGAATCTACACCTGGGTTGGCAGACAAGATGGTTGACTCAACGCCTGAGTCTTCCGTCAAGGAGCCACCGGCACGTCATCATAGAGGCCGCAGGAGGAGGAGACAGGCGTCAGCCGTTCCTCAAAGCCCGGAGGACGTTCCCGAGCAGGCCGCTGCCGTCCAGGAGGACGTTCCCGAGCAGGCCGCTGCCGTCCAGGAGGACGTTCCCGAGCAGGCCGCTGCCGTCCAGGAGGACGTTCCCGAGCAGGCCGCTGCCGTCCAGGTGGAGGTGTCCAAGGTTCCCGATGCCGAGGCGGTGCCCGATGTTGTTTCCGATACCGAGGCGGTGCCCAATGCCGAGGCGGTGCCCGATGCCGAGGCGGTGCCCGAGGCGGTTCCCGATGCTAGGCACGAGGCCGAGGCGGTGCCCGAGGCGGTGCCCGATGCCGAGGCGGTGCCCGATGTAATGCCCGAGACCGAGGCTGTTCCGGAGGTCGAGGCAGTGCCCGATGTTGTTTCCAATGCCGAGGCGGTGCCCGATGCCGAGGCGGTGCCCGAGGCGGTTCCCGATGCAATGTCCGATGCCGAGGCGGTGCCCGATGCCGAGGCGGTGCCCGTTGCCGAGGCGGTCCCCGATGCCGAGGCGGTGCCCGAGGCGGTTCCCGATGCAATGTCCGATGCCGAGGCGGTGCCCGATGCCGAGGCGGTGCCCGAGGCGGTTCCCGATGCAATGTCCGATGCCGAGGCGGTTCCCGATGCGGTGCCCGATGCCGAGGCGGTGCCCGATGCCGAGGCGGTGCCCGATGCCGAGGCGGTGCCCGATGCCGAGGCGGTGCCCGATGCGGTGGCCGAGGCGGTGCCCGATGCCGAGGCGGTCCCCGATGCTATGTCCGATGCCGAGGCGGTGCCCGTTGCCGAGGCGGTGCCCGAGGCGGTGCCCGATGCCGAGGCGGTGCCCGAGGCGGTTCCCGATGCAATGTCCGTTGCCGAGGCGGTGCCCGTTGCCGAGGCGGTGCCCGAGGCGGTGCCAGAGACGGTGCCAGAGACGGTTCCCGATGTAATGCCCGAGACCGAGGCTGTTCCGGAGGTCGAGGCGGGGCCCGATGTTGTTCCCGTTCCCGAGGCCATTCCCGAGGCGTTGCCCGATGCCGAGACCATTCCCGAGGCGGTGCCCGATGCCGAGGTCGTTCCCGAGGCGGTGTCCTTGTCCGATGCCGTTCCTGAGGCCATTCCCGAGGCGGTGCCCGATGCCGAGGTCGTTCCCGAGGCGGTGTCCTTGTCCGATGCCATTCCCGAGGCGGTGCCCGATGCCGAGGTCGTTCCCGAGGCGGGGTCCTTGTCCAACGCCGTTCCTGAGGCCATTCCTGAGGCCGTTCCTGAGACCGTTCCCGAGGCGGTGTCCTTGTCCGATGCCGTTCCTGAGGCCATTCCCGAGGCGGTGCCCGATGCCGAGGTCGTTCCCGAGGCGGGGTCCTTGTCCAATGCCGTTCCTGAGGCCATTCCTGAGGCCGTTCCTGAGACCGTTCCCGAGGCGGTGCCCGATGCCGAGGTCGTTCCCGAGGCGGTGTCCTTGTCCGATGTCGAGCCCGAGGCTGTTCCCGAGGCGGAGCCCGAGGTCGTGCCCGAGGCCGTTCCCGAGGCGGTGTCCTTGTCCAATGCCGTTCCTGAGACCGTTCCCGAGGCGGTGCCCGATGCCGAGGTCGTTCCCGAGGCGGGGTCCTTGTCCAATGCCGTTCCTGAGGCCATTCCTGAGGCCGTTCCTGAGACCGTTCCCGAGGCGGTGCCCGATGCCGAGGTCGTTCCCGAGGCGGTGTCCTTGTCCGATGCCGTTCCTGAGGCCATTCCCGAGGCGGTGCCCGATGCTGTTCCGGAGGCCGATGCGGGGCCCGAGATGGTTCCGGAGGCGATACCCGTGTCCAAGGCCGTTCCCGAGGCGGTGCCCTTGTCTGAGGCCGTTCCCGATGCCGTTCCCAATGCCGTGACCTGGCCATCGCCACAGCCTGCTCCTTACTGGCTCCCCGATTGGCAGGTTCCGTTCGGGCCACTCAAATGGCGAATTCCTCCCTGGCCGTCTGCACAACGAGAATGGACTGATCCACCGTGGCCACCTGAACTGCCTGGCCCCTCGTGGTCCCCTGAACTTTCGGGTCCACCGTGGCCACCTGAACTGCCTGGTCCCTCGTGGTCCCCTGAACTTTCGGGTCCACCATGGCCCCCTGATCTGACCGAGCCACCTGGGCTACCAGGGGAGCCATCACTGCCGGTCCCAGTTCCCCTACACGGGCCTGGCCCGCCATCCCTCCCCCTGTTCTGCCTCCACCAGTCCACCTCCCTCCTGGTCTCTTTGTTTTTTGGTTATTTTGTTCTGAGGAGCATCTGGTAGCTGCTCCTTAGAGGGGGGGTAGTGTCACGGTGTCTGTTCTGTGTCTCCCTGGGTGGCCACTAGAGGTCTCACTTCCCCTTATCGTCACTCCACTTTAGAACTGCATTTCCCATAGTCTTGTCTGTTTCATCACTGCTCATTGCACTCAGCTGTCCGTGGTTATCAATCATTGCACTCAGCCAATTCCCCGTTAGCATTGTCATTTCCTTGTGTATAAATACCCCGGTTGTTCTGTCATTGTCACGGAGTCCTTGTTGAATGTCACCCTGGTTTGTCGTGGTTCTCGGATGTTGTGTATGTTTCTTGTTTCTGGACTGCTTACCTGGATTGTGACCTTTGCCTGGCTGACCATGAGATTTGGATTATCCTAATAAAACATACTGCAATTGGATCTACCTGTTTGTGTGCGTGTCGTGACAACTATCCCTTACAAAAAAATAATTTTAAGTGTGCTATTACTATACTTCTTTTAAACTAAATAAACTATACTTGTAGTGTACTTTTTATGTATCAGCATCAAAACTGTGTAATGTTATGGAATAAAATGTTGAGCCATGAAGAGATGATAATGACTGTAAAGCTTTTGGACTCCATCTACATTTTGATTATCATTCTGAATCCAATTCATAGTCTTTTTTCAGCTTTTTGTTTCTTTATGTTTTATTTATGAAACTTACCCACATTCAAGTTATTATAAAAAGAATACAATGCAAGCAAGAATAAAATGTTTACAAGCATATACCCTGTTTCTTCTTTTGATGTTTTGTAAGTTCAGATATATAAGAATAGTAGTACAGTTAAAGTATGTAGAGTGAAAGTATGATGTACATAGTAGTACATAGTAGTAGAGTTAAAGTATGATGCAAAGTTCACTTACGAGTATACTTGCAGTACGAAACTACTAAACTAGTTGTTTACTGAGACTATACTTCAAAGTGTACTAAAAATGCTACAAGTATCTAATTAGTAAACAGTATACATTTGATCACTTTTATTATAGTTACAATACAAACTATAAGCAGAGGTAAACTAGTTGTGTCCTCAAAGTTTACTACTGTTATACTCAAAAGTATACTTAAAAGTATACTTTTATATACTAGAATGTGGGAGAAGGGTCTGGCTGCAGACTTGCACTTGCACTCTCAGACTTGCACTCTCAGACACTTGCGCTTCCGCAAGTGACATCACTAACAGTCTTTAGTGAGTCTGCAGCCAGACCCTCTTGGAATGTGGGCCAATTTAGTCCCAAGAAGTATTCTAAATAGTACACTTACAAGTATACTACTAATACACTGATATTTGTATACTTACTACATAAGTATAGTTCAAGTATATTTTTAAGTATACTTAATAAAATAAACTTCAAGTATACTTCTTTTTGGTAAGGGATCCACCATATCTGCCCTAAATAGTTTTGACATTTTCTAATATGACTCAAAATTTAGGATGCAAAGCATTGGGACGCAGGCATGGTCGCACACTCTGTATCGCACAAACCAGAGTTCTGCCCAGAGATTATCTCACTTACTATTGGAGAAAGTGTAATGGCTAACTTGGCTCATGTGTCCCTTGATAACCAATCACATTACAGCCTTGATGTCACTGAATTTCAGTCAGAGTTGTGCGACACTCAGTGGCCGTTTATGGATCCCACAGGAATGAAAGAGAAATGCCGTTAGCTGAAACCTACCTGTCGCAAAAAGTCAGTGGCTGCGTCCGAAACCACATACTCAATAAGCAGGTACTTAATTTCAGTTAAAGTTGCCAGACACTACGTAATTATGGTTCTAGGTGATTTAAACGCTAAGGTTGGGAAAGAAACTGCTTACAGAGCAATGGTAGGTTGCCATGGCTTTCATGATGAATGCAATGACAACGGGCAGCGATTATTAGATTTGGCCATTGGATGTAATTTAGTGATTAAGAGTACATGCCTTCCTAGAAAGGATGTACATAAAGCTACAAGGCTGTCACCACAAGCAACCAAATTGACCATATACTGATTAATAACAGACATGCTTCCAATGTGGTAGATGTAAAGTCATGCAGAGGAGCTAATATTCACTGATCATTACATGGTCAAGATCAGATATTGGCAAAAAATTTGTAGAGTGAGAGAGACTTGGGGAACCCCTTGCTCACAATTCGATGTAAACAAGCATAAATTGCCGGATATAGCTGACAGATTTAGAAGTTTGCAAGATGACTTATTAAAGTTAAGGGCAGAAGAATGGAACATCAGTGCATTGAAAATAAGTGGACCATGCTGAAGGAAGATACTGAAATTATGGAAGATGTGCTAGGACTGAAGGAAAGATTTCGTAGAGCAGATTGGTTTGATGAAGAATGTAGGACAACCATCAAAGAAAGGAATAATGCTAGATTACGTATGTACAACGAAGAACAAGAATTACTGTTCAGGAATTTAAGAATAAAAGAAGAGACAATCTAGAGTATGTAGAAACAAGAAAAATGCCTTTGAAATTGTACTTGGCTGGAACAGCAGCTACGCTAATTATGTCTCTATTTGTTTCTCTGTTTCTGCTGGATTCACATCCCGTGGTAACTAGGATTTACACAAGCTCCAGTCTGGATCCAGAACACCTGAGAAGAGATGATGCCAGCCCCTCAGAGGACCTCAGATGATGCTAACCCAGAGACAACATACAGAACTACCACATTTTGCTATAAGTTTGATTGCATAATTGCTGTTAATAGTGTTAATCGTCTGTTTACGTCTTTTTATTGATTTTTCTGAACATTTCTGCTATATGCACATGAACTGACAGTCACCACTGATAAGCTACTACTAAATATTGTAGAAACTTAATTTTCTGTAAAGTTGCTTTGAAATGATTTGTATCGTAAAAAGCGCTATACAAATAAACTTGAATTGAATTGAATTGAATTTGAAAGGAATAAATTAGAGGAGATGGAAAGTTCTCACGAAAGAGGATTGGTAAGCGAATTCTATCAAAAAGTAAAAGAAGAAAAGAAAGGTTTTCAGCCCGAAACCGTTTTGCAAGGACCAAAATGGAAAATTAATCGGTAGCAAACAGGCCATTCTTGAGAGATGGGCAGAGTATTTTAAGGAATTGCTTAATGGAGACAGAATTTTGGAAAATGTAGAGAGCCAGGAAGAACCAGAAGGAGGAGAGGATGACACAAGGCATGATGGAGAACAAATTGCACCACCATCAAGAGAAGAAGTGCAGCAGGCGATTAGTGTGTGAGCGATCAGTGTGTGACCGATCCGTGCCAGAACGAGACTGCACAGCAGAGCACCCAGCACCGGGAGACCCACACGGAGAGCACTCGGACACTCAGCACGCACCTTACTCACTAAAATCCTCGATTGTGAATAAATCCACCCTCCGGGGTATTTATTTTGAGCTCTCCTTGTCGTGTGTTCCTTCCATCCCGTGACAGTATATATATACACAACTTTTTAATTCCGACTTTTTCTAGAAATAGACTATTTTTCCATAAATCTCTTTATAAATTTCACCAAAAATGCATCCCATTGACATTAATTTGAACATACATTAACAAAGAAAGTAATGTTATTCAGTCTCAGAATAAATATTGTGTATTTCTGGAGTTTGTTTCAAAACGTTATCAAATGTGGTCCGGGTCCTTGATGTAAAAATGTTTGAGAACCACTGCTCTACATAAACACTTTACATGTCTTTTCAGGGATTGTACCTACCACATTTGGACTGGGAGGACAGTGCCCTGCCTGATGAGCCACACCATGGTGTCACTGTTCCTGAGATGGGCCATGTACTGAGTGATGAACAAATGGCAGCACTAAGGGCAGCCATAAATCCCCTGGGACACTCCCAGTCACATGGCTCAGACATCTACAATTCTTCGAAGACATTCGCTCCCTGTTTGTGGAGGTAAAGGAGGCGTGGTCTTAAGTTTTATATCCATGACTGAACAAACTCTGAACAAAAACATGAATGAGAACTGCCTTTGAAAGAAGCTACATTTTAGCACTGCCATTATACCAATCCAAATCCAGTGTCACATGTTCGAAGGCAGTCAGTTCTTCCTTAAATACAGTGAAGTCTTGGTAGCGGACAGGAAGACGGAGAGTCTCAAAGCACATGGAAGACTTTGGCAGACTACAGTTAGTCACCTCCAACGTGAGGGTAGTTGTAGGAGCCTCCCATCCAACCCAGAACTTCATGAGTGCCTTCAGTTCATCACTGGATGCTACAAAATTGAAATATATAAATGCTCAAAATGATGGAGAATGCGTTTTTTATACACTTTGCTCATGGTTGTCAAATATATATATTTTTTGAAGAACAATGCCTAACAAGATTTTATCTGACAAGTATTGGCTATGTAGCTGATGCAAACACTAGATTTCATCATTACAGATACAATTCAGTTTTATAGAAAATGTTTTTAAACAAGCTAAAGAGCCATACAGTTGCATTTATGCAGTATAAAAAACCTGGCCAGTGTATTTTTTCCAGATATGCTATCAGACATTGTTTTTGATTTCTGGAAAGCATCTTTTTTCAGCTTATGAACAGAAAGATGGCTGAACATATTTGTATCTGGAAACCCTACACTGGCCAGGTTCTTTTGATAAACAGTATGACACTTTGATTTTTTTGTGAATAGTTGTGAATATAAAAAAGACTCTATAAGGGTTGTGAGATACAACCCAGATCTGGCATACAATTTTAATGTAACAAATGTATAAAATAATAACTACATTTATTGTCTTGTTTGCATAGGATTAGATAACCGATCCGATATTCTGTATCGGTATCGGGCTGATCCGGGCTTTTTGGCTGGATTGGATATTGGATCCAGGACTGATCCAATTCCGATACTGTGCATTAGCCGTGGTTGTTACTGACAAGCTATTAAAACAAAGTATTATAGGACATAAGTATTATAAAAGCACCATAAAAGTTTTTATGCACTATATTCAAAGTCTTCTTAATACACTCGATAGCTTCATGTGAAGGAACAAACGCACATTTAAAGATATTAAGTTCACGGAAACTCTGATCTGATTTTATAAAGTCTCAGTAAGCTGTTGGATGGATGCAGTTCACTATGTTGTTATGAACTTTCCATTGCAGAGCGAGGAGTCCCATGATAGGATGCTTCCAGAGCATCAATTTTGCGCCCAGGAAGTGCATAAACGCATAAAAATTCATCTGAGATGTTGCTGCAACCACTTTCCTGGATTCTGACTGATCTGACATGGAATGAAGCCTCTATATTCTATGAGACACTGGCAGGAGAAGACCAGGGTTGATTCGGAGGTCCAAACACACTGTTGCCATGAAAAACAGACCGTTGCTATGGACGCGGAACGGACTATTTTCTTTAGCGGAAGCAATACAATCGTTTTTAAATCAATAAACTCATTTTTAAATCAATATTTTGTGTCAAATTATTTATTTATTTTGTAGGTAGCCATGTAATAAGCGAGATAATGTATAGCGAGGCAGTTGTTATAGCGAATAACAACCCCTTCAGGCTGATTTTTCACCAGCAACGACTGCAAACTCACCTGTTGGCCGCTCATCGTGTTCAAAACGTACCCCACGCTAGCGTTTCTTCTTCTCTTCTCTTTCCATGTCCGTGGCGGTGCCAAGCAAGTCGGTAACAGCACCACCTGCTGCTGTGGAGTGCGAATTACATGATCGTTTACTAGCATGTGTGTGGATCTGCAAGGTGGAAAATTAGTGCCTAAAGTCACGTGACAATTTTTCGTACTACTAGAATTTTGTTTTTGTTTTGTTTTTTTTACTTGAAGGTTTTTTTTTTTTACTTGAAGGATTTTTTTTTTGTACTTGAAAGATTTTAGTTTGTACTTGGAGGATATTTTTGTCATTGAAGAAATACGTTTCTTTGTATATGTAAAACATACTGTATTTGTTTGATAGGTACGTTTTTTATTTGCAGAACAAAATGCATTAGTTTGTGAGTGATGTTTTGTATTTGCAAACCACACTGAGTTTGTTTGTGAATCGTTGGGTGTGAGTAAAACACGTTTTGTGTGTGTGTGAGGTTTTGGCATGATTCTCACTCTATAGATAGGGGTTAGGAAATGTTAAGCAGGTACCCGGGTGTTTCTCACGCATTATGTTTTGCTCAGCAACCATGCTCACTTTTTGGAGGGAGTGAGAGGACAGTTTTTAAGTTAGGTGAGTTAAAATTTCTGTCACTTTTGTGTTTGTGTGGTCCATGATCCTAACTTTAGTGTGCTAGCAGCTTTTGTGTGATGGACTTTTGTGTAGACTAATGCCCAGTATAATATTTGTGATTGCTGACTAGTGAGCTGTTGCTTGTTTGAGGTGAGTGATCTTTCACAGTTTACTGGGTTATTTAGTTCTACTTCTGTGTGAGTAAATTTGCTGCTTCGTGTTTTTTTAGTTTGTACTAGTGTGGACCTGTGGTGTTAGTTGTACGTTTGTACAAATAGTGAAAGACTCCATTCGTGTTTTGTGCTTTTGTTGTTAGCACTTTAGTTTAGTTGGAGTTGAGTTCAGTAATGGCTTCTTTAGAGAATTTCCTAAAGGAACCTTCAGATGAGTTGCTTGAGTTTTTTACAAAAGATCAACTCTTGCAATTAGCCTCTCATTATAATATTACCATTACCAGTAGTGAGAAGCATTTAAAGGATAGTGTAAAGGACATCATCAGAAATGCTGGTTGAAAATGGTATTTTGAAAGTTAGGCCAGTTTCCTTACAACCCATGGTTGCTCCCTTGTCTGAAGCTACAATTCAGTTGAGACTTAAGGAGTTAGCTTTACAGGAGAAACAGCTGGAGGCTAGGGAGAGGAAAAGGCAATTTAAAGAGAAACAAATGTATCTTGAACATGAACGGTTTCTTAAGGAGTTTGAGTTGAAGACCGCTTCTGAAAGATCAACTCCTAGAAGTGATGTTCCTTTGTTTGATGTTGGTAGCCATATTAGGTTAGTGCCTCCCTTTTCTGAGAAGGATGTTGAGATATATTTTTCTCCCTTTGAACGTGTGGCGACCACATCTAAGTGTCCCAGAAATGTGTGGACTTTACTTTTACAAAGTGTTTTGGTAGGTAAGGCTCAGGAAGTTTAGTGCTCTTCTCAAGACTTAGAGCAGAATGATTATGATGAGGTTAAAGCAGCTATACTAAAGGCATATGAGCTAGTTCCTAAAGCTTACCGCCAGCGCTTTAGAAGTTGTGTTAAACTTGCTCATCACACTTATGTTGAGTTCGCAAAGCAGAAAGAGAGTCTGTTTTATCTGTGGTGTACATCTCAGAGGGTGGAAAGTAAGGAGCAACTTTGACAAGTTATTTTGCTTGAGGAGTTTAAAAACTGTCTGCCTGAGGTTGTGTCTGTTTATTTGAATGAGCAAAAGGCAGTAACTTTAGAGCAAGCTGCAATCTTGGCAGATGAGTTTGTTTTAACTTATAAGGTAAATTTTGGTGACAAATAGGCAGGGTCTCAGGGTAAGGACCAGAACAATAGGTTCCGATTTGGAAAGTTTCCTGCTTCATCCCCTGGTAAGAAGTTGGCTAGTGACAGTTCAATTTCAGAAAGGGTCTGTTTTTATTGTAAAAAACCGGGTCATCTTATTGCAGACTGTCTTGTTCTAAGTAGGAAGCAGAAATTTACGAAAACTGTAGCATTTGTAAGTTCTCCAGTGTCACGTCTACCTCTGTCATCCTCACTTGCAGATGTTCCATCTGAGAAAGTGGAATGCAAGAATGGTGAGTTAGCTGGCTCATCATCATTCTTAATGGATGGTTTTGTATGTCTGTCTTCTGAGCCTGAATCTAGACAAGCTATCAAGATCTGGAGAGATACTGGAGCTTTCCAATCTGTGATTCTCCAGGATGTCTTGTCTTTTAATGAAATGTCAGCCCAAGGTTCAGAAGTAATTGTTAAAGGCTTTGGTGGAGGATTTTTGTCTATGCCTTTGCATAATATTCATTTACAATCTGATCTAGTCTCTGGGGATGTTGTAGTTGCACTTTGTTCCCATATACCGATAGATGGGGTGTCCTTTATTTTGGGGTAACGATTTAGCTGGTGGTAGAGTACAAGCTGTTCTTGAAGTAACTTCCACTCCCTGCAAGCCAAACAGTCCAGGTGAGCTTGAATTGGCATATCCAGAGACATTCCCTGTTTGCGTTACAACTCGTGCCATGTCGGCTAAGCGGAATGTTGAAGGCAAGCCTTCAAATCAATCAGAGATTTTACTTTTGTGAAACTTCACATGTTTTGGAAAAATGTTTCCATCTCGTGAGCAGCTAATAGTTGAGCAAATGCAAGATCCCACCTTGTCCCCTATGTTTGAAGATGTGGTACCAGACGAAACATTATTAAACATATCTTCTGGCTATTTTGTTAGTGATGGGGTTTTGATGAGAAAGTGGACAGATCCAAAAATGTCAAGTCAGGATGATTGGAGTAGTGTGTTTCAAGTGGTGGTTCCAAAAGTTTATTGATCTGATATTTTGTATCTTGCTCATGATCATTGTCTATCTGGCCACTTGGGTATTAAAAAAACTTTGGATTGTGTGTTACAGCATTTTTTCTGGCCTAGAGTAAGGTCAGATGTGGCTCAGTATTGTAGATCATGTCATGTTTGTCAGATTATAGGTAAACCTAACCAGTCTATTCCAGCAGCTCCATTACATCCCATTCCTGCCATTGGTGAGCCATTTGAACATGTTTTGATTGATTGTGTTGGACCTCTCCCGCGTACCAAATTGGGTAATCAGTATCTTCTCACAATTATGTGTGCAGCAACAAGGTTCCCTGTAGCTGTCCCTTTGCGTAAGGTTACGGCCCCTGCTGTTTCTAGAACCCTTGTTAAGATTTTCACAGTGTTTGGGTTACCAAGAGTAGTTCAGTCGGATCAAGGGTCTAATTTCATGTCTCGTCTTTTCTCCCAGGTGTCGAAACAGTTGTCTATTCAGCATAACACCTCATCTGCATATCATCCAGAGTCACAGGGTGCACTAGAGAGATTCCACCAAACTCCCAAAACTATGCTGAAAACCTACTGCAAAGAGTTTGAGAGAGACTGGGATGATGGTGTTCCACTACTCCTCTTTGCAGTTAGAGAGGTGGTTCAGGAATCTCTTGGTTTCAGTCTAGCTGAGCTTGTGTTTGGCCATACTGTGAGGGGGCCCTTGAAATTAGTGAAGGAGAAGTGGTTAGCTTCTGAACATTCGACTCCTATTAACCTCCTGGATTATGTGTCTAATTTTCGTTTTAAACTCGGTAGGGCCTGTGAATTGGCCAAAGAGAGTTTAAAAGCAGCTCAGGAGAAGATGAAGACATGGTATGATCGAGAGGCTAAGCATCGGGTATTTTCTTCAGGAGACCAAGTGCTTGTACTTTTACCAATACCTGGGTCTGTATTTCAGGCTTAATATAGTGGGCCATACATCATTGAACAGAAGGTTGGTGAGTGTAATTACCTAGTTAAGACTCCAGATCGTAAAAGGAAAACCCGTATGTGCCATGTTAACTTACTTAAGCCTTATATTGACCGTAATCAAACTGTATGTGCAGAGGTCAAGGCTTTGGCTTAACTGAATGTTTCATCTACTGAGACAGAAGGAAGTGTTGCTGACTCTGGGGTTGCTCAGGGTAGACTGTCATATTCTAAAATTTTGGCTGATTTGGATTCTCATTTGTCTAATTTAAATCCTTCTGAGCGTACTGATATTATCCAGTTGATTTGTCAACATTTGGCTCTGTTTTCTGATGTTCCAACTTGTACTAATGTTCTAGAGCATGACATTGATGTGGGTCAAGCTACCCCTATTAAACAACATCCATATAGGGTAAATCCCGTGAAACGTCAGCTTTTGCACAAAGAGGTACAGTATATGTTGGAACATGGAATAGCTGAACCATCCTCTAGTGCTTGGAGTTCACCATGTTTACTGGTTGAGAAACCTGATGGTTCTCTTCGTTTTTGTACAGATTTTCACACGGCTAGATGACTGCATTGATCAAGTTGGTTCTGCATCTTTTGTTACAAAGTTGGATCTTTTGAAAGGCTACTGGCAGGTTCCACTTAGCCAGCGAGTCAGTGAGATCTCTGCTTTTGTGACGCCAGACCACTTTTGCCATTATAAGGTTACGGCTTTTGGAATGAGAAACGCACCTGCTACTTTCCAGCGTTTAGTAAATAAGGTGCTGGAAGGAGTTGCAGGATGTGAGGCTTACCTTGACAATGTGGTTGTTTATAGTTCTTCCTGGTCTCAACACTTAACCCAGCTTGAGGATGTGTTCAAGCGGTTAAAGGCTGCAAACTTTGAACCTCTACAAGTGTGAGTTTGGAAAAGCCACCGTAACTTATTTGGGCAAAGTTGTTGGCCATGGACATGTGTCTCCAATAGGAGCAAATGTAGAGGCCATTGTGAACTTTCCCGTGCTGTCTCCACAGAGGGAATTAAATCGGTTTTTGGTTATGGCAGGATATTACAGGAGTTTCTGCATAAATTTTGCTATGGTTGCTGCATGTCACGGATTTGCCAGGTCCTCCTGTACTCACAACCAATTATCCCAGATCACAATCACCTGACTTTTAAGTTGCAGCACCTGTCACTCCTCATCACACACTCACTACAAAAGCCAGCCACAAAGACACTGTCCGGTCTCGTCTATGTTACCTGGAGTAACTGTGTGGACTAAACCTGACTCTCTCTTACCTTTTGGAGGATTCTGTTGTCGTCGTCAAGTGGATACTTCGGAAAACCAACTACCTTTCTACCTCTGGAGTGTGTCTGTGTGCCTGTGGCTTCTCCCTGGACTGCCATTCATCTCTCATTTGCCAGATATTCCTATCCTTCCAATAAACTGTTCTGACTTTAATAGATGTTAAATCAAAGTCAGAACAGTTTATTGGAAGGATAGGAATATCTGGTCTCCGTTGTCTTCTGTGTGTGACACTGCACCTTTGACAAATTTGCTTAGTCCTAAGGTTCCTTTTGTCTGGACTGAGTTATGTCAGGATGCCTTTGACAATCTGAAGGACTTGTTGAGTAGTTCTCCTATTCTTGTTGCTCCTGATTTTAGCTGAGCCTTTAAGCTAGCTGTGGATGCTAGTGACTTTGGTGTGGGTGCTGTTCTGCTCCAAGATGATTCAATGGGACTCGAGCATCCTGTGTGCTATTTTTCAAAGAAATTTGATGTCCATCAGAAGCACTATTCTATAATTGAAAAGGAGGCTTTGGCCCTTATTCTTGCTTTGAATCATTTTGATGTTGTATGTTTCATCTTGTGTTTCACTAATTGTGTACACTGATCATAATCCTCTAGTTTTCCTCAACAGCATGAGAAATTCCAATCAGCGGTTAATGTGATGGAGTTTATTTTTGCAGGGTTATGATCTTAAACTCTATCACATTCGTGGAAATGATAATGTATTGGCAGATGCCTTATAAAGGTCATAAGTGTCAGTTTGTTATTGTACATGTTAGTGTACTATAGCAACATTTTAAGGGGGGAGAGTGTTATGTGGGAGTGTTCTAACTTGTGTTTTGTTGCAGTTACTCAGTAGCTCACCTGCACTCAACGGGTTAATTGACATCACCTGAAAGGAGCCATTTTTAAACACCAGATGCATTCTCTCTCTCTCTCTCTCTCTCTCTCTCTCTCTGGTCCTACAGCCAGCTCGGCAGTAGCTGGGCTTGTTTTGTCACAGTCCCTTTTTTTCTTCTTCGTTTTGTTATTAATAAACCTTATTTTATTTGATAAACTTGTTTTGTGTCCTTGATGTTGCTTCCCTAGAGCCAGGGTTGTAACAGTGGGCACTCCTAAATACCGTGAATAATTATATATTACAAATTATTCCGAATTTGGAATGCATTTTAAGAATACTTTTCCCATCGACTGGTCAAAATCCACAACACCGCTGTATGTTGCTTGAAAGAGCTTGTGCGCTCTGATGTAAACAAGCACACATGAGTAGCACATGGGGAACACGTGAGAGATGCGCTGATTGAAAGCACATTCACTCTCTGACACCAGATGGCGCTAAACTGCAGAAAATGCAGCCGTTACCCTGCAAACTTCATAAATAAAGCAGCTGCACTACTTTCAAAAACATAATTAAATAATTTTAAATATGGTGTTCATCACAGCACCAAATACTTAAATATTTAGACTTAAATATTTATTTATATTTATTTTCAAACTTTTTTTCTTCATTTTAGTCTGGATTACAACATTCCCTAGATATTGCTTGAAAATGTTTTGATTCTTTATTGTTCATTCACACTGAAATATGCATTTTGTTTCATTCTAAATGTTGAACTTTTGATTATAAATGTTTGTTAAATTAGTTTAAGTGTGGGCAGTATGCATGTTAAAATGGAATTAAATATGCTGTATAAAGAAATGTTCTTATCTGAAATAAAGATTGTGTCGAAACAAGTTGTGTCGTGTATTTTACAAAGTTTATGATTACTTTAATAGGTTTTTTTAGAGTGTATGTTCGAGTCAAAATGTAGTAATTATTATTTACTAATAGGTTCACTTTAGAATACTGTTTCAGGTTCCAAGTAATTCCTGTGGAATTATCTGATTCTTTATTAATTACTGAAGGGTAGACTATAATTTCACTTTAGAATAGGCCTACTGTTTCAGGTGTGAAATAGGTCCTGCATAATTATTTGATAATTATTTATTAATTACTAACGGGTTCCCAATATTTTCACTTTAGAATAGGCCTACTGGTTCAGGTTAAAAATAAGTCCTGCAGAATTATTTGATAATTCTTTACTAATGGGTTCCCTATGTTTTCACTTTAGAATACTGTTTCAGGTTCTAAGTCATTCTTGAAGAATTATCTATTAATTCTTTATTAATTACTAACAGGTCCACTATAGTTTCACTTTAGAATAGGCCTACTGTTTCAGGTTTGAAATAACTATTGGAGAATTATTTGATAATTCTTTATTATTTGTGTATAAACTGCTTATTAGTAGTTATATTTCTTAAAATTGAACTAATAGATAATTAATAGTAGTTCTTCAGGAGGTATGACAGAATATGTTATTGATTATGGTATTAGTTATTGATTAGCTAACTGTTACTTAACAATAATAAAATTGTATTACATACTGATTAGTTAACACATCTTCCTTATTGGTGAACAGTAGTGAGTTAAGTGTTAATGAATAATTACCTGTTAGTTCTTCAACAATAATAAATCAGGAAAAGATGAAGTACACGTTAATGACCCACAGAGAAAATGGTGCACTGCAGGCAGAGGTAGAACTTGATAAGGATAGGTTTAAAATTACTAACCAATTTAGATATCTTTGTGCACAGATATCCAACAGCAGTAATGTGACAGAGGAGGTGGCAACAAGGTTAGCAGCTGGAAACAGGAACTATTTTGCCCTTCTTAGATTTATGAAAAGTAGAACAATAAGCCGGGAAACTAAAGCGAGGGTATACCTTACCATGATATGTCCAGTTGTCCTGTTTGGATCAGGGACATGGACACTATCGATATGAAGAGCTGTTACGCTGCTGGGAGAGAAAAGTGCTACGTCGTATTTTCGGACCTCTATGTATGGAGGGTAGATGGAAATTTCGCTGCAATGCTGAAGTTAATGAATTATATGGGAGGCCACATCTAGTCAGCGAGATCCGCAAAGGAAGATTGAGGTGGCTTGGGCACGTAGAAAGGATGCTGGATGAAAGAGCAGCAAATAAGGTATACCAAGGAAAGCCAGGAGGTAGACATTTAAGAGGACGCCCCAGACTGAGGTGGCAAGATCAGGTGTAAGACAACCTCAGACATATGGGAGTCAGAAGATGGAGGACAGTTGTTGCAGTCTGCCTCCACCGAGATACCGTGATGAGATCCTGAGGCCCATTGTTGTGCCATTCATCCACGTCCATCACCTCATGTTGCAGCATGATAATGCACGGCCCCATGTAGCAAGGATCTGTACACAATTCCTGGAAGCTAAAACATCCCAGTTCTTGCATGGCCAGCATACTCACCGGACATGTCACCCATTGAGCATGTTTGGGATGCTCTGGATTGAAGTATACAACGGCGTGTTCCAGTTCCTGCCAATATCCAGCAACTTCACACAGCCATTGAAGAGGAGTGGACCAACATTCCACAGGCCACAATCAACAACCTGATCAACTCTATGTGAAGGAGATGTGTTGCACTGTGTGAGACAAATGGTGGTCACACCAGATACTGACTGGTTTTCGGACCCCCCCCCCCCAATACAGTAAAACAGCACATTTTAGAGTGGCATTTCATTGTGGCCAGCCTAAGGCACACCTGTGCATTAATCATGCTGTCAAATCAGCATCTCTATATGCCACACCTGTGAGGTTGATGGATTATCTCGGCGAAGGAGAAGTGCTCATTAATTATTTGAGAGAAATAGGCCTTTTGTGTACATAGAAAAAATCTTAGATCTTTGAGTTCAGCTCATGAAAAATGGGGGCAAAAAACAAGTGTTGCATTTATAATTTTGTTCAGTGTATATTGCCCATGCTCTCATGATTCCTGGAATAAGCGTTATAAGTACCCCAGGCACATAGTTTTCCATTTTTGTGCAACTGATACTCGACTGCCATTGGCTCATCTGCGTTCGAGGGGAGGGGCTTACCGATAGGTCAATTGTAGTCCTCCTGGGGACCTGAAGCAATGCACACTTTATATGTCTCTCGTTAAACACACTTGATTCAGATAATCAGCTCCTTAGGAAAGAGCTCCATGAACTAAACTAAGGTTGTGTAAATGTTACAGTCCCTACAAAGGTCTAGGAGTTTAAAGGGATGCATAACATAATAGATGGACACGGCTGGAGTATTCCAAATTAATCCTTTATTTTAACACAAAATACTCACAAAAGTAACCAAAATTATGAGATGGGGAGCCCAGCAACACAATTAAGAAATGACTAAACTAACAGAAACAGGCTGGGGCTCCCCTCTCCAAACTAACATTACAAGATAAGAGCAGGAGGCGATGTGGAAGTGGAGAAGACTGTGGCTGGCAGAGAGAGTGATAGGGTCCGCCACCTTCCACTTTATAGCCTCATTTCCCCAGCTCAACCAATCAGAAACTAGAGAAGATGAAAAGAATAAAAAATAATGAGCACTAATATTTATTTGAGGACTCTGGGCCGGGGCGTATGCGAGACGCGTGTAACAGTCAGTAAAGAAAGAATTGAAAATCACTGTTGTAAGACTTTTTTGAAGAAATATCATAGCATCATGCTACAGCGCACATTCAATCAGCTGCAGTTCTGGCTGGATCCGGCTCAGTATAATAAATAATGCAGCATACAACCCAGTGTGGCATTTAACCTGAAGGACCCAACCTTGAGAGAGGTTCAGGAGGTTGTCAAAACAGCTAGGACAAACTCTGCACCAGGTCCAAGTGGAGTGCCCTACTAGTCTACAAAAGGTATCCCAAACTCCTTCAGCACCTATGGAAAATCATCAAAGTCATTTGGAGGAGGGGAAAAGTGGGGCAGCAGTAGAGACATGCAGAGAGTGTTTGGATTCCAAAGGAGGAGAGTTCAAGTAACACAGAGCAGTTAAGGGTCATATTACTCCTCAGCGTGGAGGGAAAGATATTTTTCAGCCCGACGCATGACAGAGTTTCTCCTGCAGAATGAGTACATTGACACTGCTGTTCAGAAATGTGGGATCCCAAAAGTGCCAGGCTGTATGGAGCACACAGGGCTCTAGAGTGTGACAAATTTTGTTGCACATGCGACCTAATTTCTTAATGGTGCGACTAAAATAAAACAGAGCTGTTTGAGGGGGGAAACAGTCTTCGCGACTCCGAAAGTCTCCCTGTGGTTAAACAACAGACACAAGAGCCCTGCATTTCAGCCCGAGACTGACGGTCCACAACCTTTTTTACGCCCCTCGAGCCAGGCTTCGGGCCAATTTTCACGTCATAGTTCAGACGCGGGCCGGGCCTCACGCCTGTTTTAAACTTCTCCTTACTTTTATATTTTAAACATGCATTAATTAGTGATGAAACAAAACTGGTGGAAACAACAGTTCTCTTTAGAGAGAAATGCATCTTTATGGATTATGATTATAATAAGAGTTTTTGTTTTCGATTTGTTTTATTTCATTAAGTAGTCATTTAAAGCTTTCTATAGATATATTTATCATGTCTGTGAGGCACGTTTTCACTGAGTGTCAGTTCATTTTTGTACTCCTGTTAAAGACGACATGGCAGAAAGCACGTTTTGTTGATATTGTGAGTGCACACAAATAAAAGTAGACCATTTGCAGTTATGAATGATTAGCTTTATGAGCAAAAATGATGGTGTATCTACTGAAAAAAATGCAAGTGATCACACTGGCGTCTCCATGTCCTGAAGCGTATACGCACAAACTATTGGATATAGCCGCTCTTCTCTCTAGAAATATGGCACATAGTCTTAGAGTTTGTACTTGACTAACTGGGGCCCAGGTCAGGAAGCAGACAGACTGGCTAAACCGACCATCTGCTAGCCGCCTCACGTCACAGAAGTCAGTTAATTCTCAGCACATAGAGACTCTTTCACCTAGATTTCACACTATAGAGACTCTGTCTGTTCCCCGGGCTAGAAAATACAAAAAATGTCCAAACCAATTTAAGAGCAACAATTTAATTGAGGTTCAACAAATAAAAAACAGATGCAATATGGATAAACAAATGATAAAGCTTGGCTTATTGAATATCAGGTCCCTTTCTACGAAAGCACTCTTTGTAAATAATATGATCACTGATCATAATCTAGATGCACTCTGTTTGACAGAAACCTGGCTAAAACCTGATGATTACATCATTTTAAATGAGTCTACACCCCAAGATTACTGTTATAAACATAAGCCACGTCCAAAAGGTAAAGGGGGAGGTGTTGCTTCAATTTATAACAATGTTTTCAGGATTTCTCCGAGGGCAGGCTTCAAGTATAACTCATTTGAAGTATTGGTGCTTCATATAACATTATCCAGAGAAACAAATGTTAATGATAAATCCCCTGTGATGTTTGTACTGGCTACTGTATACAGGCCACCAGGGCACCATACAGACTTTATTAAAGAGTTTGCTGATTTTACATCCGAGTTAGTGCTGGCTGCAGATAAAGGTTTAATTGTTGGTGATTTTAATATCCATGATGATAATGAAAAAGATGCATTGGGATCAGCATTTATAGACATTCTGAACTCTATTGGGGTTAGACAACACGTCTCAGGACCTACTCATTGTCGAAATCATACTCTAGATTTAACCCTCTGAAGTCTAAGGGTATTTTTGGGGCCTGGAGAAGTTTTGTCATGCCCTGACATTTGTGCTTTTTTCAGTTTCTTATAAATATCTAAATGGCTAAAGTCTAATCTCACTGTAATCAGCACAAACTTGGCTATAATAATATGTGAGCAGCATGTATGTACATGATTGTGTTTTTGAGAAAATAAATGTTATGCGTGGTTAGTGAAAAACTAAAAATGTTAAATCACTTGAATAAGGCAATAAAACACATATAGAAAATTGGTTCCCAGGAATTTTGAGAACTGGAGCTTGTAGCCTAGAATTTTTTTTTTCTAAATGATGTGAAAATCATCTTGTTTACTCACTTACAGAAAACAATATATTGATTTAAATTTTCTAAAACACTTTTTGTTGGTAAAAGTCATATGCGAGTAGGCGTCAACTATCATGAATTCACACCTGAGAAGACAAAGGCCTGCATAATGAGCTGCATAATGAGCCATTCAGTCAGCTGTGTCACTGAGAGAGGTGAGTTACAAGAAAGAATGTGAGGACAGAATAAATGTATATAATTTTATGTTTGTAGTTTATTTAGAATATATTTAATTATCCCACAACATAATTTAATATTCACTTGTGAGTGCAGTTAAACAGTTTATAAGGAACAATCAAAGCTGACTTTCAAACTGAATTTTTTGCATCATTACTCCAGTCACACAATCCTTCAGAAATCCTTTTAACAATCTTATTTTCTACAAAAAAACATTTATTGTTATTATTATCATTATTATTATTATTATTATTATTATTATTAATGTTGAAAAGAGCTGAGAATATTTTTTTCAGGTTTTTTAGGGGGGATAAATTGAAAGAACAGCAATGATTGTTACATTTGTTACAGTTACATTTATTGTTACATTTATATTATTTACATCAAGCTTTTGAATGGTATAGTAGTGTATATTGTTATTGAAACTTCATAATATTTCACTTGATTATACATTTAGTCAGGAATTATAGTTTGGAAAAAGTCTTTGGAAAAAGTCCAACTAGTAAAATGTTTACACGTTATGTGAAAACTAGTACAAGTATATAAATAAATAAGAGACTTACTCATGTTTATGATCTCTGCTGAATAAAGTGCTTCATTCTTTTTTCTGAGGAAATCCAAATCTCAAATCCTCAACCACATCACATCTTTTTGGGGTGAATTATGTCTTACTCCTCTCATCGCGAAGCAAACAGTAAAATAAAAAAACTTGAAGAACAGTCTCGCTGCGTTGTCTTCTGTTGTGTGGGCGTATTCAAAAGCCGCGCGCTTCAGTGAAACATTTGAATCTCAAAAGCGCGCTCGGCGCAGGGGCGTGGTCACATTAGAAGATAATGAAGGGAGACGTGAAAAACGGACATCGCGTTGTTTTCATATGGATTACTTTATCACAGAATATTTGTTTTCGGCAGCACTTGTTTAGTTTAAAAGTAGACATGTCAGGCTTTCTATAGATATCTCTCTCGTGTCTCTGTGTTGAGTATTCACGGAGTTACAGTTCATTTTAATGACGCATTTGTAACTGAAGATCAGCGCAGACAAAGGCTGCAGACAGCACTCCTTGTTTGTTATCTTTATTTTATAAGTGCACAAAGTTTTGTTGTTATTATGTCTGTATACAAAAAAAAGTACACCCTTTACAGATTCGATTGATGTATTGCTCTTATCTGTACGATCAAAACTGAAAGTGTAATTTAAGTTCTTTTCGGGGTTATCAGGAGAAAATACCCCAAAACGCGTATACGCGTTAATCGACTCCAGAGGGTTAATACTGTCACATGGAATTGATGTTGATGGTGTTGAAATTATGCAGCCAAGTGATGATATCTCAGATCATTATTTAGTTTTTTGCAAACTTCATATAGTTAAAACTGTAAATTCTACTTCTTGTTACAAGTATGGTAGAACCATCACTTCTACCACAAAAGACTGCTTTGTAAGTAATCTTCCTGATGTATCCCAATTCCTTAGCATATCCTTAGTGGTATAATGAGCACACTCGCACCCTAAAGAGAGCAGCCCGGAAAATGGAGCGCAGCTGGAGGAAAACAAAACTAGAGGTATTTCGTATTGCTTGGAGGGAAAGTAACCTATCCTACAGAAAAACATTAAAAACTGCTAGATCTGATTACTTTTCGTCTCTTTTAGAAGAAAACAAACATAACCACAGGTATTTATTCAATACAGTGGCTAAATTAACGAAAAATAAAGCATCAACAGGTGTTGACATTTCCCAACAGCACAGCAGTAATGACTTCATGAACTACTTTACTTCTAAAATCGATACTATTAGAGATAAAATTGTAACCATGCAGCCATCAGCTACAGTATCACATCAGACAGTGCACTATAGATCCCCTGAGGAACAGTTCCACTCATTCTCTACTCTAGGAGAGGAAGAATTGTATAAACTTGTTAAATCATCTAAACCAACAACATGTATGTTAGACCCTATTCCATCTAAGCTCCTAAAAGAGGTGCTTCCAGAAGTCATAGATCCTCTTTTGACTATTATTAATTCCTCATTGTTATTAGGATATGTCCCCAAAACCTTCAAACTGGCTGTTATTAAGCCTCTCATCAAAAAAACACAACTTGACCCCAAAGAACTAGTTAATTATAGACCAATCTCGAATCTCCCTTTTCTGTCCAAGATACTAGAAAAGGTAGTGTCCTCACAATTATATTCCCTCTTAGAGAAAAATGGTATCTGTGAGGATTTCCAGTCAGGATTTAGACCATTTCATAGTACTGAGACTGCTCTCCTCAGAGTTACAAATGACCTGCTCTTATCATCTGATCGTGGTTGTATCTCTCTATTAGTGCTATTGGATCTTAGTGCTGCGTTCGACACTATTGACCACACTATTCTTTTGCATAGACTAGAACACTTTGTTGGCATTAATGGAAGTGCATTAGCATGGTTTAAATCATACTTATATGACCGCCATCAATTCGTAGCAGTGACTGAAGAGGTATCATATCGATCACAAGTGCAGTATGGAGTACATCAAGGCTCAGTACTAGGGCCGTTACTCTTCACGCTTTACATGTTACCCTTGGGAAATATCATCAGGAAACATGGTGTTAGCTTTCACTGTTATGCTGATGATACTCAGCTCTATATTTCTTTGCGGCCTGGTGAAACATACCAATTTGAAAAACTAACGGAATGCATAGTTGATATAAAAAACTGGATGACGAGTAATTTCTTACTGCTAAATTCTGAAAAAACAGAGGTGTTAATTATAGGACCTAAAAGCTCTGCATGTAATAACCTAGAATGCTGTCTAAGACTTGATGGCTGCTCTGTCAATTCTTCGTCATCAGTTAGGAACCTAGGTGTGCTATTTGATAGCAACTTTTCCTTAGAAAGCCACGTTTCTAGCATTTGTAAAACTGCATTTTTCCATCTCAAAAATATATCTAAATTACGGCCTATGCTCTCAATGTCAAATGCAGAAATGTTAATCCATGCGTTTATGAACTCAAGGTTAGATTATTGTAATGCTTTATTGGGTGGTTGTTCTGCACGCTTAGTAAACAAACTCCAGTTAGTCCAAAATGCAGCAGCTAGAGTTCTTACTAGAATCAGGATGTATGATCATATTAGCCCGGTTCTGTCAACACTGCACTGGCTCCCTATCAAATATCGTATAGATTTTAAAATCTTGCTTATTACTTATAAAGCCCTGAATGGTTTAGCACCTCAGTATTTGGTATTTGAACGACCTCTTGTTACATTATAGTCCTCCACGTCCGCTCCGTTCTCAAAACTCTGGCAACTTGATAATACCTAGAATATCAAAGTCAACTGCGGGCGGCAGATCCTTTTCCTATTTAGCGCCCAAACTCTGGAATAACCTACCTAACATTGTTCGGGAGGCAGACACACTCTTGCAGTTTAAAGACCCATCTCTTTAACCTGGCTTACACATAACACACTAATAATGTCACGTCCCCGGGCTGATTTGTCTGTTTTTCTCTTATAGTGTGTGGGTGTGTGCTTGTGGTTGTTTACACTTACCATGTGCTTCTGTGTCATCGTGGTGCCCGTCTCCGCCCTCTTGTTTCATTATTATTTTGTTATTGGCCACTATCACCTGCTCTGCATTATGTTAATCACTCCTTCTCTATTTAGTCTCCTCTCGTGTGCTGTCTGTTGTCAGATCGTCGTGTTGTGCTCGTTTATGTCTCAGCTCCAGCCACAGCTCATGTTTTGCCTGCACAGAGATCGTGCTAGTTTTGTTTTCATCCTTTAGTTTTGTTTTCTCCCTCTTCCTCCTGCTTTCAGGCAGCGCTAATTCTCCTACCCTTCCCTTGCTCGCGATCACCGATCGCCGTCAGTGCTCTTCTTCGCCTCGCTGCCGGTGCGCCACCAGTTCCCCGCCTCAACAGCGCCCCCGCCTCTCTGTCAGTTTATCTCGGCCTTGCTGTGGATTTTTCTTAGTGGAATTCCTCCAGGAGGCACTTCGTGAGCTGCTCCGGGCTGCCCTGTACCTGGATAGTTTTTTGTTTACTCTTTTTCCCTTTTTTTGAAATTCAAGCCTGTTAAATAAACTGACCTTTTGGGCACCTGCAACTGAGTCCAAGTCTCGAACTGACAGAACGATCTGACACTCATGGACTCAGCAGGTGCAGATCCACTCAGATCAGCAGTCACCCAGCAGGGCATTCTCTTGGGCCAGCATGCCTCCCAGCTGACATCCACATCCCGGGAGGTTGAGTCCCTTAATGCTCAGTTGAACATGCTGACTGCACAGCTCCAGGACCTTCGCAGACAGACATCTGCCAGAACGGAGGACACCACCAGTCTTTCCTCTCCCCGTCAGGACCCTGAGCCTCATGCCAACAATCCACCTCCCTATGATGGGAACCCCAACTCTTGCAGAGCCTTCCTGTCTCAGTGCTCTCTAGTTTTTGCCCTTCAGCCCCGCCGTTACGCCCAGGAGGAGACTAAGGTGGCTTATGTTTTAACCCTCCTCACAGGCAGGGCCCGAGACTGGGGAACTTCAGTGTGGGAGGCCCGGGCTCCCTTTTGCGCTTCCTTTGAGGACTTCCGACAAGAGATGGTCAAGTTATTTGATCGTTCTGCTCGGGGTGATGAGGCGGCAGCCCAGCTAGCACGGCTACGGCAAGGAGGCCGTTCAGTGACTGAGTTTGCCATTGAGTTTAAAACCTTAGCAGCAGCCTGTGACTGGAATGAGGGGTCTTGCAGAGCTGTGTTCCGTGCTGGACTGGATGAGGAGATCCAGGACAAGATCGCTACCCAGGAGCTTCCACGCCGCTTTGATGATCTGGTCGACTTGGCCCTCCGTGTAGAGAGCCGCCTTCGCCTTCGTCGCCAACAATCGTCTGCTCGCACCTCTTGGAGGGTGGAAGAAATGACCAGTGACTCCACCCCTGTCCTGCCTCTGCCATCCCCTGCTGACCCTGAACCTATGCAGGTGGGACGTCTGCGTCTCACTCCTCAGCAGAAGCAAGAGAGACTCACCCGGGGCTTATGTTTCTACTGTGGGAGGGCCGGACACTTCGTCGGCAAATGCCCGCTAAAAGCCAGGGCCCATCAGTAGCCAGGGGGATTCTGGTGGGCACATCTCCTCTTAATTTCCCCCACTCTTCCCGCACACTTCTTCCTGTGAGTGTTCAGTTTGAAGGTTCCAGTCACTCCTGTACGGCCCTGGTGGATTCTGGGGCTGGTGGTAGTTTTATGGACACGGGATTGGCTAAGCAATGGGGAATTCCTGCCATTCCCCTCGCTACTCCTATCTCTGTTCGGTCTCTTGATGATTCTCCTATCACCACCATCACTCACCTCACCCCTCCTGTAAGTCTTATCGTTTCGGGCAATCACCATGAGATAACCGAGCTGTACCTTCTTGATTCCCCGAGTGCCCCAGTGGTTCTGGGGCACCCGTGGTTGGTACAGCACGGTCCTCACGTGGATTGGGCCAGAAATTCAGTTTTGTCTTGGAAACAGTCTTGTCTTAAGTCTTGTTTGGGTTCTGCCTCTTTTCCTGGTGCTGTGTTTCCTGTTGTGCAGGTGGATGAAGCTGATCTGTCAGGGGTTCCGGAGGAGTACCGCGATCTTCGGCTGGTTTTCAGCAAGTCCCGGGCGGTGTCCCTGCCTCCTCACCGGCCATATGATTGTGCCATCAACCTCCTCCCAGGCACTTCTCCGCCCAGGGGTCGGTTATATTCCCTGTCTGGTCCAGAAAGAGAGGCTATGGACAAATATATTCGAGAGTCCCTTGATGCCGGTCTCATCCGTCCCTCCTCGTCTCCTGCTGGTGCAGGATTTTTCTTCGTTAAGAAGAAGGATGGCTCCTTGCGCCCTTGTATTGATTACAGAGGTTTGAATGACATCACCATTAAGAATAGGTACCCCCTGCCCTTAATGTCATCTGCCTTTGAACTTTTGCAGGGAGCCAAGGTCTTCAGTAAGTTGGACCTCCGCAATGCTTATCATCTGGTTCGGATTCGAGAGGGGGATGAGTGGAAGACAGCATTTATCACTCCTTCGGGACATTATGAGTACCGGGTGCTACCCTTTGGCCTGACAAATGCCCCAGCTGTCTTCCAGGCCCTGGTTAATGACGTGTTGAGAGACATGGTAAACAAGTTTGTCTTTGTGTACCTTGATGACATTCTCATTTTCTCTCCTTCACTTCAGGTACACACTCAACACGTGCGCCAGGTGCTACAACGGCTGCTGGAGAACCAGCTATATGTTAAAGCGGAGAAGTGCGATTTCCACTCCAAGTCAGTTCCTTTCCTGGGCTATATCATTTCGGCGGAGGGAATCAAAGCAGATCCCGCTAAGGTAAGGGCCGTAGCCGAGTGGCCACCTCCAGACTCACGCAAGGCACTGCAGCGGTTTCTGGGATTTGCCAACTTCTACAGGCGCTTCATCAGAAACTTTAGTCAGGTTGCTGCACCCTTGACAGCTCTTACCTCCACTAAGGTACCGTTTAGGTGGAATTTGAAAGCTCAGGAGGCCTTTAATGACCTGAAGTCCCGATTCATTTCTGCTCCTGTTCTTTCGTTTCCAGACCCTGAATGTCAGTTTATTGTGGAGGTGGATGCTTCCGAGACTGGAGTAGGTGCGGTCCTTTCTCAGAGGTCCCCCAGAGATGGGAAGGTACATCCCTGTGCCTACTACTCCCACCGCCTGAGCCCAGCAGAACGGAATTATGACGTAGGGAATCGGGAGCTGTTGGCGGTCAGGCTGGCCTTGGGTGAGTGGCGTCACTGGTTGGAGGGGACAGTACAGCCCTTCTTGGTTTGGACGGACCATAAGAATTTGGAATACGTCCGTTCGGCCAAGAGGGTAAGTTCACGCCAAGCCCGATGGGCACTCTTCTTTGGCCGGTTCAACTTCTCTCTCTCGTATCGCCCAGGCTCCAAGAATGTAAAGCCTGATGCCCTCTCCCGTCTTTTCAGGGATACTAAGAGAACCGGTGCATCAATAGAAACCATTATCCCTAAAGAGATTGTGGTGGGGTCCCTCTCCTGGGATGTGGAGAGGAGAGTACTGGAGGCCATACGAGAGAGAGAGGTGCCAAGGGGGTGCCCAGAGGGTAGACTTTTCGTGCCAGCTGTGCTGCGCCCTGAAGTCCTCCGGTGGGGGCATTCATCCAAGTTAGTCTGCCATCCTGGGGTTCGGAGATCACTGGCTGCCATCCGCCAGCGATTCTGGTGGCCATCCATGGCCCAGGACGTCAGGCAGTTTGTGTTTGCCTGCCCAGTTTGCGCCCAGAACAAGAGTTCTAATCAGCCTCCTGTTGGTCTGCTTCACCCTTTACCCATCCCCTCCCGCCCCTGGTCACACATAGCCCTTGACTTTGTCACTGGTCTTCCACCATCGAGGGGTAACACCGTAGTATTGACGGTGGTGGACCGCTTCTCTAAGGCAGCCCATTTCATCCCCCTTCCCAAATTGCCTTCAGCGAAGGAGACAGCTCAAGTGGTGGTTGACCACATCTTCCGGATTCATGGCCTTCCGGTGGACGTGGTTTCTGATAGGGGGCCACAGTTTGTCTCCCGGTTCTGGAAGGAGTTCTGTCGACAGATCGGGGCCTCTACGAGTCTGTCGTCAGGTTTTCACCCTCAGACCAATGGGCAGTCCGAGCGGGCAAACCAGGTTCTGGAACAAGCTCTCCGCTGCCTGACGTCCCATAATCCGAGTTCTTGGAGCCAACAGTTATCCTGGATTGAATATGCCCATAACTCCTTGCCAGTGGCTGCCACAGGTATGTCCCCATTCCAGTGCTCCATTGGTTTTCAACCTCCTATGTTCCCCTCACAGGAGCCCGATGCTGCTGTTCCGTCTGCCTTAGCCTTCGTCCGCAGGTGTCGCCGCACCTGGAGGAAGGCTGAGAAAACCTTGGCTCGGGTTTCCAGACGAACCAAAGCAGCGGCTGACCGTCACCGAATTCCTGCTCCCCGCTACGTATGTGGTCAGAGAGTATGGCTGTCTACCAAGGACCTTCCTCTCCGGGTGGCTTCTCGCAAGTTAGTCCCCAGGTTCATTGGGCCATATCAGATCACCAAGGTATTGAGTCCGGTGGCGGTAAAGCTCAAGTTACCTCCCACACTTGGTCGGGTACACCCAGTCTTTCATGTTTCTCGGGTCAAGCCTGTGTTTCATTCTCACCTTAACTCATCTGCTACTAACCCTCCCCCTCCCCGTCTAGTGGATGGTTCCCCAGTCTTCACTGTCAGAAGATTGCTGGATGTCAGACGTCGAGGTCGGGGATTTCAGTATCTGGTGGACTGGGAGGGATATGGTCCGGATGAGAGGAGTTGGGTCCCAGCTCGGGATATTCTGGATCGGTCACTGATCGAGGACTTCTACCGGCAGCGTGGAGGTTCCCTCCCTGGAGCGCCAGGGGACGCTCCTGGGGAGGGGGGTAATGTCACGTCCCCGGGCTGATTTGTCTGTTTTTCTCTTATAGTGTGTGGGTGTGTGCTTGTGGTTGTTTACACTTACCATGTGCTTCTGTGTCATCGTGGTGCCCGTCTCCGCCCTCTTGTTTCATTATTATTTTGTTATTGGCCACTATCACCTGCTCTGCATTATGTTAATCACTCCTTCTCTATTTAGTCTCCTCTCGTGTGCTGTCTGTTGTCAGATCATCGTGTTGTGCTCGTTTATGTCTCAGCTCCAGCCACAGCTCATGTTTTGCCTGCACAGAGATCGTGCTAGTTTTGTTTTCATCCTTTAGTTTTGTTTTCTCCCTCTTCCTCCTGCTTTCAGGCAGCGCTAATTCTCCTACCCTTCCCTTGCTCGCGATCACCGATCGCCGTCAGTGCTCTTCTTCGCCTCGCTGCCGGTGCGCCACCAGTTCCCCGCCTCAACAGCGCCCCCGCCTCTCTGTCAGTTTATCTCGGCCTTGCTGTGGATTTTTCTTAGTGGAATTCCTCCAGGAGGCACTTCGTGAGCTGCTCCGGGCTGCCCTGTACCTGGATAGTTTTTTGTTTACTCTTTTTCCCTTTTTTTGAAATTCAAGCCTGTTAAATAAACTGACCTTTTGGGCACCTGCAACTGAGTCCAAGTCTCGAACTGACAAATACACTTCTAATATCCAAATGCGTTAAAAGATTTTTAGGCTGCATTAATTAGGTAAACCGGAACCGGGATCACTTCCCATAACACCCGATGTACTTGCTACATCATTAGAAGAATGGCATCTACGCTAATATTATTCTGTTTCTCTCTTATTCTGAGGTCACCATAGCCACCAGATCCAGTCTGTATCCAAGTCAGAGGGTCACTGCAGTCACCTGGATCCAGTACGTATCCAGCCCAGATGGTGGATCAGCACCTAGAAAGGACCTCTACAGCCCTGAAAGACAGCAGAGACCAGGACAACTAGAGCCCCAGAGACAGATCCCCTGTAAAGACCTTGTCTCAGACGACCACCGGGACAAGACCACAGGAAACAGATGATTCTTCTGCACAATCTGACTTTGCTGCAGCCTGGAATTGAACTGCTGGTTTCATCTGGTCAGAGGAGAACTGGCACCCCGACTGAGCCTGGTTTCTCCCAAGGTTTTTTTCTCCATTCTCTCACTGATGGAGTTTTGGTTCCTTGCCGCTGTCGCCTCTGGCTTGCTTAGTTTGGGACACTTCATTTACAGCGATATCGTTGACTTGATTGCAAATTATTGCACAGATACGATTTAAACTGAACTGAGCTGCATGATGACATCACTGAATTCAATGATGAACTGCCTTTAACTGTCATTTTGCATTATTGACACTGTTTTCCTAATTAATGTTGTTCAGTTGCTTTGACGCAATCTTTTTTGTTTAAAGCGCTATATAAATAAAGGTGACTTGACTATAGCGCACATTTATCTTGGTCTAACGTTTAATCATTGTTATATGCTTGTACGTATTCACGTATTTGTATTCTCTCACATGGCTTTCAGCTCATCTGCGTGTTTTGGTCTCTTGTTTCTCATTTTCCCCTTGACAGTACCCCATAGATTCTCTCTGGGGTTCAGGTCTGGTGAGTTTGCTGGCCAGTCAAGCACACCAACACCATGGTCATTTAACCAACATTTGGTGCTCTTGGCAGTGTGGGCAGGTGCCAAATCCTGCTGGAAAATGAAATCAGCATCTTTAAAAAGCTGGTCAGCAGAAGCAAGCATGAAGTGCTTCAAAATTTCTTGGTAAACTAAATTACAAAACTTGCTATAATCTGAAAAGAGGACTTTGGAGCACTGGACAACAGTCCAGTTCTTCTTCTCCTTAGCCCAGGTAAGACGCCTCTGATGTTGTCTGTGGTTCAGGAGTGGCTTAACAAGAGGGATACGACAACTGAAGCCAAATTCCTTGACACGTCTGTATGCCTTGACCCCAGCCTCAGTCCATTCCTTGTGAAGTTCTCTAAAATTCTTGAATCGATTTTGCTTGACAATCCTCATAAGGCTGCGGTTCTCTCGGTTGGTTGTGCATCTTTTTCTTTCACACTTTTTTCTTCCACTCAACTTTCTGTTAACATGCTTGGATACAGCACTCTGTGAACAGCCAACTTCTTTGACAATGAATGTTTGTGGCTTACCCTCCTTGTGAAGGGTGTCAATAATTGTCTTCTGGACAACTGTCAGATCAGCAGTCTTCCCCATGATTGTGTAGCCTAGTGAACCAAACTGAGAGACCATTTTGAAGGCTCAGGAAACCTTTGCAGGTGTTTTGAGCTGATTAGCTGATCGGCATGTCACCATATTCTAATTTGTTGAGGTTTTTGATAAATGTGAGTCAAAATCATAACAATTAAAAGAACCAAAGATTTAAACTTCTTCAGTCTGTGTGCATTGAATTTATTTAATACACAAGTTTCACAATTTGAGTTGAATTACTGAAATAAATGAACTTTTCCACAACATTCTAATTTATTGAGAAGCACCTGTATATGTTCACTTCGAACTGGAACAATAGCTGCTTTTCTACTGTCGGGCCAGTGCAAGCCAGGGCTTAAAACGGGCCGGGCGGGGCTAATAAAGGAGTGGTTATGAACAAAGTCATAACCAAAATAGCGCTGCGTTTCCACCGTCGGCCAGAAGCTCCGCTGCGCTTCACTAAAACCCGCCCTTTACATGCCTCTCAGGAACAACGTCACGCAATCCATTCATTTCACCAACAAAGAGAAGTTATCAGAAAACTAATGAGAAATAAATCACTGGAACATGCGTGATCACAAAACGAACCGATAACAGCAGTCTTTTGTTTGCATGCTTTGTTAAATATTTAAATTCAAAAGCATCAATGTTTTACAATAAGTGATACATTGAGCATAATGAATTAATTTATCAGGCTTGAAAATTTGTCACAGAAATAAATGTATTTCTATTTTATTTATTTATTTTTAACGCTGAAGCGTTATGAAAATAGCCTGCTTATTCAGTTGGGACTGTTTCTGTTTATTTGTAGTCACATACATCACATTTAGAAAGAATTATAATTTATATATTTTTATAAAAGCTCCCAAACAAAAACCATAATTATATTTTAATGAAATAGGCTACGAAGAGCTTAACTCGAGACGAGACAGATAAAATATGTTAATAAATTAATACACGATTGTGATAGAGAATAAGAAGCTGACGTCTGATTTCTTCAAGTAGTAGTATTTACCATGTTTACTATGGTAACGTTAATACCTAGCGTGCAGTCTTTTGCATCGCTTATAAATATTTCTGCCTTTTATGGTGATTATAACACTCACTGCTGACTAAGAGTGAGTTTCGAGCTCAACTTATTTTAAAAAGTGTTTAATGCTGGTGTTATGGCTGTAGCTTTCTGAAGTGATCCGCGGCGCTAACGCTCTCCAGACGCAGAGAAACTCTGCCTTTGTTCATAACCACTCCTCTAGACCCAGCTGGCCCGCTTTGACCCAAGGTTTTCGTCGGGCCAAAAAACCCTGGCCGTTGGCCCCGAGGAAGCACCGACAAGGCACGATCACGTCCCGGAAGTGACAGTGGAAACGCGACTGGCCCTGGCACACACTAGCACACCCGCTTTTGGCCCGACAGTGGAAATGCGGCTAATGAACTACATAATTTAATTGGTATTACATACTACATGCTGTTAAGAATATTATCAATTAATAAACAGCAGTTTAAAAAAAAAACTACAAAAGCTTGATTTTTAACAGATGTACAAATTTGTGAAAGATAAAAGCAAAGATGTGATACCAGCTACATTTAATTATTGAAATAAATGGCAGAAATGTTGTACTCTGCTCGTGTTGAGGTAGTCTGAGGGAGAATCTTGCTAATGCTAGTTAGTTAATTAGCCATGTCATTTACCTCGGCAGCAAACCAACAGTATTTAATTCACCAGTGCTAAAACACTTACTCTGTTCATTTCAAGACAGCGTTACCTTGAGTTTAGTGAGTAGTTACAGGTGGTGCTTCTATAGAGGGGATATTGTCTTCTCTAGCAGCCACTCTTATTAAACACATCTCACAATGTGGATGTTATCCCTCTGACTCTCTGTGCTGTTTTTTTTTATTACTGAAGTCTCAGGGAAAATTAGATTGTTGTATTTATTTTTTCACCTTCTGATGGAAGAGCTTCTGTCTAAGAAACACAAAAGCTTCTGGGACTGCAAGTGACGTACAGACAGTACCGTCGCAAGGGCTGTGCCAAGTGTGCGACCACACAGGGCCTCGCGCCTGGCCTGCATTTTATGTTGTTTATGTCTCTAATTTTTATATCCTTTTTTTCCGCCCATTTTATCCTTTGAAAGACTAAAATAATCATAGCTGATAGACAGTACACGACTCTGTGTATAAGAATCATTAAAGCTGTTGTTAGGATGACAAAATTTTTTAAAAGTAAAAATTTCCGGCTGTCCTAGGGCCCTGCTTTTCCCCCCGACTTTTTTACGCCCCTCAGGCTGGGCTTCGGGCCAATTTTCACGCCATAATTCAGGCGTGGGCCGGGCCTTGGGCCTGTTTTAGGCTTCTCCTTATTTTTCTATTTTAGACATCCATCAATTAGTGATGAAATAAATTGTTATCTGAGTCTGTGTCGCAAGGATGAAGTTGCCGAGCCTGACTCGCCATCTCCTCATTAGACGCGCCTTTAGAGAGAAGTGTATCTTTATGGATTATGATTATAACGAAAGCGGTTTTGTTTTTGATTTGTTTTATTTCGTTAAGTAGTCATTTAAAGCTTTATATATATTCATAATGTCTGTGAGGCATGCATTCGCTGAGTTTCCCGTGTCCCTGTTCAAGATGAGACGGCAGAAAGCACATCATGTTTGTTTTCTTTATTTTATAAAAGTGCAATGTTTTTTTTTTTGAGTGCACACAAATAAAAGTAGACCCTTTACAGTTACGAATGATGCATTACTCTTACCATTATAAGCAAAAATTAGACCTATTCAATAAAAAAATTGCAAATGATCACGCTGGCGCCTCCATGTCCTGCAAAGCGCGCTTTAGCTTACACTCTCCACACAAACTATTGGATATAGTGCATATTCATCTAGCTTTAAACATGGTTGAACTGTTTTATATTTATAGATTTTATTTTAGGCAAGTCTTGATTATTTGAGAAGGCTAAATTGATCAAACATAGGCTCACTGTCTTTAATTCAAAATATAATCACTTTGCCATTACATACAAAACTGAACTATTTTAATAGCTGGAACAGTAGTATAAGCTGTTTAGGGAGAAGGGGGAAAAGGATGTTGGTCTCGGGCCGGTAATTCTGATGCCTGATTGTCTCAGGATAGGACTTAAATTTGAGGCCCGTGCAGTGCTCTAGGCTGGTCTGCCTCCGTGGTTGAACAGCGCTCGTCAAAGTCAGAATGATCGAGATGGCCAATCAAATCAAAGAATGCAGGTCTTACTGTCACTGTCACAATGCAACTACAGGTGCTGGTCATATAATTAGAATATCATCAAAAAGTTTATTTATTTCACTAATTCCATTCAAAAAGTGAAACTTGTATATTATATTCATTCATTACACACAGACTGATATATTTCGAATTTTTATTTCTTTTAATTTTGATGTTTATAACTGACAACTAATGAAAATCCCAAATTCAGTATCTCAGAAAATTAGAATATTGTGAAAAGGTTCAATAATGAAGACACCTGGTGCCACACTCTAATCAGTTAATTAACTCAAACACCTGCAAAGGCCTTCAAATGGTCTCTCAGTCTAGTTCTGTAGGTTACACAATCATGGAGAAGACTGCTGAATTGACAGTTGTCCAAAAGATGACCATTGACACCTTGCACAAGGAGGGCAAGACACAAAAGGTCATTGCAAAAGAGGCTGGCTGTTCACAGAGCTCTGTGTCCAAGCACATTAATAGAGAGGCAAAGGGAAGGAAGAGATGTGGTAGAAAAAGTGTACAAGCAATAGGGATAACTGCACCCTGGAGAGGATTGTGAAACAAAACCCATTCAAAAATGTGGGGGAGTTTCACAAAGAGTGGACTGCAGCTGGAGTCAGTGCTTCAAGAACCAGTACGCACAGATGTGTGCAAGACATGGGTTTCAGCTGTCGCATTCCTTGTGTCAAGCCACTCTTGAACAACAGACAGTGTCAGAAGCGTCTCGCCTGGGCTAAAGACAAAAAGGACTGGACTGCTGCTGAGTGGTCCAAAGTTATGTGCTCTGATGGAAGTAAATTTTGCATTTCCTTTGGAAATCAGGGTCCCAGAGTCTGGAGGAAGAGAGGAGAGGCACACAATCCACGTTGCTTGAGGTCCAGTGTAAAGTTTCCACAGTCAGTGATGGTTTGCGGTGCCATGTCATCTGCTGGTGTTGGTGCACTGTGTTTTTTTGAGGTCCAAGGTCAACACAGCCGTATACCAGGAAGTTTTAGAGTACTTCATGCTTCCTGCTGCTGACCAACTTTATGGAGATGCAGATTTCATTTTCCAACAGGACTTGGCACCTGCACATAGTGCCAAAGCTACCAGTACCTGCTTTAAGGACCATGGTATCCCTGTTCTTAATTGGCCAGCATCCTCGCCTGACCTTAACCCCATAGAAAATCTATGAGGTATTGTGAAGAGGAAGATGCAATATGCCAGACCCAACAATGCAGAAGAGCTGAAGGCCACTATCAGAGCAACCTGGGCTCTCATAACACCTGAGCAGTGCCACAGACTGATCGACTCCATGCCACGCCGCATTGCTGCAGTAATTCAGGCAAAAGGAGCCCCAACTAAGTATTGAGTGCTGTATATGCTCATACTTTTCATGTTCATACTTTTCAGTCGGCCAAGATTTCTAAAAAAATCCTTTATTTGTATTGGTCTTAAGTTATATTCTAATTTTCTGAGATACTGAATTTGGGATTTTCTTTAGTTATCAGTTATAATCATCAAAATTAAAAGAAATGAAATATATCAGTCTGTGTGTAATGAATGAATATAGTATGCAAGTTTCACTTTTGAATGGAATTAATGAAATAAATCAACTTTTTGATGATATTCTAATTATATGACCAGCACCTGGAGAGTTCATGGAAAGATGTTAGTACTGTATTAGAAAACTGTTTTGCGATAGAAATGTTCAGCGACCGACAGAAATAGACTATTTTAGTGATGCAAACTACTCAACTTATCATGAATTTCACTGTTTTGAATTGAAAATATGCAATTATGATTCATGTAGCCTAAATCATAAATTAATGTGGCAAGATACGTTTGCATTTTCGACAATAGACATAGCCTACAAAATAAGAGTGAATGTGCACATTTTAAAATAAAATATTATTTTCAAATAGTGTAAATTAATTACTACTACATATGAAGAGTTCAGATGCAAAAGCCTCTAAGTGTCGTTTGAAATTTACTTCTAAAATGAGCATTTTTATCAGCCCCCATGTGTAGGTTCAGTCATTTCACTTTAATGACAAAGAATAGTTTATTTTCTTTCCCATTACAGTAACATAACTGAACATAAACATAGGAGCATGAGAAAATAATCATTTTTGAAGAAAATTTTGGATGGCATTTAGAGGCTTTTGCATCTGAACTCTTCATATATATCTCTATAACTTATTTTAAGATTCTTATTTAATTGTTTTATTATTATTACAATGCAGTAGATCCTTATGAGCGTGTGTGTGACCGTGATTCGTGCACAAGCATGTCAGTGAGCACGGCATAACAATCGATCAGATGCATGTTAAAGTTGCATTCGTTACTATAGCAACACCCCTCACACACACACACAATTGTAGAGGGACTCGCACATTAACTTCGCACAGGGCCTCACACCCCCCTTGCGACGGCCGTACGTACAGAAATATATTTTAATCAACTTTGGTAGAATCTGGTTTCCAATTGTGACATTGGTTCTTATTCACAGCAATTGTACACAAGTATGCACGTGAAATCTGTGTATGAATATATTTTCACCAACAAATCTCGATTCACCAAAGACTTGAATGAATGAATGAATGAATGAATGAATAAGATTTAATAATGAATTAAATTTCGCTATCCTACTATGAGATGGATAGCCTAATTGTTATATAATTCAGATGGGGTGCCTGTTTTTTTTTAATGGTATATCAAAAAGTGTATATTTTAAATGTGATTGTTGGTACATTTTACCCGTATTTACCATACATTCAAAACAAAAATATGCAATAGGAAAAAAAATATGCAATAGGAAAATAATTTTAGAAAAAAAGTGTTTGATTTGTTTTTTTAAAAAGCCTTTTTCCAAAAAAGGGGGTCGTCTTATATATATAGGACTTTAATTTTGCTCTGGCGGCGTGACGTCGTAAGGCTGCGCGCTCCCGCGTCTGTTGTGATCCGGCTCAAGAAAGGTCTGTGTTTTTAAGTATTTAAACTGTTTAAACTGATAGAAACCGCTCAGCCAATTATATAGTTTTTAGGTGATGCGAGATTAATTATCTGCTATTGAAAGCTATATCTAACATTAATAGACGTTATTTAGTGTGAGTAAACGCACGCGCACAGGAGTAACAGAAAAGAGCGTCTCGTTCCGCTCGCTGTGTCTGAATCAGTTCATCATGAACACTAATCAGGTCACTTCTGAGTAGTGACGGAGAAACGGAGCTCTTTGAGACTCGATTGAATCGGTTGCTTCTCAAATGATGCAGAGAGAAGAACAAACAAAGACAACTGTTACAATCCAGCTAAAAAATGTTGTCATGCAAGTGTAATTTAGTGTATATAATCTACAAACTCTGATTCACCGTATATACATCACAACTAGATATGAACTGTCCGTATAAATTGTGCCTTTAATGAACTTGTAGCGCTAGTTTTGAGTGTTTTGTCTAGTCAGGTGATACAAAATGGTAATTCAAAGTGCTTTACATAAAAGAAAGTAAAATAATCATGAAGAAAAATGATCAGAAAAATAAAACAAGCAATTTAAAAACTTTGAAAATTATTTAAAAAAAGTTACTTATTTAAATTGAATTTAAAACATTTAAAAATAGAAAATGATTTGACATAAAATACAGTGAATACGTATAATACAGTGCAATCAGTTCGGACATCGCACAGTAGGGCAGTCAAAGTAGCTGAAAAACTAAATTCAAATTTTTTACTTAAATATGATCAAAATTTGAATTATATTCTAATTTAAAATGCATAATTTCAATTAGGGTGAAGAAAAGCTTTTTGCTTCTCTTCTGAGGCCACAAGAGGACGCATTGAGCAAAATATTACTAATGCAAATTTATTCAAAGCATTAGAATACATGACTGTGGAAAAATAAACATAATATTTAAAATAATGTTTATGAACCAATTATAATTAATTAAGTTGCTTAAAGAACTATAAACAAAACAGAGTCATGTATGCATGCATAGTTAAATAAAAAGGGCGGAAAGCCAGTCACACAGAATACATTTTTTAATTTAAAAACATGAGATGCAGTGGGATGGGGAACAAAAACCCACCATAAAGTCTCGAGATATGTTTAAAAAAAATACTTAAATTACATTTAATTAATTAAACTTACATTAATTTTAGATGTCTTTCTAAACATGCGGCTCTCTTGTGCGAGACGCGAGTCCAACGGTGTTCCTCTAGAATATGTGTGAAATATGCGTTCTGTGTGAATGGCTTGGTTTCAGTTTTGATGTAAACAAGATCTTCTCCACACACATGTTGATGGTTTCAACTGGATAGGCCAACATAAACCTTATAATGCAATGACACTTACATTGTCTTCGCATTTGCGCCACTGATAAAGGTCAAGTATACTTCGGTAGTCTGCGCACCATCCACATTATGTCATTTTTGTCATCCGCGTGCAGGCGATCTTTTGAGACCGCGCGGACGGTGCGTGTACACGAGGTGAGTGATGAGACAGAAGTGATAGGCCTACTGCATGTCGAGCTCGACCGCCTTCGAAAGCTGTGCGGACGCAGCTGTACGCTCGACGGAACAGAACACGGATTGTGAAGTATATCGGGGCTTATTAGGCAGCCTCCGTAATGGACACCTAAAATTATGGATTCGAAATTTTTTTGTTTTGTTTTTGACAGCCCTATCGCACAGTGCTCATTCAATAAATGCACAGCTAAACAGATGAGTTTTGAGTCTAGATTTAAATGTGACTAGTGTTTTAGCACATCTGAGAGATTTAGTTGGGTTTATTTTTCTCTCTGTTCATTGTTCTCTTCATCTCAAACAGAGAAAGTCCTGCTGAAGAGACTGAGATCCTCGTGACACACTGATACTGAACTAGTGTACTGACTACTGAACTAGTGTGCTGACTACTGAACTAGTGTGCTGACTACTGAACTAGGGAGCTGAAAGAGAGATTTAGTTTGGGTTTATTTTGCTCTCTGTTCATTGTTCTCTTCATCTTAAACAGAGAAAGTCCTGCTGAAGCGACTGAGATCCTCATGACACACTACTGAACTAGTGTGCTGACTATTGAACTAGGGAGCTGACTACTGAACTAGTGAGCTGACTACTGAACTAGTGTGCTGACTACTGAACTAGTGTGCTGACTATTGAACTAGTGTGCTGACTATTGAAGTAGTGTACTGACTACTGAACTAGTGTGCTGACTACTGAACTAGTGTGCTGACTACTGAACTAGGGAGCTGACAGAGAGATTTAGTTTGGGTTTATTTTGCTCTCTGTTCATTGTTCTCTTCATCTCAAACAGAGAAAGTCCTGCTGAAGCGACTGAGATCCTCGTGACACACTGATACTGAACTAGTGTGCTGACTACTGAACTAGTGTGCTGACTACTGAACTAGGGAGCTGACTACTGAACTAGGGAGCTGACTACTGAACTAGTGTGCTGACTACTGAACTAGTGTGCTGAATACTGAACTAGGGAGCTGACTACTGAACTAGGGAGCTGACTACTGAACTAGTGTGCTGACTACTGAACTAGTGTCCTGACTACTGAACTAGTGTCCTGACTACTGAACTAGTGTGCTGACTACTGAACTAGGGAGCTGAATACTGAACTAGTGTGCTGACTACTGAACTAGTGTGCTGACTACTGAACTAGTGTCCTGACTACTGAACTAGTGTGCTGACTACTGAACTAGGGAGCTGAATACTGAACTAGTGTCCTGACTACTGAACTAGTGTCCTGACTACTGAACTAGTGTCCTGACTACTGAACTAGTGTGCTGACTACTGAACTAGGGAGCTGACTACTGAACTAGTGTGCTGACTACTGAACTAGTGTCCTGACTACTGAACTAGTGTGCTGACTACTGAACTAGTGTGCTGAATACTGAACTAGTGTGCTGACTACTGAACTAGTGTGCTGACTACTGAACTAGGGAGCTGACAGAGAGATTTAGTTTGGGTTTATTTTGCTCTCTGTTCATTGTTCTCTTCATCTCAAACAGAGAAAGTCCTGCTGAAGCGACTGAGATCCTCGTGACACACTGATACTGAACTAGTGTGCTGACTACTGAACTAGGGAGCTGACTACTGAACTAGTGTGCTGACTACTGAACTAGTGTGCTGACTACTGAACTAGGGAGCTGACTACTGAACTAGTGTGCTGACTACTGAACTAGTGTGCTGACTACTGAACTAGTGTGCTGAATACTGAACTAGGGAGCTGACTACTGAACTAGGGAGCTGACTACTGAACTAGGGAGCTGACTACTGAACTAGTGTGCTGACTACTGAACTAGTGTCCTGACTACTGAACTAGTGTCCTGACTACTGAACTAGTGTGCTGACTACTGAACTAGGGAGCTGAATACTGAACTAGTGTGCTGACTACTGAACTAGTGTGCTGACTACTGAACTAGTGTGCTGACTACTGAACTAGGGAGCTGAATACTGAACTAGTGTCCTGACTACTGAACTAGTGTCCTGACTACTGAACTAGTGTGCTGACTACTGAACTAGGGAGCTGACTACTGAACTAGTGTGCTGACTACTGAACTAGTGTCCTGACTACTGAACTAGTGTGCTGACTACTGAACTAGTGTGCTGAATACTGAACTAGTGTGCTGACTACTGAACTAGTGTGCTGACTACTGAACTAGGGAGCTGACGGAGAGATTTAGTTGGGGTTTATTTTGCTCTCTGTTCATTGTTCTCTTCATCTTAAACAGAGAAAGTCCTGCTGAAGCGACTGAGATCCTCATGACACACTGATATAAAGATGGCGTTTATTAAAGAGGAGAGTGAAGACTTCAGGATTGAAGAAGTGTTCAGTCTGAAACAAGAAGAGACTGAGGAACAAACAGGTTGGTTTTCTTTCTCAAAGATGAACTCAATCATTTGTTCCGGTTCACGCCATCCAATGTTCATTCCAGAATTACACATATAGACATTGGGCCTATAGATCGTCTTCGTTATGGTGCCATATACAGTTTCTGGTGTTTCATTTTTAATTTTATTGTATTAAATTTAAGTGTTGTCAAATATTGTTGTCCATGTAAATTAAATAATAGAATTTGAGAAGTGATAGAAGTAGCCTAAACAAAATAAGTAGTTTGAGTAACAATAAACACAATATCTACTGAACTGAAGATAACTATAAAAAAAATAATGTTAATTATGAAATAGCATCTAACAAAACATTTACTTTGCCTAAAGCAAACCATGTAATGTTTTTTTATTTTTTATTCTCAAAAGCATTCACTTGGGGCTGGATGATATGGCTAAAATTCATATTACAATATATTTCTTAATTTTGGTTGATGTGATATAATTCAGATTTCAATATAAAGAAATGCTAACTCAGGAAAACTAACTTTTTCAAGTCTATGAAACCTCCTCCTGTGAAACTATGTAATATTTTAGAAATGTATAAGGGTGACAAAAAGGGGTTGAGAAGATGAAAAATTAAAAAATTGATTTTATTTAATAAAAAATTACATGTGTACCATTTTTTATTTATTTTTTATTTTTTTACAAAAGTTAAGACTGCATGTACATGAAAATGTCAAATGGTGTTACTGCCAAAGAATGAGAAAAAATAAATATTTTATCCACCTAGATGTAATGCAAGCTTACTCAGAATTAAATGCAAAATTTTAAAATGTCACATGAAAATATTTTTTTGTCTAAATGTAAATTTTAATGCATTTTTGCAATATTTGTGGTTGTACATATGCTGAAAACACCTCGTTTCTAAATAATCTTTGACAAATTATGTAAAAAATGTTAAAAACCATGTTATGTTTAAATAGATGATTACATTTTATTTCACATACATTTTTCTGTATAGACGAGTTTCCTGAGTGAAATAGGCGGGCCGCCATTATCCTTTCACTCTGCCAACGTCTTCCGGTTGTGTCTGCCAAGAACTTCCGGTTAGCGAGTTAGCGTCTTTTACTGTCTTTGGTTAGCGTGCAGGAAAAGTAAACTATGGCTGGTGTTACACGCCGACACGGCTCCGGGACATATTGTGCTGTTCGCGGTTGCAACAACTCGTGGCGATTGCTGAATGTTTGGTCGGAAGGAGAATGTTTTGACCATCAACCATCTACAAGGCGCCAATGTGGATGTGCTCCCCCGTATGCGTTGTATGAGAAACCAAAAACAGATGTTGAATCTCGGAAGTGGCTAGCGGCTTTGAAGTTGAAGAATCCGCCCAAAAGACTGTTTGTTTGTTCTTATCACTTCATTGATAAAAAGCCCACAGAGGAAAACCCTTTCCCGGAACTTTGGTTGGGATACGAGCGACCTCCCCAGCAAAAGAGACGTAAACTCGACAGAAACACAAGTGACACGCAATCGGATGGTAAGTGTATCTTGATATTTTTCTGGTTAGCTAAAGTTTGCAGCATAAGTTCGACTGTTGATATATGTGTCTCTGTCCTGTGTTAGTGGGGTATATACATTTATAGTTGATGCTGTTTGTCTTTTAGAAGTGTGCATCGAGCCGAAGTTTAAAGATGCTGCAACACAATGGGAGGACCTAACAAAAACTGACCACAGCTACGCGGCAAAGTTGGACCACGTGAACAAATCGACGCAGACTGGGGGTCAGACTGTGGCTGATGATATGCTCCTGGATGATGATACCTCACTGCTGTACACAGGACTGCGTCTGGTATATTTTTTTACTTTGGTGAAAACGATGTTGCCATTTAGTAAACCATCATGTAGTATTCCTGTTGTTGACCAAATACTGATGACCCTCATGAAACTGAAACTGAACCTTGTGTTAGGGGATGTGGCAAAGCGCTTTAAAGTGTCTAAAGGTGAAGTAAGTAAGGTGATTGCTCACTGGATTGATACATTGGGTGAGCAGCTTGAACCCATGGTTGCCTGGCTGCCAAGAAGTGTTATACGTGCTAACATGCCACCATCCTTTTAAAAGAACCACCCCCAGACCACTTGCATCATCGATTGTGCTGAAACGGCTATTCAGAGAGCAACAAACCTTAACTGTAGGAGTGCCACTTTCAGTCATTACAAGGGAACCAATACTGCCAAATATCTTGTTGCTGTGTCACCTCATGGGCTGATAATGTTTATATCAGAGGCCTATGCTGGTAAAAGCAGTGACAAGTTTATCACTATAAACAGTGGGTTTCTGGAGGCCCTAAGGCCTGGTGATGAGGTAATGGCTGACAGGGGTTTCACGATTCGAGATGTACTACATGAAAGGAAGGTGAAATTGAATATTCCTGCCTTTACCCACAAGCATGGTCAATTGACCAATGAGGAGGTAACGCACACTAGACGAGTGGCCAATGTCTGTATACATGTGGAGAGGGCAATCCGAAGACTTAAAGTCTTCAAAATTCTGTCCCAAACTGTCCCCATCTCCATGACCCCGCGGTTGGACAAGATTCTTACCATATGTGCTGCTTTAGCAAACATGAGGTCCAGACTCATCCGACTGCCACATGAGGTTTAAGTCCCTATGAAAAGTAAAACCTGGGTTACCTGCAATTTTTTTTTTTTATTGTACATATTCCTTTTTTATTATATATATATATATATATATATATATATATATATATATATATATATATATATATATATATATATAAAATACTTTCAGCTAGAAAAACCTGTGTAAATTTATTGTTATTGTTCCCTTTCTGGTGTTGTGATTATTGATAAGACAAAACAGAGTTTTAACTAAGAATAACTTGTGAGTGCTATTCTTTTTCTTGTATTGTAAATATTGACACATGACAATAAACAAATTGATTTGAGAAGAAATTAATTAATTTTTATTGATCCTATTCCAGTATTGCTTTTTGTCCCGGCATTCCAGCAATTCTGCACATCAGTGCAGGCAAGCCCTGTCTTCCCTTGCCTCACAGCATTTTCTTCCTGCAGACAGATAGAAACAAAATCACACACCTTTTTAAATAATGGTTTGAGCATCACAGCACAATTGACTTCTTTTAGAGAAAACATTTTGTAAATCAAAATAACAAGGGTATGATGAAGGTAGAGCGTTTTTGTTACTTTTCAAAACAATTAATGAGCTGGGCCTGCAGCCATTAACATCAATGTTTAACCCCTTTATGCCTGAGTTTATTTAGACTTATATAAAAAAATCTGGAAAAATATGAAAAGAATAATAAAAGAAAATACCCGCTGCATTTCTGGGTTTTTAATTCAACATAATCAAACAATTTATGTTAAAAAACTCAACAGATGTTTACTTCATCCCAAGTACAAGCAATATAAACTGTTTTTATGGTTAATATTATCCCTTTACCTTTGTTAGATCACATTTAAGAATTGCAACCTTGTGCGGGAACGGCAGGGGTAGTTCACACTTAGACACAATCTCTCTCTCACATGCATACGCACACACACATTTGTATTACTCGTCGTGTTCTGTTATAGATTAACACACGGATAACGTTACATGCAAACATCTTAATACAAGCATAAGATGGGCTAACGTACCTTCCAAAGCACGGCGGCTGCATGGCTACAGGAACATCCGGGTCCGGCGATACAGGTACAGCCTGCAGTCTCCACATCTCCCGTCTTGGTAACCAAAACCCAGGCGTTATGCGCTGAATTGTTAACGGACTGGCTTGGTTGAACATCGGCCTTTAGGTAAATTAAACTGCCCATATCGTGTAAAAGTGCACAGCCCACTTTGTCTGAATGGAGGTACTGAAACGCCTCAGAGCTTTTCAGGTTATTAATTGCATTCCCATCCACCGCCATGGAATCAATAAAATAAGAAAAGATCTTGGATGTTGTTATGCTGGGCCATATCGACATGTTGTCCGCCCATGATGTTACCTTACTTGGATGCGGAATGGTCAAAACACCATTTTTAACAAGCTTTTCGGTCGAATGTTGCCATTCCAACGCCATTTTTGCACCACTACTCAGCCTGCGCCGGAAGTTCTTGGCAGAAACAGGAAGTAAACCGGAAGTGCCCGGGAAACTTATCTATAAAATTATATTTTTATGAAAAATACTGGTTACGCCAACTGACACAAACCAGTTACACCACCTGACCATGTTGCTTTTACAGCCAAAGGCCACTGTTTGTTAAAGAAATTGACACTGAAAATCAAGTATGACTGACAACAAGTTCAGCTGAAGTGCTTTTTTTTTTCCAATGCTGGAAAAATAAATAAATCTGGCAACAAGAAATCATCACAGTGATGAACGGTGAACTCATGTCTTGTATTGTAATCACAGTTAAGAAACAATATCTGACAAGAGATCATCATAGTGATGAACGGTGAACTCATGTTTCATATTGTAATTTTAATTTCCGTAATGTAATTTCGTATTGTATTGTGGCACCTATTGGGGGAAAAAGGATCTATCACATTATTTATAAAATATTAGAAATGTAATGAATTTTATCTTAGAGATGTAAATTGTAATCTCTGCCCAACATTTTTATTTATCACTGAATTTGTTCAAATGTAGTCACCCACTTCCTTCTGCTACATTATCAAATTATATATTATGTTACATTACATGATACTATATATTGCTTAAAGGAATAGTTCACCCAAAAATGAAAATGACCCCATGATCCCCCTCCACCTTTAAGCCATTTCAAGTTTGTGTATGACACTCTTCTTTAAAATAAATACAGTTGGAGTTACATTAAATGTAAATGGTTGATATTCAATAGTCCAATAAACTGCGTCCATCCATCATAAAACAGTGCTCCAGACGGATCCGGGGGTTAATAAAAGGCTCCTGAAGCAAATAAATGTGCATTTTTTTAATGAAAAAAATATCCGTGTTTAAAACGTTATGAACCATAATCACTAGCTTTTAATATCTGCCATACTTGCATTCACTAGAGAGTGGTGTTCATCCACTTGAACGGCACTCTCTCATCAATGTGTGTACAACAGTTAGCAGAGACTTAAGATTATGGTTTATAAAGTTTTACATATGGAAATTTTGGTTACAAAAGTGCATAGATTCACTTCAAGAGCCTTTTATTATTAACCCACTGAGCTGTCTGGAGCACTTTTTTCTATGATGGATGGATGGATGCAGTTTATTGGACTTCTATTGGACTACTGAATATCACCCATTCACTGCCATTATAAAGCTTGGAAGAGCCAGGGCATTTTAACATTACTCTTTCAGACATATACAATCGGTGTTAAGTTATATGCACCTTGGATGGATTGAAGGGGAGTTAATCAGGTGATAATTTTCATTTTTGGGTGAACTATCCTTTTAAAAATTTAAATGAATGGATTAGAAATATGCATTAAAGCTAAACATTTCAAAAACACTAATGTGATGTGACAATTATTTTATCCTAGACTTACAGAGCTTTGATAATAAAACTTTAGATAAAATCAACACTTATAAAGTAAAAACAACAACAATAAAATAGTTCCATATAGTAGGTTAGTTTATATTACATCTTTAATCAGCATCATAAGCTAGTGATGCTCCAGACTGGACTATTGCAATGCTCTCCTGGCGGGCCTTCCTGCATGTACTATCAAGCCTCTGCAACTGATCCAGAATGCAGCAGCGAGGGTTGTCTTCAATGAGCCGAAAACAGCCCATGTTACTCCTCTCCTCATCAGGTTACACTGGCTACCAGTAGCCGCTCGCATCAAATTCAAGGTACTGATGCTTGCCTACAAAACGACCACTGGCACGGCGCCAACATACCTAAACTCACTAGTTCAATCTTATGCACCCTCCAGAAGTTTGCGCTCTGCAAGTGAACGACGCCTTGTGTTGCCATCCCAAAGAGGTTCAAAATCACTCTCACGGACTTTTTCCTGGACTGCTCCCAGCTGGTGGAATGACCTTCCGATCTCAATTCGAACAGCTGAGTCTTTACTCATTTTCAAAAATCATCTAAAGACTCATCTTTTTCGCCTGCACTTAACTAACTAATATTAGTACTTACCTTTTTTTTCTTTTTCTCTTCTATCATATGCCAAAAAAAAAAAAAAAAAAACCCTGGCTACATGTTCTGTACTAGACTAACTGAGACTTGTCATAGCACTTGTATACCGTTGTTGTTTTCTCGTTGATCTGATTGTTTCTACTGTTCTCATTTGTAAGTCGCTTTGGATAAAAGCGTCTGCTAAATGATTAAATGTAAATGTAAATGTGATATTTGACTAAATTGGCTCCCAACAGAAAGGCTTGTAATAGGAGTCAAATGGTGTAACCGGTTACATCACTTGACATTTCAGTTTAAAATAAAAAAATATGACAGGCATTATCATGGACACCTATGTAAGTACACAGCCTTGGTGGAAATATTTCAACTGTAATTTTTAAAGTTAATACTCATTTTTATAATAATGATGAATTATGAATCATACCATTTGACATGTACTGTATACCTTAGAATACCTGACCAGACCCTAGAAATGTAAAATTATCTCACATTTTAAAGAGAGTTACTAATCTTGCCATGCAGCAGTTAGTATCACCAGAGGTCCTTCTCTGTGATATAATTTGTGTCACATGAACTTCTTCCAAAATATTAACAAAATGGCTCCTTGAATGGAGGTTACACCACCTTGACACTTCAGGAATTTGACTTGGCTCACATTATTCCTCAAATGAATCTAAAAGATTTATAAATTTTAACATTTATTAGACTTTAAAAATAACTTCTAATGTAAGTGAACTTAAAACAATCTTCACATAAACCCATTATAATAAATAAGGGAGGAAACCCAAGGTCTAACTCGGACCAAGGAAACAGAACCGGAGCACACAACGTTTTTAATTTATTAATAAAAACCGACTAACGTTTCGATGCTCATGCGTCTTCTTCAGAGTCAAACAATGAATGGCAACATACAAATTTTATAGCATTGAAAGTTCAAATCATTGGCCACAAGCCTAGATGGGTGTGGTACATCAATTAATTAATCATAATTAGGCACTCAGGTGTACACCAGTGTGAATTATAAAAAGCATGAGAGGCCCAGTTCCTCATTCAGACCATTAGGTTCCACTGTGTTGAGAGTGAAAATCCAGAATGCCTCTCTTTGTAGTAGGTACTTGACTATATCGCCACCTCGTTGGGAGAGTAGAATTCTTTCAATCCCCCAAAATTTTAAGGACGCATTAGAGCCGTGATTAGCTTGTACATAATGTCTCGCAATTGCATAGTCCATATTACGGTTCCGAATTGCTGCTTTATGTTCTGCAATGCGTAATTTAAGGGGGCGTTTAGTCTGACCTACATACACTAAACCACATGGACATTTCAACATATAAATCAAGTGGGTGGTATTACAATTAATAAAGGAGTTAATCTTGTATTTTTTACCTGACTGAGGATGGAAAAATTGCTTAGTATCATTTGAGTTAGAGCAATGGGTACAATGTCCACATCTATAGAAACCCACAGGAGGAGCCGGCAACCACGTAGATTTTAGTGAAGGGCTCATGGTCGTGTGAACCAACCTATCTCTCAGTGAGCGCGGACGCTTAAACGTAATGCGCGGCGATTCTGCACATATATCTTTAAGAGCTGCATCGCTCTGCAAGATGTGCCAATGTTTCTTAATCGCATGCTTTATTTCTTCGCCAATATGAGAGAACTCTGTGGAGAAGCAAAGTCTTTGTCTAGAGACGTGTTTGGTTTTAATCAAGAGATGTGATCGTTGCGTCGATCTAGCTCGTTCATAAGCTGCGGAAATGTTGTTTTCAGTATAGCCCCTATTACGAAAGCGTTCTATCATTTCTACTGCTCCTCGCTCAAACTCTGCATCATTACTACAATTTCTTCTAAGCCGTAAAAATTGGCCAATAGGAATATTTTTAATGAGTTGTTTAGGATGATGGCTATCTGCTCTGAGGATAGTATTTCTGCTAAGAGGTTTACGATAGATCGATGTTCCTAAACCTCCTTGGGAATTTTTGTAAATAGTCAAATCTAAAAAGTTAATATTATCTGTAGAGTGTTCTACTGTGAATCTCAGAAAGGATGTGGTAGAGTTAATATAGGCCATGAAAATCTCCAATTCCGACACGGTCCCTGTCCAGATGAAGAAAAGATCATCGATGTATCTCTTCCACAAAGGGATTTTGGGAAGAAATAAGTTGTTAACAGGATTCCCAATAAATTTGGCTTCCCAAAAACCCATTACTAGGCATGCATACGACGGTGCAAAACAACTCCCCCATACTGACCCCACGCTTTTGTAGATAATAATGGCCCGCATATTGGAAATAGTTCATTGTTAAAATGACTTCCGACAATGTCAGTAAGAATTCGTTGGGAGGAACTATATCCGTGGCCCGTCTCTCAAAGAAATGTAGTAACATTATAATAAATGCCATATTTAGCTAGGCTACCTGTGTCCCTCAGCAGAAATATACATCACTTGAATAAAGTTATCAAAAGCTGAATTCTAAACTAAATACTGATGAATCCTTAAAGCTATAAAATTATTGATTTCCTCTTTTTTTATTTTATTCTTGATGAACAGACATCACAGCAGCTGGTTATTAGATTGTTTGACTGGCGCTGCTGAATGTGACGTGGATCTGACACGCATTGTATTTTCTCTCAACTCTCTTTACCTTTTCTGACCCACTTCAGGTCTTAAGGGGTGGTCACACTGCACTTTTCGTTCCATTGACTTCCATTCATACGCATGCGAATGCATCAGACCGGAAACGCAAGCTCATGCGAAAAATTTCGCATTTCGCTGCGTTCCAAAGTTCAAGTTTGGTGAACTCTGACCTGCGAATTCGCATCACGTGAAGACGTGGGACCAGTAGAATATCGATACGTCACTGCGTGACCTCTCTGTACAGAAATTCAAAAATTAAGGAAGCGCTAATTTTAGCCGTAGCGCAGCATCCTATTTTATGTAATACATCTTTAAAAAATTAAAAAATAAAAATAAAAACCTGCATGGTTCGCAGTGTCAATGGAAACAGGAACAGGTACATTTGAATGAGAACACATTTTATAATTTTTTATTGCTTAGTGTGTATGTATTTATATAGAGAGAGAGACAGAGAGTAAAAAATAATAAAACACTTTCGACGCCGTCGCAAAAGGCACAGTACAAGCACATTAATCCATGTTGTGATAACTGAGGGGAGACCGTTAACCTGCTCCCGCCCATATTCGCAGCGGTGTCCGAAAAAATTTCGCATGTTCAAAGTCTAGTGTGACCGCCCCTTTAAACGAAAAGTCTCTTCTATTGAACTTACGAGTTGAATCGGGTGTGTTAGATGAGTGAGACCGTCCTGGGCTGCTCCAGGACAGTTTGGAAAACCATTTCAGAGACATGTTCTTAAATGTGACTCATTTGTAACATATTTTACATTTACATTTATGCACTTAGCAGACGTTTTTATCCAAGGCAACTTACAGTGCATTCAGGCTATAATTTGTTTTTATATTTTTTTATATATATATATATCAGTATGTGTGTTCCCCTGGGAATTGAACCCTCAACCTTTTGCGCTGCTAACGCAATGCTCTACCTCTGAGCCACAGGAACACATATTACATGCATGCACAGTTTTAAGGCAGCTTTAATCTCCTTTTTGGTTACTTAATGCCTTAACTGACCATGACAGTGCATGCACGTAGTTTCTTTTGCGATTTGATATGAAATGATACAGACTACAGCAAGTGCCGACGCCTTTGTGCAATTGAAAATCACGCGCTGCAAGCACAGTACTGTTTTTTCCTGCCGCTGAAGTGAAGTGGAGTGCACATCTACAGTTTGATGTAGGCATAAAGATGTTTCACGAGATGTGCTTAGGTCTTCTTTGTCGCATCTTCCTCTTTATGATGCGCCAAATGTTTTCTATGGGTGAAAGATCTGGACTGCAGGCTGGCCATTTCAGTACCCGGATCCTTCTTCTACACAGCCATGATGTTGTAATTGATGCAGTATGTTGTCTGGCATTGTCATGTTGGAAAATGCAAGGTCTTCCGTGAAAGAGACGACGTCTGGATGGGAGCATATGTTGTTCTAGAACTTGGATATACCTTTCAGCATTGATGGTGCCTTTCCAGATGTGTAAGCTGCCCATGCCACACACACTCATGCAACCCCATACCATCAGAGATGCAGGCTTCTGAACTGAGCGCTGATAACAACTTGGGTTGTCCTTGTCCTCTTTAGTCCGGATGTCATGGCGTCCCAGTTTTCCAAAAAGAACTTCAAATTTTGATTCGTCTGACCACAGAACAGTTTTCCAATTTGCCACAGTCCATTTTAAATGAGCCTTGGCCCAGAGAAAACGCCTGCGCTTCTGGATCATGTTTAGATATGGCTTCTTTTTTGACTTATAGAGTTTTAGCCGGCAACGGCGAATGGCACGGTGGATTGTGTTCACCGACAATGTTTTCTGGAAGTATTCCTGAGCCCATGTTGTGATTTCCATTACAGTAGCATTCCTGTATGTGATGCAGAGCCATCTAAGGGCACGAAGATCACGGGCATCCAGTATGGTTTTCCGGCCTTGACCCTTACGCACAGAGATTGTTCCAGATTCTCTGAATCTTTGGATGATATTATGCACTGTAGATGATGATAACTTCAGACTCTTTGCCATTTTTCTCTGAGAAACTCCTTTCTGATATTGCTCCACTATTTTTCACCGCAGCATTGGGGGAATTGGTGATTCTCTGCCCATCTTGACTTCTGAGAGACACTGCCACTCTGAGAGGCTCTTTTTATACCCAATCATGTTGTCAATTGACCTAATAAGTTGCAAATTGGTCCTCCAGCTGTTCCTTATATGTACATTTAACTTTTCTGGCCTCTTATTGTTTCCTGTCCCAACTTTTTTGGAATGTCCATCTCTCAAGAAATCCAAAATGAGCCAATATTTGGCATGCCATTTAAAAATGTCTCACTTTCAACTTTTGATATGTTATCTATATTCTATTGTGAATAAAATATAAGTTCATGAGATTTGTATATTATTCCATTCCTTTTTTACTCACAATATGTACAGTGTCCCAACTTTTTTGGAATCGAGTTTGTATTAAAGGGTACCAGGAAAACTAGGAAAATATAATCACATACACTGAACAAAATTATAAACGCAGCACTTTTGTTTTTGCCCCCATTTTTCATGAGCTGAACTCAAAAATCTAAGCCATTTTTTTCTATGTACACAAAAGGCCTATTTCTCTCAAATATTGTTCACAAATTTGTCTATATCTGTGTCAGTGAGCACTTCTCCTTTGCCGAGATAATCCACCCACCTCACAGGTGTGGCATATCAAGATGCTGATTAGACAGCATGATTATTGCACAGGTGTGCCTTAGGCTGGCCACAACAAAAGGCCACTCTAAAATGTGCAGTTTTACTATATTGGGTGTCCGGAGGGGGCCCAAAAACCAATCCGTATCTGGTGTGACCACCATTTGCCTCACGCAGAGCAACACATCTCCTTCGCATAGAGTTGATCAGGTTGTTTATTGTGGCCTCTGGACTGTTGGTCCACTCCTCTTCAATGGCTGTGTGAAGCTGCTGGATATTGTCAGCCAGACAATCAAAGCATACATCTTTGTTCAGATCAAAGCTTAAACAACAAAAACTGCTTATCCGTGTTACGGTGCTGTTGACACAGAACAGCAGTTGTTTACTTATGTGATACTCTCCAAAATGGCACTATAGGGTGACGTGGAGAAGAATGAATAAAGGTTGTTTTTTTTTTTTGCACACAAAAAGTAGCTTTGATCAGATCACTTTCTGGTGTCATTTTGTGCCAAACTGGCTATTTTTAAGGTAAACCTGTGTCGCCCGATTACATTTCGGAATATTAAGAACATTGATTTGCCTACTTTTGCTGATGAACTTGCCATCTCCTAAAGTAAATCTGATTTCTCTACTGTTGATGAACTAGTAAAATATTACGATGATGGACTGAACATGATTTTAGATTAATTCGCACCTTTGAAAACTCGAACTGTTTCTTACTGGTACTCTTCACAATGACTCCTGTCAGTCTATCACTCACACACCTCCCCACTCTATTTTCTCTAACTTTACACTACCAACTATTTCAGAGGTAGTGGGTCTGATATTTAAATCTAAATCTTCGACTTGTCATTTAGACCCTCTACCAACTCCTTTAGTAAAAGCTGTTTACCAGCCCTTTTGCAGTTGATTACTAAAATTGTTCATGCTTCACTTGGTTCTGGTTTTGTATCTCCATTTCTTAAATCTGCTATTATTACATCCATACTTAAGAAACCAGGGTGTGATCCATTTAATTTTGAAAATTTTCATCCAATTTCAAATTTACCATTTAGCTCTAAGGCAGTTGAAAAGTGTACTGCAATTCAAATTCATGAACATCTGTCCAATAATAACTTGTATGTACAATTCCAATCTGGTTTTCGTCCCCCCCGCAGCACTGAGACTGCTATTGTCAGAATAACTAATGATCTACTGTTGGCAGCTGACTCTGGGCTTTTTACTATACTTGTCCTTCTTGACTTGAGCGCTGCCTTTGATACTGTCTCTCACAACATACTTCTTGACAGATTCGTTTCCACTGGTATTACTGGCACTGCTCTGTCTTGGTTTAGGTCATATCCATCTGGACGCAGTCAGTGTATTCAGTTAAAAGGTTTTAGTTCAAGAATATCTACAGTCACCACAGGTGTTCCCCAGGGTTCTGTTTTGGGCCCGCTTCTTTTCATTTTTTTTATATATATATATATATATATATATATATATATATATATATATATACAGGTCCTTCTCAAAAAATTAGCATATTGTCAAAAAGTTCATTATTTTCCATAATGTAATGATAAAAATTAAACTTTCATATATTTTAGATTCATTGCACACCAACTGAAATATTTCAGGTCTTTTATTGTTTTAATACTGATGATTTTGGCATACAGCTCATGAAAACCCAAAATTCCTATCTCAAAAAATTAGCATATTTCATCCGACCAATAAAAGAAAAGTGTTTTTAATACAAAAAAAGTCAACCTTCAAATAATTATGTTCAGTTATGCACTCAATACTTGGTCGGGAATCCTTTTGCAGAAATGACTGCTTCAATGCGGCGTGGCATGGAGGCAATCAGCCTGTGGCACTGCTGAGGTGTTATGGAGGCCCAGGATGCTTCGATAGCGGCCTTAAGCTCATCCTTAGTGTTGGGTCTTGCGTCTTTCAACTTTCTCTTCACAATATCCCACAGATTCTCTATGGGTTCAGGTCAGGAGAGTTGGCAGGCCAATTGAGCACAGTAATACCATGGTCAGTAAACCATTTACCAGTGGTTTTGGCACTGTGAGCAGGTGCCAGGTCGTGCTGAAAAACGAAATCTTCATCTCCATAAAGCTTTTCAGCAGATGGAAGCATGAAGTGCTCCAAAATCTCCTGATAGCTAGCTGCATTGACCCTGCCCTTGATAAAACACAGTGGACCAACACCAGCAGCTGACATGGCACCCCAGACCATCACCGACTGTGGGTACTTGACACTGGACTTCAGGCATTTTGGCATTTCCTTCTCCCCAGTCTTCCTCAAGACTCTGGCACCTTGATTTCCGAATGACATGCAAAATTTGCTTTCATCCGAAAAAAGTACTTTGGACCACTGAGCAACAGTCCAGTGCTGCTTCTCTGTAGCCCAGGTCAGGCGCTTCTGCCGCTGTTTCTGGTTCAAAAGCACACGCCTGTGCACGGTGGCTCTGGATGTTTCTATTCCAGACTCAGTCCACTGCTTCCGCAGGTCCCCCAAGGTCTGGAATCGGTCCTTCTCCACAATCTTCCTCAGGGTCCGGTCACCTCTTCTCGTTGTGCAGCGTTTTTTGCCACACTTTTTCCTTCCCACAGACTTCCCACTGAGGTGCCTTGATACAGCACTCTGGGAACAGCCTATTCGTTCAGAAATTTCTTTCTGTGTCTTACCCTCTCGCCTTGAGGGTGTCAGGTCGGCAGTCTTACCCATGATTGCGGTTTTGAGTAATGAACCAGGCTGGGAGTTTTTAAAAGCCTCAGGAATCTTTTGCAGGTGTTTAGAGTTAATTAGTTGATTCAGATGATTAGGTAAATAGGTCGTTTAGAGAACCTTTTCATGATATGCTAATTTTTTGAGATAGGAATTTTGGGTTTTCATGAGCTGTATGCCAAAATCATCAGTATTAAAACAATAAAAGACCTGAAATATTTCAGTTGGTGTGCAATGAATCTAAAATATATGAAAGTTTAATTTTTATCATTACATTATGGAAAATAATGAACTTTTTCACAATATGCTAATTTTTTGAGAAGGACCTGTATATGCTCCCTCTTGGTTTTATATTTTAAGGAAATATGGTATTAATTTTCACTATTATGCGGATGACACCCAACTTTACCTGTCTGCCAAACCCACCGGTTGTTTTCCTCCGCCATCTTTGTCAAGCTGTTTAGCTCAAATTAAAGACTGGCTTTCAGCGAACGTCTTGAAGGTAAATGGCAATAAAACTGAGGCTCTGCTTGTTGGCACTAGATCTATTGTGTCTAAATTTAATTGTTTCTCTTTACACATTGACAATACTGCAATCTGTCCTTCCTGTCAGGTTAAAAGTTTGGGTGTCATCATGGATAGCACATTATCTTTTAAAGCTCAAATTAATAATATCACACGGATTGCATACTTCCATTTGCACAATATTAATCGTCTCCGTCCCTTTCTTTCAAATAATAATACTGCAGTTCTCAATCACACAGTAGTTACCTCACGTATAGACTACGGCAATGCTCTTCTCACAGGTATTCCCTCCAAATTGCTGCATAAGCTTCAATTGGTTCAGAATTCTGCAGCTCGTGTTCTCTCTAGAACACCTTATACTGATCACATTTCTCTTGTTCTCCAGCAATTGCACTGGCTTCCAGTAAAATATAGGTGAATTCAAAATCTTGCTACTCACTTATAAGGCACTTCATAATCTTGCACCACAATACCTTACTCAGCTTCTCCAGGTTTACACTCCTTCACGTGCACTTAGATCTTTATCTTCAATTTCTCTTGTGGTACCTCGGATTACTACCATGGGTGGCAGATCTTTTAGTTATGTTGCCCCCCACCTATGGAACTCTCTTCCCCTCGATGTTCGCAATAGCGAGTGCTTGTTGACTTTAAAATGTGTCTTAAGACATATCTTTTTATACAGGATTTTTTATAACATGTTTTGAGACTTAAATGCACTTTATATGTATATGCTGTTTCTTTGTTGTGTGTTTTGTCTTATGCAGTGACCTGTATATTGCTTGTAAGGTGACCTTGGGTGTTCTGAAAGGCGCCATGAAATAAAATGGATTATTATTATTATTATTATTATTATTATTATTATTATTATCATCATCTTTGTAAAATTGCATTTGAACCCCTGATGTCACATGGACTATTTTTATGATCTCTTTGCTAAATTTCTGAGCCTTGATCGTATATGGACCCGTGCTGTCTATGGGAGAGTCAGAGAGCTCTCAGAATGCATCAAAAATATTTGTGTTCCGAATATAGGTATTATGGGTTTGGAACGACATGAGAGTGAGTATTTAATGACAGAATTTTCATTTTTGGGTAAACTGTCCCTTTAACCCTATGGGGTCTGAAGGGGTTTTGAGACCCTGAATAAGTTTTGACATGTCCTGACATTATTGACATTTTCCAAAACAAGTAAGTCTTTAAGTCCTTTTTAAAAATGTCCATGCTTGATGAGGATTTTACAGATAATGGCAGAGCATTCCAAAGTGTTGGAGCCGCAACAGAAAAATCGTGATCTCCACTCCAATGAGATTGGTAAGGGACCAGCATATATCTTATGTATTTAGGAGCCTGATCATGCAGAGCTTTATACACAAACATCAACAACTTGTATTGTATTCGATATTTTACAGGCAGCCAATGCAAAGATGCCAACACAGGTGTTATATGATCCCGTTTTCTAGTGTTAGTTAAAAGTGTACAAGTTACGTCACAATTGCCACATACGCACTGCAGATAAATTCGGTTGTCAGTTCACCTTTTACTCCTTAATCGTGATATGTACACACATAATTCACCAAAATAGGGAGTAACAACCACATTCGATAACCGCATTAACTCCCAAAAAATACAGGTATGGACAACCACAACCAAACAACATGCAAGACTTTCTAAAGCGGTCTCCCGAGCGTAAACAAAACACAGCACCTCTATCAGCGGTAGTTTAGTTAAAATGACGGACAGAAAGAGTCTTTATTCAAAAAATGGCAGAGACCAAATTCTTCTTCACTCCCGCAAGATGCCAAAATGTTAAATGCAGTTGTCACTCATGCAACTTACAGTGTGTACCTGGCCAATAACTACTAACACAAATCTCATGTACCTGGTCTTCTCTGCTGGATAAAACCAGACATCTTATCGTGTTTTTCTTCAGAGGTGAATCCTGGCTTATTCCTCTTAGTGTGTCTTCCAAAAACGAACCGTAATCCATCCGAGATGAACTTCAATTTTCACGTTTGTTTATGGAGGTGATGTGGGCATTTACAATTGTAATATCAAAAGCGAAAGTAGCTTGTGGGCGTGATCACATTAAATATGAGCTGAGATGGGAAGAACTTGACGTTCCATTCATTTCATATGGATTACTTTATCAGAGAATATTTGTTTTCAACAGGATATTTCAAGCTTTCTATACATATATTCAGCATGTAATTGAGCAGAGACTGCGCCTGGTATATTTACTTTGTTCTAAAAAAGCACATGGTTTTGTAGTTGTTATTATGACTATATACAAATAAATGTAGACCCTTTGCAGTTTCAAATGATACCTTATACAGACCACAATAGTGCGGGCTTCGACCCCTGAGGGTTAACATCCATTAACCAAAACCTAATGAGAATCACCTTTATCAAAGGGGCCCAAACTTAGACAAGCATCTAAAGAGTTGGAACGGTTACTTGCATTGGCTTTGTTGCTGTGACAAGAATCTGGATGCAGTAGAAGACAGAGGTTCTTGATGAGTTTGTTAGAAGTGAGCTGGATGCCTTTGTCTGGTTCTTCTGGAGATCAGAGAGATCAAATCGACAAAGTTTTTTGATGGTAAAACTGCCAGAAAGTCAAACTCAAGAGGAGAGTCTTGAAGAGTCCTGGAGAATGTCTTCTCAAGAAGAAGGTTTGAGCAAAGAGTGGTTTGGATTAGGAACCTTTAACCTCCCTTCCAGTCACACCCATCATTGGTGGAATTGCCACCATTATGCTCACCATTATTTATGGGTTTTGTTTTCCAATGCAGATTGTGTCAAAGCAGCTTTACAGTATTAAAAAAGGGAAATAGTGTGCCATTCTCTTCTGGCCAGACGAGACCAGCAGTTTAATTCTAGTTTGCAACAAAGTGAGATTGTGCAGAGGACTCATCTGGTTCCGGTGGTCTTTTCCCGGTGGCCGTCTAGAGACGAGGTCTTCCCTGGGGATCTGTCTTTGGGGCTCATCTAGTTGTCCTGGTCTCAGCTGACATTCAGGGCTGTAGAGGTCACTTCTATGTGCTGATCCATCATCTGATCTGGATAAGGACTTTATTTGGTGGCTATGGTGACCATGGAATAAGAAAGAAACGGACTAATATTAACAGATGCCATTCTTCTAACAATGTAAGAAGTACATTGTTTGTTATGGGAAGTGTTCCTGGTTCCGGTTGACCTAATTAATGCAGCCTAAAAATCCTTTAACGGATTTGAATATAAGCGTATTAATATGTTATATGTAAGTCAGGTTAAAGATGGGTCTTTAATCTAGATTTACAATGTCCAGCATGTGTCTGCCTCCTGAACAATGTTAGGTAGATTGTTCCAGAGTTTGGGCTCTAAATAGGAAAAGGATCTGCCGCCCGCAGTTGATTTTGATATTCTAGGTATTATCAAATGGCCAGAGTTTTGAGATTGTAGCAGATGTGAAGGACTATAATGCAATAAGAGCTTGCTCAAATACTGAGGTGCTAAACTATTCAGGGCTTTATAAGTAATAAGCAAGATTTTAACATCTATACGATGTTTGATAGGGAGCCAGTGCAGTGTTGACAGAACCGGGCTAATATGGCCATACTTTCTGGTTCTAGTAAGAACTCTAGCTGCTGCATTTTGGACTAGCTGGAGGTTGTTTATTAAGCATGCAGAACAACCACTCAATAGAGCATTACAATAAACTAAACTTGAGGTCATGAACGCATGGATTAAAATTTGTGCAGTTTTACCCGAAGTCTAGTAAAAACAGTACGATGCATTGTTTTGATACCACAAAGGTTAGAAGATATTAAAGTAGAGGTACATTCATTCACCTAGATACAAAGCATTTAGAGTTTAACTAATACCCATACAGAGTTGTAACTAGGCTAATATACTAGGGAACATACATACAACACATGCATATACATTTTATAACACCTTAACTATGTCTCAAAGAAAATGTCTTTGTGTGTGTGTGCATTGTGTATTGTTTGTGTGGAGCCATCAAGGCATCTAGAGCCTGATGTTGAGTGTGAACAAATAACCAAAGTCTTGACCTATTTAGTATCTTCTGGATAGTGGGAGAAAACCCATTTGAAATTTAGAACCCATATAAATGTAGCCAGTGGGGCCAGGTCTGTAATTTACATGCAAATCTACAGTGCCCTCCATAAGCATTGGAACAGTAAAGACAAAATTGCTTTCTCTGCTGTGGAGTCAAGACATTTGCAAATATGATTAAAAGATGAATATGTGACAAGACTACAGAATGTCACATTTTATTATTAGGTCTTTCGACACAGACATGTTTTACCAAATAAAATGGACAGCACTTTTAGAATTCATCCCACTATTCGATGTGAGCATAAGTATGGGAACAGTTGAATTAAAGGCAGATGTAAAAGATTAAAAGCTAATATTTAGTTGCAGATCCCTTGCATGCAATCAGAACAGTGAGTCTGCAGCCCATAGACATCACCAGACTCTTGGTCTTATGCTTCAAAATTCTCCAACCTGTAATGCAGCCAATTCCAACTGTTGCTTGTTTTGGGGAGTTTCTGTCTTTAGTCTCCTCTTCAGCTGGTGAAATTAATGTTCAATCGGATTTAAATCTGGAGATTGATTTGGGCAATCTAAGACTTTAATTTGCCCTGACAAAGTCCTTGAATGAACTGGTTTTGGGTTATTGTCCTGATCCAATATAAGTGCTTTCTAATGAGTTTTGTGGCATTTTCTTGAATATTGGTAGCCAAGATGATTTGTACCCTTCCAAATTCATTCTGCTACTGCCATCATACATTAAGCCATCATTAAAATGAAGAGGTCCTGTTCTAGAGACAGTTCCCTTTTTTTCTCCACACTTTTGCTTTCCAGTCACTTAGATAAATGTTAATCTTTGTTTCATCGGTCCATCAACTCCGTTCCAAAACTCTACTGGCTCACATTTTTGAAGAATCTTGCCTTTCTTGAATTGACTTCCTCTTTTCTTTTAGCATCCAAATTGCTTGCTTTTCTTTCAGAGTCTGCTTCCTCGTCTTCAGCCTGGTTTGTGTGTGTCATCATCGAATGCAAGACTTGGAATGCAGAAGCAATGGATATAACTGATAAGACACATTCCCTGCTTTTTATATCTGAAGAATTAATGCAACAGTACACAGCTGAACACTTAAAAGACCTGTGAGGCAACTGTTCCAATACTTATGCTTACATCAGATAGGGAGCTGAAACTCTAAAAGTGCTGATCTTCTTAGCTGTTTAAACACCCAATAATAAAATGTGACATTCTGTAGTTTTGTTTCATATTCATCTTTTAATCATATTTACAGATCTCTTGACTCCACAGCAAACAGAACAATTTTGTCTCTTTACTGTTCCAATACTTATGGAGGGTACTGTAAAAAGGCTAAAATGGTCTCTTAAGACATGAAGTCTAAACAATCATCAATAGCTGTCATCACCCTGCTTTTATGAGCATTTTGAATTATTGCATCAGAAACGAGTGATGGAAATGCTGAATTTTAAATAAAACTGCCTTAATTTGCAAAAAAAATAAAAAGTAGGGGAAAAAACTAAACAAAAAGGCAGGAGCTCAAAAACAAGGAACTACATAGAACGGAACTAAATCAAAAGAAAACCCGTAATATCAAAAGGTATAAAATAAATGCAAAGGAAACCAAACAAGACTAGGCTAGACACCTGCAGAAAAAAAGATCAAACAACAGAGACAAGAGTCCGTTTAACTCAGCAGAGCAGAGATTCGATCTGGCACAGGACAGAAAACAAGAGGGGAATATAAAGGGTGAGTAACGATCTAAAACAGGTGTAACCCTAACGAGATAATAAAGTAACCACAGGGGCAGGGTAACACTAGGCAATAGAGCACATGGCAAACAAACCAACTGATTGCCATTTGCTCCAGACAGACCAGAACACGACAAACAAACCTAGATCATGTCGGCGCCTTGACAGTACCCCCACCTCCAGGAGTGACCCCAGGTGCTCTAGGAACAGAGGAGGCCTGTCGGCAGTGGAAATAATCAAGGAATGGTCCAAGATATTCCGAGACGGCACCCAGCACCTCTCCTCAGGACTATACCCTTCCCAGTCCACAAGGTACTGGTATCCCCTATTACTCCTTCTGGCATCCAACGGCCTCCTAACAGAAAACACTGGGGAACCGTCAATGAGACGGGGTGGGGGACTTGATACGAGACACGTGAAAGACAGGGTGGACATAAGCAAAGAAAGATGGGAGCCTTAGCCGCACCGCTACTGGACTTAAGACTTTAGTAATACGGCATGGCCCTAAGAACCTGGGTGCCAGCTTGCGTGTTGGCACCTTAAGGAGCAGGTCCTTAGTGGAAAGCCATACCCTCTGCCCACAGCCACACTTGGGTGCAGGAGTCCAACGACGATCAGCTGCCACCTTGGCAAGTCTCCCCGCCTAAATTAGTGCCTTCCTGGCTCTTTGCCATGTGCGTCTGCACCTCTGGACAAAGGACTTGGCAGAGGGGACCATGGCATCAGGTTCCTGTGAAGCAAACAGAGGAGGCTGATAACCAATAGAACTTTGAAAAGGGGACATACCAGTGGCTGCCACAGGAAGTGTATTATGGGCATACCCTCCCCAGGTGAGCTGCTGGCTCCAGGAAGTGGGATTGTGTGATACCAGACAGTGGAGCATCCGCTCCAAATCCTGGTTAGCTCGCTTGGACTGCCCATTGGTCTGCGGATGAAATCCGGACGCCAGACTCACAGAAGCACTGATCAGATAACAGAAGTCCTTCCAAAAATGGGAAACAAACTGGGCCCCCCTGTCAGAGACCAAGTCTTTGGGAAGACCATGAATCCTGAAGATGTGATCGACTACCACCAGTTTCCTTGGCAGAGGGCAATTTAGGTAGGGGAATAAAGTGTGCTGCCTTTGAAAAGCGGTCCACAACTGTCAAAATCACGGTATCGCCACTGGAGGAGGGGAGGCCAGTAACAAAGTCCAGGGCAATATAGGACCAAGGGTGGGTGGGGATAGGCAAAGGCCGCAGCAGACCAATAGGAGGCTTGTTAGAAGTCTTGTTCTGGGCGCAAACCGAGCAAGCAGCCACGAGCTGTCTGACATCATGGGGCTGAAAACAACTAAACAAAAAGGCAGAGGCTCAAAAACAAGGAACTAGATAGAACTGAACTAAATAAAAAGAAAACCCCTAATATCAAAGAGGTGTAAAATAAATGCAAAGGAAACCAAACAAGACTAGTCTAGACAGCTGCAGGAACAAGATCAAACAACAGAGACAAGAGCCAGGTTAACTCAGCAGAGCAGATATTCGATCTGGCACAGGACAGAAAACAAGAGGGGAATATAAAGGGTGAGTAACGATCTAAAACAGGTGTAACCCTAACAAGATAAGGTAACAATAGGCAGTAGAGCATATGAAATATTGTTATGGTCATTTGTAAATGCCCGAACCAAATCTGTCATCAAAGTATTTCTGTATAATTGCCTCCGAGAATTTTCTTACACGACTGTCTTACAATGACCACATTCATTGTGTTTTGTTGTAAGCTTGCTTTATTATATATGAAAACTATTGTATTCAGCAGCATCCCCTACTTTTCTTATTGATTTATAGTGCCAGTTCATCAGAAAGTGACGATTTTGTTTTCTTTGACTTGTTGGATGGAAACTGTGCTTGTTTGCAAATGTTCTATGCAATATTCCAATTATACGCACAAGTTAAATTCACAACTTTGGATGGAAACCTGGCTGATGATCCTAAGCAGATGCTACAATCTTGTATATCTTTGTTTCGCTTTCTCCTTTTGAATGATGAATATATATTATTGATAACTGCTGATATAGACAGCTAATTCCTCTCACGCAGAACGCACACTGGCGACGCAAGGAGACAACACAGTCAGCTTTTGTCGCTGCTAGTTCTTTGAAGGCGGCTTGGTGTGACCCGGTCTTAAATGCTTTCATGTTGCTTTTCACATTTTTTGCTTCGTGGCTTTAAACTGTGTTTAACTTGTATTTATCTGTTTTTTGCTTTAGGCCAAGATCTGAATGCAATGGAACAGACAGATCAGTATGAGAAACTCCATGATTTAATAACTGATGAAAAAACTACACAGACTAAAACAGCTTCTATACAAAAAAGAACTCAGAAAACCAAATCTAACAACCGTTTCACCTGCCATCACTGTGGAAGGAGTTTCAGAGAAAAACAAAATCTTCAAACGCACATGAGAGTTCACACTGGAGAGAGACCATTCACCTGCCAACAGTGTGGAAAAAACTTCACTCAACAAGGATCCCTCAAAAGTCACATGAGAACTCACACGGGAGAGAAGCCTTTCACCTGCCAACAGTGTGGAAACAGTTTCACTCAAAAAGTATCCCTTAAATATCACATGAGAACTCACTCGGGAGAGAAGCCTTTCACCTGCCAACAGTGTGGAAACAGTTTCACTCAAAAATCACACCTTCAAAGTCACATGATAACTCACTCGGGAGAGAAGCCTTTCACCTGTCAGCAGTGTGGAAAGAGTTATACACAGAAAAGCACCCTTCGTTCCCACATGAGCATTCACACTGGAGAGAAACCTTATACATGTGAACAGTGTGGAAAGAGTTTCCCTGCAAAACAAAAGCTTAAAGTCCACATGAGAGTTCACACTCAAGAGAAGCCTTACTCTTGCAAGTATTGTGGGAAGAGTTTCACACATGCATGCTCCCGCTATTACCACATGAGAGTTCACACTGGACCGAAGCTGTTCACATGTGATCGTTGTGGAAAGACCCTCACAACAGAATTTAGTCTTAAGTGTCACAAGCTCAGGCACACTGGAAAGAAACCCTTCAAATGTGATCAGTGTGGAAAGGGTTTCATACGTAAGATGAGACTTAATTACCACATGAAGACTCATTCGGCAGAGAAATGCTGTAAATGTGCTCAGTGTGAAAAGAGTTTCAGGAATAAACGTAGCCTAAATGCTCACATTAAAAAACAACACACTTGAGAGAAGCCTGTGGGAAGAGCTTCTCACAAATAATCTTAAGATTCACATGAAATATGTGTGGAATCATGAAGAAACCCACATGAGATTTCACTCAGGGGAGAACCATTATGCCATCAAGTGTTTCTCAGTCAGAGGAAACCTGAAGACTCACAGAGGAGTTCACACTGGAGAGAGGCCTTTCGAGATCATTCTGGAAATAAAGTGCGACTGTGACGAGGTTTACCAAAAGAAGCAATTTAAAAAATCCCCAGCATATTCACTCTGGAGAAAGGCCTGTTAACTTTGATCAATGTAATACATTTGACATTACACCTGATAGATACACCTAAGAAGTCATGAAAGTTAGACAGTATTTTTGTGCTTTGTGGAGAAAGCTTTAAATAGCCCTGCATTTTAAGAGCGCATAAGAAAATAGGTATCTGTTTGAAATTAAGACTACGCTCACACCACAGCTGAATGTGTGCCATATCTGATTATGGCACCTTCATAGCCATGTCTTTTATTTGTATATTTCTATTTTTATCTACGGAATTAACTTGGAATTAAAATATTAAATTTCTGTCTTGCTGCAAAATTCCACAATGTAACTAAATGGTTATAAATAAAATGGTGAACTGCATGAAGTAATGAGCATTGCACTGAATTATTTGATGCATCTTTAGTGAGAGAATGCACAGGTAAAAAATTTTCAGTCTTGACTTACGGTGGTGGCCAAAATGATTAGGCCACTAGTATTTTCAGTAGCTAAAAATGGTTCTAAGTCAGTTATTTCCATCTTTTGCTGTAGTGTGAAAGTTTACACACTAAAGTAGGAAATTTCAGTTTACACTTCCAAACATTAATTTTACCATTAATTGTAATAATTATATAAACACTGTTCTGTTAAGGGTTTTACATTCAAATATGTATACTGTTTTGTTTACATGTGTTCCCCTTTAAGAGACCCTTCGCGAAACACTAATGTTTGGTTGATGTGCACTTGCAAGAAAAAATGGTTTTCGCTGTCATGTTTGATTTATTTTAGTTGACTGGGTGAATATTTGTTTAAGACCTGCCCTCTCATAGGTGAGGCTGATTTTATTGGTCAATTAATAGATCCATCTAGAGAAGAAGAGCAGCGGGAAGGGTTGCCTGAAGGGTTGGGTTCCGATAAAAATCTAACTTTTATAAATGCAAAATGTGTTATACGATTTATAGTATCGTTTGTGTGTTTAAGTATCACAGTTGACACAGACTGTGTGTTAACTATTTGTTTATTGAAACTGTTCATGGGTTGAAGACATTGAGGCCTGCCAGACTATACTGCACTATTGAACTTCACGCAATGCTCATTACTGGTCTTGGGACGTAACTGAGGAATAAGATAGACCTTTCAAGTCACCGGAAGCACTCAAAGTTCCACTGACATCAAGGGATGTTATGAGATGCTACCAGATACTGCACCCAGCCACCGGGAGTGTTGGGTGTTCCTCCGGCCTCGTGGGACGGACGGTGGAGGACTGTGTTGATGAGCACGGGAGAGTATTGTGACTGCTTAAAGAACGCAGGTACATTCTACTGGTTTTACTTTGCTTACTGAAGAATAAAGAGGCCAATTTGTAGTTTAAAATGCCCCACGCACACAAGCAGCGACACCGGTCTGCATCAGGGTGGCGTGCGAGGATGTTTATGTGTGTGAGTGGGCCCACATTTGTTTATATTCTGTTTATTGTATTGCTGTTCTGTATATCATATTACCATTTTACTGTTACAGTTCTCACGACAGTGAAGTGTTACTTTATACCTTCTGTTTGGGAAAAATTCACTGTGAGACTTATAATTTGGTTATATCAGTGCACTGGGTATTAAGTGAGTTACTGAATTTAATAATTCACTGAGAATTTACTTTTTATGAGTTAGGGAGTGTGCACTAAGTCAGGGGTTCCCAAACTTTTCCATTCCACGACCCACCTAGACAAGTATAATCTATTTCACCACCCACCAAAATATTTGAGATAAAAAAACAAAAAAACAATTGACATTACTTTAAACCTGATCTTAATTAAAAGTTTGATATGACAGAAATTAAGTATTTAATAAAAATAACCATTTTATTTTAGTGTATAAATATTTAAGTTTAAATTTCTTTGTTTACAGATGTTAAAATATGAAACGTCCATAAAAACGTGAAACAGGGTCACTCCAGTGAACTGTAATCTGTGCTGCGTGTTGTTAAACTCATCGTGGGGTTCAGCGCAGAAAATGCATTCATGGTCCTTCCGTGTGTGTGTGTGTGTGTGTGTAAGGGAGAGCGGTGCACAATCCAACACTTTTTTAGGAAAGCATAAGAAGTAAAGCAGAACTATCTAAAACAGTTTGGAGATTAAAATAATTGTGAAATGGGTAAAAATAATAAACAGATGCGACTCATTTTAAATAAACACTAAAAAATGAGATGACAAATTTACTTCAGTCAGAAATTTACTTTTGCAATGGTTAAATAAATGGTCAGAAATATCTTCAAAAGAGTTTTGAACTTTGGCACATTTTTTTCTCTATAGAGATGATATGTCAAGGAAATATTGCGAAATTTTATGTGGAAATGTTTAAATCTTGTAGTGTTACAATTAACCCTGCGTTTATGCCCTGCTCACCCCATACATGTGAAATGCTTTTTACAGACCGTTTCCCGAACGAAAACGAACGAGTGCAGTTCAAACAGACGATAGAAATGAATGAACATAGCCTACCTGAAACCATTTCCGTAACATTAGAATTTTCTGGTGTATGCAATCTCATGCAGAATACAGCGCATTGAAGTGAGCGAGTTTTTTCTCTAATGCGGACCGATTGAACCTTTTAATAATGACGTTGCTCTGAGACCCTCACTGTAATTACAACTCGTGCGCACCCGTGCTTCAAAACACGCAACGCATGTTTTAAATCGCGGATTTAATTGCAATTTGAAAATCACCCTAAGGATATCTCAGTTTGTAATTAATGTTGGTAGGCTATATCGTGCAGCCCTAGACTGAACTGTATGAGTGTGTGTGTCATTTAAACGCCAATTTAGCTGCAGCCTAGTGGGACCCACTTTGCTCCATTCTGCGACCCACAAGTGGGTCGCGACCCACAGTTTGAAAACCCCTGCACCAAGTACATCCTAAGTGAGACAAGTTAAAGTTATTTGAAACTCATAGATTTAGGTACATTTCCCTAGGGGATACATTATTTCATTCTGTGTACAACATTCATATTGTACAAACCCAATTCCAAATTAAAGCTGCAAGCAGCGATGAAAGGGCCCTCGCACCCGGGCTCACCACCACCCGGTGGCCATAGGAGAACAGCGAACGTTGGGCCATATTTCCTGCTGCCAACAGGTGGCGCTATGATTATAACTGAATATCGGCATGTAAATGTCTTCAGGCCAGGACTCTTACCAAACATGCAAAGTTTCGGGCAGATCAGACATTGTGTGTTTAAGTTAGTGTAAAAGTAATTTCCTGTCGCCAGCAGGTGGCGGTATGATTATAACTGAAATATTGGCCTTAAGATCTGTTGATACCAGGAATCTTATCAAACATGTGAAGTTTAGGGCAGATCAGACATTTCATGTTTAAGTTAGTTTAAAATAAGTCATTTCCTGTTGCCAGCAGGTGGCGCTATAATTAAAATTGAATATTGGCCTTTAGATGTGTTCAGGCCAGGACTCTTATAAAACATGTGAAGTTTGGGGCAGATTGGGCATTGTATGTATGAGTTACAACAACTTCCTGTTTCATAGTGTTAATAGCATCCTTTAGCACTTAGTAAGTGTTGCTAGCATGTTTGAGAATATTTCTAGCATGATTAGCACACAATGGCATATTTTACTGTGTTGCTAATAGTGCATAAGTGTAAAACATGTCACTTCCTGTTGCCAGTAGGTGCGCTATAACTATAACCAAATATGAGCATGTAGATATCTTCAGGCCAGGACTCTAATCAAACTGATGAAGCTTGAGGCAGATTGGACATTGTATGCACGAGTTACAGTAATGTTCTGCTTCACTGCATTAATAGCATGCTTTAACACTTAGCTAAGTGTTGCTAGCATGTTTTAGCATGCATCTAGAATTTTGCCAGCCTATTTAACACTTGTTGATGCTTTTTAAAATGTTCCTAGGAGTCCATTACAGTGTTAACCATGTCACTTCTTGTTACAAGCAGGTGGCGCTATGACTATAACTGAATTTGGGAATGGGTGTTTGTTCAGGGCATAACACCTATCAAACGTATGAAGATTGGGGCAGATCGGACATTGCTTGCCTGAGTTACAACAACTTCCTGTTTCATATTATTAATAGCATGCTTTAGCACTTAGTTAATGTTGTTAGCATTTTTTGGAATATTTCTAGCATGTTTAGCACACAATGGCATATTTTTTTGTTTGCTAAAAGTGCATACCCGAGGATGTAGATGTCTTCAGGCCAGGACTCTAATCAAACTTGTGAAGCTTGAGGCAGATTGGACATTGTATGCTTGAGTTACAGTAATGTTCTGCTTCACTGCATAAATTCTGAAGCGTGTGTCAAGTTTCGTGAGTTTTGGAGCATGTTTAAGCCCTAAAAAATGTGATTCATTTTGGAGAAGAAGAAGAAGCGGAAGAAGAAGAATAATAAACGAAGCAATTCCAAGAGGGTCCTTGCACCATCATTGCTCGGGCCCTAAAAAGTTGGGACACTGTACAAATTGTGAGTAAAAAGGAATGGAATAATTTACAAATCTCATGAACTTATATTTTATTCACAATAGAATATAGATAACATATCAAACGTTGAAAGTGAGACATTTTGAAATGTCATGCCAAATATTGGCTCATTTTGGATTTCATGAGAGCTACACATTCCAAAAAAGTTGGGAAAGGAACAGCTGGAGGACCAATTTGCAACTTATTAGGTCAATTGGCAACATGATTGGGTATAAAAAGAGCCTCTCAGAGTGGCAGTGTCTCTCAGAAGTCAAGATGGGCAGAGGATCACCAATTCCCCCAATGCTGCGGTGAAAAATAGTGGAGCAATATCAGAAAGGAGTTTCTCAGAGAAAAATTGCAAAGAGTTTGAAGTTATCATCATCTACAGTGCATAATATCATCCAAAAATTCAGAGAATCTGGAACAATCTCTGTCGTAAGGGTCAAGGCCGGAAAACCATACTGGATGCCCGTGATCTTCGGACCCTTAGACGGCACTGCATCACATACAGGAATGCTACTGTAATGGAAATCACAACATGGGCTCAGTAATACTTCCAGAAAACATTGTCGGTGAACACAATCCACCGTGCCATTCGCCGTTGCTGGCTAGAACTCTATAGGTCAAAAAAGAAGCCATACCTAAACATGATCCAGAAGCGCAGGCGTTTTCTCTGGGCCAAGGCTCATTTAAAATGGACTGTGGCAAAGTGGAAAACTGTTCTGTGGTCAGACGAATCAAATTTTGAAGTTCTTTTTGGAAAACTGAGACGCCATGTCATCCGGACTAAAGAGGACAAGGACAACCCAAGTTGTTATCAGCGCTCAGTTCAGAAGTCTGCATCTCTGATGGTATGGGGTTGCATGAGTGCGTGTGGCGTGGGCAGCTTACACATCTGGAAAGGCACCATCAATGCTGAAAGGTATATCAAAGTTCTAGAACAACATATGCTCCCATCCAGACGTCGTCTCTTTCAGGGAAGACCTTGCGTTTTGCAACATGACAATGCCAGACCACATACTGCATCAATTACAACATCATGGCTGCGTAGAAGAAGGATTCGGGTACTGAAATGGCCCACCTGCAGTCCAGATCTTTCACCCATAGACAACATTTGGTGCATCATAAAGAGGAAGATGCGATAAAGAAGACTTAATATTGAAATTTGAAACTTCCACATCATTGCATTCTGTTTTTATTCACAATTTGTACAGTGTCCCAGCTTTTTTGGAATCGGGTTTGTAAAGGACTAATCAGTGTTTCCCAAAGGATTTTGTGAGACTGTGGTAGGTTGACCTTGGTGCTTCTGGGGGGGTCCAGGGGCATGCCCCTCATAAGAAAATTTTGTACATTTTAAAGTTATATAGATCTATCTGGTGCACTTTGAGAGTTCAAAATTAAGAGCTCCAACACAGGTTCAGTGTACAAACTACAAGAAAAAAAGCTGATGACTCAGTCCTCTTTTTAGTTGATGTAGTGTTTCAGTCTAAATTATACTCACACCGGTGAATTTTGAAGCAAAACAAATTGGAATATAATAATTAATCAGTGGTGTCAAAATTAGAGTGTTAACGCAGCCAATTTAAAAAAAAAAAAAAATTATTTAATGCCGTTAATGCAGGGGCTAAGCCTAGGATTGGCCACACTACTCGACTTCTCTTTTTTCTTAATAAGTACTGGATTATTCAGTCGCAAAACATCTTTATGCCTACATCAAACTGTAGACGTGCGCTCCACTTCAGCGGCAGGAAAAAACAGTACTGTGCTTGCAGCGCGTGATCTTCAATTGCACAAAGGTGTCGGCACTCGCTGTAGTCTGTATCATTTCATATCAAATCACAAAAGAAACTACGTGCATGCACTGTCGTGGTCAGTTAAGGCATTAAGTAACCAAAAAGGAGATTAAAGCTGCCTTAAAACTGTGCATGCATGTAATATGTGTTCCTGTGGCTCAGAGATAGAGCATTGCGTTAGCAGCGCAAAAGGTTGTGAGTTCAATTCCCAGGGGAACACACATACTGATATATAATAAAATGAATACCCTGAATGCACTGTAAATCGCTTTGGATAAAAGCATCTGCTAAGTGCATAAATGTAAATGTAAAATATGTTACAAGTGAGTCACATTTAAGAACATGTCTCTGAAATGGTTTTCCAAACTGTCCTGGAGCAGCCCACGATGGTCTCACTCATCTAACACACCCGATTCAACTCGTAAGTTCAATGGAAGAGACTTTTAGTTTAAGACCTGAAGTGGGTCAGAAAAGGTAAAGAGAGTTGAGAGAAAAAACAATGCTTGTCAGATCCACGTCACATTCAGCAGCGCCAGTCAAACAATCTAATAACCAGCTGCTGTGATGTCTGTTCATCAAGAATAAAATAAAAAAAGAGGAAATCAATTTTATAGCTTTAAGGATTCATCAGTATTTAGTTTAGAATTCAGTTTTTGATAACTTTATTCAATTGCTGTATATTTCTGCTGAGGGACACAGGTAGCCTAGCTAAATATGGCATTTATTATAATGGGTTTATGTGAAGATTGTTTTACGTTCACTTAAATTAGAAGTTATTTTTAAAGTCTAATAAATGTTAAAATTTATAGATCTTTTAGATTAATTTGAGGAATCATGTGAGCCAAGTCAAATTCCTGAAGTGTCAAGGTGGTGTAATTCATTTTGTTAATATTTTGAAAGAAGATCATGTGACAGGAAATTATATCACAGAGAAGGACCTCTGGTGATACTAACTGCTGCATGGCAAGATTAGTAACTCTCTTTAAAATGTGAGATAATTTGACATTTCTAGGGTCTGGTCAGGTATTCTGAGGTATACAGTACATGTCAAATGGTATGATTCATAATTCATCATTATTATAAAAATGAGTATTAACTTTAAAAATTACAGTTGAAATATTCCCACCAAGGCTGTGTACTTACATAGGTGTCCATGATAATGCCTGTCATATTTTTTTATTTTAAACTGAAATGTCAAGTGATGTAACCGGTTACACCATTTGACTCCAATTACAAGCCTTTCTGTTAGGAGCCAATTTAGTCAAATATCACTAGCTTATGATGCTGATTAAAGATGTAATATAAACTAACCTACTATATGGAACTATTTTATTGTTGTTGTTTTTACTTTTAAAGTGTTGCTTTCATCTAAAGTTTTATTATCAAAGCTCTGTAAGTCTAGGATAAAATAATTGTCACATCACATTAATGTTTTTGAAATGTTTAGCTTTAATGCATATTTCTATACCATTCATTTAAAATTTTAAAAGGATAGTTCACCCAAAAATGAAAATTATCACCTGATTAACTCCCCTTCAATCCATCCAAGGTGCATATGACTTAACACCGATTGTATTCATTGTATTCGTCTGAAAGAGTAATGTTAAAATGCCCTGGCTCTTCCAAGCTTTATAATGGCAGTGAATGGGTGATATTCAATAGTCCAATAGAAGTGCAATAAACTGCATCCATCCATCCATTATAGAAAAAAGTGCTCCAGACAGCTCAGTGGGTTAATAATAAAAGGCTCTTGAAGTGAATCTATGCACTTTTGTAACCAAAATATCCATATGTAAAACTTTATAAACCATAATCCTAAGTCTCCGCTAACTGTTGTACACACTGTTACGTCCCCAGAGTTCTGGGTACATTTTATAGTCATTTTGTTCTGGCATTGCTTGTGGTCTGTGTTTGGTTTTTTTTTACCAGGTAAGATGGCTTCTGTGGTTTGTTCCACAGAAGCCATCTTACCTAAAAAAAAAAAAAAAAAACGCCCCCCCCCAAAAAGTGTGCAAACCACCTTTTGCACACAATTAGTCCTGGTAAACACGGGACAACGCGTCTGCAACTACGTTGGAAGTTCCTTTGACATGAGTGATACAAACGTTGTATCCCTGTAGAATCAGAGCCCACCGCATGAGGCGGCGGTTGTGATTGTACATTCTTTTGAGGAATGTAAGAGGATTATGGTCTGTGAATACTCTTACAGGCACAACACTAGAACCAACGTATACCTCAAAGAACTGTAAGGCCATCAATAGAGCAAGCGTTTCTTGTTCAATGGTAGAATACCGTGACTGGCACGGATTGAACTTCCTGGAAAAAAAACTAATTGGCCGATCTACTCCTTCCTCATCTTCCTGTAAAAGGACCGCCCCAGCCCCCACCATACTGGCGTCTACTTCCAGCTTGAAAGGTTTGTCAAAATTAGGAGCCGTTAGCACAGGAGCGCTACAAAGCAGTGCTTTTGCTGACTCGAAAGCAGAGCTACACTCTGCGGACCATTTAAAAGGTACTTTTAAAGCAAGGTGGTTAGGGGTGCTACTACCGTTGAAAAGTTTTTACAAAAAGTCCGGTAGTAACCCACCATTCCAAGAAATCGACGCAACTGACGACGTGTTTTAGGAGCAGGATAGCTAGCAATAGCATCCACCTTGCTAGCAATAGGACGCACTTGGCCACGACCCACCTGTTTCCCCAGATATGTTACAGTAGCCTTACCGAATTCACATTTAGCCAAGTTGAGGGTTAACGAAGCGTTTTCCAAACGCTGGAACACCAATCTCAACGTAGAGAGGTGTTCAGCCCATGTAGGTGAGTATATTACTACGTCGTCAAGGTAAGCTGTACAGTTGGAAACGTCATCAAACACAATATTAACTAAACGCTGAAAAGTAGCGGGTGCATTGCACATTCCAAATGGCATAACTGTATACTGTACAAAGTTATCAGGAGTCACAAAAGCCGAAATGTCAGAAGCCCGTGGGGTTAGGGGCACCTGCCAATAACCTTTAAGCAAATCAAGTTTACTTACAAAAACAGCCGAACCAATCCGGTCAATACAGTCTTCTATCCTAGGCAGCGGATAGGAATCTGGCACCGTTACTGCATTTACTCGACGGTAGTCCGTACATAAACGGGACGTGCCGTCTGGTTTCGGAACTAAAATACATGGGGAGCTCCAAGCACTATGACTACGTTTTGCCATGTCATGTTTTAACAAGTATTCAATCTCATCTTTCATTAACTCATGTTTTTTTGTGTTTACCCGATAGGGATGTTGGCGAATAGGAGATGTACTACCTACATCCACATCGTGCGCCAAAACAGATGTGCTCTTAGGTACATCTTGGAACACAGTAAGAAAAGAATGTATTAGAGACACAAGATTATCTTTTTGACTGTCATCCAAATGTTCCATTAATGAAGGTAAGTTTTGTAGCATCTCTGAATTACTAAGACGTTTACACTGTTGTAATGAGTGACGCAATTCCAAACCATCATTATTATTCTCCTCTAGGTCCACAGTCGGCACAGGCACCACCAACACCATGCTAGACCCCGCAGACTGAACCGGAGCACTAGAGGGGTTGTCGGAAGAATTACGCACATGATAGGCTTTAAGCATATTGACATGACACAAACGAGAAGAGCGCCTGCGATCTGGTGTTTTGATAATATAATTAGTATCACTAACTTTGCGCTCCACAACATACGGTCCAGAAAAACTGGCAGACAGTGATGAACCTGGGATTGGTAACAAAACCAGTACTTGATCCCCGGGCAAAAACGCACGGTCTTTTGCTTGTTTATCATACTGTTTTTTCATACGTGACTGAGAGGAAGAGAGAGACTCCTGAGCTAGCATGCAGGCAGCATGCAGCCTCTCCCGCATCTGACTTACAAAGTGTAACACATTCTTAGGGGTACTACTAGGCGCATCAGATAAAACGCGCTCCTTTAACACTTTTAACGGACCCCTAGGTGTGTGTCCGAACACAAGGTCAGCAGGGCTGAACCCCAACGATTCCTGCACTGTTTCCCTAACAGCAAACAAAACAAAGGGCACCCCCTCATCCCAATCAGCACCCGTTTCCATACAATACTTCCTCAGCATGGTTTTGAGCGTCTGGTGCCAGCGTTCCAGAGCTCCCTGACTCTCTGGGTGGTAAGCGCTGGAGACCTGGTGCGATATGGACAATGTTTTTAATGCAGAAGAAAACAGTTTGGACATGAAATTAGTTCCTTGATCCGTCTGGATCACTCTGGGGAGACCAAAGGTGGAAAAGAACTTAATCAGACTCTTAATAATTGTCTTAGCTGTAATTATCCGGAGAGGAATAGCCTCCGGGTACCGAGTGGCGCTGCACATAATGGTAAGCAGAAACTGGTTACCTGTTCGAGTTTTTGGTAATGGACCCACACAGTCAACAATCACCCTCTCAAACGGTTCTCCAATCACAGGAATCGGGTGAAGTGGCACACGAGGAACAGGTTGGTTCACTTTCCCTGCAAGTTGACATACATGACAGGTTTTACAGTATTGCACAATGTCTGATTTTAATCCTTGCCAGAAGAAATGTCGGAGGACTCTGTTGTATGTTTTAGTTACCCCTAAATGTCCGGACCATGCAGGGTTATGAGCCAGTGACAATACTTGCTGCCGTAATGGTGATGGAACAACTACCTGCCAAACTGTATCCCAGTCCTCACCTGTTTTATGTGCAGTCCATTTACGCATTAGAACACCAGCGTCCACAAGGTAAGCAGTCTCCTGTACTTTTGCGTTTTCAAAAGAGACCACAGAATCAAAGCACTTATTAAGGCTGACATCCTCTTTTTGCCACTCAATCAGCCTCTCTGATGTGATGGATGACAACACATCACCTAACTGGGGAGCGACCCCGCATCCCCCTTTCTCAGCCTGCACAGAAGGTAATCCCTCTGGTTTACTCTCTACATCTACAGTTACACCCCGTTCAAAAACAGTATCAGACAAATTCACTGTATCCCCCTGCATGTGAGCCTGTGCCCTTGTTAAAACACATGCAGGGAACACTTGAGGGTACTTCTGAACCAGGACAATGTCACAGACATTAGATTGTGGCCTGTCTATTACTTCTAGTACTGGAGCCACCTTACCCCCAGCAATATCGTTTCCTAGCAATAGTGCTACCCCTTCCACTGCTAGCGTAGGCACCACCCCAACACGGAACCGACCTGAAACCAAATCAGAATGCAAGTAAACCCAGTGTAAAGGCACAGAAATTGGGCTAGCTTCAATACCACACAAAAGTATATGTGAACCACAGTATGTCTGATCAGACCATGGCAACACATCTGTAAGGATAACTGACTGAGCTGCACCAGTGTCACGTAAGATTTTAATTGCCCTTTGGTCTTCAGTTTTCCCTGTGCATGAAACACACCCTACAGACACAAACGGAGCATACACCAGGTCTGGTTTCTTTGTAAGTATCTCGCTAGCACATCTAGCTTCCTGGTAAGAAACAAACTGAGTTAAACCAACACTCTTACGGACAGATGGAGGTGACTTAGGCTTGTTCTTCAGTAAGAAACAATCTGAGATTAAATGGCCTTTCCGGTGGCAATAAAAACATTCCCTCTCCTCTTTTCTAGGAACAGTAGGAGGATCTGAAGGTAAACACCATTTTATGTGTTAAGGCATATTCATCTGCCAGGACCGCTGCCTGACCCAACGTCGCCACCTTCTTTTCACTAAGATGCATCACAATTCTTTCAGGTAGGTTGATCTTAAAATCCTCCAACAATATCTGATTTCTCAAAGCCTCATAAGTAGATGTTTTATTGGCTGCACACCAGCGGTCGAACAAGGACTCTTTGTCCCTGGCAAACTCAACAAATGTTTTACTACCACTTTTCTTATAATTTCTAAATCGTTGTCTATAAGCCTCTGGCACCAGCTCATAGGCACGCAGCACGGTAGTTTTAACCACATCATAATGTAAACTGTCCTCTATAGACACAACCTCCTGGGCCTTCCCAGTTAGCTTACATTGGAGGAGTAGGGGCCAGACCTCTTTTGGCCACTGTAAAGCGGCAGCTACCCGCTCAAAGGCAGAGAAGTATGAGTCTACCTCAGACTCACGGAATGGGGGAACCACCGCAATGTTCCTCCCCACATCAAAATGACCTGGCTTGCCAACTGGGGGAGAAGACACCCCAGCCTCAAGCTCCATTCGCCGAATTTGAATTCGAGCTTCCTTGTCTGCCTCTATTTTTCTAATTTGTATCTCATACCTCCTTCTGTCTTCCCTGTCTTTTATGTCTGCTTCCAGACGGGCCGTTTTCAGCTTCAACCGAGTGACCTCTACAGACTCGGGGGACACAGGAGACAACGGGTCATACTTTGGCAGAGTTCGAGGCACCGGAGTTTCCCCACCTCCCACACCGCCCCTCAACCGTGCAGGCGAGGGATTTTCTACGGCACCCTCGTCCTCCCTCTCATCCTCTGTTTCCACATCCTCCACAGCCATAACTCCTACCCTTGACAGACTCAATAAATGGTTTTTGATCACCATTACTAAATTTGCTTTACGAGCCTGCCAATCAACTGTAATTTTGTAGTAGTCCACTAGCGCTAACAAATCAACCTTACGCAGGTTAACCAATGAACCCAATGAGGGCTCCGCAATAAAGCCTGCCACATCTGAAGTAGCCGCCATGCTCACACCTCATCCAGTACAATCCTGCACTACTCAGTACTCAAACACCACAAACTACAAATACTAACAAACTACACGACAGAACAACAACTACTATACTTTACTCACACCCCAACACCACACCCCAATCACCGAGCACAGGGCAATCCGAGCAGCGGGGCGCCAAGATCCCGGACGAGCCCCCATTTGTTACGTTCTAACTCCCAAAAGGGAGGGAAGCCTGACAACCCCCTGCTCGGGCCCACCGATGCCAGCAAAGGAGGTATGGAGTCGCAGTGCGAGAAAAGGACACAAACACCAAATACCGTATAAAAACAAAGCTTTTATTTGGCCACGGTAATATTATACATAATAAACCATTTTCTGGGAAAAGGGGAGGACTAGACGGACCAAAACAAAGAAATAAACAAAAAAAAACCCCACCCCTAACCTATACTAATCCCCAATAAAAAAATAAATAAATACAATCCCTATCTGGCACACGATCAAGGCGCCCTAACCAAACTTACAGCTGGTGGTCCGCCCAGGTCTAGCTAGTGTTTCTAGACAGAGAAGTATACCTACGGGTGAGGTATGTATACCTAGGGGTAGCTCTAAATCTACTCCCCAACTCCCTATAAACAACAGAGAGAAAAAAAAAAAAAAAAAAGTAACAAACCGTGGCCAAATATTACCGTGGCCAAATAAAAGCTTTGTTTTTATACGGTATTTGGTGTTTGTGTCCTTTTCTCGCACTGCGACTCCATACCTCCTTTGCTGGCATCGGTGGGCCCGAGCAGGGGGTTGTCAGGCTCCCCTCCCTTTTGGGAGTTAGAATGTAACAACACATTGACGAGAGAGTGCCGTTCAAGTGGATGAACACCACTCTCTAGTGAATACAAGTATGGCAGATATTAAAAGCTAGTGATTATGGTTCATAAAGTTTTAAACACAGAATTTTTTTTATATATATATATATATATATATATATATATATATATATATATATATATATATATATATATAAAATGCACATTTATTTGCTTCAGGAGCCTTTTATTAACCCCCGGATCCATCTGGAGCACTGTTTTATGATGGATGGACGCAGTTTATTGGACTACTGAACATACACATTAAACTCCAATTGTATTCATTTTAAAGAAGAGTGTCATACACAAACTTGAAATGGCTTAAAGGTGGAGGGGGATCATGGGGTTATTTTCATTGTTGGGTGAACTTTCCCTTTACGCAATATATTGTATTATTTAATATAACGTAATATTTACATACATGATTTGATAATGTAGCAGAAGAAAGTGGGTGACTACATTTGAACATAAATTCAGTGATAAAAATATTGGGCAGAGATTACAATTTACATCTCTAAGATAAAATTCATTACGTTTCTGATATTTTATAATTAATGTGATATAACAGATCCTTTTCCCCCAATAGATGCCACAATACAATACGAAATTACATTACGTAAATTAAAATTACAAAATGAAACATGAGTTCACTGTTCAACACTGTGATGATTTCTTGTCAGATATTGTTTCTTAACTGTGATTACAATACGAAACATGAATTCACCATTCATCACTATGATGATCTCTTGTCAGATAATGTTTCTTAACTGTGATTACAATACGAAACATGAGTTCACCGTTCATCACTATGATGATTTCTTGTCAGATAATGTTTCTTAACTGTGATTACAATACGAAACATGAGTTCACCGTTCATCTCTATGATGATTTATTGTTGCCAGATTTATTTATTTTCCAGCATTGGAAAAAAAAGCACTTCAGCTGTACTTGTTGTCAGTCATACTTGATTTTCAGTGTCAATTTTTTTAACAAACAGTGGCCTTTGGCTGTAAAAGCAACATGGTCAGGTGGTGTTACTGGTTTGTGTCAGTTGGCGTAACCAGTATTTTTCTAGTATAATTTTATACAGAAAAATTAATGTGGAATAAAATGTAATAATCTATTTTAACATAATATGGTTTTTAACATTTTTTACACAATTTGTCAAAGATTTAGAAATTAGGTGTTTTCAGCATATGTACAACCACAAATATTGCAAAAACGCATTCAAATTTACATTTAGACATAACTATTAAAAAAATTTTTCATGTGACATTTTAAAATTTAGCATTTAATTCTATGAGTAAGCTTGCATTACATCTAGGTGGATAAAATATTTAATTTTTCTCATTCTTTGGCAGTAACACCTTTTGACATTTTCATGTACATGCGGTCTTAACTTTTGTATAAATAAATAAATAAATAAAAAATAAAATGGTACATATGTAATTTTTTATTACATAAAATCAACAAACACTGTGTACATTTTAAAATACTTGATGCATGCTTTTAAAAAAAATTTTTAAAGATTTTTTTCATTTTTCATCTTGCCAACCTCTTTTTGTCACCCTTAGACATTTCTAAAATATTACAGGAGGTTTCATGAACTTGCAAAAAGTTAGTTTTCCTGAGTTAGCATTTCTATATATTGAAATCTGAATTATATTACATCAACCAAAATTAAGAAATATATTGTTATATGAATTTTAGCCATATCATCCAGCCCCAAGTGAATGCTTTTGAGAATTAAAAAAAAATAAAATAAAAAAACCCCATTGATCACATGGTTTGCCTTAGGCAAAGTAAATGTTTTGTTAGATTCTATTTCATAATTAAGTAACATTATTATTTTTTTTTTTTTTGTTATCTTCAGTTCATTGTATTTATTGTTACTCAAACTACTTATTTTGTTTAGGCTACTTCTATCACTTCACAAATTCTGTTATTTCATTTACATGGACAACACTATTCGACAATACTTAAATTTAATACAATAAAATTAAAAATGAAACACCAGAAACTGTATATGGCACCATAATGAAGACAAACTATAGGCCCTATGTCTATATGTGTAATTCTGGAATGAACATTGGATGGCGTGAACTGGAACCAATGATTGAGTTAATCTTTGAGGAAGAAAACCAACCTGTTTGTTCCTCAGTCTCTTCTTGTTTCAGACTGAACACTTCTTCAATCCTGAAGTCTTTGCTCTCCTCTTTAATAAACACCATCTTTATATCAGTGTGTCATGAGGATCTCAATCGCTTCAGCAGGAATTTCTCTGTTTGAGATGAAGAGAACAATGAACAGAGAGCAAAATAAACCCAAACTAAATCTCTCCCGTCAGCTCCCTAGTTCAGTAGTCAGCACACTAGTTCAGTAGTCAGCACACTAGTTCAGTATCTGTGTGTCACGAGGATCTCAATCGCTTCAGCAGGACTTTCTCTGTTTGAGATGAAGAGAACAATGAACAGAGAGCAAAATAAACCCAAACTAAATCTCTCCGTCAGCTCCCTAGTTCAGTAGTCAGCTCCCTCTTTCAGTAGTCAGCGCACTAGTTCAGCAGTCAGCACACTAGTTCGGTAGTCATCACACCAGTTCAGTAGTCAACACACTAGTAAGGGAGTCAGCACACTAGTAAGGGAGTCAGTGCACTAGTTCGGTAGTCAGCGCACTAGTTTGGTAGTCAGCGCACTAGTTCGGTAGTCAGCGCACTAGTTCGGTAGTCAGCGCACTAGCTCGGTAGTCAGCGCACTAGCTCGGCAGTCAGCGCACTAGCTCGGCAGTCAGCGGACTAGTTCAGTAGTCATCACACCAGTTCAGTAGTCAACACACTAGTAAGGGAGTCAGCACACTAGTAAGGGAGTCAGCAAACTAGTTCAGTAGGCAGTCAGCACACTAGTAAGGGAGTTAGCACACTAGTAAGGGAGTAGGGTTGGGTATCGATTGGGTTTTATAGGATACCGGTGCCATTTCGATACTTTTAAAACTGTACCGGTGCCTGAATTGATACTTCTATAAAAATAAATAAATAAAGCCTAAAAAGGATAACATTAAAGAACATTAAAAAGATTTAAAATAAATCCATAGCATTCACACACTCCTTGGCTCTCATTTCCCAAGCTTCCCTTACTCTAAGTCTAATAAATGTATTTCACGATCTGGGTCATTATTTAATACAAAACCAAATAAATGTTTCTACTGTATCTCTGTCAATCACTCTGATATTTAGTTCAAATGAGTGCTGTCTGTCACTGTCTTTAATCAGTTCTGTGAATGACTGTATGCTCATTCTTTATAAAGTAGCAACAATGTCGTTTGTAAAGTACAGTCTTAGGCAGATTAGTATTTTCACCCCAAAAAAAGGGTTTTAAGCCAGTTATTTCTATATTTTGCTGTAGTATGTCAGTAGGAAATATCAGTTTACATTTCCAAACATTCATTTTGCCATTCATTTTAACAGACTGCCTAAGACTAAGACTTTTGCACAGTAGTGTATGTGTCAAATGTGTAACATCTGCCTGTCTATAGTATTGAACCCCCTTGTGTGTCATTTCACTCAAATAATTTATTATTTGAATTGTTTTTTTATTTTTTATTTTTAATCACTGATTGCTGTTTCACTGGTTGTTTAATTGTGGGTTTAAATACTCAGGAACAGTTATGATTGACAGACCCCACCCTTTCTCTTTGACATTGCCGGCATTGGCAGCGCTACTCGGACTAATGACTTGTTGATTAAGGACAGGTGCGGCAGTTTGCTTGATAAGAAGTGACAAGCGAGAGTGTGGACGGTGAAGGTGTGCAGGGAAAGGCACGCACACTGCAAGTTGAACCTTTTACGGGCAGGAGTATGCTGGGTTTGATGACAGAAAGTTATAGCCGGACGAGCAGTGGGCACGCATCAGATTACAACCCATTCATGGAGATAAGTGAAACGGAAGAGATGTTCGTGCAGTGGATTTAACGCCTGATTTGAGCTAAGTAAAGGAAAGTTTTCCTGCCTATCAACTTATGTGGGTGCGTGAGAACTAGGCTCATGTTTTGTGTGAGACTAAGGGTTGCTTTCACTTCTCCCCAGTGCTGTCGCTGTTTATATTGGATCGCGGAGCTGCGTGAAGGGATGAACTAACTAGATTGCCTCGTCTGAACCGGTATCCCCTTCCATGGTCCGGTGGCCTATTGGACTTTCATATAAGGTCAAGGGACCTTGAATGTGGTTTGGGATTTGACTGAAGACTGTCATACTTTTTGTCAATGCATTTTATTTTTATGCTGGGTTGATGATTTTATACATTGATATAGGACAGGATTCGGATTTTGAATCTAAGCTGATGAATTGTGCTGTAGCATCAGCTGACCAGTGAGTTGCCTTGTCTTTTTACTTTTTATTTTCTTGCCAATTTTATCATTGTAAGCAAATTGCTATTAAATAAATTGTATAAATTCTGGAAGGGTCATTGTCCTTTTCCTGTCAGTGGAGGAGTGAAATGCTGGTATAACTAAGAACCTCACATTCCGGTGTGACATTATTTGGCGTAGTCGGCAGTGTACCAGCTTCACTGATGGGTAATGGACTCGACTTCAGGCAATAGTGGTAATTCGTCAGTAGGGGGTAGCAATAATCCAGCCATTATGGCTCAGTTTGTTACGCCATGGTTCATGGGGGCTGCATGGATCCCAAAATTCGATGGCAATAGAGCTAAATTTGGAGAATGGAGGGTTCAGGTGGAGGCCATGCTGAGGGTCCAGGGACTGAACGAACAAAAGCAAGCAGACTTTTTGCTGGGGGCTCTGGAAGGCAATGCCAAGCGTGAGCTGCATCTTGTGCAACCTGCAAGTAAGAACACTGGAGTAAAAGTATTGCAACAGTTACAAACACTGTATGCTAAACCAACCACTAAGACACAGTTGAGAGCGAGTTTTTTCAATTGTAGACCACGTGTAGGAGAAGCTGTGAGTGCTTATATACTAAGGCTGAGAGAATTCTTTTCCAGGTGTCAGGAGTGAGATGCAGGTGGAACTGAGGATGGAGAGGACCTACTGCTGGACCAACTAATGGTTGGTCTATGCGCAGGGCCCATCAAACAGGAGTTAAGCCGCCAGCTCCGGCGAGACGAACACCTGACTTTCAGCGTAGCCTGCAAAGAAGCGCAGGCTCTGGAACAGGAGCTACAGGAGAAGCCCCGACAGCCCCAACACGTGTGCCTCAGGCGAGGCAACAACAAGCGCCCATGTCCACTTATCAGTGGGATGCAGAGGGATGGCCCATTTGCTTAGGTTGTGGAGAAGCTGGACATGTGCAGCGCCGGTGCCCGCATAGACCATTCAGGCAGCAGGATTTTTGATTCCCCCTACTGCTGAGGGTCAAGTAGTGGGGGCTGTTGGCCAGGATGCGGGGACCATGTTGCAAAAGAAATCTGCTTTGATTGGCAAGTGTCCTGATGTTGTTATAAAAATTAATGAAATTTCGGTGACATTTGTGATGGATACAGGGTCACAGGTTACCGTTTTGAGCCAAAGTTTGTTGAATAAATACCTAGGAAGTACCTGTTTGACTAATATTAAGGAGACCCCCTGGTTGACCCTACGTCTCGCTAATGGTTTAAAGATTCCATATATTGGCTATGCTCTGGTCGATTGCAGGGTTGAAGCATCCATGTGCGAGATGACCAGACCGCTGGTCCAAGGCCAGGCTTGGGTTCGAGAATTTACAGAGTGCCATCGCATCTCTATTTGAGGGTCGCTCCCCCCCTACCAAGGCATGGCCAAATTATTACGCTAGCAACCAGTGGTTATTCCACCCCAGACAGAGATGCTGGTGTGGACACAGGTATCTGAAGGTACCCCTAAACAGGCATGTAATGTGATCATAGAACCCCTCCCTGATAGTGACCCGGAGTGGTGTGTGGGCAACACACTGGCAGTGCTGCAAGACGGAAGGGTCCCATTGTGGCTGTGCAACCCTAACCCGTACCCTGTGGAGGTCCCTCAGCGACAGCCATTGGCTCAAGTGACTGAAGTGGCTATGACTGATATTCAAGGGGAACAAGAGCTTGTCCTCAACAGCAGATGTGGTGGAGGTAGAGGTGAGACACATTGGGACGGTGGGGGATACGGACGCAACCAAACCACATCCAGCACTGGCCCTACAGGGAGATGGTCTGACTCCAGACCAAAAGAGGGATATGACCAACCTGTTGCACAAGTGGTCAAAAGCATTTGCCAGCCATGATGAAGATTTTGGTTGTACTGGAGTGGTGAAACATCAAATACCCACAAGCTTAGCACCTCCCAGTCGCGAGCAGTACCGTTCCATTCCCCCAAGTTTGTACGCAGAATTGAGATCTTTGTTACAGAATATGCGGACAAGTGGCGTGGTGAGAGAGAGTGCAAGCCCTTGGGCAGCTCCAATAGTGCTTGTAAAAAAAAAAAAAGACGGAAACAGGAGATTATGCGTAGATTACAGAAAACTTAATGCCCTCACCCACAAAGATGCCTAGCCGTTGCCCCGTATTGATGAGGCTTTGACTGGACTTAAATCTGCCAGATGGTATTCTACATTAGATCTTGCGAGTGGGTATTGGCAAGTGGAAATGCACCCAATAGATAGAGAGAAGACTGCATTCACAACTGCGTTTGGGCTGTATGAATTCAATAGGATGCCATTTTGATTATGTAATGCCCCTGCTACATTCCAAAGACTAATGCAACGTTGCCTAGGCAACTTAGTAAATGATTCATTACTGATATATTTGGATGATGTAGTGGTGTTTTCCCCTGATTTTAATAGTCACCTGCGTCACCTTGAAGTATTTCAGTGCCTCTACAACCATGGACTGAAACTCCAACCTGCAAAATGCCATTTGTTTCAGCGCAATGTGACATATCTGGGGCACGTTATCAGTGAGCATGGGGTGGCAACCGATCCAGTAAAGACCGCTGCGGTAAGGGACTGGCCAATTCCTCAGACCGTGAAGCAGGTGAAGATAATAACCCACTGGTTCATCCCGACACTGCCCATCTTGGTGCTGTGGAACAGCGGTGGGTGGCCCAGCTGGCAAACTTCAAGTATGTCATCAAATACAGACCAGGTACCCAAAATAAAAATGCAGATGCTCTCTTCAGGTTACCAGAACCACAGGACCCAATGCCATCCCTTGCCAGGAGGGTGATGGTAGAAGGAGAACAGTCGTGGGCAGGCCTGCAGGCCAAGGACCCAGAGTTGGTCCAGATACGGCAGAGGAAGGAACAGGGACTCCCACCCCTGGAGGTTAGTAGCCCTTTGTCCTCACATGCGAAGCAACTTCGACGAGATTGGGATCGAATTTTTTTGTGAGATGGCGTTCTGGGACGACTATACCAGGAGGCAGGGTCCGGAGAAGAGATATTCCAGGTGGTAGTTCCCAAGCAAGAAGCTAGGAAGGTGTGGGAGACTTACCACGGTGAGATGGGACACCCTAGTAGTGAAAGGACCCTTACCATCCTGCGACAACACTGCTATTGGCCAAGGATGACTGAGGACGTAAAGGAGTGGACGACTACTTGCCCTCAATGTGTCTGTGCCAAGGCTGGGCCAGAGGTAAGGGTTCCTCTTGTATCCATTCTAACTAGTTACCCATTTGAGGTAGTTGGGGTTGACTGTCTTTCCCTGGGATAGCCTGAGGACAGGTACCCCTACATCTTAGTTGTTACAGACCTGTTCTCAAAGTATGCCTTTGCAGTGCCCACGAGAGACCAGTCTGCTAATACCACAGCTCAAGCCTTGTACAACAACTTAATTCAGACTTTTGGCTGTCCCGAACGGATTCTGACAGACCGGGGGGCATCATTTGAGTCATCACTGATGAAGGAGCTTTGCCAACTTTATGGTTGCCAGAAGAGTCGCACCACAGCCTATCATCCCCAAGGGAATGGAGCTTGTGAGAGGTTCAATCAGACCCTGTTGGGGCTGTTAAACTCCCTGGATGAGACCAGCCAAGCACAGTGGCCAAACCGGCTCCCTGCTCTAGTCCAGGCATACAATAACACCATTCACAGCACCACTGGGATAACCCCTCACTATGTGGTGTTTGGGAGGCATGCCAGGTTGCCTGAAGACTGGGCTACCGGCCTGAAACCTGAAACCGAGCCCCATACCCTGTCAGGTTGGGTGAGGAGACACCAGGAAGCTTTGAACCATGCCTATCAGATGGTAACCAGGCATACTCAACAACGACTGGACCGGGACCAGGCCAGATACAACAGAAGAGTCAAGCTGGCGTCCCTGCTCCCAGGATCATTCTGACTTTGATGAGCGCTGTTGGACCACTGAGGCAGACCAGCCTAGAGCCCTGCACGTGCCTCAAATCTAAACCCTATCCCATGATGCTCAGGCATCACAATTACCGGCCTGAGCCCGTCTTTTTCCCCCTTCTCCAAAAACTGCTTATACTACTGTTCATTTTTGTTCATTAAATATGTTTTTACATTACATTACATTTACATTTAGTCATTTAGCAGATGCTTTTATCCAAAGCGACTTACAAATATATATTATATATCTGAATATATATATATATATATATATATATATATATATATATATATATATATATATAAAAAATTATATAATAAATGAAAAAGAAAACAGAATACAAAAAGATTAGAAAGGTAGTTAGATTTTTTTTTAAGAATAGTATTAGAATAGTGAGTGCTAAAGTTAGAGGGTCAAATAGAGATGGAAGAGATGTGTTTTAAGCCGATTCTTGAAGATGGCTAAGGCTGCTCGGATTGAGTTGGGCAGGTCATTCCACCAGGAGGGAACATTTAATTTATAAGTCAGTAAAAGTGACTTTGTGCTTCTTTGGGATGGCACAATCAAGCGACGTTCACTTACAGAATGCAAGCTTCTAGAGGGCACATAATTCTGAAGTAATACATTTAGGTAAATGGGTGCAGAGCCAGTGGTGGTTTTGTAGGCAAACATCAATGCCTTGAATTTTATGTGAGCAGCTATTGGTAGCCAATGCAAATTGATAAACAGGTGTGTGACGTGTATTCTTTTTGGTTCATTAAAAATGTATCTTGCTGCCGCATTCTGGATTAATTGTAAAGGTTTGATAGAGCTCGCTGGAAGACCTGCCAAGAGAGCATTGCAATAAGTCCAGCCTGGACAGAACAAGAACTTGAAAAAGTAGTTGTGCAGCATTTTCCGAAAGAAAGGGACTGATCTTCTTAATGTTGATTAAAGCAAATCTAATAAGTAATGTGGTCTGAGAAAGTTAGCTGATCATCAATCATAACTCCAAGGCTTCTGGCTGTTTTTGAAGGAGTTACGATTGATGTGCCTAACTTGATGGTGAAATTGTGATGAAACGATGGGTTTGCTGGAGCCACAAGCAGTTTTGTCTTGGCAATGTTGAGCTGAAGGTGATGGTCCTTTATCCAGCAAGAAATGTCTGTTAGACAAGCTGAGATGCAAGCAGCTACCGTCGGATCATAAGGATGGAATGAGAGGTAGAGTTGAGTGTCATGAAAAAGTGGTATGAAAAGCCATGTTTCTGAATGACAGAACCTAATGATGCCATGTAGACAGAGAAGAGAAGTGGTCCAAGAACTGAGCCCTGAGGCACCCCAGTAGTTAGATGTTGTGACTTGGACATCTCACCTCCCTAAGATAATTTGAAGGACCTATCTGATAGGTAAGACTTAAACCACTGAAGTGTGGCTCCTGAGATGCCCTTTGCCAGTAGGGTTGATAGGAGGATCTGTTGGTTAACCGTGTGAAAAGCAGCAGACAGATCAAGCAGGATAAGTATTGAAGATTTGGATTCCGCTTTTGCCAGTCTTAGGGCTTCAACAACTGAGAGCAAGGCAGTCTCAGTTGAATGTCCACTTCTGAAGCCAGATTGGTTGCTGTCAAGGAGGTTGTTCTGTGTGAGAAATGCAGAGACTTGGTTGAACACAGCTCATTCAAGTGTTTTTGCAATTAAAGGAAGAAGGGAAACTGGTCTGTATTTCTCTAAAAGAGATGGGTTGAGGGTGGGTTTCTTAAATAGTGGAGTTATACGAGCCTGTCTAAATGATGAGGGAAAAACACCAGTGTGGAGGGATGTGTTAATGATGTGAGTGGGTGCAGGTACAACTGCAGGAGAAATGGCTTGAAGGAGATGAAATGGAATAGGATCAAGCGGACAAGTAGTAGGATGATTAGAAAGGATGAGTTTGGAGACTTCTGCCTCAGAGAGTGAAGGGAAGGATGTAAATGAGTTTGTTTGTTGGTGATATGAGCTTGACGGATTCTGGTGTGGAAAATTGCACTGATGTTTTTAATTTTACTAATGAAAAACGTGGCAAAGTCGTCAGCTATTAGAGATGAAGCAGGAGGGGGGGGGGACAAGGGTCGAGGAAAATTATTTAAAAAGCATGCGAGAGTTAGATTAATTGTTAATTTTGTTATGGAGCAGAAAGTATCAATAGCACTTTTAGCATCAAAAGATGCTAACAGTTTAGGGGAAGTTTTTGTTTTCTAAAGTAACGACCAAGTGGCCAGTGTCAGACTGTGAGTCTATGTTTGATCAATTTAGCCTTCTCAAATCATCACGACTTGTCTAAAATAAAATCTATAGATATAAAACAGTTTATGTTTAAAGGTTAAAGGTAGATAAATCCGCTATATCCAATAGTTTGTGTGGAGAGTTTAAGCTAAAGTGCGCTTTGCAGGACATGGAGGCATCAGCGCGATCACTTGCATTTTTTTCAGTGAATACGTCTCATTTGTTATATGTCCAAATTGTTTTTTGAAACTTTGTCCATGTTTAGCATGAGAATCTAACCTTTTAAAAGTGTAAACAACTCTTAATGCATGAAACAGCATTGTACCCCCCTTTAACTGCATTAGCATGGTTTAAATCGTACTTATATGACCGCCATCAATTCGTAGCAGTGAATGAAGAGGTATCATATCGATCACAAGTGCAGTATGGAGTACCTCAAGGCTCAGTACTAGGGCCATTACTCTTCACGCTTTACATGTTACCCTTGGGAAATATCATCAGGAAACACGGTGTTAGCTTTCACTGTTATGCTGATGATACTCAGCTCTATATTTCTTCGCAGCGAAAAACATACCAATTTGAAAAACTTACGGAATGCATAGTCGATCTAAAAAACTGGATGACGAGTAATTTCTTACTGCTAAATTCTGAAAAAAGAGAGGTGTTAATTATAGGACCTAAAAGCCCTGCATGTAATAACCTAGAACGCTGTCTAATTAGTCTGTTTCTCTCTTATTCCGAGGTCACCATAGCCACCAGATCCAGTCTGTATCCAAGTCAGAGGGTCACTGCAGTCACCTGGGTCCAGTATGTATCCAGCCCAGATGGTGGATCAGCACCTAGAAAGGACCTCTACAGCCCTGAAAGACAGCGGAGACCAGGACAACTAGAACCCCAGAGACAGATCCCTGTAAAGACCTTGTCTCAGACGACCACTGGGACAAGACCACAGGAAACGGATGATTCTTCTGCACAATCTGACTTTGCTGCAGCCTGGAATTGAACTGCTGGTTTCGTCTGGTCAGAGGAGAACTGGCCCTCCGACTGAGCCTGGTTTCTCCCAAGGTTTTTTCTCCATTCTGTCACCAATGGAGATTTGGTTCCTTGCCGCTGTTGCCTCTGATGCTATAGGAAACGTATTCAAGAAGGTAGAAAATGGGATATTAAAAGTTTTTTCTAGTCTATCTGTTATGATCACCAGCTGGAGTGCCCATCGCTGATGATGGATAGCCTGTAGATTATTCCTAGTTCCTGTATTGCTCCTTAATAAAGCCTTGCGATTGGACCCTCAACTTGGTGTTCATGCCTCTAATATTACACTATCAATTAGATGTCTGTAAAAATGTTATGTGGAATGAGCCAACCCTGCAGAAAACCTGGCTAGTAGAAACACCAGAACTGTACCGACTGGGCAGTTAGCTGGGTCAAGCTGGCGGTCTCTGCACCATGAGGTGAAGAGTTTCCACCTCAGGGCGTACAGTTTCCTCATTGAGGGAGCTCTGGACTGGAGGATGGTCTCAAGAACCTCGGTTGAGAGACAAGATGCTATGAGCTGTGCCCCCTCAGGGATACAATTCATATCGAAGGTGATATATTTAACTTCTCATAGTCAGATAAATACTGAATTGAATTCCTCAGAATTAAATGCAGCTAAACAACCAGACAAGTATACACGTTCTGGCGAGGTAAGATTCAGATCAAGAATCAAAAATAAAAATGATATATCTAACTTCTCATAGTCAGATAAATGCCTAATTTAATTCCTCAATATTAAATGGAGCCAAACAAGCAGACAAGTAAACACGGTCTTGCTTGTTATACAATTCATATCTAAATTCTCAGTCAGATAAATACTGAATTTAATTCCTCAGAATTGAATGCAGCTAACCAATCAGACAAGTAAACATGGTCTGGTGTGGTAAAATTCACATCAAAACTAAAAATTATGTAATACACGCGTTGCCTTGGTGACACACAAACAATATTAATCTTCATTGAGATAAATAGCTGCAGCCGCGAGTTCACAGTCAGAGGGGGAAGGAACCGCAGCACGGGCTTCCGAGCCTTGAGAACGAGCTCTAGATCTAGGGAACACAGATGGAGATAGGAAAAGCCGTCTCCAGCCTGTCCGCCAGATATATGCGGAGAAGCACAATCAGCCCCCTTATTTTTTCAGAGAGCTGACTGTGCGAGCTGCGCTACTCATTAATGCTGCTCGTTATAATATTTAGTCATAATAAGCTTGTGAAACTGATGCTTGTGCAACTGATGTTCATGCAGCTGATGTTGGTGAAAACTGCAAGCTCATTGACGCCCTTCTGTGTCAATCTCCTCGGAGAAAGAAATTCCTCGGATGGAAGGACCGCAGCTCGGGCTTCCGAACCCAGAGATCTGGCAGATCTGGCGGGAGAAGTAGGGGATAGGGACACGCGTCTCCATTCCTTCCAGCAGATCTATCTGTGAACCCAGCGAATACAGGCGCCACTACACCTCGGCGAAAGCGGGACCGGCACCGCGAGGAATGCTGGTGAAGACTCCATCTCGAGGAGAGTCCTCCGGGATCGAAGCGTCCACAGTAGCAAACGTACACAGTGCGGGCAGTCGGTTCCCTCAAGAGCCGAATCAGCGTGCTTTGATCCCAGGCAGACCACTCACAGACTGTGTGTATCCCCACTCGTGATGTAGCGAGGGCAGGGAGGAACACAATCTGAAACGCGATCTGGATTCACCCTTCAGATGTCTCGTCTTAGCTTTGCTTTTTGACATACTATTGTTTACTTTTGAGGAGCTAATAGTGACTAACAGCAATAAATAAGACTGACAAGATAGAATAACATGCACACACAGAGTGCTTGCTGAAAGACGCGAAGCTGACGCCAGCTGCGCGACACATGCTTTTATAGCTTCTTGGTTGCTTACTTCACCCCGCCTGTGACGTCACGCTCTTCCATTGGACAGATTACACACGATATTCAGAGTCGCTCACGTTAAATGCGTTCCCCGTAGCATTTCAACGCGGCTTGAGTTCCTGAAGAGGAACTACACATTCTTTGTTCTGGAGAGAGTTTGCATGGGAGGGTGTTGGTAGGTTTTCCTCCACACCTGCTCAGATTAAGCAACAGTTACAATGATCTGAATGTTGGCAAAGGTGTGGTTGACAAGGCAAATCATTTCCACATTTTCTGTAGCTGCCTTTCTATTAATCAATATTGGTATGGAATAGGGCTGGGCAAAAAATCGAATGCGATTTCCATGCGCATCTCGTCAGTAAAGCCGCTTCTGTGATTAGTAGTTAATCTGCAGCATGTGCATTCAGATCAGAGTATGTGAGCGTAGTGGAGCGGCAAAAATTTCCACTGACTGGATAGGCTAACATAAACCTTATAATGCAATGACACTTACATCATCATCACATCTCATGCGCCTCTGATAAAGGTGAAGTATACTTCGGCCGTCTACAATCCGTCCGCATTGTCATTTTCGTCATCCGCATGCAGGCAATTTTTTGAGACCGCGCGGATGGTGCGCATACGGTTCGCGTACGCAAGGTGAATGATGAGACAGAAGTGGTACTGCGTGTCAAACTCGTCCGCCTTTGAAAGTTGTGTGGACGCGGCTGTGCATGAGACGAGATGGAACAGAACACGGAATGTGAAGTATACCCAGGGCTTATAAGACAGCCTTCTAAATGCACACCTAAAATTCGAATGCATCGTTTTGCATTCGAATGTGGATTTTTAATTTAAATATTTGATATTCAGATTTTTTTTTGACAGCCCTAGGACTTTGTACCGATATGCCCGTCCTTCCAACACATGGAAGTACACATGCTTCAGGTCAATCGCTGTGAACCAATCTTGGGCACGGATGCACCTGAAGATGTGCTTCTGCGTGAGCTTGTGGAGGGCCCTGTTCAAGACGCGCAGATCCAAGATTGGTCTCAACCATAGATTGTATAAAAAGATGGACATGGTGTCTGTGACGTCACCCATAGATTTCTGAAGAGCGTTTATTAAGCTCAAAGTGGGCAGAGCAGGCCGTTGCCATCATGGCAGCCCATGACTCCCGGATCATCAAAAATGGACAAAAAGGCGGTAGCTGGTTGCAAAATTAGATGTATAGACCAAAATAATTTTTTGTAACAGGCTGTAAACTTGTTTTTTTTCTGCTGTACAGTTGGCCATTTTAACATGGGTCTATGGGATTGACTCCCTTTTAGGGCTAGCCTCTAGCAGCCAGTGAATGATTTACACTAGTCACTTCCTTGTTGGCTTCACGAGAGAGAGTGGCAGGTTGCCGCTTGGTCTCAACCCACCGCCTTTCTTGGGTACTATGAAGTAAGGGTTGTAAAACCCTGTCCTCACATTGGCTGGGGGGACCGGCTCTATCGCATCCTTTGCCAAAAGGACTGCAATCTCTGCACACAAGACGGAGGCATCTGCTGATTTCACTGAAGTAAAGTGGACGACCCTGAACTCAGGAGGGTGCTTGGCAAACTGAATTGCATAACCGAGTCTGATAATTCAAAGAAGCCAACAAGACTGGCTGGGAAGCTCTAGCCAGGCTCCCAGATGTCGCACAAGTGGCACCAATGGAACCACAGATGTACCCGTAGTGGGGAAGCAAGGAAGAACACAGGGACCCAGCCAGGTGTCTCGGTCTGATGTGGGGTCCGAGTGTGTGTAACTCTCCAGCAGAGGGTGCGTGGGTAGTCCGTTGGCCAGTCCTCCCATTCCACCCACTGCTGCTCACTGGTGAGAGAGGAATGTGAGTTTAATCTGACACTGATTCGGCCACAACTTCCCATCCCCTCTTGGTGCCTAGAGATAGAGAAAACTGTTCTTTTGTTGAGTTTATGTGACGGAAAAAAGAAACAAAAGATTCTCCGCCCGGCCCTCCTCCAGGGGAGGGAGTGGTGTGTTCACCATCTCCCGAAGAGCAAGTCCCTCCATCTCTGGGTTGCCCATCTCAGGGCCTCTTGCTCTTCTGCTTGCCACCAGGTTTGGCGGGGGCCTGGACGGGCAGGGTAGCTGTCTTGCGTCTGGCTCCACAGCGCTGCTTTGCTGAAGGCTGCTACATAAGCAGTGCAGGAGTGGTGGCAGCGGCAGGCCGCCGCATTCGGCAATGAGCAGGTTGAGGGGCTGCCACCGGCGGCAGGATGTACCTAATGGCCTCAGGCTGCTTTTGGGCAGTGGAGAACTGGCCCGGGAGGGGAGCAATGAATGAGTTGGCAAAGCCATTTGCAAAAGCAAATGAATTGCAATGCTTGGGTAAACTGCTATAGAGTTGATATCGCTATAGAGTTAGAACCAGTGAATGCGGTTTACAGGTTTGATAGAAAGAGAATGATGTGCCAAATGATTTGGTGTAGAAAACAAATATTTTAATAGTTTGGGGGCGAAATAGCTCAATTCAAGAGCCAATGCAAATGCAATGACGTGAAATAAAACGTCATCATGTATTAAAGAAGAGTGGCTTGATTAAGTGCTGGAAATAGCGGGTGATGGGCACAGAACAGTAACAAAACTCAGAGACATTTACAGTCACACAGGTGTATTGTGCAAACAGTACTTCATAGGGATGTTTAGATATAGAAGAATTCACATTCAGGGTTTTTTGCAGTGCGCTACCATCGAGGGTGGTGAGGGAGGATGAGTCACTGGGTGGATTCTGGCAGAGAAAGGTGCCGTCCATGACCCAGTGAGCTCGTCAGGCACTTCCAGGAAGAAAGGTCATTGAGTGGGGCTCTGAGAACCAGCATGAGCCACCCTGAGAAACCAATCATCCAGCCTTGAGTGTTTGGGACGCACTGGAGGATTCCAGCAATACCAAACTAATTTTCAGCATGACAGTTGATGTCTCTTGTTTGGCATAGGTCGTCAGATGTAGATGGCAGTGTAACAGGGAAATCAACAGAATTTAGTATGCCGCTCCAAAGTGGGAAGATGGACATGTAGTTCTCCAAAAGTAATGTGACATTAATTGGGCGGTAATATGGATTTGGTTGACATTCCTCATGCGTTTTCTCTTCAAACTGTTCAAATATGGTTTGGTCTACTGTAAGGAGCACAGCCAGTAATTGTACAAGATGTTATTTCATAAACTTCACAGTTTGGGGACTCTTCTGTTGTTTCTTGCATGGGATTTATTGATTTATTAAATAATTCTACACTGCTTGACAGTTTTAGTGATATCTTGAAAACAGTGCAATGTGCACAGGGCCTTGAAAATATGCAGGGCATCATCAACCTCGCAAAGGCAAATGTGGCAAATGTTTTCAAGCCTTTATCACTGGTTTTTCTGTGTAAAGCAGGAGAGACTGCATTCATTACATGTGTGGCACACGGATGCAAAATGGTCTTTTAGCTGATCTCTGACCATTTTTTCTGCTTTTGGCAGATCGCATGCAAACTTTCAAGGTATGTAAGTGTGGTAGGTTAATTATTCTATCTGCTGTTGTCCCCGGTTGGGGTGTGATTGGCAGACCAATGAGGTGAAAGCGGCCATACTATTTAAGGACTCTTATTTTTATGGGTGTGATGGTATCCTAATGATTCTGGGTTCTCCTCTCCCTGGCGTTTCCCTTTCTGTTCCTATTTGTGTTAAGGTAGGATGAGACTCTATGATCTATAGATTGTGTATTGCTGCGCATGGCTTGGGGCTAATCTGCGCTATTTCTAGTTTCATTAGAGCGAGGCTGGTGGCATCGGCATTGTTACACGTTTGTGGCGGAGTTCCCATGCAGGTATGTTTGGTCACTTAATAAATTCTTTGATCGCTTGCAACTATGGTATTTAGTATGTGTTACTCTCCGTAATTGCTACAAAAGCAGGTGTGTGAATGCTAGCCGGTACATTGAGACTTGGCACTTTGTTGGAGTAACCATATAGCTTTGCGTTTGGTCTTCATTCAACCTTAAATGTAAGTGTCTCTCCCTTTCTCACACATGGGGTTAAGTAGATTTTAGTTTAATGCTTTGGTTACTCTTTGTTAATGTAAAGGGGAAATGGAAAACCACAATCTTTAAACTGATCCCTTGCTGAAGATGCTACATGTGACACCGCTGCTGTTTTGCTTATGGGCATTTTCGTTTCTTTTTTGTAGTTTGTTTCTTTTAAAAACAGTGTTAATTTACTGTTGTTGTTGTTGTTGTTGTCTATTTATTTTACAATTGTTTATTTTGTGGCTTTGTCCAATGCATTATACTGGGTCAATGTAAAGGTTATAATCCTTAGTTTACTGTCTTGATCTTTCTGGTGCCCTTCAGGCACTGTTGCTTGTGCCAGCTGTATCTTGTGCCAATTAGGAGGCCTGAGTACTAGAGTGACCACGTTCAGTGTTTGTAAACATAATTTGTTTTTTTATTTATTCACTGTAGTCTTGTAATTTTTGGTTAATGTATTTATTCTCTTCTCCAGGAGCCAGTGAGGACTCAGTGTGTAGCAGGGGAGGCTAGCCGCTTTTCTTTGTGTGGTTCACAGGGTGCCGTGTATGTTTGTACAATCTTTCTACAGTGTGTGAGTGTGGTGTTTTGACTTGGTGTGAATCTAGGTGGGTTTAGATGATCTCCCGAGTTGCAGCCGGCCTGCCCTGTTCCCACTAAGCCTGGCCCTGGAGAACTATTTTTATAATCTTGTGGGTATGTGCCTGGAAGATGTGCCTGCTCTTATAACAGTGTTTTTATAATCTTGTGGGTATGTGCCTGGAAGATGTGCCTGCTCTTATAATAGTGTATTTTTGTATTGTTACTCGCGTCTCACTTCTTTGACAGGTCTTTTGGCATCAGCTGCATTAATGCGAGTGACTCGAAGCACTGTTTATATACCTGTCATTAATGTAGGCACAACTGATGTAATGCTTTTTCGGAACTCTGTTTTGGGCACCTTGCATGGTGTATTTATTGTGAGCTTGCCCCGTGGGATCTCTGAATGTAAATCTGTTTCAGCTTCAGTAAATCCTCAGATTCCCAGGGTTCTTCCTTCAGTACTGGAACAAATCAGAAATCTTGACTTGTCTGTGTTGTCAGAGACTGAACAGGTGAGGTCGCTGCTGTTGAAATTTCATATGGTTTTCTCGGAGTATGAAGGCGATTTGGGATGTACCCGGCTCCTTTCTCATGACATACCTTTGACCGATTCAGTCCCAGTGCAACAACGGTACAGACGGATACCCCCGTCAGAATATGATGTGGTAAAAACGCATATAAACCAGTTGCTGGAAACTAACATTATTAGAGAGAGCTGTAGTCCTTACGCCTCCCCCATTGTGTTGGCCAAAAAGAAGGATGGCACATTGTGCATGTGCGTAGACTATCATCAGCTGAACGCAAAAACTCAAAAAGACGCTTTCCCCCTGCCACATATAGAGGAAACTTTGGACTTACTGACAGGGGCACGTTGGTTTTCCACCATGGACTTTGCCAGTGGGTACAACCAGGTTCCTGTCACGGAGGGGGATAAACATAAGACCGCTTTCTGTACACCCTTTGGTCTTTTTGAATGGAATCGCTTGCCGTTCGGGCTCTGCTGCGGCAGTAGGGAAAGACAGAAAGTGCTCCTGCGGGAGCGGCTACTGCTGCGGCAGTAGGAAAAGACAGAAAGGGCTCCTGCGGGAGCAAACACTGCTGTGGCAGTGGAAAAAATACAGATAGAGGCTCCTGCAGGAGCGGGCACTGCTGTGGCAGTGGAAAAAATACAGACAGAGGGTCCTGCAGGAGCGGGCACTGCTGTGGCAGTGGAAAAAATACAGATAGAGGCTCCTGCAGGAGCGGGCACTGCTGGAATGGCTGGACTGAGGATGGGCCGTTATAGATAGACTTGTGATGCACCATAGCTAACCCTATTTAACATCCCCTTATCTGAGTAAACAGGGATGGACTGGCATTAAAGGGGTTGGCTGATAAGGGTTCGGTGAGCTTCTTTGATATGGAATCGGTCTGACTGATAATAGGTCTTGGAGGCATCTGCCTTCTGACAAAATCTGTGCCCTGATGTTGCTGCCTACGGTGGGTGGTTCCAAGGTGAGAGTGTTCGGAAGGATGGTTTGGGTGAGGTGGAACATAGAGAAGTAAGGGGGAGCATGAGATGAGGAGGAAAGATAGCTGCTAGAACTGCCTGCGGAGACGTGCTCACGCTTGGGATGGCTTCGGAAGTGGAAGGGGGGGTAGGGGGAGGGGAATGGTGGGCATCGGGGCCTGCGCCAGGAGTGTTTGGAGGGATGGGTGGGGTGTGGGAGTGGAGAGGGAGGAGGAAGCATGAGAGGAGGAGGAAAGATAGCTCCTGGAGACGCCAGTGGACACGATCTCACGATTTGCGGAGGCGTGCTCACGCTTGGGACAGCTCTGGGAGTGGAAGAGAGAGGGGAAAAGAGAGGGGAATGCCGGGCATCGGGCCTGAGCCAAGGGTGTCTAGAGGGATGTGTAGGGCGGAGCATAGAGAAGGAAGGGGCAGCATGAGAGGAGGAGGAAAGATAGCTGCTGGAGCCGCCTGAGGAGACTTGCTCACGCTTGCGGAGGCATGCTCACACTTGGGACGGCTCCAGAAGTGGAAGAAAGAGAGGGTGAATGGCGGGCATTGGGGCCTGCACCATTAGTGGAGGCAGCCTCACACTGGGGTTAGACTGTGGGGCTGCAGGCCATCAGTAGGGGAGGGGGTTGTAGGAAAAGGGGTTTGGATGGGTCTGCACCGCTATCGGAGGCATGCTCACACTAGCGTCTGCTACGGGGTAGCAGGAGGAGGATCTGAGATGTGAGAGTCTGTGTTGCAAGCGGAAGCAGCTTTGCAATTGCTTCATGTGCCTTAGGCCACAGGAAGGGAATCCTGAAGACCCTGTGTACAGCCTGCACTGCTAGCGGAGGCAGCCTCACGCTAGCGTTTACTACTGGAGCTGGAGGCCGCTGAACAGAAAAAGAGTTATTAGTAGCATGAGGGAGCAGAAGAGTTGTGGGCATGTTTACAAATGGAGGCAGCCTCACTTTTGCTTCAGCTGCTGTAGCTGTAGGCCATGGGAAGCCTGTGTATAATTACAAATGACTTGCTTCTTGCATCAGACCAAGGCTGCATCTCATTGCTAGTTTTACTTGATCTTAGTGCTGCATTCGACACCATAGATCACGACATACTCATAGATAGATTAAAACTATAAACTATACAGGTATCCAAGGGCAGGCTTTAAGATGGTTTAGATCCTACCCAGATAGCAAAATTGTTCCGGGCCTTTTATGGCCCAAACACTGTTCTTAGTTTTGGCAATCATACCGCCAGGAATGCAGGGCCAAAACCAGCCCAAACAGTTTTGCCAAAAGCATGCCAGAAAGCTGCCAGAAAAATGCCAATGCCTTACCAGACGAGAGCCAGAAGACCCTAAATTGGCCCATATTCATGCCATAATATCACTATTGAAAAGCCAGATGTCTCCCAAGCACAGGCCACAACTCTGCCAGATTATATTAAAACAACTAATTTGGCCCATATTCAATATCTGCGCCCAACAGCAACCATGCAATTCAAAGAGAAATCAAACCAGGAAACCATAACTGCTAAAAATTAGTGTTTATTTTCAATCAAAACAAACATATGACCTAAATAGGTAAACATTTACAATTATTCATTTTTTTATACAAATAAAATGTAAGAAAATAAAATGTAAAAACATCTATGATACAAAGCTTGGTTTTAGAAATCACACTTAGTTGTGTAAACCATGAAAGAATATGAACGAAACCATGAAACTTATGAACGGTAGTGTCATAAGTAGGGCCAAAGTGGAATGTACTGTATGTATATATGTGTATATATATATATATATATATATATATATATATATATATATATATATATATATATATATATATAAATCAGAATATATAAATCAGAATGGATTATGTATAGTAAGTGGATTATGGTTTCCACGCTGATGTTTGGAAGTGTAAACGGAAATTTCCTACTGACACACTACATCAAAAGATGGAAATAACTGACTTAAAACCATTTTTTAGCTGGTGAAAATACTAGTGGCCTAATCATTTTGGCCACCACCATAAGTCAAGACTGAAAACATTTTTACCTGTGCATTCTCTCACTAAAGATGCATCAAATAATTCAGTGCAATGCTCATTACTTCATGCAGTTCACCATTTTATTTATAACCATTTAGTTACATTGTGGAATTTTGCAGTAAGACAGAAATGTAATACTGTAATTCCAAGTTACCCGTATATAAAAATGCAAATATATAAATAAAAGACATGGCTATGAAGGTGCCGTAATCAGATACGGCACACATTCAGTTGTGGTGTGAGCGTAGTCTTAGTTCCAGAAAATAGGTATCTGTTTGAAATTATTTGAATTACAGGGCTATTTAAAGCTTTCTCCACAAAGCACAAAAATACTGTCTCACTTTCATGACTTCTTAGGTGTATCTATCAGGTGTAATGTCAAAACAAATGTATTACATTGATCAAAGTTAACAGGCCTTTCTCCAGAGTGAATATGCCGGTGATTTTTAAAACAGCTTCTTTTGGTAAACCTCATCACAGTCACTTTATTTCCAGAATGATCTTGAAAGGCCTCTCTCCAGTGTGACCTCTTATGCAAGTCTTCAGATTTCCTCTGACTGAGAAACACTTTGCACAATGATGGCATAATAGTTCTCCCCTGAGTGAAATCTCATGTGGGTTTCTTCACGATTCCACACATATGTCATGTGAATCTTAAGATTATCTATTTGTAGGATGCTCTTCCCACAGGCTTCTCTCGAGTGTGTTGCTTTTTAATGTGAGCATTGAGGCTACCTTTACGAATGTAACTCTTTCCACACTGAGCACATTTACAGCGTTCCTCTAATGAATGAGTCTTCATGTGGTAATTGAGGCTGACCTTACATATGAAACTCTTTCCACACTGATCACATTTGAAGGGTTTCTTTCCAGTGTGCCTGAGCTTGTGACACTTAAGGCTAAATTCTGTTGTGAGGGTCTTTCCACAACTATCACATGTGAACAGCTTTGGTCCAGTGTGAATCCTCATGTGGTAATTACGGGAGCATGTATGTGTGAAACTCTTCCCACAATATTTGCAAGAGTAAGGCTTCTCTTGAGTGTGAACTCTCATGTGGTCTTTAAGGTTTTGTTTTCCAGGGAACCTCTTTCCACACTGTTCACATGTATAAGGTTTCTCTCCAGTGTGAATGCTCATATGGGAATGAAGGGTGTTTTTCTGTGTAAAACTCTTTCCACACTGCTGACAGGTGAAAGGCTTCTCTCCCGAGTGAGTTCTCATGTGACTTTGAAGGTGTGGTTTTTGACCGAAACTCTTTCCACACTGCTGACAGGTGAAAGGCTTCTCTCCCGAGTGAGTTCTCATGTGATTTTTAAGGGATTCTTTTTGAGTGAAACTGTTTCCACACTGTTGGCAGGTGAAAGGCTTCTCTCCCGTGTGAGTTCTCATGTGCCTTTTGAGGGCTCCTTGTTGAGTGAAGCTCTTTCCACACTGTTGGCAGGTGAATGGCCTCTCTCCAGTGTGAACTCTCATGTGTGTTTTTAGTTTTTGTTTTTCTCTGAAACTCCTTCCACAGTGATGGCAGGTGAAACGGCTGTTAGATTTGGTTTTCTGAGTTCTTTTTTGTATAGAAGCTGTTTTAGTCTGTGTAGTTTTTTCATCAGTTATTAAATCATGGAGTTTCTCATACTGATCTGTCTGTTCCATTTCATTCAGATCTTGGCCTAAAGCAAAAAACAGATAAATACAAGTTAACCCCAGTTTAAAGCCACAAAGCAAAAGATGTGAAAAGCAACATGAAAGCATTTAAGACCGGGTCACACCAAGCCGACTTCAAGGAACTATTTTCCATCCAAAGTTGCGACTTTAACTTGTGCGCAAAATTGGAATATCGCATAGAACATTTGCAAACAAGCACAGTTTCCAACCAACGAGTCAAAGAGAACAAAATCGTCACTTCCTGATAAACTGGCACTATAAATCAATAAGAAAAGTAGGAGAAGCTACTGAATATAATAATTTTCATATATAATAAAGCAAGCTTACGAAACACAATGAATGCGGTCATTGTAAGACAGTTGTGTAAGACATTTCTGGTAGGCAATTACACAGAAATACTTTGATGACAGACTTTGCTCGGGCATTTACAAATGACCATAACAACATTTCAGATGCTGTGGAATGAGATCGGTCTGCTAGTTAGTCAGGATTTGCTTTCCCATAGAGCAAAGTCATATGACTTTTTAGATGCGCTTTGAGGAATTTATTTGCAAAATGTATTTCCATCTCCCATTATTCGCATTAACCCTTTTACGCACAAGTCAAAAACCACCTCAAGCTATTTTTTTTTTGGTTAATTAAGGCAGTTTTATTCAAAATTCAGCATTTCCATCACTCGTTTCTGATGCAATACATCAAAATGCTCATAAAAGCAGGGTGATGATAGCTTTTGATGATTGTTTAGACTTTGTCTTAAGAGACCCTTTTAGCCCTTTGACATTTGAAAATTCAAATGGCTTCATCCCACTATCCAGAAGATACTAAATAGGTCAAGACTTTGGTGCAGGTGTTGTATTTATGTTCCCTAGTATATTAGCATAGTTACAACTCTGTATGGGTATTAGTTAAACTCTAAATGCTTTGAATCCAGGTGTATGAATGTATCTCAACTTTAATATGTTCTAGCTGCTTCTTTCTTGTTATCAAAACAATGCATCATACTGTTTTTACTAGACTTTGGGTAAAACTGCACCAATTATCTTGTCCAGCACTAAACATGTAAATGGCCACAAAATTCACGGAATACATAGTTGATATAAAAAACTGGATGACTAGTAATTTCTTCCTGTTAAATTCTGAAAAAGCCACATATCTAGCATTTGTAAAACCGCATTTTTTCCATCTCAAAAATAGATCTAAATTACGACCTAACTAGTCCAAAATGCAGCAGCTAGAGTCCTTACTAGAACCAGGAAGTATGAACATATTAGCCCAGTTCTCTTATAACGTCACTTCCCATTTGTTGCTGCCGTGTGTCTTGAGTTTGAGGTCCGTCACATTAACTCTTTATCATCTATTTTTTTAATCTTAAATCTATTTTACACAGCATCATTTTCGTTTCTATAACATGTGAATATATCCTCTTTTGTATTCTACAACAAAAACAATCAGAGCGCCTTATCACTAGTTTTATTTTGATTTCCCAAGTCCACTATTAGCTTATAGCCTGTTAGCATGTGGTTGCCGCAAATCCCAAGTGCATTGCTAATACTCTATTCACACACATAACCATTGCTTTACTCACTGTTACTGACACTCACAAGTCCAGAGTAAGTATACAGTGTACTGCTAACAGTCCCACCACCTCTACTCCATGTGTTTCTCTGCACAGGTCTGGTGCACCCAGGATGCGATCTTCCCAGATGTCCTTCACTCCGGCGCCTGGACACCACGGACCCTGGGTGCATCCACAGTGGAGGACGCAAAGCCAGGCCCCGGGCGATGACCTCTCCCACTCCGCAGCCTCAGGTCTTCGAGATCTCCACCTAGAACCGATTCGCTCCCCTCTGCGAGACAGAACGCGATGCTGTGATCGTCGGAGACTCCATCGTCCGACATCATCGTCTTGATGTTTCATCACAGATACCCGCGATCCTGAAGGCCGGCGAGATCCCCGGAGTGGTCGTGCTTCACGCCAGGGTTAACGACACCACGCTGCGGCAGACGGAGACACTGAAGAGGGACTTCAGGGGCCTGATCAAGACATGGCGACGATCATCATGTCAGGACCGCTTCCCACATATGGACAAGGACACGAAAGGTTCAGTAGACTTTTTGCTTTAAATGAATGGTTATTGTCATGGTGTAAAGAACAGAAACTGCTCTTTGTTAATAATTGGAATCTTTTCTGGGAGCGACCTAGGCTTTTTCGCACTGATGGCCTGCACCCCAGCAGAGTCGGAGCGGAGCTGCTCTCGGACAACATCTCCAGGACTCTACACTCCATTTGACTAGTAAGCCAATTCTCAAATAACTGCTATGATGGCTTTTGTTCTATCCGCTTAAATGATAGATGTACTTGCGCTGTCCAATCTATTAAGACTGTGTCTGTTCCCCGAATTGTCAGGTCAAAATATAAATTTAAAGGTACCATAGAATGCATTGATACAATATTTTAAATTGTTCTCTGATGTCTCCAGAGTGTGTATGCAAAGTCTCAAAATACCCCACAGAAATTTTTTTATAGCTTGTTGAAATTGCCACTTTTAGGGTATGAGCCAAAATGCTCTGTTTAAGTGTATGTCCCCTTTAAATGAGAATGAGCTGGTGCTCTCGCCTCCTTTCTCGTGTTGCCAAGTATGCGGTTTTCCCGCTGAATTGGGCTACTTTAACACTGTTGCCATGGGTTGCTTTTCATGTCTGCGGGAGGGTTTCATGGTGAAAACCTGGCAACCCTGCTCCCTTCTCAGAAGAGTGCAGAGCTTCAAAAGCGCATGCTCACAGGTGTTACGTTGACCTTGTTACTGACCCACACATTGCTTCCAAACGCAATTTTTAACTATCCCATTACTATTCATGATCATTCTGGTAGCACGTGAAGGCAGCATCAGCGAAAACAGTCAGAGACAATTGTAGCTTTAGCAACATTAGCCTTACAGAGAGCCAAGGATCTCTTTTGGAAAACAAAATATGATGCGTGATGCTTACTTTGTCTGGAGTCTGGACATTTGCGCACAAAGTGTTGGTTTTGATCCCTCTTTCAGAAGCAATCTTTTCACAATTCCAACACTAAACTGACCCTCGTTTGTAAGGCAGTCGAGTCTGGTGTAAAATGTTAGCACAAAGTATAGGACTTTTCCTTTTTTTTCGGGACATTTTATTTGAAAATGAAAGTTAACCACCTTGTCCTCAGTGGTCTATGGAGACTCCTATATTCGTTGATGCATCCCAACACACGACACTTTTAATGGCTCTTTGGGGCTGACATGGTATCTCCTGAAGCTACAGCAAGAAAACAGTAATGGCGGATGCAGCTTCTCACTCAGGGCTGTGTATATGCTAATAGGGCAGAGAGCGTCACAAATGGGCAGGACTTTCACCGACTATGTCGTCATAGTCTGGAACTGCTCGTGTGGAGAAACTGTTTATGATTTTTTGGTATTATAAAACAATGAGTGAGTGGATTTTACCATTATAGGCTGGTTGTTTTTTACACACTGCGGCCACACAACTGTGTTCAAACTAGAGCTGAAACAACTAATCGATTTAATAGATTAAAATCGATTATCAAAATAGTTGTCAACTAATTTAGTAATCGATTCGTTGCTAAATAATTTTTATTTGCCGTAAGCGGCTCATTTCGTGCATATTTTAAATCTGCGGTGACCAAAGTGTGGCAGTAATGAGCCACCAGAGGTTTTATATTTATATTTATATTATATTTATGCATTTAGCAGACGCTTTTATCCAAAGCGACTTACAGTGCATTCAGGCTATCAATTTCTACCTATCATGTGCTACCAGGGATCGAACCCCCAACCTTGCGCTTGTTGACGCAATGCTCTACCACTTGAGCTACAGGAGCACTCAGTTTCAGGTTTTACTCAGCCAGTACAGCAGGAGAAGTAGCGACTAGCCAATAGCTGGCCTCGTTTTATGTCACGTGCTTCCCGCATAGTGTCTCTGCAGTATTCAGCGTGATGGGTGAGGCAGGTGGCAGTGGAGTAAGCTCGAGAAAGAAAAACAAAAAAGCGGAAGATAAAACTAATCGGACGAAGTCATCCAAAATGTGGGAGCACTTTACTTTGAGCCTTCAAAAAAGAAGAGTAACCTGTAAACTGCGGCTGTTTTCTGCGGCAGGAAACATATCCTCTAAAAAGAGAGCAAGCCTAACTGTTAAGCCCTGAACATTTGGACATGTTGACCTTTTTGCACTGCAATGCAAAGTTTTTCTCAAATAATGAGTGAATAGTGTCCTGCCTCATTTCCCACAGGTAGTCGAATTCTGGTCAGTTCAGGCATAAGCTGTTTTGTTAACATTTTATCGCTTTATTACATTTTTGAATTTTGCACTGTTATAAGGACCACTACATATTTAAATCCGATGAAAATCACAGTGTGCAAAGACTTTTATTTGTGCAGATTCTGCAGTACAATGTTGTTTGCAAATGTTTAGTCGTAAAAGCTGATAACATTGCTTTTTAACAATTAACATTTAAAGCTTTGTCGTTTACCAGTTTGTAATTCAGTCCTGCAGCCTAATTATGACTGACTGAGAGAGGTTAATGTTTAAATGTATTTGAAATGCACTTTTTTTTCTAAGTATTCACTGCTCTTTTTCACACAGCAGGTTTTTTGTGTGTCCAATTTTTTTTCTGGACAACCTTCTGATGGATTTTACTTTAAATTTTACTTTAAAATGTGAGTTCCATTCAGATTTCATGCCATTGGCACTTAATTCGAAGGATTGTTTACAATTTCACAGCATAAGCTATAAAGCTGTTTCCCAGGTATAAGCTGTGTGTTTACAGGAAAAAAATAATAAACAGCAATTTACTGCAATTTTATTCTGTTTTATTCTTATTCTTCGTGAAAATATGTTCTGAAAGATTCCTTAATAAGCTTTGTTCGGGATGTTAAACTACTTTAGGAGCCCTAAGGACTGCCATGGTGAAAACATTATTTGAAATCTCCTTGTGAAATTTGCTAGAGTATGTATGGGGCAGTGTTTTGATTGCAGAAGAGTTCGACAAAGGATAACTAACACATAATAAAACACAACTCCAGGTATGTTTTTGATGAGGATATGACAATGCAAAATGGCTAAAATCTCTAAAAAGTCTATGTTGAATGATAAAGACCCTTTGTTAATAATTTACTTGGGGAAAAAATGGGCAAAACCAAAATATAAGTACATAAACTGATTCATCGATTAATCGTAAAAATAATCGACCGATTAATCGATTATCAAAATAATCGTTAGTTGCAGCCCTAGTTCAAACACCTTATAAAAGTGATTTTTGCCTTCTATGACACTTCAGTGTAGGATCTAGAAAACATCTGATTGTGATTAAATCAGAAAAAATGTAAAATAAATTAACAAAAACTATTTTTAAAGTTTGGGCTCATAAACATTAGATCACTCACACCCAAAGCAGTTATTGTAAATGAAATGATCACAGATAATAGTTTTGATTTACTCTGCTTGACTAAAACCTGGCTAAAACCAAATGATTATATTGGTCTAAATGAATCTACTCCACCAAACTACTGTTATAAACATGAGCCCCGTCAGACTGGTCGTGGGGGAGGTGTTGCAACAATTTATAGTGATATTCTCAATGTTACCCAGAAAACAGGATGCAGTTTTAAATCATCCGACATACTTCTGCTTAATGTTACACTGTCAGATATGCAAAAGAAATCTATTGTATCTCTTGCTCTGGCTATTGTGTATAGACCACCAGGGCCGTATACAGAATTCCTAAAAGAATTTGCAGAGTTCCTCTCAGACCTGTTGGTTACCATTGATAAATTGCTAATTGTCAGAGATTTTAACATTTATGTTGATAATACAAATTACGCATTAGGACTTGCGTTTACTGACCGAATAAACTGTTTTGGAGTCAAGCAAAATGTCACCGGGCCCACTCATCGTTTTAATCATACACTAGATTTAATTATATCGCATGGAATCGATCTTACTGATATAGATATCGTACCTCAAAGTGATGATGTTACTGACCATTTCCTTGTATAGTGCATTCTGCGTATTGATGATAATAACTATATGGCTCTGTGTTATCGTCCGGGCAGAACTGTTGTTCCAGCTACCAAAGACAGATTCACAAATAACCTGCCTGATTTATCTTGACTGCTCTGTGTACCCATAAATACACATGAACTAGACGAAATGACTGGCAACATGGGCATCATCTTCTCTAATACATTAGAAACTGTTAACCCATCAAATTGAAAAAGGTTAGAGAAAAACATACTGTGCAATGGTATAACAGTAATACCCACTCTCTCAATAAAGAAACTCGTAGTCTTGAGCGCAAATGGAGAAAAACTAACTTGGAGGTTTTTAGAATTGCGTGCAAAAACAGTATGTCCAGCTATAGACAGGCTCTAAAAACTGCCAGGGCCAAGCATATCCACAAACTCATAGAAAATAACCAAAACAATCCAAGATTTTTATATAGTACAGTGGCTAGATTAACAAATAACCAGACACCACCCAATCTAAATATTCCCTCACAGTTTAATAGTAATGACTTCATGATTTTTCTTCACTGATAAAATAGATAATATCAGATATACAATAACAAATGTAGATTCTACAGTGTCTAATACTTCAGTTTTATCCATCGCACCCAAAGATAAACTACAGTGCTTTACAACTATAGGACAGGAAGAGCTAAATAAACTTATCACTGCATCTAAACCAACAACATGTTTATTAGATCCTGTACCCACTAAATTACTGAAAGAGTTGTTACCTGTAGCAGAAAAAACGCTTCTCAGTATTATTAACTCGTCGTTTTCTTTAGGTCACGTCCCAAAACCATTCAAGCTGGCGGTTATTAAGCACATTAAACCACAACAAGATCCTAGTGAACTGGCAAATTACAGACCCATTTCAAATCTTCCATTTATGTCTAAAATTTTAGAAAAAGTTGTGTCTGCTCAATTGTGCTCCTTCCTGCAAAAAAAATTCTCTATAAAGAATTTCAGTCAGGTTTCAGGCCCCACCATAGCACAGAAACTGCACTTGTTAAAATTAACAAGTGTCATGCCCCTGGACTCATTATGTTGTGTTTTCCCTCCATGTGTTCCATGTCCCATGTTGATTGTGTCATTAGGTTCAGGCGTGTCCTGTCAATTACCCTCTTTATCATTCCCCTTGTGAGTTGTATTCTGTTTGGTTGTCCGGTCTCGTCGATTTGTATGTGTTTCTGCCTTCTCCCTATGGATTACCCCATGTGGATTATTAAAGAATTTGTATCATCATCTTCCTCATTACATGCTTCTATCCCGGACCACACCGTGACAGAAGACCGGACCGTGAAGAAGTAAAGCAGTGTGTTTTCCCCGCGTTTCGGTTTTTCCTTTTTGTCAGTTTTTGTTTTATGTTATGGATTTTTATGTTATGGATGATCCTGCCGTCTTCCTCCTCCTGCTGGAGCAGAGGAGCCTCTCCCTCAAGGATCATACAAGACTATTTGTGGAAATCGCCAACCGCGAACGACGAGTGCAGAGCTCGGTTGTCCTGAGTTAGTCTTAGGGGGAATTTCGGCACCTTTGTGGAGTGGGTGCTGGTGTCCTGTGGATATCCTCTGACTGTGGACATCGTGGACGACACCAGCCCCAGAGCCCAGCCCACCGTCTCCCCGCTGTGCGGAGCCTAAGCCAGAGCCCACCGCAGATGGAGAGCCAGAGCCCACCGTGACAGATAATCCATCGCCATGGACTGCGACAGAGCTGAGGATCGCCGTGGAGCCAGAGGCCGGAACGTCAGACCAGGTGCGTGAGCCGGCAACACCGCCTGCCACGACGGAGACAGCCTCTGACGTTGTGAGCGCGTAGAGGAGCTCCACCCCTGCACCACTGCTGAGGGTGAGCTGGGTATGGAACGCCAAAAGGGCCAAAATGAGGAGGAGGATCTCATTGACTGGGAATCTGATCTGGAGATTGAACTGCCCCCTCTCCTCTCTCTGTTGTCTCCCCTGGTCCCATCCAGCCCTCCTTCGTCAATGGTTCCCTCGTCCAGCCCTGAGGGGGCTTCCGATTCTCCAGTGCCTGCTCCTAGAATGTGCCCTCCAGTGCCCACTTCTCAAAAATGGGTCCTGCCTGGCTCCTCCTCCTTCTCCAGCTCCCTCCTGTCGTCTTCCTGGCTCCTTCCTCCATCAGTACCTCCCTGGATTCTGTTGGTCATCCTCCTCCCGGAAGGTCCATCCTCCTTAGTTCCCACCCAGTTCCCCCCCATGTTATTCCATGGTGCGAGGTTGCACCTTCCGGGGGGAGTAATGTCACGCCCCTGGACTCATTATGTTGTGTTTTCCCTCTATGTGTTCGGTGTTCCATGTTGATTGTGTCATTATGTTCAGGTGTGTCTTGTCAATTACCCTCTTTATCGTTCCCCTTATAAGTTGCATTCTGTTCAGTGTTTAGTTGTCCGGTCTTGTTGATGTGTATGTGTGTTTCTGCCTTCTCCCTATGGATTACCTCATGTGGATTATTAAAGACTTTGTATAATCATCTTCCTCATTACGTGCTTCTCTCCTGCACCACACTGTAACAGGCAGGCTTTAAGATGGTTTAGGTCCTACCTGTCCAATCGCTACTACTTTGTTTATTTAAATGGGGAGTCATCTCTTTTATCACCAATAAAATATGGAGTGCCACAAGGATCTGTACTAGGTCCTCTGTTATTTTCAATATACATGTTTCCCCTTGGTAATATTATTAGAAAATATGGGACTAGTTTCCACTCTTATGCTGTTGATACTCAACTATGAAACTTCTAAATTATCTAAGCTAACAGAGTGTGTTAAAAATATAAAAGATTGGATGACCAATAATTTTCTCCTATAGAATTCAGATAAAACAGAGATATTACTTGTTGGACCGAAAATTAGCCATGGTTTAACAAGAATGACACCAAAAATCATAGTTCTTGTAGCCATGGAAATTGCAAATTAGCCATGGTTTTGTTACTTCACATAATAATTTACAAAGAAGTATTAAGATAATTTCTTTTGGATATCAATAGCCTTTAAAATTACTTAAAATGCATTATATAAAAACAATGAGGCAATAATGATTGGTTAATAACACTGTTAAAATACATAATGTAGACAATTTAATTACTTTTTTATTTTATTAAAGTTCTATTTTGACCCCTATAGTAGGTGTTTTCTGTTGTTGTTTTTTTTTTCGTAATATTTGAAGAAGGGGGGCAGAACATTACAATCCTGCTTAGGGCACACATTTGGCCAGCAGTGGCCCTGCATGTTACCTGTTTCTGATGCAGAAAAGCTATTTCATGCATTCATGACCTCTAGACTGGACTATTGTAATGCACTGCTAGGTGGTTGTCCTGCATCTTCAATAAACAAGCTACAGGTAGTCTAAAATGCAGCGGCTAGAGTCCTTACCAGGTCAAGAAAATATGATCATATTACCCCAATTCTACAATCTCTGCACTGGCTACCTATTAAGTTCCGTATCAGTTACAAAATATTATTCATATGTTATTACTCACCTATAAGGCCCTTAATGGTTTAGTTCATGTGTACCTAACTAGTCTTCTACCATGCTACAATCCATCATGCTCCCTAAGGTCATATTTGCTGGACTTTTGGTAGAACCTAAAATAGCAAAGCCCACTAAAGGAGGTAGAGCTTTTTCGCATTTGGCTCCCAAACTCTGCAATAGCCTTCCTGATAATGTTCGGGTTCAGACACACTTTCTCTGTTTATATCTAGATTAAAAACACACCTCTTTGGCCAAGCATTCAAATAATGCATCTCATAATTTTAGACTGCAGTTACATCTGATCAAATGTGCATTATTATTCTTTAGCTTGGGTTAAACTAATTCATTTTACTTGGTTTTACTTGGAAGAGCAGCTATGCTAATTATGTCTCTATTTGTTTCTCTGTTTTGCCACGGGATTTACATGGCCTCAGGGACCTCAGATGATACTAACCCTGAAACAACATACAGAACTACCAAATTTTGCTATAAGTTTGATTGCATCATAAAATAATTGCTGTTAATAGTGTTCATTGTCAGTTTATGTAAATATGGCATATAAATCAATTAAAGACATAATCAAACAGACAGTGTTAAGCTACTACTAAATATTGTAGAAATTTAAATTTTCTGTAAAGTTGCTTTACAACAATTTGTATCGTAAAAAGTGCTATACAAATAAACTTGAATTGAATTGAAATTCTATCAACACTGCACTGGCACCTATTAAACATAGTTTACATTTTAAAATATTGTTAATTACCTATAAAGCCCTGAATGGTTTAGCACCTCAGTATTTGAGCAATCACTTATTACATTATAGTCCTTCACGTCTGTTACGATCTCAAAATTCAAAGTCTACTGCGGGCGGCAGATCCTTTTCCTATTTAGCGCCCAAACTCTGGAATAACCTACCTAACATTGTTCTGGAGGCAGACCCATCTTTAACCTGACTTACACATGGCTTACTAATACGCTACTAATATTCAAATCTGTTAAAGGATTGTTAGGCTGCATTAATTAGGGCAAACCGAAACCGGGAACACTTTCCATAACAAACAATGTACTTGTTACATCGTTAGAAGAATGTCATCTACACTAATATTAGTCAGTTTCTTTCTTATTCCGAGGTCACCATAGCCACCAGATCAAGTCTGTATCCAAATCAGATGATGGATCAGCACATAGAGATGACCTCTATAGCCCTGAATGTCTGCTGAGACCAGGACAACTAGATGAGCCCCAGAGACAGATCCCCAGGGAAGACCTTGTCTCCTAGATGGCCACTGGGACAAGACAAGTCCTCTGCACAATCTGACTTTGATGCAACCTAGAATTAAACTGCTGGTGTCGTCTGGCCAGAGGTGAACGGCACACTATTTTGACACACTATTTCCCTTTTTTAATACTGTAAAGCTGCTTTGACACAATCTGTATTTAAAAAAAGCATAAATAATGGTGACATGACTTGACATAAATGGAGACAAAGAAAGATTCTCCCGCTCAGAATTCACGCTTTGTATTGGCCATTCCACCAAAGATGGGTGTGAGTGGAAGGGAGGTAAATTTTTCAGGAGTTAATGCGGTTGTCACTCCCTATTTTAGTGAATTATGTGTACAGAACGTGATTTAAGCCCTAAAAGGTGAACTGACAAATGAATTTAGCTGCAATGCATACGTGGCAATAGTGACATAACTTGTACACATTTTACTAGTTAGACTTTTCCCAAACTATAAATCCTGACTACATGTATGAAATCAAGTGAAACATTTTGAAATTTCATTGCATCTAAATGTCTTACAACACTAGGATGTTTTTTTTATGTTCTATAAAATATAAAACAAGATATAAAAGTGGTATGAGTGTTTACACCATTTACACAGTAAGTCTAAAAATGTTTGGCACAAAGGTGTGTTACTGTTAAAGTCTCAAGGCTGATTTATACTTCTGCGTCGGACCTACACCGTAGGCTATGCGTCAGTTTTCATTTATAGTTCTGCGTCGTTGGCCGCGTCGATTGCTAGTCTGCAGTGTCCACGGGCATGTTGCTCGTGTAACCCGCAGTACCACGGCAAAAGCCGAAGAAGAAGGGTCTCGTCAGAGAAGCATTATAGCCATGACGGCAGCAAATAAATATCAAATCATTAAATCATTATTTAAAACAACAAAAAGGAGACAACAACGGAACAAGAGAAGATGGCATTCTTTCAATCTCCACAAGGACTTGTACCACGGCAGATCTACATTGTAGGTCGCGGACAACTAGTGATGCTAATGCTATGTAGTATAATAAATGATAAGACACTTGTTCTTTGCTTTGTTTTATTTTATATAAGAAGGCATAACATTAAAATATATTAAACTGCACATAAACACACAAAACTCAAGTACATACGGAGGGAGGATTCTAGCAGACCAATCACAGTGCTTTGGGTCCTTGTAGAACTGACGCGCTGTTAGATTTTTGGAGAGGTGCATACCAGGCTATGCCATACTACACATAGCCTACGCAGAAGTTTAAACTGGGCTTCAGTGTTTAGATCAGTAACTTCAATCACAAGTCATTGACCTTCCCTTTGTAGGCCTATATTTTGATTATACTATGTAAATAAAATACAAATATTCAAACCCCTAATTTTTGGGGGGTTTTCCACTGGGTATAGTACCTGGTACTTTTTTTAGTACCACCTCGGTTGAGGTTCCAAGTGAACCGTACCATTACCAAAACGTGATGTGTAAACCCTGCTGATCACCGATTTGCCGGAGAGAATCGTCACTGTTGAACTTGCGACACGAGACACCAGACCCGATAGATTTAAATCAGCACAGCCAACGAAGGTTGTGTTTGAACAAATGCGCCTTTTTTTAAACAACAACCCGTATCTGTTGAGGAAGTACAGACGTTCCTCTCGTTGATAGCTGAGGAGCGGATCCAGTGAGAGCTTGATGGGGTGATGCGGAATGAATCAATGCATGATCAAATTTCCTCTTTCCCTTCAGGAATCTTGTTGCAGCATTTTGAATGACCTGAGTGCCAAAAAAGAGGGAACCTCAATAATCCAGGTGAGAGGTAATAAGAGGCATGGATAGCAGTCTCCAAGAAATGCTTTGGAAGACAGGATTTGATTTTAGATAGAGAACGGAGAAAGAAAAAACTAGACCCAATGACCGCGCTAATCTGCTTGTCAAATTTGAGGCAACTATTAACCAACACACCTAGATTTTAATTGATTTTAAAGATCCAAGGTGATTTCTTGACCTGGATTCTGAGGGGTTAAAAACAATGACTTCTGTTTTGTCTGAGTTCAGAAAGAGATAATTCTTGACAAGCCAAGCTTTCACATCCTCGAGACAAGATGTTAGGTTGTCTAGAGTGCTCTTATTTTTCCTAGACACAGGAATATAGATTTGCATATCATCGGCCATTCAAAAGTTTTTGGCGCAACCAGGGCTCACAGAAGGAGTACGGCTTCGATGTCAGCCCGAGCCAAAGGAAATGTGTTGGCTGGTTATCAAACCCGGGTCAACTGCATGGAAGGCAGCTATGCTCACCACTATACCACCAACGCAGGCAGAAGATGCCAAAAATACAGGTCACTCACAAAAGCTCCCCTCCACGGAAAGACAGCTATGCTCACCACTATACCACCCGCGCAGGCAAAAGACACCAACTTGCGCTGTCAGTAAGAAGGCTCGGAGCGCATGAGTCAATGATAGGGCTAGAGGAGCTGATGAGATCTTTGGACCCGTCAGTAAAGAGAGCAGTCCAGAGTTTGGATCCCGTCACATACAAAAAAGCACTGTCTTTCCATACTGGCTAATTAAATACTAAGTGGTGATGCCGGAAACACAATATTCTCAAGTAATCAACCATTGGCAGATGTCGCAAAAAGTTAATTTTAGGCCCTTAGTTTAATATACCTACTTATCTTTCCCTGTATCTCATCCCCTCCCAAAGCTGAGCTTTGATTGACACGGTCTTTTCATTTCAGGATATTATGAGATTTCCATGGGCACCAGTTAATTTGTTTTCACATTAGCTTAATTTTCAATATTTTAATTGGCAAACGTTTACAGTATTTCACTAGATTCGTAATGAGACACTTTTTTTTTTTAATTGTTTTCCACCACAATAAAAGCTCACAGGTTTATCTCTTGCAAGCAAGGACTAAAATGAAGGTTTATCGGAAGAAAAATGTATCTATTGGGGTGGGGGGTTATATGAATGTATTTCTGAAGGAAACTGGCTTTTATTAAAAACCCATTAAAAGTTCTGTTTTCAGTTTTTTTGTCATTATGGTTGTACATTGTTAAAGATACAACCATCTTTCCTTGAGCTTGTATGTAATTATAAGGTCTGCAGTAATAATAAATAAGATATGAGGGACAGGTGCACAAACAGTAACGCAACTATTATTATTTTATATATATATATATATATATATATATATATATATATATATATATATATATATATATATATATATATATCCCTTATGTGTTGTTGGGGACGTTTTCGTCCACTAGGGGGTAAAGTTGAGTCTTATTTTGGCTACAACTTTCTCTGTGTTTCAGCTAATGGAATGATTTTTGGTGACAAATCTTATTTTGACACATATTTTGGGAAAATGCTTTGAAAATTTTCAAAAACTTAACAATACACTGAGGGCAAATTCACTACCCTTTCGTTATGTTCGTGGATGAAAACATCCACTAAATTATACTGCTGTAAAAATGTATCAGATAAATATTTTTTTCACATTTTTTTGCATAAATTTATTAATCAATCTCAGTCCTGATCAAAACTACCAAATGTTTAAAAAAAATCCAAGATTTTAACTCTTTAATTACCAAGTTCATAAATGATGTCACTGATTTGGGGAAAAAAACTAACAAAATGACATATTTTCAATATAAAAAGTGATTGTGGACTGGATATTTTTTTTTACCTTTTATCACAGTCTTGGGCATGTCAAAGATTAGTAACAACTTTGGCTTTGATGCATTGTTAGTTTTTGTGCAGCATTAGATTTTAATTTTTTCTCCCTCGTTTGTTCGTGGCTGTTTTTGCCCCATTGACTTCCATTATAACGACATTTTTTGATTGCAAAGCCATGACACCATATAATCATGCATTATTGATTGTTGGTGGTTTTCCCTTTTGGTAAGAGGTAAAATTTGTTATTTTTACAGTTGATCACTAGGTGGGACCATTAACCCTTTAGATAGGCCTGTGCAAAAAAAGGCTTAGTTTCTGGCTTGTATATGGAGTTATATGGAGTATAACAGCAAATTATAGTGTTTGTGTGTGTGTGTGAGATTCTTGATTGTTGGTGGTTTTCCCTGTTGGGAAGAGGTAACATTTGTTATTTTTTACAGTTTTACATTTTTGGTTTTTTACAATTTTTTTGTGTCCATATGGATTAATTAAATTTAAAAGGGTTAAATTTTCTAAATAAGTGTGCAAATTACTTGCATACATTGTCTTTTTTGAGGACCAAATCTAAGATTTCTGGTTTTAATTCATTTTGAGAGAATATTTGGGAGATGATTGCAAATATGTCAATCTGGTGTAACTGTAAAAAATTTGTACCAAATAACTGATCTTGTTTTAAAAAAAGAAGTGAAATTCTCAACAAAAAAAAACCACACAGATCAACTAGTTTGGAATAATTGTACATTAGTAATATTTAATAGTAAATAAAAGTAAATGGAGCACCATTGTTCTGAATGTTATAATTAATTTAGGGAATCATGTGAGTCAAGTCAAATTCCTGAAGTGTCAAGGTGGTGTAACCTCCATTCAAGGAGCCCTTTTGTTAATATTTTGAAAGAAGTTCATGTGACAGGAAATTATATCACCGAGAAGGACCTCTGGTGATACTAACTGCTGCATGGCAAGATTAGTAACTCTCTTTAAAATGTGAGATAATTTGACATTTTTAGGGTATGGTCAGGTACTCTAAGGTATACATGTCAAATGGTATGACCTCAAGAATACATTGATAATTCATCATTATTATAGGTGTCCATGATAAAAAAAAAAGCACTTCAGCTGAACTTGTTGTCAGTCATACTTGATTTTCAGTGTCAATTTCTTTAACAAACAGTGGCCTTTGGCTGTAGAAGCAACATGGTCAGGTCGTTTTACTGGTTTGTGTCAATTGGCGTAACCAGTATTTTTCATAAAAATATAATTTTATACAGAAAAATTAATGTGGAATAAAATGTAATCATCTATTTTAACATAACATTTTTTTTTTTTTTTTTACATAATTTGTCAAAGATTATTTGGAAAAGATGTGTTTTCAGCATATGTCCCACCAAATATTGCAAAAATGCATTAAAATTTACATTTAGACATAACTATAAAAAACAATTTTCATGTGATATTTTAAAATTAAGTATTTAATTCTATGAGTAAGCTTGCATTCCATCTAGGTGGATAAAATATTTAATATTTCTCATTCTTTGGCAGTAACAGCATTTGACATTTTCATGTACATGTCTTAACTTTTGTAAAAAATAAATAAAAAAAATGGTACATAATATTTCATAATAAAGTAATAGAAATGAATATTTTGTTCAGTTCAGTAGATATTGTGTTTATTGTTACTCAAACTACTTGTTTTGTTTAGGCTACTTCTATCACTTCTCGAATTCTGTTATTTCTCCTAAATTTAAATTTACATGGACAAAACTATTTGACAACACTTAAATTTAATACAATAAAATTAAAACTGAAACATCAGAAACTGTATATGGCACCCTAACGAAGACGACCTATAGGCCCTATGTCTATATGTGTAATTCTGGAATGAACATTGGATGGCGTGAACCGGAACAAATGATTGAGTTCAACTTTGAGAAAGAAAACCAACCTGTTTGTTCCTCAGTCTCTTCTTGTTTCAGACTGAACACTTCTTCAATCCTGAAGTCTTCACTCTCCTCTTTAATAAACGCCATCTTTATATCAGTGTGTCACGAGGATCTCAGTCTCTTCAGCAGGACTTTCTCTGTTTAAGATGAAGAGAACGATGAACAGAGAGCAAAATATACCCAAACTAAATCTCTCCGTCAGCTCCCTAGTACAGTAGTCAGCTCACTAGTTCAGTAGTCTGCTCACTAGTTCAGTGGTAAGCACACTAGTTCAGTACTCAGCACACTAGTTCAGTACTCAGCACACTAGTTCAGAAGTCAGCACACTAGTTCAGTAGTCAGCACACTAGTTCAGTAGTCAGCACACTAGTTCAGTAGTAAGCACACTAGTTCAGTAGTAAGCTCACTAGTTCAGTACTCAGCACACTAGTTCAGAAGTCATCACACTAGTTCAGTAGTCAACTCACTAGTTCAGTACTCAGCTCACTAGTTCAGTACTCAGCACACTAGTTCAGAAGTCAGCACACTAGTTCAGAAGTCAGCACACTAGTTCAGTAGTAAGCACACTAGTTCAGTAGTAAGCACACTAGTTCAGTACTCAGCACACTAGTTCAGAAGTCACCTCACTAGTTCAGTAGTCATCACACTAGTTCAGTAGTAAGCACACTAGTTCAGTACTCAGCACACTAGTTCAGAAGTCACCTCACTAGTTCAGTAGTAAGCACACTAGTTCAGTACTCAGCACACTAGTTCAGAAGTCAGCACACTAGTTCAGAAGTCAGCACACTAGTTCAGTAGTAAGCACACTAGTTCAGTAGTAAGCACACTAGTTCAGTACTCAGCACACTAGTTCAGAAGTCACCTCACTAGTTCAGAAGTCAGCACACTAGTTTAGTAGTAAGCACACTAGTTCAGTACTCAGCACACTAGTTCAGTACTCAGCACACTAGTTCAGAAGTCACCTCACTAGTTCAGTAGTCATCACACTAGTTCAGTAGTAAGCACACTAGTTCAGTAGTCAGCTCACTAGTTCAGTACTCAGCACACTAGTTCAGAAGTCACCTCACTAGTTCAGTACTCAGCACACTAGTTCAGTAGTCATCACACTAGTTCAGTAGTAAGCACACTAGTTGAGTAGTCAGCTCACTAGTTCAGTACTCAGCACACTAGTTCAGTAGTCATCACACTAGTTCAGAAGTCAGCACACTAGTTCAGTAGTCAGCACACTAGTAAGGGAGAGAGAGTTAAATCACCTGACTAGACAAAAACTCTCAAAAGTAGCGCTGCAAATTCATTAAAAGAGCACAAGTTATACAGACATTTTATATTTAGTTGTGATGTATATACGGTAAATCAGAATATGTAGACTATATACACTAAATTACACTTGCATGAGAACATTTTCAGCTGGATTTGTAACAATTGTTGTTATCGCTGCATTTACAGTTTTGACCAGCAGGTGACGTCAGCGAGCGGAGATTCGAATCACTGAATCATTTAATAAGCAACCGATTCAATCGAGTCACTTAATAATTTGAGAAGCAACCGATTCAATCGAGTCTCAAAGAGCTCCGTTTCTTCGTCACTACTTAGAAGTGAGATAACTGTGTGTATGATGAACTGATTCAGACACAGGGAGCGGAACGAGCCGCACTTTTTAATTTCCTCGTGTGCGGATGCGTTTACTCACACAAAATAACGCCTATTAATGTTGGATAAAGCATTACAATGTTACATTCAATAGCAAATAATTAATCTCGCATCGCTTAAAAACCATATAACTGACTGAACGCTTTCTATCAGTTTAAACAGTTTAAATGCTTTTAAAAACACAGACCTTTTTTGAGCCGAATCACAACAGACGCGGGAGCGCGCGCAGACCTATGACGTCACGCCGCCAGAGCAAAATTAAAGTCCCCTCTGTCTTTCAATAAAACATAAAAATTTCCATGCCTTAAAAAGTCCTCTCTGCCCTTCTCAAAACCAGCTCAGTCCCGAATCGACGTTGATTTTCAGTTGGTTGAAACGACGTCAGAGAATCAACACGTTTTCAACATAAAATCGATCTTGTTTGCCCAACGTTGAAACTACCTTGATTTCAGTTAGGTACAAAGACTTTATTCAATGAACACATTTCCTTCTTGTTTTAAAAAGTTACAAATACATGTCTTTGGCGTCTGCTAAATGAATACATGCAAATGGTGATCCTACAAACCTTCTGTAACCTTCTAATATATTTACACTTAAATACACAAAGTGGTATAAACTAAATTATAGACTAATATAAATATCATCAACACAGTAAAAGCTGTATTTACTCAAGAATAAATGTCATGTTATTTTGTACCAAATGTGTTGTACTTTCATTTTCAGTTGGGCACAAAAGGAACATTAAGAAACTGACAGCCGCAGTCACCATTCATTGACATTGTTTTTTTCTATAAAATAAAACACGTGCGAACCAGAAGATTTCAGAAGAGGAGCCCTTGTTGTCTGATTTGCCATTTTCACTCCCTAAAAGTTCTATATATGTTTTGCTTTTAAATGTATAATCACTATACCTTATAAAAGCACTACTAGAACATTAAAAAAGATTTTTTTTTTTTGGTCAAAAATTTAGATTTATTTTAGATTAACATTATTATTGACGTTTATAAAAAAAATCATATAGATCTATTCTAAATATTAAAAATAAACTTGTGGGAAAAAGTGCTGCTAAATTTTATTTTTGTAAATTTTGCTGTTGCAAGTCTATTATTCTACAGTTAACACAAAATATGTAAATATAAATATAAAATATATAATATATATATATTTTAAGCACATATTACAGATTCCAAACCACAGCACACAGGTGTATTAGGTACCTAAACTGAGTCATACTACTTGACAGTCACACTTCAAAAATAGAATTGAATACATGAATCAGGAAAATGGTCTATTTTGGATTTAAAATTACAATTATCATGTAAAGGTGATAAGTTTGCATCCCTGGATGTTCAGTTGTTTATGTCTCTTTTGTTATATTTGCATACAGGGCATCTATATCTAGTATTATTATAGCAAAACTGAGCACCTGTGACAGTGGGATCTGTAAAGAAAATTTCAGTAGTCATCAAGACAATGTTTTATGAGTTGCAAACTAGCATGTTGTTTCTTTCTCTCACAACACAACAATTCCATCTTCCCAAAATCTTCAGCGTTGACAGTTAATGTTGCAGTAAAGAAAAAAATACTTCTAACAGTATTTACTACAGTAGTAACAATACTAAAAAGTTATACCAGATTTATGCAGGGCCATATTTAATTTTACCAGAATATTATGTAATATTAAATTAAATTAAAATAACAATCTAGAACTAAACCCCCAGAAGACAAAGGAGATCATTGTGGACTTCAGGCAGACTAGGAGTCATGTACACACACCCATATACATCAACGGAGCTGTAGTGGAGCGTGTGTCAAGTTCCTGTAGTGGTAGTGGAGTTTCAAGTTCCTTGGCATCCACATCTCTGATGACCTCACCTGGTCCCTAAACACCTCCACCCTGGTCAAAAAGGCACAGCAGCACCTTTACTTCTTACGGAGCCTTAAGAAAGTTCACCTGAGTCCCAGGATCCTTGTTGAATTCTACTGCTGTACCATTGAGAGCATACTCACAAACTGCATCTCAGTATGGTACAGCAATTGCTCCGCATCTGACCGCAAAGCACTCCACAGCGCAGTTGCAACTCCTAAAAAAACGTATTCTCTGTGACTTCAAATATAATCATATGCATGTGTGAATATTCTTTACAACTGCAAATTCCACTGTCACAGGTGCTCACTTTTGCTATAATAAAACCTACATACAACATGGTAGTAGTCAACTATCCATGCAAAAGCAGAGAGGTAAGTGTGGTGTAATGCAGGTACATCTATCCAGGCCAACATCTGATGTCCTGATATCTTTAACTGGGGATCCCAGAAAACCTACAATAAAAATAGTACAGTTCAAAATCCATCATTACATGCCCATTACAAAGTATCTCATCTGGTACATAGTATTACAAAGTATCATCCCATGTTCAATTTAAGTTTAAGTTTAGACAATATTTGTGGCATAAAAAAATATTTTGACTCACTTAACAATTAACATGCCATTTTGTGAAAAGACCAGTCACCGTGTCATGTATTCTTTTACATGCAATTTTCATACATAATTTTCATACATTTCATAATTTTCAGATTAATAAAAATAAAATATACATGCATTTACAAACATTATTTGGATGATTACAATGGTGAAAATCTTGAATCATTATTACATAGGGAAGCCTTTTCAGGGATGTGCTGAGTAGAAGTTTTTTTTTTTACTGTTCCTCCCTAAAAGCAAAAGAAAAGACATTGACAGCACACATCCATTTTCTTTCTCACTTGTTTACCTTTACCTAAACCATAAGCAACTGTGTTTACAAGGTTACTTGCAGAGACATGCATTTTGACAGTTTCGAGCAAGTGTGTCGTTTTAGGCACAAATATAGATGCGGAAGTGAATGGAATCCGGTATTCACATGCATCTGCGTGGCTCTCCCCGTGTCTTCACTGGATGCGAGCGCTGCAACCTGTCACGAAAAAATACTATAGAACCCATTATAATCAGGGATGCTGGCACGGCGTGGCATGATACGACAAATCCCCTGCTGCTGCGTTTTATTTATGACAAACTGACACAAAGTTCAGATGATTTGCAACAGTTGATTTGCGACAAACTTTAGCTGTTGTGGTGTGGGGGTGTCACATCCAGTGTAGACACAGTGTCATGTGTGTGTGTTCAAAGAAAACAATCAGTATAAATACAATGATCAGTAGGCTATACTAAACATCGCACATCCCGCGATGTGACAATCGTGGATGCGCACATCGCAATATTGATGCTGAAATGATATATCATGCAGCCCTGACCGCGAAGAGGAAAGAAAATAGCCAACTTAGACAAGATGTTCAGTGCATTTCAGACATAATTGCCAATTCTCTTGGGTTAGTTCCCATGCAGGTTTCATCTAAATTATCGCATGTTGATGGGGTGTCATTTACACCAATGACCACTAGTATGTTGGCTTCACTGCAGAATGATCAAAATCCAAGCCAATCAGATAAATACTCCATTGGTGCCCCCTATAGGATGAGTCCCTACACCAACATCATGACAGCCATCAAGATCTTGTAGAAGATCTTACCTGTAACCTAAAGAAAATGTGCAAACTGAGTAGTAACCTGTCACATTCAGGGCTCAGTATAATTAGCTACCCAACAGGGATAATGACTCTACGCAATACGTACCCAACTATGCTACTAATGTTCATGGATTGAGACAACTTCAGTATGATCCTCATCATTGGCAGTCTGATGACACAGTAGTGCTGCATCCCAACCCGCCATCTTATCCCACATGGGATTTTGGTCATTCTTTGAGAGATGTTGATTCTGGTCATTCATATTTAGAGTGTTGGCCTGCTAAAGATACTCAGGATCCATTCTTTGGTGACCGTGGGTGATTTTTCCAGACAACAGCTCCACTTGTATATTCAAGTCCTTACTTCATGCCTGGCATGTTTCGAATTTTCGTGGGCCCACTCCTACCATCCCTGACTTTATTCACGATGACCCGAAATAAGTTTACCCGGCTAGAGATCGCTTTAAGCTAATGTACTGCCTGATGACGCTACTGAATCTTTCAAGTTCTAGATCTTGGTCAATCATCTTAAGTTGGAAGATGCTTTACTTTTTGCTGATTCACACAGTCATAGTCGTTCTCCCTTTAGCAACATTATGAGAGCTCTTACTGACATGTATGGGCAGCCGCATCAGTTGGAAGTGCAACAGATTAGCTACTTAAAGGGATAGTTCACCCAAAAATCAAAATTATGTCATTAATGACTCACCCTCATGTCGTTCCAAACCCGTGAGACCTCCGTTCATCTTCGGAACACAGTATAAGATATTTTAGATTTAGTCCGAGAGCTTTCTGTCCCTCCATTGAGAATGTATGTACGGTATACTGTCCACGTCCAGAAAGGTAATAAAAACATCTTCAAAGTAGTCCATGTGACATCAGAGGGTCCGTTAGAATTTTTTGAAGCATCGAAAATACATTTTGGTCCAAAATTATCAAAAACTACGACTTTATTCAGCATTGACTTCTCTCCCGGGTCTGTTATTAGCGCGTTCACAGCACATCCGGTTCGAGAACGAATCACTCGATGTAACCGGATCTTCTTGAACCAGTTCACCAAATCGAACTGAATCGTTTGAAACGGTTCGCGTCAACAATAAGCATTAATCCACAAATGACTTAAGCTGTTAACTTTTTTAACATGGCTGACACTCCCTCTGAGTTCAAATAAATCAATATCCCGGAGTAATTCATTTACTCAAACAGTACACTGACTGAACCGAGCCAGATAACGAACGAAACATTGACTCGTTCTCGAGTCAAGAACCGGTTGCATCGGTTTTCGGATCACCGGTAGTGATGGGAAGTTCTGTTCTTCTCCGCGAACCAGTTCTTTCGGACAGTTTGATTCAATAAACCGGTTGCCGAAAACGGTTCACCAGTTCTTTTGCGCTCGACGTAATGACTTCATTGGCGATGATTGCCCTTGATTCAAGCCTTCGGTTTACCCGCGCTCATAACATTAGCACAGAATCAGTTCAGAATCAATCACCAAAAGAACCAGTTCAGTTCAGACGCGCTGTGTGTCAGTCTGCTTCACGCATGCGCAGTATCATCAGCTCCTCGGTTCTCGAATCGCACGCGTCCGACAGAAACGGTTCTTGACTCGAGAACGAGTCAATGTTTCGTTCGTTATCTGGCTCGGTTCAGTCAGTGTACTGTTTGAGTAAATGAATTACTCCGGGATATTGGTTTATTTGAACTCAGAGGGAGTGTCAACCATGTTAAAAAAGTTAACAGCTTAAGTCATTTGTGGATTAATGCTTATTGTTGACGCGAACCGTTTCAAACGATTCAGTTCGATTTGGTGAACTGGTTCAAGAAGATCCGGTTACATCGAGTGATTCGTTCGCGAACCGGATGTGCTGTGAACGCGCTCCTAACAGACCCGGGAGAGAAGTCAATGCTGAATAAAGTCGTAGTTTTTGATAATTTTGGACCAAAATGTATTTTCGATGCTTCAAAAAATTCTAACGGACCCTCTGATGTCACATGGACTACTTTGAAGATGTTTTTATTACCTTTCTGGACGTGGACAGTATACCGTACATACATTCTCAATGGAGGGACAGAAAGCTCTCGGACTAAATCTTAAATATCTTATACTGTGTTCCGAAGATGAACGGAGGTCTCACGGGTTTGGAACGACATGAGGGTGAGTCATTAATGACATAATTTTGATTTTTGGGTGAACTATCCCTTTAATGGATGGACCAAACATAAAAAGTGAGAGTGTCAAAGCACTCAAAGGTTTCATGCTTAGAGTTCGAGCCGAAGTTGGGATGTTAAATTAACTAGGAAGCCCAGGCTGGACAGAGTTAAAGTGTGGTTCACACGTATCTCACCTCTTAGCTAAGTTACCTTATGAACTGACTGAGAGCCAACTTCAATAGACTCATTAATACACTTCAGACTCCCGTTCCTACTCTGATTGATTTAGCTGATTGGTTTGAATACGAAGTTTGAGTGCAAGTGGAAGGAACTCAGAACAGTACCCCCTTATCATGAGAAGCAAGGGTTTCATAAGAACAAACGGATTGAAACCATGCCTCGAAAGCTGACCACTGTTCTTCATGGAGGAGAACAGATGAGAGTGTCATTCAAGAATGTGAAGCCGACATCAGTGTCCTCAGATAAGAAACAGGAAATCCCAAGAAGTACTGCCCTTTCTGTGACTCCATTTAACACTATCTGCATCAGTGCTCTAACTTTAAGCCGCTGACTAAGGAACAAATTGAGAATTGGATCAAGAAGGGCCATAGATTCTGGAGATGTGGCAGAGGACATCATTCTTCAAAGTGTATGTTGAAAGCGAAATTAAAGTGTGACAGGAGACATCTTGAGGTTCTTCATGATGTTAATGCCAGCTCAGATTCTAATGACAAAGGCAACAACAGGGCTTCAGAAGGAAGCACCATCCCAATAACTTCCTCTTCCCAGACGTTGTATCTGGATTGGCCCACAGGTGGCAGAAAAGTACTGCTTAAATTAAGTTGGGTATGTATCTGGAATGGTGACAAATTGCTGGAGACCTATGCTGTGCTGGACGATGGTTCTGAGCGAACGATTATTTTGCATTAGGCCGCTCAACATTTAGGTCTTCAGGGAAACCCAGAAGACCTGGTCCTCCACACTGTGAGGCATGAGGTTCACAGGCGGGCTGGCAGCTGTGCACTCTAGGCTTGGTTGGACATTACTGGGTCCTTCAAGACTCCTTCAACCTCGTTTGCAGCCGCAGGAATGCCTCTTTGTTTTTTGCTTGTCTCCTGAGGTTAAACTGTTTAGTTAAGTCGAAAAGCTCTGGAAACTGGACATTCTGCCATATCAGTCTGAGAAGGTTGTCACCCGTTCATGGCAAGACACAGAAGCTATTCACATCTTGCAGGAGAATTCATCATAATGGTAAATACTGCATTGTATTAAATTGCTCCTTTAAGTTTTAAGACCTGTCTCTAAATGAGCACCTCTTGCCTGGGCCTATTCTAGGGGTGAGTTTGTTGGGAGTTCTCCTTCGATTCAGGGAACATCCTGTAGCCATCTGCAGTGATGTGGGCAACATGTTTCATAAAGTCCGCTTTCTTGATGAAGACAAACCCTTCCTCAGATTTCTGTGGCGCAATGGGATGGCAACAGAACCTCTGTCAGTCTATCAGTGGGAGGTTCTGCTATTTGGGACCACTTGTAGCCCCTGCTGTGCTACATTTGCCCCTCAGTTACACAAAAAGAATTAGAAATCTTTAGAATTTAGAAATCTTTTATTACATTATAAATGTCTATTCAAATAGAAAGCATTTATTTATTTAAGCAGTTATTTTAAATAGTAAAAATATTTCACAACATTACTACTTTTGCTGTACTTTGGATCAAATAAATGCTGGCTCGCTGAGCAGAAAAGATTTTTAAAAAAAAACTTACTGTTCAAAAACTGTTGACTGGTATATAGATTACAGAAATGTTATACTGTAATGTTTTATATATATATAGGGGGGATCTGATTCACACGGACCCTTGTTCAATGTTCAGGAAGCACATCATAGCGCAATACATTTTGAATTTAGTTGGCACAATGGCGGAGAGTAAAGGTGTCCATAAACGGCAGAGAATGTCTAGAGTTTGGGATCATTACATTCTAAAAAAAGAAGAGAACATGGTGCAATGTGTCTACTGCAGAGTAGACCTGGCATTCCACAGCAGTACAACTTCAATGATTCAGCATCTGAACCGAAAACATCCACTCCATGCTGTTTCACCAAGCGTTGCTGAAACAAGTTAATGTAGCCTAACTGTGCGTTCACACCACCAGCGTCAAGAGCGTCTAAGTGGCCGCAAGTCATTCATTTTCAAAGTGAGCCGGCATCGAGCAGCGGCGAGGAGAGTTGGAATCAGGGCAACTTTATGGTAATGAGCTATGATGCGGTTGGGCGGCAACCAATCAGAACGTAGAAGTCCACCGCTTGAGAGGATTCCAGAGAACGCAGTCCTGTAAACTTTGGTTCCGACCACATTAGTTCCCAAGCAAAATGGAGGAGAGATTGATCATTGCTGTTGCAGGTTTCCCAATCATCTACGACGTGTCCCTGTTTGCGTACAGGGACATAAATAAAAAAAATGATGCGTGGACCAAGGTGTCTGAGATTACTGGTGTTCCTGGTGAGTTGATGATGTGCATTAATGTTAACGTTATATATTTTCTGAACAAAAAAATAAAAAGAACAAAAAAAAGCGGGAATTCCATGCTAATTTTAGCGCCAGAGCTTGCAAAACAGTGTTACTGCTGCAGAATATTTCTGACATATCGAGCTGAGTGAGAGCCCGAGCCAGTTCAGCGTTGAGGTTCAGGAAGGACCTTCAAGCCCAAGCCAGTCAGGGCTTGAAGGACAGACAGGGCACTCAAACAGGAGAAAGAGAGCACACAGCAGCACAGAGTTTGAGGAGAGGATGCTAACAGCTTTGGAGGCTGTGAGTAGGAGAGCTAGCACTCCTCAGGAGGACAGTGACAGTTTATTTTTTAAAAACCTCCTGGAGGACTTCAGGACCCTTTCATTGAGGACCAGGCAGGATTTAAAGTTCCAAATTCATAAGCTGGTTTATGATGCAAAATGCATAAGTAATGTTTATACCTGATTATACTTAAATAACATTTTCAATGCAGGACTTGTATTGTATATACTTGTATCAGAGTATTTTTTACAGTGTGGTATTAGTGCTTTATACATTAAGTAAAGTAATACCTTAAGTAATACCTCGTCCACAACTGCAAAAAATACAGCATTAGACTATATTACAAACAGATAAATATCATGTAACAAACTATGAAACGAATTTCCAACCCATATAAATTACAAAACAAAAGGTAAACTCATAAAAAAATAAATAAATCATGAACTCACCGTAGACAAATTATGAGGCGCTCAGCCGGCTCAATTGCGCGCCGATAACTGGTGTCCTGCCTCACAATTCGCGGCCCCACTTTTGACAGCAGGTTGTCAAACTGGTCCCTATCCAGCCTGAAATATCGCTGTAACCTGCCGTCGTCCAGCCGCAGCTCCTGCACCAGCCGGTGATATTCCCCAAGCTGATGACGGGCTTGGAGAATGTCATGCACCCACACCGATCTCCGACGTCTTCTCCACACAGATTATTTTGTGATGTCAATGTGATTAAATTCATGCAATGGATATGGTAAATTTCGTGAATTATTTACAATAATTTATATTACGTTTGTTTATGGGCTAGTTGTCATGTCTCTTTAAATTTTAAACGCCCGCCCCACATCTGAAGAACGCTAAACGCAGGCATAGTTGCCAAGTCCGTGTATTAAACTCGACTTTGGGCTTCTTTTTTTGTAAAGTAGTGTGAAAAAATCCAGGGTCTCGGGTTGCGGTTTTTTGGGCTTATTTTAAAAAATATGGTTACTTGTTAGAAAAACCTGGCAAGCAACTTCTGTCTGCTCACAGTTAATAGCTAATCAATGCAAAAATATAAGTGCTGCAGCCAGGGCCGCTGCTGGCCAAATGGGTGCCCTAAGTAGAATAGTATTATTGTGCCCCCTCCCTACTATAAAAAACACCTACTATGAGGGGTCAAAATAGAACTTTAATAAAATAAATAAATTGTAATTAAATTGTATTATTTATAAATTAAAACTTTTGCTGTAGACAGTTAACTATGGCTATGATTTTATTAATACAGTTGTATGATTGATTTTATAGTCTCAAGCATTCAGAAATCACACAAAATAAACAATAAAACCATGGTTAATTTTGTTAAGGGTTGCAATGTCCACATGTTTTTGTTGAAGAAATTAAAGAGGCTGTAGCATTTCTATCACAAAAAGGTGGCCAAAAATTAAATATTAAGTGGATATTTGAATTAAATGTTTGGTCAATATTAAACAAGGATTTGGTCGTCCTGTAAGTGTAACAACAGCAATTTGGTGCCCTTTGCAGGCATTTGTAATAACGTAAATTGTTTATTTTGTATTACATTATGTATTTTAACAGTGTTATTTAATTTAACCATATGATTATTACTAATTAACCAGTCACCTCGTTGTTTTATATAATACATTTTAAGTCATGAAAACTAGAATATTAAGTCAGATGTGTCATTGATGGTGGTGAAATTATTACCGGCATTAAAACGTTACTAACGTCAAGTCAAAAAAGTACCTGAAAGTGATGCACGGGCTTCGTCTCTGACTTTTTCTTTCCGCTGACTGCGCTGATGTATTTTCCCTGATATAGCCTAGTTGTCCATTATTTGATGATCATTTGTATTCAGCTGCAAACATGAGGCGAGAGCATGCACGCCGGCAAAGATGCAGGAATGGCACGTTCATCATAAAATGCATTTTTTATAATTATATATATATAATCTATATATATGCTTATGTTTAGATTTTTATTTTTATTTATGTATATGTTAATATTAATATAGAACGAAAGTTTTTTTTTTTTTTTTTTGAGCAACTGGGATCCCACTGAGCAAAAGTACGTCCAAACGACGTCTTTTCAACGTCTTTGTCGGACGTTGAATTGACATCCCCTGAAGAACCAGAATGAAAGTTTTTATGTCGTCTTTTGGACGTCCAATATCGACGTCTACAGGATGTCACTAGAAGGTTAATATTGAGTTCAGATGTGGTCATTTCTGGACGAATTTTCAACGTCTTATAAAGTCATTTAGACGTCATTTATACTTTTTCTGGACAAAATAAACACTTAGGCTGCATTCAATTAAATCTCATGTTTATTTCAATGCAATTTCTTTTTGTACTTGTAAATAAACTTAAAGAAACAGTGTGTTCACACAAAAACTATGTAAATAAAAGAAATGTCACTCATTATACAGTGGATAACAATTAACAACAAACAATTTAGTTTAGTTGGGTCCACACATTATGTTCACCTGTTGGAGCTGAACTTTTTAAGCTTTTTCATTTTTATTTCAACTGCAATTAACATAAAATTCTTAAAGATGGTATTCTTTATTCATGCAATAGTCAAGTGTTCATGTGCCCGAATATTATCTGCATGCACAATAATTAAAAAAACACAATATGCTACAATTCAAGGGTTTTCAATCTGGGGTTCAGGACCAAAACAAAGGGGTCCACAAAATAATTTATACCATATTTTCCAGACTACAAGTCATATTTTTTAATCTTCTGAGATTCTGAATTATTTGAAGCAAAACGTAAACACATAAAAGCCGGCACTTACAGGTTTCTATAAGTATAGTTCTCATTTCTGTGTGACAAGTCTGTCTGTACACAGTGGTATTGTCTGTACCACTGTGTTTTCTACATTTCAGAATGAGGTTCACAGAAACTGAGATAGCAAGTGCATTTTAATTAACAAAAGAAATACTTCTTGTAACTAATGGCACTAGAATTTTTTTTATTTTATATATAGGCCTAAATATTTTTTATTTTTGTTCTATTTTGAATAGTATTCAATTTAAATGATTTGAAGTGAGGGAAAATAAAATCTTTACAGTGTTGATAGTTTTTAAGTTTCTTAACGTTTGTTTTATTTATCAGTATTTAAATTATTTCTGAAATTAATAGTAAAATGTGTCTTATACACCGATGCAACTTATGTGTTTTTTCCTGACCTGGTGCAACTTAGTCCCCATTTTTTTAATAATACATTTGTTTAATAATACAGCACAATATAGGGCTATTTAAAAAATAATAATCATATTATGTGCATTATACTCCCAACCACAATAATTTTAAGCCTTAAAATCTGTTGTAATTCTGAGGGTGTCCTTGAAAAATCTTCTATGCAAGGGGTCCCTGGCACCAAAATGTTGTAAATGTCCAGTGCTAGTGGACAGGCACCCATATACAGCAGAGTCTGGTGTGGTAGGAGGAACTGTCCTGGACGTCACAACATCTCTTTGTCTTCATGAACTGCCCTGAAACACAAATATAAATATAAATGATTATTATAAATATAAATATAGCTTCACAACGCTCATTTTGACCTCTGTGGTGAACATATGATCAGAAAATACTGCCAGACTGATTTTTAGTTTTTAGTGAATCATTTCAAAGCGTGATTTTAAAAATAATTTTAAAGTTTAAAGTGCCTAATTTCACAGACTCGCGTGAGCATCCAGGATACATGACAAAGGCTGTTTAAATACAAGAACAGGTCACACAAGATAAAGTTTTGAAAATCTTACATTATTGTTAATGTAGTGACAGAATGTATTTGTATTTGCAGTACTAAAACTAGTAAGTGTTACACTTACCAGTGGAGTGTGTAGATTACGAATCAGAAGTTAAACTCTTGTTGCTGTTCCCGTCCTGAAAAGTAGAAAAAAATATGTTCTAAAACCGTTTCTTTATTTGATCAAGAAAAATTACAGTTATCTGTTTTAGTGACCAATTTTAATAACTTAGTTAAAAAGGATCATCATATTTTTACCTCAGACTGTAACTTGGACCACCTCAAATAAACCAACAGGGATAATGTTATGTACAATTACAAAAAGAGAAATTTTAAAATATATAATCTTTATAAACCAAATAAATAATTTGAAATATTAAACTGAAGTGAAATTTAACATTAGATTGATAAAACGACGAATAAAAGCACATTAATTCTTACCCTTTGCTCAGCACCAGTGGTCAGATGACCGTTACGGTTTGAATTTCCAAGTAACGTTAATTAGCTCCGTCCCTTGTGAAGGTCGTTCGTTGGTCAGGTATCTCTGTAGGTTTATAAAGTGTCCTCAACGTAGAAATAAATAAATTAAAGGATGGCGGTAGTTATATCTTCAGTCTTTTGTAATAAACAGAATTAATCTTCTGTCTTCGTGATTGTTTGCGCCATCATTTTTTTCTTTTTTTTTTTGCCATCACGTTTACGTCACTCACGTAACATCACGTTAACGCCCCTCGTGGCCAGCGCACGTTTAAATACACTATTTCATTTAATTTAAATCTATGTGTTAAATATTTATTATTTAATATGATATAATATTATTTCAATACTCATTATTTCAGTACTCATTTTGCTGGACCTGTCTGCTGCTTTTGACACCATTAATCACCCGATTCTCCTGTCCACCCTCAGAAAGATGGGCATCTCTGGAACCGCACTCCAGTGGCTTAACTCCTACCTTTCTGATAGAAACTTCACCCCTCCAAGACACCATGAAGGATCTAAGTCACAACAACTTGCTACAGGGGTTCCTCAAGGCTCAGTACTTGGACCACTTCTCTTCTCCATCTACATGACGTCATTAGGATCTGTCATTCAGAAGCATGGCTTTTCCTATCACTGCTATGCTGATGACACTCAACTCTACTTCTCATTCCAACCAGATGATCCGACGGTAGTTGCTCGCATTTCAGCCTGTCTGAGTGACATTTCTAGCTGGATGAATGACCATCACCTTCAGCTCAACCTTACTAAGACTGAACTACTGGTGGTTCCAGCTAACCCATCGTTTCATCACAACTACTCTATACAGCTGGGTTCGTCAACCATAACTCCTTCCAGGACAGCCAGAAACCTAGGAGTTGTGATGGATGATCAGTTAAGCTTCACAGACCATATTGCTACAACGACCCGGTCCTGCAGATTTGCCTTATACAACATTAGGAAGATTAGACCCTTCCTGTCAGAGCAAGCCACCCAACTTCTTGTCCAAGCTCTTGTTCTCTCCAGACTGGACTATTGTAATGCTCTCCTGGCGGGCCTTCCTGCATGTACTATCAAGCCTCTACAACTGATCCAGAATGCAGCAGCGAGGGTTGTCTTCAATGAGCCAAAAACAGCTCATGTTACTCCTCTCCTCATCAGGTTACACTGGCTACCAGTAGCCGCTCGCATCAAATTCAAGGTACTGATGCTTGCCTACAAGACGACCACTGGCACGGCGCCAACATACCTAAGCTCATTAGTTCAATCTTATGCCCCCTCCAGAAGTTTGCGCTCTGCAAGTGAACGACGCCTTGTGGTGCCATCCCAAAGAGGTTCAAAATCACTCCAGGGTATATGCAGGAATCTTGAAGTTAATTTTAATACCTTTTCAAGACTTCTCAATTTTTCTCAATATTTTTTAATACCTCACCGCCACTTCAAGCTGTAACCATTTACATCAGTGATACTTTTAACTTAACAGTTTTAGTTTGTGATAAAGACTATAGACCACTCTGATACAAAAAAATCAAATAGGCTGGGATAGTAAATCAAAGCAAAGTTTATTAAAAAACAAAACAAAACTTTGCTCCACCCTCAACAACAATCATGCTGACATGTGCCTCAGTTCTTCTGATTTTGTTCCCAGCAGCTTCTCAGTTTGGACCAATTCGTTCCGTTTTTCTTTACCACGTCTTCTGAGGATGTTGGACTTCGTGATCAGTTGTGCCATTAATGTCCCAGATTTCCCCTCTGCCTGCTCGGCTAACTTATCAGCATCTGTTTGGAGGGAGTCACACACCTCTGTCAGAACCGTTTGTTTCCGTTTCAGGTCTTCTATCTCCTCTTGCATTGCTTTTCTTTTGAGGTTCTGTGTGGAACTCTGTTTCTTCTTCCGTTCATCTTCCAGGCAACTCCTGTACCTTGACCTTGCACAGGCTACTGAAGCCATGAGCTCCTTTGTGAGAGGTACCTTCAAAACACCCCCACAGACACTGATCGTCACATATCAGCCTCAAAGCTTCGATCGACTTTTCAAGGATGTTGCATGTTTCAACCTCCTTGTTGATGGAAAACCCTCTTTCCACCGTGGCTTGTCCGTGGGACAGAAGTAGAAGGCTCTGAGAAAACTTATATAGCTCTGGATAAGACTTGCTGAGGGCTGAATGCAGGAAGACATCAAGTCGCTCCTTCAGTGGCTGGAAGGAGGAGAATCTCTCATCTCTCGCCTCAAGAGAGAGAAAGCTCTGGAACTGTTGTATGATTACATCACCTGGAATAAGAAAAAAAAAAAAAAAATAGGTAAAATATAATTCATGTCATTTTATTAATCTTTCATTGGACAAATACACAGCACAGCGTCTGTACACATAAAAAGGTAAGCAGTGTACTGTAGATATCTTCTGTGTTGAAAAAAATCTTCGACACTTTCACACTAACACAAGTTTTTTCCTACCAGCAGAGACGCCTCCTGCCAACTTCTTGTCCTGCAGCATTGTTTGTACTACAGTCTTAATCTTTGTGAGGGACCCTTCTGCATCGCTGTGCATGCTTCTGGGGTCCAGACATCCAATGGCCCTGACCACTGGAATTTTCAGGGGACTTTTCACCTGCACTTTCTGAACAATCTTAACCAGGCCCTGCATGCACTCTTTCCTGAAGGTGAGAACTAAAAGCTCACCTCCCCTGCTTCCTGGCTTGCTCTGAAGTGCCTGAAATATAAGCAACATAGACTATAGAATGTAAATGATGAAGAAGGTAAACTTAATTGTCTAAAAATAAGTTTCTCCATGCCAGCAATAATAATACTACTACTAATAATAATAATAATACAAACAGCATAATACAATTTAAAAATTTTACTAGTTGCATTGTACAGAGAACAAAAATCCATCCCAGAAAAGAAAATAGTCAATATCAAAATTACCTTGATGGCAGATTCAGCACCCAGTCCTATGTCAACATTCTTGTAGGATACCCTATTCACTTCATCAGCAACGTCAATTTTGGTCAGCCTCAGGGAAGTGGCATCTTGCAGGAACACTTGCTTTACAAACCGCCGCAGGAGACTCTTAAAAGGATATAAGTAATCAGTGACAGAACCATCCTACTAGCCTACCATTAAACAGATCATTCTTCTTACTGCTTCTTTCTAATCATGAAAAATGTTGGTTTAAAATATGTGTTATGAATTTATGTATTAATTTTATATTGTATTATTGTGAACAAGAGGAACAAATAAAATGAAAGGAAGTAATTGGTGTATGTGTTTGTTGGCATCCAGGTTTTATCTCAAGTGAGTTCTATGTAACAATCTATGTAAAACTGCACACATTGCATTGATTTTACAGAGTTGTGGACCACCACACATCCACGGGTAGATAGTTGAATTAGGCCCTATTGTAATGATTACCTTCAGCAGCTCACTCAAATCTTTGGCAAAGAAGGGCAGAACTGGCTCATCAGTTTGATAGTTGGTCAGGAAGAGGCTAAAGGTCCTGGATATTGCCAGGAAGAACTGGAGCTTGGCAATCATGAGGGGATCCGCTTGTGCTGCCTCAATGGTGTCGTAAGAGGCAGTACTGGGGTTTGGAAGCTTCTTCTGCTTAACAGCATCTACGTACATCATGACCATTGGCCACACTTGAACTGCCCTCTCTGCCACGGGGACATTTTCAATCCACCTATGCAAAAATGCACAATGTCTGCTTACTCCAATTTCATTTCACTTTATTGTTGCAAAATAAAAGCACAGACATTTTGGGCCAAATCCTTTTGCAATGTGTATGGCAAACAACTCTCAACCCACCTGTGGCCACAGAATGGTAGCGGAAAGGTGTAGGACCCAGTCAAGGCAGTAAAATCTTCCCTCCTAGCTGGAACATTATGAAAGAGGTAGTGGAGTGCTCGAAGGAGCTTGTCCATCTGCCACATGGTAAAGCCTGCCTTCAGTGCATTGTGGAGGGTGTGAAGCCCACAGCTTCCAACATTAACCAGATGAGCACCATACAGCTCAACATGCTCAGTCTGGAGGAGGTCTGCAAGCTTCAAGTTGACATTTGGGCCGTCCATACTGATGGAGAGAAGCTGCCTCATATTCAGTTTTGCAACACATTCCTGAGAATATGTTTATTTTTGAATACACTGGCATTCAGTAAGGTATTAGTCTGATTTTCACTCATATTATATGTAAAATGGTTATAAGAAACAATGTTTTGGGTGTGCAAATTCCTGGAGCAAAAAATACAATATTAGCACACCAATATGTTTTTGTGGTACTAACAAACATGAGTGAATGTTCTTCACTGTACATCCAGGTAATGTGCTCCAATTACTTCCAAGCCATTCAAGCTAAACTGAACTGCTAGTGTAACCCGCCTTGTCTGTCTGCATTGTGTTCGGGGTTGTTCTCAAGTAGACACAGGGGCACTGGCTGTCACAATGTAGTTTATTATCTGCCGTCATAAACAATATGGCAATGAGTGTTGCGTGACATCAGAGTAGCATCTCAGTCAAATCCAGCATTGCTCTGACTGTATTCACATTAATCACATTTAACCTCTTTTCATAAAGAAAAACTACATACATTTGTAATCAAAACAAATACAAAGAAAAATATCACAGATATTCCCAATAGAAAAACACATTGTAAATTCCCCTTAGTCATTCATTAATTCCATTAGATAAACCACACATATATTCATTCATTCATCTAGAACAAATATGCACAAACACACACAAAAAAAAACATACCTGCGGTCATAAACAATATGGCAATGAGTGTTGCGTGACATCAGATTAGCATCTAAAAAAAATAGCATCACGTCAATACAATGTTAATGGCCTGCCGAACAGCTAGCTCACCACGTGCTGCAGCAGCTACCGAACTGCATTTAACATATAAAAGACACAATATCGCGGCTCGTAGTTCATTAAGACTACTGCAAGATTCACTCATCATCTTCGACACTCTTACACTGTGATAAATCAACAAATAAGTGATAATAGCAACTTATATATCCGTTTTATTATCGGCGAGACCTGACGTGAACTCACCTCAGTCAAATCCAGCATTGCTCTGACTGAGGTCAACCTTGCGCGGCGCAAGTCCCCGGTCTGATGACGTCACACGCACGCACTGCACTAACCCGAAGGGCAGGCAGAATGAAGCCAAAACGAAACTCCCAGTAATACAAAAAGAAATATTTTTTGGTGGAATTCATAAGTATACAAATAAACCTGCTACATTCACCCCCCCTGAATTCCACCAAAATAACGACACACCTGAATTCTATAATAGCACCAAAAATGCATTAATGTAAACACACTCGTACCCGGACCAAATAACAATGAAATCTAATCCCAAAGTTCAGTAAAAACTATCCGTAAAACAGATCAAGAGAAAAAAGAAGGTTGATCAGGCCCTCATCCTCTCAGGAACATAAAGGTGCAGCCTACACCCCTAAACATCTGGTCCCCTGGCTTGAAAAACCCCACAGTACGGTTTCACATTCAAGGAAGAAAAAAAAGAAAAAAAACCCCGTTTGAAAAGAGAAAAACTTAACGGTGTGCACTCTAAATCAAACTTTCTGAGGCAAAGAGAGGCCCCATATAACAGGTCTCTGAACCATACTCTCAATAAGCCTATTGACAGACCTAACCACCCTCCCAGTTCTAGTTACGACCCTGCCTTGAATTCTGTTATCAACTACAGCAGTCTGAGTCGCAGTAGAGTCAGCAGGTGAGCAGGCTTGAGTGGAGGTTTTGTCAGTCGGAGTCGTATCAACGCCAGTAGGTGCATTTGACTGAACAAGGTCTGGGTCAGACAGAGTCGCTTCAGGTGAACCGGCCATGTCTTCATGAGCGTGAGACTCATCCTCAAATTCAGGAATAGAAACTTCTTCGTCTGCTGAAGCCTCAGCAGCTCGATCTGGGTCTAACAGAACCCATGAGGACGTCCGTGCCAAGGAATACTCTCGCTCCAGATTGCTCAGGCTATCCACATCTCCGCAGACACTTGTGCCTTCAACTTCTGATGAGCTGACAAAAGACTGATTCTCCAGGGTGTCTTGGATAGGAAGGAAGCTCACGTCAAGCAAAAGGTTCCTGTGCACAACCTTGCTCTGGCCAGAGGCATCACTGATCTTGTAGATGTGAGTCTTGGGGTTCCGCTCCACTACCGTATACATTGCAGGTTCCCACTTGTCGGCCAACTTCTTTTTTCCTTTCTCTCCCTTGTTCGCGAGCAGCACTCGGGCTCCAACATGTAAGGAAACCCCTCTGACCTTTTTATTGTACTGACGAGCCTGCTGTTCCTGCTCTTTAGTGGCATGCTGCTGGGCGATGTTGGCTGCCTCAGACAGGTAAGATAGCAGGGTCCTCAAGTAGCTGCTGAAGTCTGTCACAGTGAGGTCATGCAGAACAGACTGAAAGACAACATCAACTGGGAGCCTCGGAACGCGGCCAAACATTAAGTGGAAGGGTGCATAGCCGGTTGTTTTGTGAGCAGTCACATTGTATGCAAATGTCAGCGTCTGGATCTGCTGTGGCCATTCTTGCTTGGCTCTCAGAGGAAGACTCCGTATCATGTTGCCCAGTGTGCGGTTAAAGCGCTCTGTGCCCCCGTTGCCCATTGGGTGATATGCCGTTGTATGAGACTTTGCCACCCCCGACAGCTGCAGCAACTCAGACACCAGCTCACTCTCAAAACTAGGGCCCTGGTCAGAGTGGATGCGCTCAGGGAACCCGTAGACACAAAAGACACAATCCCATAACTTTCTGGCCACTTGCTTGGCAGTCTGGTTCCTGCAAGGAAAGGCAAAAGCCATTTTCGTAAAGTGGTCAGTCGCCACCAGCACATCAACAGAGTTCTTGTTCTTATCCTCTGCTGACCAAAAATCAATGCAGACCAGTTCCATGGCAGCGGAAGTTTTAATACTTTCCAAGGGGGCTCGTGCTGAGGGCTCCGGGGATTTTGCAAGTACACACCTCTCACAGCATCGCACATGCTCTCTCGTATCTCTCTCCATATTGGGCCAGAAAAAGCGCTGTCTCGCCAGATGGAGCGTCCTCGCCTGTCCTTGATGCCCTGCCAAGTCATGAACTCCCTTCAAGGCATCACCCCTCAAACTGGCTGGCAGTAGCAACTGGAATCTTTTCATCCTACTCACAGGATCCCTCGTTTCTCGGTACAAGACACCATTCCGAATGACTAGCCTCTCCCAGTGTTTCAGTAATGCCAACGAACTGGGGCCCATACTGTGCCTTTCTCGTCTGGATGGCCGACGTCTGCGGACCACAAACGGGAGAACTGAAGATATAGTGGGATCCTGAAGCTGCTTATCTTCCAATTCGCGCAGAGTGAGTGAGGGCAGGGTACACTGGCCTGCAGGTTGCAGCTGTTGGACATGTTGGCCAAGACAATGAGCCCTGTTCTCCACACCACTCCTCCAGAAACTGTGAGAGGCTAGAGCAGCTTTGACTTCAGCTGCACTGTAGGAGCCTGCGGTGTCATGTGGCGGCTCGTGCTGTTGAACCGCTTGGTGGTGTTGGACGCCCAGTCTGAATGTCTGTTGCACCTCCTCAGCCTCCGCACCTTCAGCCTCCTGCACTAGGCTACCATATGGCTCTTGGATCAGACGCCTGCTAACTGAAGTGGTAAAGGGATCTTGACTGAGTGCGTCTGCTACAACATTTTTTGGGCCTGGGATGTATTTCAGGTCGAAGTTGTATGAAGACAGTTTGGCTACCCATCTCTGTTCGTATGCATCGAGCTTGGGCTTGGTCATGATGTGGGTCAGCGGGTTGTTGTCTGTCCACACGGTAAAGTCATGTCCCTTCAGCCAGTGACTGAACTTCTCAGAGACGCTCAATTTCAGTGCCATAAACTCAAGACGATGAACGGGATATCTTTGCTGTGACTTGCTGAGGGTCTTACTGGCAAAAGCAATGGGGCGAGCCTTGTCCTCCCCTACTGGCAATTGTGACAACACAGCCCCAAGCCCGTCCAGGGATGCATCAACGGACAGGATGAATGGTCTGGAGAAATCATGATGGGCCAATACAGCACAGTTGAGCAGATCTGTCTTGAGCTTCTGGAAAGCTTTCTCGCATTCAGGAGTCCAATCTGCCGCAGTCAGTTTCCTGTACATACCCGCACCTCCTCCACTCCTACCAGTCCGGCCTCTCCTCTTCTGGCCTGCCGTCCGGGCAAACAGGGGCTTGGCAATGGCTGAGCAGCCAGGGATGAAAGACTGGTAAGAAATGACTTCAGCCTCTTTACAGATGGAGTACGACCATCCTCCTCCATCAGAGCCTCCTTTGGCATCTTGCAGATGACATCAACCTTGGTGGGATCCACCGCAACCCCACTTTGGTCGATGACGTGACCAAGGAACCTCACTGACCTCATCAGAAGGTGGCATTTCTTGGGGCTCAGCTTAAGGTTGTTGTCTCTGAGCTTACTGAAGACCACTTGGAGCCTGTTTAGTGCTTCCTCTTCAGTGGGCGCAAAGACAAGTAGGTCGTCTAAGTAGCAGAGAAGGCTTGTGAAGTTAAGGCTGCCAAAGATGCTCAGCATCATACGCATGAACGATGCTGGGCTGTTACAAAGCCCCTGCGGCATCCTGTTGTACTCGTACAAACCAACAGGTGTCGTGAAGGCTGTATACTTCTTGTGGTCTTCACACATCGGAACATTTTAGAAGCCTGAGGTCAGATCCATTGTACTGAAAACAGCATTACCTCCCAGTGCTGCTAGACAGTCGGCCTGATGAGGCAGTGGGTGAGCATCCTTTAAAGTCCGTGCATTCAGCCACCTGAAGTCTGTGCAGATTCTGAGCCCACCATCTTTCTTCCACACCATGACGAGAGGGGATGCATACTCACTGATGGACTTGCGGATGATCCCCCTCTCCTCCATGTCTGAGAGCACGCGTCGTAGCTGTTGGTAATGTGCAGGAGGGACTCTCCTATATGGCATACGAAATGGGCGATCATCTGTCAGGCGAATGTTTTGCACAAACTCTCTCGCCTCGCCACAATCAAGTGAGTGTCTGGAGAAGATCTCGTCATACTCTCCAACCAGTTTGACAAGACGTTTCTTCGCCCAAAAGCTAGCCTGGCATGAGTCAATGTCCAAATCGCTCAACCCCAGGTTGGACAGGCGTTCTTTGAGGTCAGCATCCGTGGCAGCTGAAACTATAACACTCTCTGGCTCCAAGCCCTCTATCTCACACAGACCTTACTGAATGTTGAAGTCCTCTACAGCAAGACACGGGAACACATCAGCGATGATGGCATTACGTCTCAATGTGATTGGCTTCGGCGAAAGGTTCGTCATCTTCAAGGGCACCCACCTGTCAGCCCACATCGCAGTGATGACACGACCCACAAGGACATGTGCGAGGTGCTTGAGGACGTTTGAACCGATGATGAGCTCATCACGCTGGCCCAGCACAAGCAGAACAGGAACAGCGCACTTCACTCCATACACAGACAGCGTCAAGTCATAAACACCTTTGGGACGTGTCTGCTTTCCCCCACAAACGACAAGCACAATTCTTTCGGCTGATTCAGGCTCTTCAAGAAGGACTCCCACCGCCTTGAGTAATGCTTCAGCCCCCTCACTCATCGTACAAGCCATGGATCCTGAGTCGATCATGCCCTTCAGCTCCACCTTGTCATTAACCACAACCTGGACATAGAATAATTCACTGAAAGCTGGCACCTCTGCAGACCCTTGAACCACGACCTGAAGACCTTCTGGTACGGCTGAACAGGCATTAACGTAAAGTAGCTCCAAGTCCTCGTCTCCAATGAGGGTTTCGTGTTGATCCCCCACACTGCCCCTCTTCAAGTGTGGGCTCTCTAGTCTCCCGCCGGCGGCCCTCGTCTGGCATCAGCCTGGCCCACCCGCTTCTGTACATACTTGTCACAGTCCTTCTTCCAGTGACCAGGAGCAAAACACGTGAGACACAGGTTTTCTCTCCTGCAATGTGCGAGCGTGGAATGTCTGACATCGTCACAGACTCTACAACTCCTCCTCTGAAAGGGCATTGGAGCATATGATGGCTCTTGTGCAGGGACTTGGACATTCTGACGCACCACCAAGTGATCTAGAAGACTGATCAGTGCATTCATGCTATTCACACCAACAGCTGCGGCAGTGGCTGTAGTGGCGTGACTGGACTGGGGAGCTTGAAAGAATGCTGGTGACTGTGCATGTTGTGGAACAGACTGTGCATGGGATGGTTGAGGCAAGTGAACAGCTGGGGAATTGGGCACAAACTGTTCTGCTAAAGGTGAAAGCTGTGATGTTGGCGTCTGAACTGATGCGTTAGCAAACATAGTGGCTTGAGGCGGAACGAGCCCCTGGGAAAAAGGCAGCTGAAACTGGGGCTCTGCTGGTGCTGGTTGAGACAGCTCTGGCTCTCGTGACATGGCTGACTGGGTGTGAGTGACTATGTGTCTCAATGCGTTCCTGGACCTCGCTCGTGGTCCATTCCTCTGCCGCCTTGAAGCTCAGTCTGTTAGAGAGTATGGGGTCTGGGCAAAACTTGATAAACATCATGCATACCTCCCATCCCGGATCTTCAACACTTCGTCTCTGTCTCTTTAGGCACTCGTCAGCGATATCAATGGCATTATTCAACCTGATCCAGTAGTCCATCACCCCTTCATCTCGCAGTGGCCTGGTGTTGTAAAAGTCAGCCATTGGCATGGATGAGTAGGTCAACTCACTAAAGTGTTGTTTCAGTATTTCAAAGACAAAGTCGGGAGTCGCGTCAGTGGAGTTATGTCGTAGGGTAACCCGTACTACATCTCTAGCCTTCCCCCTTAGCTTAGCTAGTATCTCCTGTAGCTGCTGGTGTACTGGAACATTACTCTTACGAAAATATGCCCCTACCATTTCCACCCACTCCCGGACAGAACACTTATCACTGCTATCACCCCTATAAATAGGAGGCTCCTTAGCATCAGATTGCATTACTAGCCTAACACCGGACAAATTAAACTCCGTCGGTTGCTGTTCAGGCTGTGAACCCCCCTTTTTTTCAGAGGTGTCGTGTGCTGTTACATCCTTATTACTTTGCAGCTGGTCTGCAATAGACTGGCCAATTTGGCTGGCTAACTCTGTAATAAGGGCTCTTACATCATCACTAGAGGCTGATTGGGTACGCCGCTCACTTGGGGAAAGACTGGGGGAAAACTGGACATGACTGGAACACGCCCTGGGCGTTCTCAACCCTCCCACATCAGGCGACTGAACCTCGTCCTTGAATAACCTCCCCCTCCCAAACCCCACAGTAGCATACACATCCCGATCAGAAAAACCAAAACCCACTGGTGTATTTACTGAGTCCATTGTGCAACACTTGGGTGAAACAATGCAGTCCCCACGGCGATCGAAGTGGCTAGCACTCGAAGAATCCAGAAGGTCACGGCACCAATGTAACCCGCCTTGTCTGTCTGCGTTGTGTTCGGGGTTGTTCTCAAGTAGACACAGGGGCACTGGCTGTCACAATGTAGTTTATTATCTGCGGTCATAAACAATATGGCAATGAGTGTTGCGTGACATCAGATTAGCATCTCAGTCAAATCCAGCATTGCTCTGACTGTATTCACATTAATCACATTTAACCTCTTTTCATAAAGAAAAACTACATACATTTGTAATCAAAACAAATACAAAGAAAAATATCACAGATATTCCCAATAGAAAAACACATTGTAAATTCCCCTTAGTCATTCATTAATTCCATTAGATAAACCACACATATATTCATTCATTCATCTAGAACAAATTTGCACAAACACACAAAAAAAAACATACCTGCGGTCATAAACAATATGGCAATGAGTGTTGCGTGACATCAGATTAGCATCTAAAAAAAAATAGCATCGCGTCAATACAATGTTAATGGCCTGCCGAACAGCTAGCTCACCACGTGCTGCAGCAGCTACCGAACTGCATTTAACATATAAAAGACACAATATCGCGGCTCGTAGTTCATTAAGACTACTGCAAGATTCACTCATCATCTTCGACACTCTTACACTGTGATAAATCAACAAATAAGTGATAATAGCAACTTATATATCCGTTTTATTATCGGAGAGACCTGACGTGAACTCACCTCAGTCAAATCCAGCATTGCTCTGACTGAGGTCAACCTTGCGCGGTGCAAGTCTGATGACGTCACACGCACGCACTGCACTAACCCGACGCGCAGGCAGAATGAAGCCAAAACGAAACTCCCAGTAATACAAAAAGAAATATTTTTTGGTGGAATTCATAAGTATACAAATAAACCTGCTACACTAGTCTGGTCAACCAACTTCAATCTTCACTCTGAACCAACTTCAGACAATTTGCTAGTCAAAGAACCCACAACAACCACACACACACATAATCAAATACATGTACGCAGGCGCAGGCACACGCACACACACACACACACGTCCATGCAAACACGCAAACACACACAAATCTCAGATCTACACAACAGTAACCTTTATCACACCACTGTGTGTGTCACATTTATACATGTTTATACTTTCTGACAGACAACCAACCTCTTTATCATCCATGGCTCCTCCTCCCCAACCCCATCAACCTGTTTCTAGTCACTTGCCACATCCCAGTCTCATCTATTAATCTACACTTTAGCCACACGATTGTCCATAGGCCTAAGTATCAAAAATTAAAGTTGAAATGCTAGTAAGTTAACTTACTTTGATGTGATGCAACAGGTCGACAGCTTTTCCGTGTCCCAAGAATTGAGAGCCAAGGTACCTAGCCAGAACATATCTTTATTAATATGACACTCCTCAAAACACATAACAGGTTGAAAATTAAATAAATAAAAATATAGTATATAGAGTATATATAATATATAGTACTAAGCAGGAGGTACCTAGATTGGACATGGTCATCTTCCCAGAATCGAATGTGGACATCAAGCTGTTTTGTTTTTGTTGACTGGTTGAGCGACCCGTCAAACATTAAAACAAACTGGCCAGCCTTGTTGATGGTGTTGATGAGCTCCTGCTTGAAGTGTGGTGCTAACCCGAATTGTATGATGTATCCAGTTTTGTCCTTGCCACAAGTGAACGATTTTGCTATATCCGAATCTGGAAACAGCCTTGAAAACTTCAGCCACGTTTTCGTTTGAGTTCAGTGAATGGTGTTTCTACGCTGTGTGGAGACACCACAACACCTCAGCACGCAGTGTTGCTGTGCTGCCCAGAGCCACTCTGATGTCGGCTGCAGAAGATGAGGAAGCAGAGATAGCCCGGGTCGTAGCTGTAGCTTCAGGTGCGACTGCCGGTGGTGTAACGACGTTGGCACTAGGTTGTGGTGGTGCAACGCGATTACCACAGAAGCTAGCGATGGAGAGCTGCCGATCTCTGCGGCTAGCAGCGGCTTTGTGGCTAGCACAACACATGTGGGACTTTAACGAGTTAATGCCCATTGACACAATACTTATTTTTTTCTTGCATAATGTACAATATGCCTCCCTGACATTCCCCTCGACTGGCTGCAGCCACTCTTTAAAGTCCGGCATTTCCAGCCAGGACGCTGCAAATTTGCACTTCCCCATTCTGTTCATGCATTCACCAACCTAAAACATTTTGGTGCGTTGTAATACGCACTGGGAACGCCAGAGCGTACTTTGTGGTTTTGAACTTCCGCCCGCCTGCCCGCTCTGGTGCTCTCAGAGGCAATTTACGAACGCACCCACAATAGCCTAGTTTATGTACCTGTTCGTTTTTTTAATAAAAATGACTAAATTCACACACTTTTACGATGTTTTTGGGACTCAAACTGTTGGACAGCTAATTCAGAAAAAAATCCTTCAAAATTTAAGACTTTATAAAGCCGTGATAAGACCTTTTAATACTTTTTAAGGGTCTTAATTTTCCCAAAATTGATTTATCACCTTTTAATACTTTTCAAGACCCCGCGGAAACCCTGCACTCTCACTGACTTTTTCCTAGACTGCGCCCAGCTGGTGGAATGACCTCCCGATCTCAATTCAAACAGCTGAGTCTTTACTCATTTTCAAAAACATCTAAAGACTCATCTTTTTCGCCTGCACTTAACCAACTAATACTAGTACTTACCTTTTCTTTTTCTTGTCTATCATAGTCTTAAAAAAAAAAAAAAAACCTGGCTACGTGTTCTGTACTAGACTAACTGAGACTTGTCATAGCACTTGTATACCGTTGTTGTTCTCTTGTTGATCTGATTGTTTCTACTGTTCTCATTTGTAAGTCGCTTTGGATAAAAGCGTCTGCTAAATGATTAAATGTAAATGTAAATTTAAATCTATTTATCTACTTAAATATATTAAACTTTAATATATTTAAATCCATTTAACTTTATTTAATTAACTATATTTAATTTATAGATCTAATACAGATATAAACTGCTGTTTCTGTCAATGCTCCAGTGAAAAATACCACTCAAATAAATAAATAAATCCATGTAAGATTTTATATGGTCACATTATGGTACTTTTAGGCCTATGTTTTTAAACATTTATATATTACATTATTTTGACACCTAAATGTTTCAGAAGAGTAGGCTACATGTGATATTTAAATCAGAAATCAAAGGATTGCTTTGTTGTATTTATATGTATATAAAAAAAAGTTGTTGATTTCCTGAACCTGTTCTGCACGTTGAACAGATGTCCAAGAAAATCCTTAGCCGGACGATCAAATTTTGAACCTCGTATCGATGTCCAAGGGACGTCGTAGATCAACGTCCAGATACAAACCGGATTTGCAGTCCAGAACGACCGACGCAATTTAGACTTGATCTGCACGTTGTATAGACGTCTCATGTTTGTTGGGAAAGTCTGGCGCAATGTTTTTTCTTTGTTATTTAAAGACCGTGTTAGTATAGACGGGTCCACAACACGCGTACACGCTGCTTATTAAACACAGGGACGCACAGCAGCGCACAAACATGCCAAATATTAAAAATTAAAGGATTGCAATGCATAAGAATTTTTTGTAGGCTAATTAAATATAAAAATGCCTACATGTCATAATAGATAGTCATCACATGTATCAGAATTAGGCTATCTATTTGCTCACACACGAGCAGCTCCGTTTCATCTCGGAGACGCGTTCTGTCTTTGTGCTTTCCAAATTCCGCCGTGTACATAGCAAATCCGTCAGGGTCACGAGCACAACTTGCTCTTAAAGGGAATGGAAGATGAGACTCTGATTGGTTTATTGCACGTTACGCCCAAAAAACACCCATTACTCATTAAGAGAATAGGGACAACCAGTTTAGACCATGCGCCTGGGTGCGCCAACCGTTTTTCCGTCGTTAAAATAGCAAAAGTGGATTTGGACACGCCCTGAGTGCACCTGTGCCGTGCGCTTTACACTTTGCGTTTAGATCCTTAAAATAGGGCCCTAACACTCTCACAATGGTCTACTTTAAAGTTTTAGAAGAGATCTCAACAACCTTACACTGTGCTCAGATATTTCTCCTAGTCTAAAGACTCTGGTTTACAAAGAACTTGTTTACTGTAGTTTCAGACAGTTTTACAGGGGAATGAATTCACTTTAGCAGCATATACAATACTAAGTTCACTTCTTAAGGAGCTCTCAATCTGAATAGCATTATGGGCAATGAATTCTTAAAGGGGAACAGCCCAATTAATTATTATATATATAGTTAATGTTCTTATTATTGAAAACAATGAATTAAACGTTGTACTAAGCATTTATGACTCTCATAAATCTAATTTAACCCTCTGGAGTCTAAGGGTATTTTTGGGGCCTGGAGAAGTTTTGTCATGCCCTGACATTTGTGCTTTTTTCAGTTTCTTATAAATATCTAAATGGCTAAAGTCTAATCTCACTGTAATCAGCACAAACTAGGCTATAATAATATGTGAGCAGCATGTATGTACATGATTGTGTTTTTGAGAAAAAAAATGTTATGCGTGGTTAGTGAAAAACTAAAAATGTTAAATCACTTGAATAAGGCAATAAAACACATACAGAACATTGGTTCCCAGGAATTTTGAGAACTGGAGCTTGTAGCCTTGAATTTTTTTTTTCTAAATGATGTGAAAATCATCTTGTTTACTCACTTACAGAAAACAATATATTGATTTAAATTTTCTAAGACACTTTTTGTTGGTAAAAGTCATATGCGAGTAGGCGTCAACTATCATGAATTCACACCTGAGAAGACAAAGGCCTGCATAATGAGCTGCATAATGAGCCATTCAGTCAGCTGTGTCACTGAGAGGGATGAGTTACAAGAAAGAATGTGAGGACAAAATAAATCTATATAATTTTATGTTTGTAGTTTATTTAGAATATATTTAATTATCCCACAACATAATTTAATATTCACTTGTGAGTGCAGTTAAACAGTTTATTAGGAAAAATCAAAGCTGACTTTCAAACTGAATTTTTTGCCTCATTACTCCAGTCACACAATCCTTCAGAAATCCTTTTAACAATCTTATTTTCTACAAAAAAACATTTATTGTTATTATTATCATTATTATTATTATTATTATTATTATTATTAATGTTGAAAAGAGCTGAGAATATTTTTTTTACGTTTTTTAGGGGGGATAAATTGAAAGAACAGCAATGATTGTTACATTTGTTACAGTTACATTTATTTGTTACATTTATATTATTTACATCAAGCTTTTGAATGGTATAGTAGTGTATATTGTTATTGAAACTTCATAATATTTCACTTGATTATACATTTAGTCAGGAATTATAGTTTGGAAAAAGTCTTTGGAAAAAGTCTAACTAGTAAAATGTTTACACGTTATGTGAAAACTAGTACAAGTATATAAATAAATAAAAAGAGACTTACTCATGTTTATGAACTCTGCTGAATAAAGTGCTTCATTCTTTTTTCTGAGGAAATCCAAATCTCAAATCCTCAACCACATCACATCTTTTTGGGGTGAATTGTGTCTTATTCCTCTCATCGCGAAGCAAACAGTAAAATAATAAAAACTTGAAGAACAATCTCGCTGCGTTGTCTTCTGTTGTGTGGGCGTATTCAAAAGCCGCGTGCTTCAGTGAAACATTTGAATCTCAAAAGCGCGCTCGGCGCGGGGGCGTGGTCGCATTAGAAGATAATGAAGGGAGACGTGAAAAACGGACATCGCGTTGTTTTCATATGGATTACTTTATCACAGAATATTTGTTTTCAGCAGCACTTGTTTAGTTTAAAAGTAGACATGTCAGGCTTTCTATAGATATCTCTCTCATGTCTCTTCGTTTGGTATTCACTGAGTTACAGTTCATTTTAATGACGCGTTTGTATCTGAAGATCAGCGCAGACAAAGGCTGCAGACAGCACTCCTTGTTTGTTATCTTTATTTTATAAGTGCACAAAGTTTTGTTGTTATTATGTCTGTATACAAAAAAAAGTAGACCCTTTACAGATTCGATTGATGTATTGCACTTATCTGTACGATCAAAACTGAAAGTGTAATTTAAGTTCTTTTCGGGGTTATCAGGAGAAAATACCCCAAAACGCGTATACGCGTTAATCGACTCCAGAGGGTTAAGTTTTAAACATCCTCCCCCCCGATGAACGACTGTTCATCAACTTAAATCTCTAACACATAAAGCAACTGAACGGGTCTTCTTAATACAGTTCCTGTGGATGTGCGAACAGCACAGGATCTAACTTTCCCATCTCTGCCTGGAAACAGCTCTTCAATTTTTCCTAATTTCCAGGTTTGTCTTGGCATGTTGGCATCTCCTATGGGAACAATGTCACCTGTTTTCAGTGGGTTTCTGTGTGCTGCAAGAATGTGCAGATTTCAAGTCTAGCAGATAGTCTTTCCTCCAACGATTCCACAGATTGGTCATGAGTCTGTTTTTGTATCTCCACCTCCTTGTCATCTCTTCCTTACTCACAGTGGTATGATCATGGTCTGCAGGGAATGGTTTTGGCGGCAGTGAAGTTAGTCGTTCACCAACCAGGAAGTGAGCAGGTGTCAGTGGCTCGTCAGCTTCATTGTGGACAAAGGTAAGGGGTCTGGAATTCAGTGTAGCTTCTACTTCTGTGAGGAGTGTAGTCATTTCTTCAAAGGTGAGCGATGCTCTTCCTAGCACCTTTCTAAGGCACGTCTTTACAGACCTCACTAGCCTTTCCCAAAATCCGCCCCACCAGGCCGCTCGCTCTACGATGAAGTGCCAGCTGATACCCTTCCCTGAGAAGTATTCCAGCAGTTGTGGATATTTGATGGCACGCCACAGCTCACTGAGGTCTTGGTTTGCTCTTTTGAAAGTTTTGGCATTGTCTGAATAAATGACCTTGCACAATCCTCTTCTAGAAACAAATCGCTAACAGGAAGCTTTCTGTTGACTGACTTGATACAAGCTCCAAATGCACTGCTCTGGTGACTGCACATGTGAACAGAGCAACATAAGCCTTGCATAGCACACGATCATTCTTCACATACAGTGGACCTGCAAAGTCTATACCCGTCACTGCGAATGGAGGGGTCTCTGTTATTCTGTCTCGTGGGAGTGGAGCCGTGTCCTGTTGTGTGGGTTTTGCTTTAAAGCTTTTGCAAACAGTACATTTTGACAGGATACCCTTTACAAGTTGTCTGCCTCGCAAAATCCAGTGTCTACTTCTTATTTGTACAAGAGTGTCTCTTAGACCAGAATGCATGGTAACTTCATGGTTGTACTGGACCAGCAGCTCACAATATCTGTCTTTGCTAGGTAGAATCCATGGGTGTTTTTCTCTGTAACTGAAGTCCGACTATTGCAATCTGCCTCCAACACAGAGCAATTCATCAGCATCAAGGAAATGTTTCAAATCTCTGATTTTGGAATCTGAATTCAGGGTTTTTCCAGCTTTCAGCAAACTTATCTCATGACTAAAACTGCAAACTTGTGTTACTTTGGTCCAGTACTTCTCAGCCTCAAACATTTCTTAAGCAGTCAACTCACCTCTTCTCCTTGAGTTTGAACTTGTGTTGTGCACGAACCTCTTAAACCAAGCAGTGACCTGCAATACCTTCTTCAGTTTACTGTACTTCGGTAAATCTAGCACAGGTTCTGTTTCACTTTGGTCACTGCTGCTGCTGAGTTGCACACTAATCTGCTGAACTTGTTTTAGCTCATTAGTCACATCTTCAACACTCTGATCTTCATCACTTTCCTCAGACAGATTTGGAGTAGTCAGAAATGGGGGTCCTTTCCACCACAGTCCGCTTTCTTTCAGATTAGCTACGGTCTGTCCTCTGGTAGGGAGATCTGCTGGATTGGCCTTGCCTTTGCAGTGAGACCACATTGCCGGGTTGGTTAAAGACTGTATTTCAGCTACTCTGTTTGACACAAACTGTTTCCATCTGTAAGCTGGACTGCGAATCCACTGTAGTACGATCATTGAATCTGTTCACAGGTGAACCTGTTGTAGCTCCATATTCAGAGGCTTTAGAAAATTGTTTCCTAGTCTTGCTCCAATCACTGCTCCCATCAACTCAAGACATGGCAGGGACATCTTTTTCAGCGGGGCTACCCTGGACTTTGAAGGAATGAGGCATGTAGTCTTTGTTCCATCATCTGCCTCTCGCAGCAAGTATGCAACTGTACTGTAAGCTTTCTCGCTTGCGTCACAGAACACGTGAAGTTGTTGTGCATCATGCTTGTGCCCAGATTTTATTCTATACCAGTGGGGAATGACTATGTGATGGATCTGTGGAAGTTCTGAACACCAGCTTTGCCATTCTTGTGCAAGATCTGTAGGCAGCTCCTCATCCCAGCCAAGGCCTCGTATCCACATCTCTTGAAAAAGGCATTTCACCTGCACAGTGAAAGGAGTTAGAAAGCCTATTGGGTCGAATATGTGAGCAGAGAGTTTCAGAACGCTCCTTTTGGTGTTCTCTCTTTTTGCTAAAGCGTCCAGCAATGCAGTCAGATCAAAGACGAAATCATCCTTTTCAGTCCTCCACACCAAGCCTAGCACTTTCAGTACAGCTCCTGGTGTCTCTGTCTCTGGTGCAAGCTCATTCATCATCATTTTCCATTTCTTCTTCAACTCTGGACAGTTCGTTGTCCATTTGCAAAGGTCCATGCCAGCTGTGGACATAATCTGTTTGGCATTAGCAGTTATGGAGAAAGCGTTCTCTATGTCACTTGCACTTGAGATAAAGTCATCGACATAAAGTGATTCCTTTATTATCTTTACTACCTCAGGAAGTTGGGCTTCATATTTCTTCAAATGAAGAGTTTCGTTGCAAAACGAGATATATCCATTTTGAGAAATGTTGGTTATTTGACATTATTATTTAAGACATCAACAGTCAAGTTCATTCACAATTTGTTGTACATTAAACTATTACTTGAGCTCAGTGAAGGCCAGGGACACAATATTCTTCAAATCCAGGATATTTTTTATTTAATTTTATGTCCATAAATAGTTCATAAATAAGTCAAAAACCATGCCAAAATGCAACATATTTATCTTAACATTGTCAAACATCTTAAATTGGTTAAAAAAACAATACAGGTCCTTCTCAAAAAATTAGCATATTGTGATAAAAGTTCATTATTTTCCATAATGTAATGATAAAAATAAAACTTTCATATATTTTAGATTCATTGCACACCAACTGAAATATTTCAGGTCTTTTATTGTTTTAATACTGATGATTTTGGCATACAGCTCATGAAAACCCAAAATTCCTATCTCAAAAAATTAGCATATCATGAAAAGGTTCTCTAAACGAGCTATTAACCTAATCATCTGAATCAACTAATTAACTCTAAACACCTGCAAAAGATTCCTGAGGCTTTTAAAAACTCCCAGCCTGGTTCATTACTCAAAACCGCAATCATGGGTAAGACTGCCGACCTGACTGCTGTCCAGAAGGCCATCATTGACACCCTCAAGCGAGAGGGTAAGACACAGAAAGAAATTTCTGAACGAATAGGCTGTTCCCAGAGTGCTGTATCAAGGCACCTCAGTGGGAAGTCTGTGGGAAGGAAAAAGTGTGGCAAAAAACGCTGCACAACGAGAAGAGGTGACCGGACCCTGAGGAAGATTGTGGAGAAGGACCGATTCCAGACCTTGGGGGACCTGCGGAAGCAGTGGACTGAGTCTGGAGTAGAAACATCCAGAGCCACTGTGCACAGGCGTGTGCTTTTGAACCAGAAACAGCGGCAGAAGCGTCTGACCTGGGCTACAGAGAAGCAGCACTGGACTGTTGCTCAGTGGTCCAAAGTACTTTTTTCGGATGAAAGCAAATTTTGCATGTCATTCGGAAATCAAGGTGCCAGAGTCTGGAGGAAGACTGGGGAGAAGGAAATGCCAAAATGCCTAAAGTCCAGTGTCAAGTACCCACAGTCAGTGATGGTATGGGGTGCCATGTCAGCTGCTGGTGTTGGTCCACTGTGTTTTATCAAGGGCAGGGTCAATGCAGCTAGCTATCAGGAGATTTTGGAGCACTTCATGCTTCCATCTGCTGAAAAGCTTTATGGAGATGAAGATTTCGTTTTTCAGCACGACCTGGCACCTGCTCACAGTGCCAAAACCACTGGTAAATGGTTTACTGACCATGGTATTACTGTGCTCAATTGGCCTGCCAACTCTCCTGACCTGAACCCCATAGAGAATCTGTGGGATATTGTGAAGAGAAAGTTGAGAGACGCAAGACCCAACACTCTGGATGAGCTTAAGGCCGCTATCGAAGCATCCTGGGCCTCCATAACACCTCAGCAGTGCCACAGGCTGATTGCCTCCATGCCACGCCGCATTGAAGCAGTCATTTCTGCAAAAGGATTCCCGACCAAGTATTGAGTGCATAACTGAACATAATTATTTGAAGGTTGACTTTTTTTTGTATTAAAAACACTTTTCTTTTATTGGTCTGATGAAATATGCTAATTTTTTGAGATAGGAATTTTGGGTTTTCATGAGCTGTATGCCAAAATCATCAGTATTAAAACAATAAAAGACCTGAAATATTTCAGTTGGTGTGCAATGAATCTAAAATATATGAAAGTTTATTTTTATCATTACATTATGGAAAATAACGAACTTTTATCACAATATGCTAATTTTTTGAGAAGGACCTGTACATCATAAATATATGGAATAGTATATACAAAGATTGATTAATAATAATAAGATTTTGAGTTAGTTTTGGCCAGAACATACACAACATAACATTTTTTTTTTTATTTATTTTTTTTTGCAAAACGCTAAATATCCACCTTAGGCTATATTCTACTACTGTAATACCATTAAGAAAAGCTAGTGAATCAATGTTTTGTTTGTGTGTGTGTATGTGTGTGTGTGTGTGTGTATTTTCTTGAGTGTCACATGGGCTTCAGATGCCAGTGTGTGCCTTTTAGTCTACTCTTCCCCCCTGTGGACATCACTGGTCACAGCCAAAGCGTGATTGTAGAAGGCTTCGACGTTTGCTGGGGCACCAATGGCTTTAAGCAGGCTGATGATGTCCTTCTTCTTCACAGCCTTCACTGTGGTCAACACGGGCAGGGGATCTGCTTTATACTGGCCCCAGTTGTTGCCTCTCTTCAGGAGAGTGTGCTGGTAGGTGGGACCGCTGAAGGTGGTTCTCACCCCCAACCCTTTGCCATCGATCTCCAGCACCCGGGCTTTGCTGATCTTGTAAGACCGCGTGGACTGTATGAGAGCCTTGGCTGCAGCTTTGTGGTCAAAGCTCTCCCAGTCATTCCCGTACACATACACAGAGCCATGCTTCTTCAGGATGTTGGTGTATTTGTCTGGCAGGAGGATGGTGTCCTGCTTACGAATATCCTGCTCAATTCTTCCAAAAACTCTGTCAACAGGGAGAAAACTATGGCCACGGACAGGGAAGAAGCACTCCATTTTCACATCTTTAAAGATAGTGCTTCGTAGGGTGGACAGCATTCCCACCATTGTACTGTTCTTGTTCTGTCCATAGCAGGAATCGCTGAAGAGCCTCAAATGGCCAGCCTGTTGGACATCTTCGGCTAGACTGGTTCTCAGGCAGTGGTCCAGGGCAGAGGCGGTCATGTTGCTGTCTTTTCTATTTTGATTTTCAAGCCACACGTAGAGATGACAGTCACTCAGTGCCTGCAGACTCCTCTCTCCATGGTGGACCACAACACCAAACACATACATGTAAAGCTGCCTAGAGTAGTAGGTCTGGCCAATGGGAGACTTGGGCAGAGAGAGGTTCTGCATCATGTCAAAGCAGACAGTATCTGTGTCCTCCACTGCATTTAGCAATGTGTAGAACACCCGGGCTCTGCGTCGGTGGAGCATGACAGACACGATCTCTGCCTTCCTCTCTTCCTCAGTAAGGTGAGGATCTTTCATACGGAGTCTCGAGCTCATACAGGTGGCACAGCAGTCCTTTGCTGGATGCCCAAATCCCAAGTTGAATGAGGTGCAGAAAACATTGTAATACAGGGAGTAGCTGATGTCCCTGTAGTTCTGCTCCTGGAACAGCCGGTGCATTTTGGTTACTGACATGTCACTTGGGAGGTACTTCCGTCCAGGTGCACCACGACGAGCGTAGTGGCTGGCCTTGCACATGAATGAGGACACATGCTGAACTACTGCCTGCCTGTTCTCCATCTTCTCATCAACAATTCTGGTTCCACCCCTGCACTCTGGTCTGGCTTCACCATGTTGACTGAAATATTTCACCACTCTGGAGACTCTGTCTTTACTAACACCTGTGGAGTACAGAAAAGGTATTAATAAGGTTGTCTGTGTTTTTTTTCTGGAACCTGAAAATCATAAATTAATTGAATAAAAGGCTACACCTCTGGCTTCTACCCAGGCCATCTTAGACTATGTTTATAGCACCTGGGTTAAGGATGGGCATTTGAAGAAATCTTTTGGATCATCAGTGGGAAAATTAACAATAATTAATCAATTAATCGTAAATAATTATAATATTCAAAAACATAATGCCATAATAAACATAATGTGACTATGGCATGTGCCAGTAATCCAGGGCAGTCCCTGAATGAAAAGGTCGGATAACAACGTACGGACGTCTGTGTGCTTGTGCTTCACATAGGGACAGTGGGCATTAAAAAAAAAAAAAAAAAAAAACGGCACTGTTGCCCTGCCTGGCTAGCTGAGCTGTCAGAGCAAACAAACTGCAGGATGTTTATCGTTTCAACCATCCTTAAACAGCTTCGGACTATTTGTGATTAGTTACAATTTAGATAAGTAAGATTAAGTTAGTTAGATAAACGACTTGTAGCTTGTTACAGAAAGAGTGGAGGCTCCTTCCACACCGCTGCTGAAAACCAAACCTGTATGATCAGAGCGGGCGGAGCCGCGGTGTCACAGTTCTTGTCTCTGTTGCACCGAGTCCGCAACACAAGCTCGCCTCGCCCATCATATTTAATTAATTATTTCATGGTAATAATAATAATAATAATAATAATAATAATAATAGCTTATAGAGTTTATTGGTTGTTGTGAAAAAACAGAACCGTTTATTTTTCTCCATAACAACCTGTGCCCTCTATGATCCCTTATAATAAATCAGCAACAACAAGAATTAACGTGAGGTTTTAGGCTATAAATAATAGGTGCAACCGCATAAATAAATCTTCAGATAGGCTACTCAGCTACATGTAAGAAATTATTAAAAAAATAAACTTACCAAGGACACTTAGAAATGTAGCCTTGCAGACAGGTATCTTTGTGATAGGGAGGAGCGCAGGACAAAAGGCAGTATTTCACTGTAACCTCCCTGGCTTTCTTCTCGACATCAGCGGAGACTCGTTCCCTGCTGCATTTGTTTATTGTTGACAGACGCAGGAGTATTTTATCCTGGTCCACTTTTGTAGCGTTTTTATACATTTTTGTGAAGTTGAAGGCACATCTTCATCTGACAGTTTGTCGGCATGACACAGACCAACATTACTCGCAGTCGCACGATGACCACAATTAATCTTTGGATGTTTTCCCTCCCCTGAATGTTTTGCCCGTTTGGTCTTCTCCCTTTGATGATTTTCTATAGATGCCTTCCTCTTTCTCCCAACAGCAGCTGGAATGACCGGCTCCAATCCGTCATCGAAATCCATAACGTTAGCTTGACTCTAAAGCTTTGATTCTCTGACTGACAGACAGCTGTTGATCAGTGACGTAGCCTACGTGACTGACAGCTCGCCTACAGTATAAACAATAAAATGGTAAACGTTTTTTAGTTAGCCTATTGAATCCTCTTTTTAAAAATATATGTTTTTTTGTTTTGATATTATCGTTAAATCACTGAGCAAACTCGGAGCACTTCACCGGCGGTGACTCTCTCCTCGCGTGACATCCTGAACATTCTATAGCCTAACCGTTATATCGCACTTTGTAAAGAAACTGGGCTGGCAGATATCGCGTTTTGTGAAAAAATACATTTTGTAGTAGGCTTAAAATGTACATTTTTAAATCTTATTAATAGCAGCAATTCACACATAGATTAAGGTACATCTGAACAGTGATTTCCAATAATAAAATCCAAATGTCAAAAATGGCGTTTATCGCGTTTTGCAACCGAACTCTTCAAATGTTTTCTCACTGTAGCTGCGAGGAGAAATGGGCTGAGAGAAACTCCAAACACCACCCTCGTCATCTGTAGCACACGCAGCTTCTCACCTCTGACTTCATGAGGCAGTGCAGTGAGCCGGAGGAATCGCACAGCATCTCTGTCCTTCTCAGCAAGAGAAATCTGCAAGAAAGCCTTTTTGATATCTGATGTAAATGCAATAGCATTCAGTCTGAACTTGATTAATATACTGAGCAGATCTGGATTCAGGTTAGGACCAGTAAGCAGACAGTCATTAAGTGATGGCGAGTCTGTGTCATGTGATGAGGTATCAAACACTACTCTGAGTTTTGTTATCTTGTCTTCGCGAAGAACAGCATGATGAGGCATATAGTATTTCACAGTGGTTGGAGATGACTCCTCCTCCACCGCATCTTCGACAATGCCCTGCTCAAGGTAATCGTTCACAACTTCATTATATCGGTGACACATCACTACATCTGACTGCAACTTTCTCTTAAGGCCTATGAATCTTTTCCTTGCTATTCTGTAGTTATCTGGAAGTTCTGGCTTGTCAGGTCGCCACAGCAGTTCAACTTCATATCTTCCATCTTTGTACTGAGTTGTCTTTTCAAACTTGTGAAGAGCCTCCTCTTCCTCAGGACTGTCTGTCTGCTTCATGGTGATACCGAGAGACTCTATTTCCCAGAAGGCTTTCAGACGCTCTGAAACCAGTTTGTCTTCAGTAACTTGTACTTGCATGCAGGCTGCATCAGCAACACTGGACATTTTGACTGGGCCTTGCACTGACCATCCAGAGATGCTCTCAATGGCAACAAGTGCATCTGTAATTCTTTCTACTCGGCCTGACACTATACGCCAGTAGTAATCGGCACCAATCAGCATCGACAACTCTGTATCATAAGTGCCGTCGTCTGTATAATCTGCTAACTGCAAGCCTTTTCGTTCCAGCTCTGCTTGGATATGCTCACCTGGGATCTTCATCACGGCAGTGCACACTTGGGGTGTCTCGAGTGCTTCTATTTAAATTTTCTGCCCCTTCTTCCAGCTGTTCTGCAGAGTTAATTTGACTCCCATTAATGACTCCCATTAATCTAATTTAAGTTACAACAGTGACTGAATTCAGTCCAGCTGGAGAGGGTTGGGGTTTGGAGGTAGTTCTGTATAGCTTGTGGGGGTTGAAATAAAGGTGTGGATCTCTTGCTCTTTCATATGGAGAGTGTGTTAAGGCAAAGTTTCTGTTTTAGGAAAAATGCCTCGTTTGATTGGGCTTTTGCAATTTTTGCAACGGCATACAGAGTATTACATACTGTAACGGCAAGACTCAGACAAGCGTTGTTGATCCAAGTGCGAGCTTTTATTAAAACATAGCATGGTCAAAACAGGCAAGGTCTGAACACCAGCAAACAGGAATATCCAAGGGCAAAACAGAATCGTAATCCAGAAATGTGCAATGGTCAGAGCAGGCAGCAAAACATTCACAAAACATAAGGCAATGGTTCAAGGTCAAGACACAGGAACAGTTTCTTCCCTCAGACAATCCATCTCATGAACACTTGACAACACTTTTTTGTGTACTTCTACTTTTTTAAGTAATTTTTTTAAACTGTAAATTTACTTTTACTTAAGTATATTTTGTTTGAAGTATTGTATTTCGCTACATTTTAAAACACATTAATTGCTGAGTAAAAAAAAAAAACGCTCCCTGGAAACTACTGCAGTAAATAATGTACAGGAGGGCAAACTGGCGCTAAAATCACAAGAAAGATGCAGACGGACAAAACAGGCGTTAGTGGTGCAGACAACGCTGAAAACAAAATCCCGTCATATTCTGAAGTTGAACTCGAAGGGAATGAAGTGAACCCCTGGCCATATTTATGCTTTATTATGCAGTGTAAGCTGTGCTTACCTAGAGAGACCAAACTAGCAGCTTATAAAATCTCGACAAGACATCAACCCTTCGCAAGCATGTAGAGGTAAGCTAAATAATTGCATCGTTGCATTGGTGGTTAAAATGAAGCTTTGACATTTTAGCAAGAGGTTTTGCACAAATTAGCCAAAAAGACTGGTGCGGAGTGTGCTATATATATCGTCTGCGATAATATCATAATTGTTGTTTTAATGATGTGCGCGCGCATTTAGAGTGCCTTCTTTCACTGTGTGATTCAGTCTTGTAAAATGCATTTAGAATGATCACAAAATTGAAGATATAGGGGCAGAAAATTTACATATTTATATCATTTCATATAGTAAATCAAAATCACACAAAGAATGCCATCTTTTCCTCTAAAAATCATCATGATTACACACACACACACACACACACACACACACATATATATATATATATATATATATATATATATATATTTACAACAGGACAGTAAACTAGTTAATTAAGAGACTTGCGTTTTAGACACCATATTGCCTGTTTTTGCTCTATCTCCAACAAAAAATAATTCCAAACACAGCCACCAAAGCACAGTGTTGCGTCTCTGAGCAACATGGCAGTGTTTCGTTCCTGAATGAATCAACCGTTTAAAGGATTCGGTTCAATCGCAATGACTCACTTATTAACAGTGACTTGCTGACACATACTGGCCATTTTAATTTCACATTTAAAGTATCTTAAAGTATCCCTCCCACTGTTAAAATGTAACTAAGTAAGTTTTACTCTGAGTACATTTTAAATGAGCTACTTTTTACTTTTACTTGAGTAGATTTTTAGACGGGTATTTTTACTTGTACTTAAGTAAAATTTCATTCATGTAATGGTACTTTTACCAGTAGAATATTTTTGTACTTTTTCCACCTCTGCAAATTTGCACGTCATACCTGTACATACATAATTGTCTATATTATATATAGTTTTTTTTGCTATTTTGTACATTGTCTATTTTGTATATTATTATTTTTGTTCTATGTGTCTTTGACACTGTCATTCTGTTGCACTGTGGAGATTCTGTCACTAAACAAATTCCTTGCATGTGTAAACATACCTGGCAATAAAGTTAATTCTCTCTCATTCTCATACACGTTTACAAAGCATATGGATTTTCCCTTTATTTGTGTTCTTATTTGAAAAATTTTGAAACTTTGAAAAACATCTACTTCGTTTTTTTTTTTTTTTTACCCCTCTGTCTTTGTAAATCTTTTCAAATGTCTGCACCCCTATTGTCTATCTCTGATGCATAACTTTTATAGCAAGTTCTAATAATAAAAAAAATCAAAACAAAAACATTATCCATTTTATTGCATATGAATGATTGAACTCTTCTGGGTGGACACTGTTATGTACTGTCTAGATGTAGTGAGAAGACAATAAGTGTCTATCATTTTAAAATCAAATCTATAAGTTAAATTGAAGGGGATAATTGTGTTAAATACATCCTATTATTAATCCCTCATAACATTTTCAATTGATAATATTTTCATGTTTAAATCTAGCAGTTACAATTGCTGGACGTGTTTTGTCCAATGTCTCAAGAATCAGTGTTAAGTGAAATATTTAAAACTAAATGGTTGATTGTAATTAAACATTTTAAATGTAAAATAATTTTAAAAGTTTTGCTGTCTAGAGTGAAGTAAAGTTAACCTAAAGTATCGATCTCATTAAGCTAGTAACAATCCGATACCAGTACCAACGTATGGATACAGTGGAAATAAGTATCTATCCGCCCACCCCTGAAGAGAAGAAGAAATGAAACTGAAAGTTTCAGTAAAGTTTAGATAGGTTAGGACGCCATTTCAGAACAACGTGGAACAAAACAGTTTCCATTACAATTATTGGTAAGTCCAGCGTTATCTTTCTCATACATTCCTTGATGTTATGTATGTGTCTCGATATTATATGATATTATATTATACATTTCATTTTGAATATTACGCTCAAAGTCGATCTGGAGTTTACTGGAAGACGTTTCCTCAACGAGTCAGGCGCAATTCATGAATAGCTGACGTTTGTCACAATGTATTTATTAGGTCTATACAAATTTCTTTATAAATAAGAATCTGCCCACGGTAGATTCTTATTACAAAAATACAAATAATAATAATAATAATAATAAAACAAACAAAATTAAAAACCTCTTAACAGATTGTGAACGACATTACAATGAGATTCAAACAATCATACACAAGGACAGCACCTAAATGCACAGATTTTCTTTAAATACTTCTCTGTAATATAGGGCTAATGTCTCCTCTGCTTGTTTGCAAAAGGAACATGAGCTGTCAATGTCCAAATATTTAGACAGATTAGAATTGACAGGATATATTTTATGTAAAATTTTAAAGTGTTTCCTTTGCTTATGGTACATACCAGGCTCTTTTCCAGTCTAAATCATCAACCAAGAACCTCCATTAGAACTTGCCCCTTGAAGAAATTTTCCTTTTAAATTGAATTATTTGGCGCACGTGCTCTTGTTACATTTCTTGTCTAACAGAACAACGCCTGCCAAGAGGACAGCAAGCAGCTGTACTCTTTGGATTAAACACAGAGTGACATTTAATAAGGTGAATTAAGGTGAAATTGCTTTTACCACCTGGTTAAACTCTTTTGGAGGAATCAGGAAATATGTAGTATGTCAGGATATCATTATTTTTCCCCATTAATGTACATTTAACCAGTTCAATATGAAGAGACGGTGAAATATAGACCTTTGTTTATGTGTTTTTGACCTACACTGTCCAAGAAGTGAGAACAATCCGCTATTTAGGTTTGTACATTAGCATGGACTCACTAACTTTAACGTTAGCTAGTTTCAGCCAGAAATACTTTGCTGAAGCACACGATAACATTAATGTTCTGCTTGAGCAGATGAAAATGGTAACGTAATGAGAGTATGACAACCAGAAAATGAACTTTTTGTCTTCATTGGGATTGGGGTTGAATGCTTAGGGACATTTTGCTCTGTTTTGTTTAGGTTTAGAAAATTGAATAAAATAAATTATATTGCCTATCCTCTCAGGATACCTGGAATCACTGTAACAAGTACCCCAGGCACATCGTTTTTCCATTTTCTTAGCATAAACACCATCAAACGCTGAAACCTACAGATGTCCAAGTTCCACTACCCATGCAGCTGATACTCGACTGCTATTGGCTCATCTGCAATTGAGGGGAGGGGCTTACCAATAGGTCAATTGTGAAATCTTAATTTCCTTCCCCGAAACAGAAATTCCAGTAATTCTTGATTTTGAACAATACTCATGAATGATAGCTCTGTAACTAATAAAAATGAAGACAAAGAAATTGGGCAGCCCTGAATAGCACCACACAGTATATAAAATCTATTAGAGGTATTAAAATTATTAACAACAGAACTATTAATTCCTTTAAAACATGTAGAAATGGTGTCAACAAATGCATCTCCAAAGCTGAACAACTTGAGAGATTTTAAAAGAAACTGTTGCTCAATCGTGTCAAAGTCTTCATAAAAATCGAGAAAAAGAAGAAGACTATTTGATTGCACAGAATCAGCATAATCCAGCAAATCCAAGACTAATCTTATATTAATGGATATATGATGATGAAACAGATTGAGTTTCAGAAATGATAGAGTCAAGATTCATTTTTAATTTATTGGCATACACCAAGGCCAGGATTTTATGGACTACAGTTAAGAGCATAACGGGGTGGCAATTATCAATTGAAAGGATGTCTGTATAAGTTTTTTTTTAATTTCTATGCCACCCCAGACTGTTTGCTGGCCCCTCCCTGGCCACCCCTATCAAAACAACCTGGCTCTGCCACTATATGTGTATATGCATTTTATTGTGTGGGCTCCAAATTCACTTATTATAATTAAAGGTGCCATTGGTGATTGTCTTTAGAAACATTTTTTGTTATGCTGGTTGAAAGTCTCTTCACATGCCGATAGCAATCATTAACTTAAGTGGTCTAAATGGATTTATGTATTTATATATTCTGTGGAAGGCGTAGGACCAAGAATTCATTCCGAGCGTTTTGATTGACTTTCCTACCTGTCTGTCAACGTGTATTTGCATACCTCTGCGCACCTGGTTTGCGCAGACAGGATCCGTCATCAGCGATGTGCAGAAAGAGTGAGAATGGCAGACAAACATCAACAACCTGATCTTCCTTCCTGGTACTGTTGTACCTTTACTAACTGTGCTATAAAGTTTTCTCACCGTTGATTGACACATTATGTATTGTAGTAATGTTGTCTCTGATTGTCTGATCTGCATGCATATATGCATTGAGGGGGCGTGGCTTTGAGCAGCGATTTGCAGGGAGGGTGGGACATTCGCGATCAGTGCTATCAGGCTAAAGTTAGGATTTTCCAAGATCTCCTACTGCACCTTTAAAGGTCCCATATTGTACACTTTTCTGGAGTTTTATTTTAGGTTTTGATGTCCTTAAGAATATACAGGTGCATCTCAATAAATAAGAATGTCGTGGAAAAGTTCATTTATTTCAGTAATTCAACTCAAATTGTGAAACTTGTGTATTAAATAAATTCAGTGCAAACAGACTGAAGTAGTTTAAGTCTTTGGTTCTTTTAATTGTGATGATTTTGGCTCACATTTAACAAAAACCCACCAAGTTACTATCTTTTACTAATTTACTAATTTTGGCACCTGCCAACAAAACGAGAGGACTGGACAGAAACGATCGTCAAAAATGCTCATGTTTGCAGCACACACTTATTGAAAAGGTTCAATAAAGTATTGTCTTTTGATGTTATTGACGAGTCTATAGATTTCTTGCCATATGTTTCTTGCATCTCACGACTATGTGCATGTATGTAAAACAACAAACTGATGATTTATATATAATCATTTGTAATTGTATATAAATTGTTGTGATTAATTGTGGCTGGAAACATAATGTAGCTGTAAAAATAGTTGCCTGCTGGAATTGAAATGTATATACATCTTTATCATGACTAGATAGACACAGTGAGTTTGTCTTTACTTAACACATTAGATGTGATCCACCTCACAGTAACAATGCTGTCAGATCGTCCATCCTTTGAGTGAGAGTGTAACGTTACAGGTCGGCCAATCTGGTTTTGTGGTTAAAGTTAACCTTTTCGACATGTTTTGTGCTGTTGTTGCTCATTGCTAAGCAATGGCACGGACAAAATGTTGTCTGGGGGTTTGACAGAAGGGGAGTGGGATGGTGGGCGGTGCTCGGGGTGATGACTGAAGGAGGTGACTGTGTAGTTCTGGCATCAACTTTTTACGGAAGTCACAACGGTTCATGAAAAATCACAGCTACTTTAAGCAGGCTGTGTGCATTTTACTGTGGACTGACTGTTTTGACATTTATATGGTAGTTAAATAGCCCCTAGACCTCAGTTATCATGAAAAAAAAAACAGGAAATTTCAACTTTGACAATATGGGAACTTTAAGATGTTTACTGACCCGAATTGGTTTTAATACAATTCACCAAAGAATCACATAATTAAAAAATAGTAATCAGTAACCGTTGAAAATAGCAAACATATCAAAATAGTATTCTAACAAATTTATGAGGGGAATCACTACTGAAATGGTGTTACTCACCATTTGCTCAGTAACTTATTCTTTTTATAAATTTTGACAATACACAGATGGGATAATGTGATATGACTTGAAATATACTAATGCGACCATCAAATCGCACTGGTTATGATGTAATTATATAAATATATAGTCTGACGTGCTGTATGTTCCAGAGTAAAACAAAGCTCTGTTTATTTGTTCAGTGCTGTGTGTTTGTGTCGCTTTTAATTTGCATTTGGGAACATTACAAGTTGGAATGTTGTAAAGGAATTTCCCTTGTGGAAATTTAGAGTGGCTCAATAGTTCATTATGTGTTATTATCGCAATATATATATTTGGGCTGCATGATTAATCGAAATCAAACAGAAATTGTGATTTGGCTTAATGCAGTTATTGAATCACAAAGGATGTGATTTTTAATTATATAAATATTTGCACAGCGTCAGTAGTAAATGCTGCTTAAAAGTTGCCTTTAACATGCATCTGAAAAAGCAACATGTGCCAAACATCCTCCCAAACTTAATCAGAAGTGTTTATTAACCTGTAACAGAACGAAATAAAACATTTAATAACATGTTTTTACTCCATAATAACTACTGCAAATAACTTCATATTCTGACCTGGGGGCTGTTTCATAAAACTAGTTTACCAAATAAGCCAGGCTTATTTCAGTTAGTCTGACTTATTGTCACTTGATTTGGCTTCATAAAGCAAAATGACCATAGCTCAAGCTCATTCAGTGTGGCAACTTATGCTGGAAAACTAACCTGGTCCAGAGCAGGCTAACTGTCAGGTTAAGATGAGCTCCTCTAACTCTGACCAACAGGAAAACATTGATATTACCACTGACTCTCTCACATACAGTTAGCTGACTTTATTATTAGTCCAAAAATAAAAGTATACAGAAAATAGTAAAATAATAATAAAAAAACTTAAATAATCAAATAAATAAATTTTAAAAATAGGCTACAACCAACTGTATTTAATGTATTGTGCCCAAAATTTAATGACCTACAGGTGCATCTCAAAAAATTAGAATACCATGAAAAAGTTTTCTTTTAACTTATTTCAAGAAGTGAAACTTTCATATATTCTAGATTCATTACATGTAAAGTAAAACATTTCAAAAGTTTATTTGTTTTAATTTTGATGATTAGAGCTTACAGCTCATGAAACACAAGAATCCAATATCTCAAAATATTATATTTCATAAGATCTTTTTTTTAAAGAAAATTTCAAGTTCTTTAAAGTGTTCATTTATGCACTCAATACTTGGTTGGGGCTCCTTTAGCACAAATTCCAGCATCAGTGAGGAGTGGCATGGAAGCTTTCTCTCTGGTTTTATGACAGCTGTACCTTTTATGGTTATTAGAACATTAAAACATTACAATCTAAAATTGATCTTTAAAACATTAAAAACAATAAATCAAAAGTTAAAATCACTGAATTAAAAATTAAAATAAATAGAATAGAAATCAGACTACATTTTAACTGATAAGAGGAACACACATTTAACTCATTTGAGCTAGTACAGCTGTATTAAGCTTACATTTTATTTACAGTTAGCCTACTGCTATCATAAAAATACACTTATATCACTGAAAAAAAAAATGCTTTTCTTACTTAGATTTTTTGTCTTGTTTTCAGATTTTCTAGACAAGTAAATAATTATTTAGAACAAGCAAAATAATCTGCCAGTGGGGTAAACCAAGTAATTTTATTTCAAACAGAAAACAAGATTATTTTGCTCACCCCATTGGTAGATTATTTTGCATGTTTCAAGCTTTTTTTCTGAATTACTTGTCTAGAAAATCCTTCTTGATTTAAATTTTTTAAAATATTTTGGAAAAATAAAAGAAAATAATTTTTTTTGCAGTGTATGTAGGATTAAAATTCTACATGTAACATTTTATTTCCAACAACAAATATTTTAGCAGAATGCATATTTTATTCATAATTATTGCATTATTATTCTATTGCGTTCCATCTGTTTAGCACGCATGCAGCAGCGCTCGTTCACTCACATAAGTGTCCACTCCTGACAGCAAAATGGATATATTTGCATGACTTTCTAACATTTACAGAAGAAAAATATATCTGTGATATGTCAGTTATACAGTAGGTGGCCAACCACAATGATTGTTCTACCGCTGCGAGCACCGCCGCCACCGCGTCTGCAAAGTGCATTTGCAGCTTTTGACCGCTGAGTGGCGCTTTAACCACAAGTTTTCAAACAAGCGCATCAAAGCACATTTTCGCGAAAAGCCGTCAGCTTTGCCTCACCGATGTGTTACATTTGACGGCTGCAGTCAGGGAAAATGAAAGAAAAACTCTGTAGTTAAAATATTTAATATTCACAGATGAAAGTTTAGTACTTATGAAGTTATGTGTGTTTCTTAGAAAGAATTCAAGCAGGATAAATGTCAAGCCTGTGCCTGTGCTTATCTTTTCTCTATGCTGCACAGTATTACACCTTATTTTAGATTTGACACATTTAATAGGTGTGCAGTATTATTTATATAATATGAATTATGTGTTATATTATTCTAAAGAAATGGTGGTTTACTTTGCATCGAAGCATTAAAAGTGGTAGCCTATTTTAGTGAGCTAGGCTACATGGATTTATATGCAAAATGTCAATATTCTCACATATTAGGCCTATATTTTCATTTATATTTTAAAATTCCTTCAGTAAAACAGCATGCATTTTTGTCATGCACTACTTTGTTATTCGTTACCTGTCCTTTATTTTGACAGATAACTTCTTGAGAAAAAGATATCTGTGTGTACACTGATTTAGAAATTGTTGCGTGTTTTATAAATTATTTTCTTTATTTTAGCAAAACGTGAGGCACTGTATAATTTTGCTCCCATTATTTAGGCCTAATTAAAACAAGAAACAAATAAATTAAACCTGCACGATTTAGCTAAATCATTGAAACACTAAAGAATGGAAGGAGTAATAAAACGTCCTCACTTTCAAACTCAAGTTCTCTCATTATAATCAAAAAAGTGCACACGATGTAAAAAAGAGCTTCATTAATTGAAAACTTGAGTGATTTTAAAGTGAGCCTTATTTATTTGCTTTCATATAATTTAAGTAAAAAAATAATAATAATAAATAAATTGCAGCCGCATTTAAATGCAGGTGTGTAAAACATCAGAGTGCAGCATTTATTATTATTTGTCTACAAATTTTATCTTCATTACAAATCTTGTTTGGTTTTATTTTGGATAATTGCATGTAAAAATGATTTACTTTGTAATGCATATGCAAAATGTGAATTATTATTCATATGCAAGTGTTTGTGTAAAAATCATTAGTGCGCATGCATGACAGAGAGGTGCCCTCTCGATCACTTGAATTTTTGAAAATGAAATAACTTAAAATTGTGGTGTCTCACATACATAAGAAATATAGCTACAGAAAGCTTGAAATGTCTTGAATGTAATCTATTGTGGAGAGAGCCAGCACTGTGAATTTCATCTTGCAGCCGGCAAGAAAACATTTGTTTATTAAGAAATAATTAAAATGTCTCCTTTTTCACAATTATTAGGCTACTTCTGCCTGTGCTTTGTGGCAAACTTAATGCATGTGCTTGAGCGCGAAATATATTAAGGCTAACTATGGATTATAGATGTAAATTTAATATAAACCTGCGATTAGTTGAATAATGACAAATGAACGACTAGTAACTAGAAAAATCTTACATGGGAGGCAGACCTATTAAATACCCTCTAGACGTCTCAGTTAAAGTTTTTAAAGCATTTTATACGTGTTTGCATAAATTCTTCTTTCAGAACGGTCCGTAATGGAGAGATGCCTTAAAACTGATTTTTCCTCTGAAACACAAAAACGAAAATTTAAATAAAATTGATATTTTATGTTTTGAGAATTGCCAGCCCTTCTCTGCAGATATTGTTGCTTCTGGTTTGTGCATTGTAAATCACATAAAGTCTACAAAATATAATGTCTCCCAAAAACCCTGGTGTTTTTTGTCACATCTGTAACGCATGTGTATTTCTCAAATCTTAAATAGCCTATAAATCATGTTCATAGACGGATACTTTACTGATGTCTGGACTCTGTTTGGGATTTAGAAAGACTTAAAGAGATGGTTCAATATATTGGTAATGAATAGGCTACATTCTGTGAGAATTTATATTGCACACTCTAAAAAATATTGTATGGACGCAACAAAAAAAATTAACTCAACAGTATGCATCATATTTTTTTAAAGGCAACTTTTTCTGAAATTAAGTTATAATAACTAATTAACTACATTGCACTAGTAGTCAACATTTGAAGTGGATCAAAACCTTTCTTCACAGTTGTCCTTAAACCAAAATGACGAGGAATTTGTCCTATCTAAACCTGCTCTGCAAGTTTGTACAAGACCATAATAATATCAAATTATCAATTGATAATTAATCATTATTTTTGCGAAAATCATTATTATTTGTGAATGTAGGCGTATGAGGAAGGCTTTAAGACCAAGCGGAATCCTCCGTCAGCTGAAGCTGGGTCAATTAGCGCAAGTCTTGATTTTACAAAATCAGTTTGAGGCGAAAAACAACTTATTGATCATGAGCCCAACATTTAGCATGACAGAAAACATTCAGTCTACCTGAAGAAAGACATATTTCATTGTAAGTTAATGCTGTTAAATAGAGCGTAAAAAAAAAAAAAAAAAAAAAAAACCTAGTGTAGGCTATACTGAAACTTGGAGCTCATTATATTGAAGTACAAATCCAAACACCAGAAGCAACCTACACTCTCAGTGTTCTTTCATTAAAAAGTATCCATTTTGTTTATTCACAGGCTGTATGGTTGAAATAATATTTTAGTTGAAAACTGTAAGTGCCACGTTTCATAGACCTTCATGCCATTTGTAATTTCACAGTATTTTCGCCTCATTTTTTATTTTATTTTTTTAGTAGTTTTTAGTAGTTTAGTTGTTTTTTTAGTAATTGTAGCCTACAGAAATGAGTGAAGCAAAACAAATATGACTTTTTAACTGCAGGCAGATATTGCAGATATGCAGGCCTATATTATTAAAAATATATTATCATTACAAATATTTGGATCGTCCCTTATTCTGTACCTTATTTTCTTAAAGAATAAACACTTATTTTCTACACAGTAAAGGCATAATTCGCAAATGCAAACTGTTAACAGTTTGAAAAATCAAGAATAATAACAGAGTTAATAAGAATTATTTCTAAATGCTGGACCATTCTCATTTCGCGCTCCATATATATATATAAAATGACTGTTTAATAACAATAGCATGCAGAAAGAGCCTTTGTGTAAAGGGTCTTCTTTTAATTTTTGATGTGTAGACTGTAGCCTAAGACTACCCCACGTTTTGAAATTAACTCACTGTAAATTTTCTGATGGTTTTTAAGGATGTTACAATGTTATATTATAAATGTTATTGTTGTTTTACTTCCTCCTTTCATCTCCATTAACAAACCAACATTTTACAATTACATTCAGTTCACAATCCGTCCCTTTGTGCCACCTGGCAGTAGTTTCGCGAATGATTTTAACACGCAACTGACTTGCAGTTAACGCCACGGCCCTGCGGCAGTATTACCCATTTTGGTTGTCCACCTACTGTACACTGAGGAAAACACAACATCTCAAATGCTTTAAACAGTACAAATATTTGATGTTTTTGATGGTGGATCTGTTTGATCCATGATCCACATTAAGGGCTGCCTAAGAATAAACGTGCACATCAAATTATCCTGACTCATTCAACCTGGATTGAATTAGTAAGATTGTGTGAGCTTTAATTGTCGTTTATGAAACCGCTTTAGTCCTGATTGATTTGTTAGGTTATTTCAAGTCAGGTTTTGGACTGTGTCTACACTGGACGCGAGCAGCGCGACAAAATACTATAGAAGTCATTATAATCAGTGATGCTGTCTACACTGGACGCCGCTCCGCGACACGACATGACAAATCCCCGACAGTATAGTTCTACTTATGACAATTGACACAAATTTCAAATTAATTTCAATGGTCGCTTTGGTCCACCATCTCTTGTCGCTCGGCTCGACTAATGTCAGTCATGTTCACTGAGCGCTCTCTCCTCCAGAGTCTGGATCATGAGTAGATACGCCCCTTACAGCTGATTGGTTACAAGTTTGTTTTGCTACTGGGCGCGACTTTTTTCTAAGCGTTTTTGAAAAATATCAAACCCCACCTTTAAAAAGTAACCCTTCAGTTGCTTGTAAAACAGTAGCTTAGTTTTCTGTGGAATAAAATAATAATTATTCTTATCTTATCATTAATTTGATCTAATATTTACATTCAAATTTTTTTGTTAATTTGCTTTAAAAATCGCAAATCATAATTTTAACCAGAAATATCCCTAAATTGTGCAGTTTAACGTGTTAACTTAATTAATTAGTAATGAAAAATAACGCAATTAAAATATTTTAACTCAGTTAATGCCTTGGCATGCCCCACCCTGCCCCCAGACCTGTATGTCATCTTATATTTCATACAGTTAATTGTTGACAAATTTGATGCCGGGCAACAACTCCATAAATGCAGTTATGCCCTAAAATTCAAGATATTGTTGCAAAAAAAGCCCCTGTATGAATTGGCTCATATTTACAGTGGGTACTGAAAGTATTCAGACCCACTTAAATTTTTCACTCTTTGTTATATTGCAGCCATTTGCTAAAAGTTTTTTTCCTCATTAATGTACACACAGCACCCCATTTTGACAGAAAAACAATGTCAACAGAATTGTTGACATTTTTGCAGATTTATTAAAAAAGAAAACCTGAAATATCACATGGTCCTAAGTATTCAGACCCTTTGCTGTGACACTCATATATTTAACCCAGGTGCTGTCCATTTCTTCTGATCATCCTTGAGATGGTTCTACACCTTCATTTGAGTCCAGCTGTGTTTGATTATACTGATTGAACTTGATTAGGAAAGCCACACACCTGTCTATATAAGACCTTACAGCTCACAGTGCATGTCAGAGCAAATGAGAATCATGTGGTCAAAGGAACTTCCTGAAGAGCTCAGAGACAGAATGATGCACCGTGGCCTCCTGAGTCCCTTGATCCGCCATGGCTCCCTGAACTGTCTACTCGGCTTCCTGATCCACCATGGAGGCTCTCCTTGTCTCCACCCTGTTCCAGTCCTGCACCAGCCTCAAATGACGTCATAGCTGTCACATTCATGTTCCTGTTTTCCTTATTTGGTCCTTCCTGTTCCTGTCCTCGTCATGTGATTTTCGTCTCAAGTTGTGTTTAATTAATTAGATATATTGTTCCCAGCTGTGTCCCATTATTATCTACCCTATTTAGTTCTAGCCCGTTCTGTTCTCCCTTGTCTGGAATTGTTCATGTTCACCCCTTGCTACGTGTGTTTTCCTGTGTCCTGTTCCTCGGACAATATTAAAGACTTAATGTTTGCATTTGAATCTACGTCTCTATCTACGTACATCTGACTTTTGGGGCTTTGCCAGATATCTTCATTGGCGAAGTCAGTGGGCTACACCAGGCCAACCAGAAACCTTCCGCAGGGATATTCCCACCAGCCCTGCCCTTCCAACTACCACAGAGAAATGGAGGGCGAGAACGAGGAGGGCAGCAGCATAGACTCCTCCGATGGTCCTGGAGGACCCAACTCCTATTGTCCCAAGCCTGGCGGTCCTGGAGGACCCGCCTTTATTGGTCCCAAGTCCAGTGGTCCTGGAGGACCCGAGTTCGGTGGTCCCAAGTCCAGTGGTCCTGAAGGACCCGACTTCTTTGATTCCAAGTCCAGCGGTCCTGGAGGACCTGACTCCGGTGGTGTGAAGGACCTGATTTCTTTGATCCCAAGTCCAGTGGTCCTGGACCTGACTCCGGTGGTCCCAAGTCCAGTGGTCATGGAGGACCCGACCCCGGTGTCCACAGAGAGCTGGGTCAGTTTATTCAGAAGGGTATCAGGGATAATGTTGAAAGCGGAGCTTAAGTCCACAAACAAGATCCTCACATAAATCCCTGCTTTGTCCAGATGTTGGAGGATGTAATGCAGTCTAATGTTGACTGCATCATCCACAGACCTGTTTGCTCGGTAAGCACACTGCAGGAGGTCCAGCAAGGGTCCAGTAATGTCCTTCAAGTAGACCAACACCAGTCTCTCAAATGATCTCATGACCAAAGATGATTCAGTGATGTGATCCACTTTGAACAGCTGGAAGCCCATTCGATGATAATCGAAATTGCGTCACTCTCAGACCCCCACTGCATACAGATAACACTAACAGTAGAGCCTAAAAATCTAGATCAAATATAAAATATAAGATACAACTATACAATAAGGGAATGTAAAAAAGACATATAATAAAAAATAAAAATAAAGTTAAATAAAGCAGTGCAAGGCACATGGCAGTTAGAGTGCAAACCAGTGAACAAACAGTGCAGATAAAAAGATTTTTAGTGCAAAAAAAAAGCTTATTCAGTCTGATTAAAGTGAGCTCAAGAGCAGTTATTTTATTTAAACTGACTGATGAGGTGGTAGAATGACATCAATTCCATGGTGAATGAGGTAGTGAGCAGACCAATGCTGCACAAAGTGACTGGTGCATGTCATCGTATGTTAGTGGGAGGGGGGTTGGAAGGACCTGGGGATGTGGGATCTGGGGGGGTTCATAGTTCAGTGGTCCCTGGGGCAGAAGAGGGAAGGGGGGCAAGTTCGGGAGCGAGTTCAGCTTCCTGACAAGCCTGATGGATGAAGCTGTCCTTCAGTCTGCTGGTCCTGGCCTGGAGACTCTGCAGTGTCCTCCCTGATGGCAGCAGACTGAAGAAGCTGTGTGGCGGGTGAGTGGGATCACCTGCGATGCAGAGGGCTTTGCGAGTGAGATGGGTTCCGTAAATTTCCTGGAGGGAGGGGAGAGAGACACCAATGGTCTTCTCAGCTGCTCTCACTATGCGTTGCAGAGTCTTCTGGCAGGACGTGTTGCAGGCTCCATACCACACAGTGATGCAGCTAGTCAGAATGCTCTCAATGGTGCCTCTGTAGAAGGTGTACATGATGGGGGGTGGGGTTCTGGCTCTCCTCAGTTTGCAGAGGAAGTAGAGACGCTGTTGTGATTTCTTGGCCAGTGCTGCGGTGTTGTCGGTCCAGGAGAGGTCCTCTGTGATGTGCACACCCAGGAACTTGGTGCTGCTCACTCTCTCCACAGTCGCACCGTTGATGGTAAGAGGAACATGCTGAGCGTGCGCTCTCCTGAAGTCAACAACAATCTCCTTCGTCTTCTCCACATTCAGAGAGAGATTGTTGTCACTGCACCATCTGGCAAGGTGGCTCACCTCGCTCCTGTAGTTTGTCTCATCCTTGTTGCTAATGAGACCCACCACAGTCGTGTCATCCACAAACTTAATGAAGAGGTTGGAGTTGTGTGATTGTGTGCAGTCATGGGTCAGCAGAGTGAAGAGGAGGGGGCTCAGCACACATCCTTGGGGGGCCCCAGTGTTCAGTGTGATGGTGCTGGATGTATTGCTGCCGACCCATACTGCCTGAGGTCTTCCAGTCAGAAAGTCCAACAGCCAGTTGCACAGCGAAGTGTTGAGCCCCAGCTCGACCAGTTTGTGAATGAGCTGTTGAGGGATGATTGTGTTGAATGCTGAACTGAAGTCTATGTACAGCATTGTGACGTATGAGTCCTTTTTGTCTAGATGTGTGAGTGCTGAGCGGATGGCAGTAGTGATGGCATCATCGGTCGAGCGGTTGGACCGATATGCAAACTGGAATGGGTCCAGGGAGGGGGGGAGGGCAGACTTGATGTGGTGCATGACTAGCCGTTCAAAGCACTTCATGAGGATGGGAGTAAGTGCAACAGGACGGTAGTCATTGAAGCAGGATGGGGAGATGGCTTCTTCGGGACTGGAATGATGGTGGGGGCTTGTAGTCCGTAATGGTCTGTATCCCCTGCCACAGGCTCCGAGTGTCTCTGCTGTCACTGAATTGATGGGCTATCCTCCTGGAGTAATGTCTCTTAGCCTCTCTGATGCTGCGGGATAGGTTGGCCCTAGCTGTCCTCAGGCCCTCCTCATCTCCAGCTCTAAAATCAGTGTTCCGCGTCTCCGGGATTCTGTAGACCTCCCCTGTCATCCGCGGCTTCTGGTTAGCCCGGACAGTGATTGTGACTGTTACATCATCAATACACTTGTTGATGTAGGCAGTGACAGTCTCTGAGTACTCCTGGAGGTCAGTGGTGTTATTGTAAGTGGCAGCCTGCTTAAACATATTCCAGTCAGTTGTGTCAAAGCAGTCTTGAAGAGCCTCTGACGATCCTTCCGGCCACACTTGAATCCGTTTTTGAACTGGTTTGGCGACTTTAATGAGCAGTCTGTATGCAGGCATTAGCATGACAGTGATGTGGTCTGAGGCTCCGAGGTGGGGGAGGGGGAGGGCTTTGTAAGCTCCTCTCTGTGTGATGTAAACAAAGTCTAAAATGTTTTTACCTCATGTTGGAAAGTGTATGTGTTGGTGTATTTTTGGAAACACACTCTTTAAGTCAGCATGGTTGAAATCCCCAGCTATGATGAAAAAAGCATCAGGGTGTGCTGTCTGCTGCTCACTGATGTGCTGGTACAGTTCATTTAGTGCATCGTTCCTGTTGCAGTTGTTGTTGTTCGGGGAAATGTAAACCGAAACGAGCAGTATGGCAGTATATTCCCTCGGCAGATAGAACGCCCGGCACTTAATAATCATAAACTCCACCAGGGGTGAGCAGTGTTTGCAGATCACAACAGCATCGCAGCACCACGCATCATTGATGTAAACACAAAGCCCGCCGCCGCGGGTTTTTCCTCCCGTAACGAGAGCTCTGTCCGCTCGATAGCATGTGAGCTGATTGAGCTGAATAGCGCAGTCCGGAACGCTGTTGCTAAGCCATGTTTCCGTGAACACAAAAACACAACAGTCTCTTACAGTCCTCTGAGTTGAACGTAGTAATCGGATGTAGTCCAGTTTATTGTCCAAAGAGCGTACGTTAGCCAGTACGATGGTGGGGATAGATGGCTTGTGTGGGTTAGCCGTTAGCCTAGCCCGGATACCTCCACACTTACCCCTCTTCTGCTTCCTCTCACGCCGCTTGTGGTGCCTCCGCTGTGGGCAAGATGCAGCAGTGGGGGTCGGTGATGATGTAGGCCTCCGGAGTAGATTGAGGTCCCGCAGCTGTTCCGCGTGCGCGGAGTTTAACTCTAAAAATGCGGTTCTGCCGACATCCAGCAGAAACTCACGACTGTATGCACGCTTAAAGACAGGTAGACCCGATGACGATGTACAAAAACACTGCGACTCACAAGACAAAAAACATGAAAACACCATTCTGTCGGGACAGAGAGAAGCCGCTGCGTGTGGACGCGCCGCCAACTTGCACAGCAGAGTTTAAAAAGTCATTGTTTGTGTGGCTGAGAAGTAGTAGTTCATCTGTTTTATTTGCTAGGGAGCGAATATCCACCAGATGAATGCTTGGCTGTGGAGTCCTAAAACCTGAATTTCACAAGTGCACCAGTGCACTTCCATTGGTTTGTGTCGCCTGGAGCATTTGTATAGAATCGCAGCTCCTCCAACTAGAATGTCCAGTAAAAGGTCTGAATTCTCAAATGTTGGCAAAAAGTTATTTGTGCTATTTCTGAGGTCTAGACATCTACATAACTAAAATGCTATGAGATGCTTCATGTGATTGGCTGATTATATATTTGCATTAATGAGCAGTTCAACAGGTGTACCTAATAAAAAAAAGTGGCTGAAAAAATAGTTGATTTGATATATTCAGAATAAACAAACAGAGAATGACCAAAATCAAACATTTACTAATAATACAAATTACAGTTTTGTTGTTATGTTCAATAATGTTGTGTTCAGTAATTCATTATTTTAATTTGTTTATAAATAAAGCTTTGTTATTTGTTTTCATTTTCTTGTATTTGTTTTTTTTTATTCGTTTTTGTTTTTTTGTAAAAGTATGCAAGGTGTGGGATTAATGTGCTGTACATAGGAATCAAATATAACTAACATTTGTATTTTTTTCAGCAGCTGTTGCCAGTATTTCTCCTGCCAGGAAACAAAACCAGAATGCCTCTTGAGAGTGAGTCTAGTCCGCAGAGACACTATACAGGATATTTGAGCCACTTAAAGGGTCACTTCAGGGTGCTGATTATTTTTTCCAGGCACCCATTACATTGTGTAACATACTGTAACATCATGTGTGTTGTGTTTCAGTGAGTAATTTGAGGGTTGTTCTTCTGGGTAAGAGTGTGTCAGAGAACAGCCAAGTGGGAAACTTCATCTTAGGAAGAGCAGTGTTTGACAGTGAATCTCCTTCAGATGATGTAGTGCCGTACAGTGACAGAGTCCGAGGAAAACATGTGACTGTCATCAACACTCCTCTCCTGCTCAACCCAGATCTCTCACTACGTCACATCACACAGGCAGTGAAGGAGTGTTTGTCTCTCTCTGCTCCAGGACCTCACGTGATCATTCTGGTGCTCAAACCTGACGAGTGTTCAAGAGAAGAGAAAGTGTGCATCGAGATCCTGCTCAGCTGTTTCTCTGACAGAGTGTTTCAGCACACCCTGGTGCTCACGACACAAGAGCCAGACCCCGCTGAGCCAATTGAAGTCAATGATGTCATAAAGGAAATCATTAAAAAATGTTGTAACAGACACAACAGATTGGAGAGAAACAGCACTCCTGATGACCTTATAGCCACAGTGAAGGAAATAGTTCAGGAGAATGATGGATGTTACTTGAATTGTAACAAATGTGAGGACTTCACTACAGACGCCACAGAAAGAGGTGAGTGCACAAAATATTTCAGTAAATATCATATTTATTTGTAAATAAACATTTTATGCTGCAGTCACATCAAGTGTTATGAAAGCCTGGGGTCCTTTGTTCCTACCTTGTTTAAAACATTTGAGATGATCTCTGGCTAATTTTGTTTTTCAAATGAATTTATTGATTTGATTAAAATGTTTTGATTAAGATGTCTGAGATTACTGCACATTCTTTAGAAAGGGGAGATGTATCGATACTCGAAACCATGATGTCAAGGCTGATGTCAAGACAGCAACATAATGACATCATATACTTGAAAAGAAAAGCAACATGACATGAAGGTTCTAATAGATAAATGAAAAAGTTCCAAAATTTATATTTAAATAATTTAATCCTGGTGTTGTGTTAAAATACCTGTAACACCTTCAAGGTTCCCGGTTATAAATGACCGGCCTACAAAAAAAATAGCTTATAAATCTCTTGTTGTGCTATATTATCACCAAATATGGGATTCAAACTCTCTGTCAACCTCTTTTCTTTCAATTAGGACTGGTTTTGTATTTATTTTGGATTTGATTAATCAGTGTGAAAAAAGCATTATTTGTGGCTAATTGTGTCCATATTAAATAAAATAAAAAACAATTGCACTGTTTAACCAGGAATTTTGTTTTGAAAAGCTTTTATTTTGTACAAAATTGCTAACCCTAACCATTTTATGTCAGATAAAAAGAAAACCTGCACATAAACTACAATGGAAACACTTTTACAGAATAAATTCAACAATAAACTTAAAAAAGTCATGTGGTTTTTGCATGATGGGACTACCCTCTGCAAGGTTTTATGATTGAGGGCAGTGCAGTTCCCAAACCGGGCTGTGATACATCCAGTTAGGATGCTTTCAAGAGCGCAGCTAAAAAAAAAGTTCTGAGGATAAGTGAGCTCATTCCTAACCTCCTCAAACTCCTGAGGAAGAAAAGGCGCTGCTGTGCCTTCCTCACAGTGTTCTGTATGTGTATGCAAAGGAACTTGAAAGAGCCGACCCTCTCCACTATGCATGTACTACTTTCTTACTTCTAAAATCTACTATCAGCTCATTAGTCTTTGCAATGTTGAGAGAGAGATGGTTTTCCTGGCATCATTGTATTTCCTCACAATATGCAATGTTGTTGTCATGAGTGATAAGACCAAGCACTGTTATGTCATCAGCAAATTTCCCAGTAATATTGGTGCTGTTGGTAGCCACACAATCATACGTGTAAAGGAATTACAGGAGAGGACTCAACACACATCCCTGTGGAACGCCAGTGTTAAGTGTGAGCACCTGGCACTGGTTAGACAAGGAACCTCAGGGTCCAGTTTGTTTCTGATTGCCTGAGGTTGTCTTTCAAAATCTTGTCGTAGTCTCACTTTTTCATTATTCCTTCGACCCTGACGAGATTCCCAGTTCCAAAAGCACTGAAATATTCCCACAGCATTATACTCCTACTGCCATGTTTCACCGTGGGAACAGCGTTCTTTGGTTGAGTGCCTCTTTCTTCTTTCTCCAAACAGGCAACATCTCCATGGCCAAAGAGCTTTAGTTCTGTCTCATCTAACCAAAGGACATGTTTCCAGTATGCAACATTTTTTTTCCAGGTTCTCCTTGGCGAACTTCAGTCTAGCTTGGATATGTCTCTTCTTCATTTTTCTTGGTCAGCAACCTTTTGGATTGTTTCCCTGTGTTTATTTTTGCTGACTTAAAGAAATAAATTTCTTGTACCCTTTTTTAACAAAAAAACTCTTCTAAGAAAGTATCAGATTATTAGGTTCAACACCCTCCTGTGGCTCAGTGGTGGAAAGTAAGATTTCTGAATACTGGCTCTGACAATATTATAACAAAACACATAAGCAAAAGTGACTTTTTCTTTCAGAGAAATATATTTTCAATCGGAGTATAAACAACAAATACAAACAGTGTAGGAAGTAGTGAAAACAATTGTGCAGATAGTTTTTTTTTTTTTGCAACAAAAATACAAACCGTACAAATGGTTCACAAACTACACACAAAATGAGAGAGAAATATACTGAGTGTAACAGAACAAACAGTCCAAATGATCTTTATGAACCAGGGATGTCAAACTCAATTCCTAGATGACAACCCTTACAAAAAAGAAGTTTATTCAAGTGTGCTATTAGTAGTATTACTTCTTTTAAACTAAAAATAGGAAAGTATGCTTTTAGTTTACTTTTTATGTACTTCTCAGAAATATACTTGAAATGACATTTAAGTATACTTGACTTATACTTACAAAAAGTCTAAATATATTTGAACTATACTTGTGCTCCTAGAATCCGTGTTTGTTGTTTTACGATAGAGGGCACTAATACACATCTTCTGTACAGAATTTCCCTAAAAAACACAAGTGAAGAAGAAAAAGAAACAACAGATACTAATGGCGCGTTCCAGGCAACCCGTAACCTGTGTTTTTCCAACTTTCTACCCGTGAAAGTGCACTGGAATGGCAGTCAAACCCGTGACTTCCCACCTGTGAACTCGTACTAGATCGATGTACTCCCAGTTCCGTGCTCTGACGTCACATAGCCTGCAAAACAATATATGGACAATATTACTGTGCAGTAAAATTAATAATCCAGCTACAATTCCTTGCGCTCAGTTAGTTTGGCTTAACTTGCCTGGAATGCTACAAAGTCATGAGTTGTGGTTTGAAGTCGTGACTTGCGGACTCAAAAACCTGCCTGGAACGCGGCATAACACATGGAACACAATTATCTGACATGAAATAGCATCAAAACTGTAACATTATGGAATAAAATGTTGACCGATGAAGAGGTAAAAAAGAGGAAGTCAAGCTTTGGGGTGTTGATCACATCAAAGTGTTTGAAAAAAAATAATGCATGAAGCTAGAATAAAATGTTTTTGTTTTAAATTTTTTTTGTTTTAAACAAAGCAGATACCCTGTCCTTTCTTTGGATGTTTCATATGTTCAGATATTCATATAACAAAATATATACAATTTCAATATTAAATAGGGACATAGTAGTATACTTAAAGTATGATGTACAGTTAACTTAAAGAAAACTTATAAATATAATTGAAGTATAAAACTACTAAACTAGTAGTTTACTGAGACTATACTTCAATGTGTACAAAGTATTTAATTAGTAAACTGTCAGTATACCTGTAAGTTCATTTTCAGTATAATTGCAGTACAAACATAGAAGGAGTATTGAAACAGTACACTTACAAGTATTCTACTAGAACACTGATATTTGTATACTTGCTACATAAAGTATACTTAAAAATATACTTGAACTTTACTTAAGTATACTTAAAATAAACTTGAAGTATACTACTATTTGGTAAGGGAACAGACCCGCAGAGTTGAACTCCAACCCTAATTAAAAACATCTGATCCAGGTCTTTTAGACTTTATTGAAAACTACATGGTTTGTGTGTTGGAGCAGGATTGAAACTAAATGCTTGCAGGCATGCAGCCCTCCAGGAACTGAGTTTGACACCCCTGTTATAAACTATATAAGAATTATTTACAAAATATAACAACCAAAATGGATTGATACGCTCGCTGTACACTGCATCGGAATCGATTCTACCAGGACATTTGCCTAGCAATGTGAAAACACAAATTCCAGCACTTTATTGATTGATTGATAGATACTTTATTGATCCTTTACAGGAAATTACATTTTCACGGCAGCTTCAACACTAGGTTTGGGAATCGACAATCAATTCCAATTCCAGAATCGGATACTTGTTGTAAAATTAAAATTTCAACTACACCTATCAATTCCTGTGTGTGCATCTTTTTTTTTTTTTTTTAGGTTGCAAAAAGGGGCTGTTAAAAATGTATTTGTCTCTGAATCATTCATTCAAGAGACTGAGTAATTGAATCATTCCATTCATAAATTCCATGATATTTTGTTTAGTTTAATATGTTTGATATCTAGATGTTTGACTTTTTTATAACTTAATGTTTTTTTTAAGCCACATTGGAATCAGAACTGGGAATTGATAAGAATCGCAATCAGAATTAATAAAATTTAAACTATACCCAACCCTATTCAACACACAAAACACAGCACCACACATAACAAACAAGTCATTTTTAGCTCTACAAATCTACAATATAAAAGTGAGAGAATAAAGTGCAAATAATATAAGTTTAAAACTAGACAGTACTAGGTCTTGACTATGTATACAGTACCAGTAATTCATATTATTAGTGAAGTGACATACAGCCAAGTACGGTGACCCATACTCAGTATTCGTGCTCTCCATTTAACCCATCCAAAGTGCACACACACACACACACACACACCCGGAGCAGTGGGCAGTTATTTATGCTGCGGCTCCCGGGGAGCAGTTGGGGGTTTGGTGCCTTGCTCAAGGACACCTCAGTCGTGGTATTGGCAGCCTAAGACTTGAACCCACAACCTTAGGGTTAGGAGTCAAACTCTCTAACCATTAGGCCACAACTTCCCCCAATGTGTTTTTATCACAACACATTAAACAATCTGATAGCCACTGATGCTGCACTCAGACTTGGTGCAATCAGTCTGTGACTGAAGGTACTGCTATTGATCACCCCCAGAGCATCAGAGGTGGGTAGTAGCGAGTTACGTCCGTTTTAAAATGAAACCCAAATTTTTGAGTATTGTGAGGGTTGAAAGGCACTCTATGGTGTTATTGACCCATTTGCATTAACAAGCAGTTCAAAAGGTGTACTGAATAGAGTGGCTGAAAAAATAAGAATCTTTAGAATAAACAAACAGAGAATTATCAAAATCAAACATTTACTAACAATACAAATTACAGTTTTGTTATGTTCAATAATGTTCAGTAATTTATCATTTGAATAAGTTTGTAAACAAAGCTTTAATTTATATTTTGTAATTTTTTTCAGCAGCTGTTGCCAGTATTCCTCCTGTCAGGAGAGGAGACAACAAAACCAGAATGCCTCTTGAGAGTGAGTCTAGACTTTATTGATACGCAGAGACACTATACAGGATATTTGAGCCACTTAAAGGGTCACTTCAGGGTGCTGATTATTTTTTCCAGGCACCCATTACATTGTGTAACATACTGTAACATCATGTGTGTTGTGTGTTTCAGTGAGTGATTTGAGGATTGTTCTTCTGGGTAAGAGTGTGTCAGAGAACAGCCAAGTGGGAAACTTCATCTTAGGAAGAGCAGTGTTTGACAGTGAATCTCCTTCAGATGATGTAGTGCCGTACAGTGACAGAGTCTGAGGAAAACATGTGACTGTCATCAACACTCCTCTCCTGCTCAACCCAGATCTCTCACTACGTCACATCACACAGGCAGTGAAGGAGTGTTTGTCTCTGTCTGCTCCAGGACCTCACGTGATCATTCTGGTCCTCAAACCTGACGAGTGTTCAAGAGAAGAGAAAGTGTGCATCGAGATCCTGCTCAGCTGTTTCTCTGACAGAGTGTTTCAGCACACCCTGGTGCTCACGACACAAAAGCCAGACCCCGCTGAGCCAACTGAAGTCAATGATGTCATAAAGGAAATCATTAAAAAATGTTGTAACAGACACAACAGATTGGAGAGAAACAGCACTCCTGATGACCTTATAGCCACAGTGAAGGAAATAGTTCAGGAGAATGATGGATGTTACTTGAATTGTAACAAATGTGAGGACTTCACTACAGACGCCACAGAAAGAGGTGAGTGCACAAAATAATTCAGTAAATATCATATTTATTTGGTTTTTAAAAAAAGTCAGAGACAAACTTTTTCACTGGCTTTAATAAAATCCTGGTGTCTTTTGTTCCTACCTTGTTTAAAACACTTGAAATGACAGATGCCAGATCTTCTAATCATGATAACTGATACCTGACTAATTTGACACTCACGCAATATCTGTCATTGTTCAAAGTAATGCATGGCTCAGATTTACTGTACAGCATGTAAGACTAATAAAATGATAGTCATTATTCTATAACAATTAAATCTCTCAAAAGTTTCCATACACCTAATTTTAAGTGCATTTTGGGATATTGCTAAAAAAAACACACACACACACACACACACACACACATACATATATATATGTGTGTGTGTGTGTGTGTGTGTGTGTGTGTATATATATGCACGAAAATTATTATATACAGTGGCTTCTTCTACTTAGTGATATTTCTGTCAGGACCACTATCGTCAAAATAATAGACACTTACCATACAGTTTGGTTTGGCGGTATGGTTCTGTTCTGGGCAAAAAACTCCCTGCCCATCCATGCAGCCTGTCATGAATGAGCTGGGAGAGCACCGATAATAACCCCACTGACCACAACTGATGGCATATCTGAAAGAAGCATGTCCTTCTGAAATAACAGAGACTGGGGCAGCAGGCCCTTACGGGAGAAGGGTAGCAGTGAAGGGGTGCTCTTCATTATAGCAGCTAAGAAGAGCAGCAAGCCCCTTTAATGCAGTACCTGAAAAAGATTAAAGATGCAGAAAACCCACTAGAATTGGCAGCCTAGTTTGCAGCAAACACAGCATACTGCAGCCATAGAAGTGAGCAAATGACTGGTTCAGAGATCCCAGATTCTACCTGGCCTAAAAGCTTCAGCGTCCACATAAAAACTCTATAACAACAGCATATAATAACTCAAATCAACTCATCAGCTTACAGGTTTGTCGCCTAACATTGAGATTTGGGCTTGTTGTGTTACGTGTCCTCAATCTGACAACCCGCATGTGCTGACAAAATTCCTTATCGATACACTCGATAGCTTTATGCACAAGCATGGTGCTTGCTCAATCACAACATGTTGCAGTAGTCAGAGAAACTTTAAGAGATAGCATTCCCAATACCAGATGAGTCATAAACAGCAAACATATTTTAAGAACAATCAGATGGCCTAAACAACAGCTTAAACATTAGCTTCTTGCTGTTGAAAGTTCAATCAGGTACCAGCACTTGCAGTAACAACCAATATCTTAAAGCAAAAAGCAGGTCTAGTACATATACACACACACACACACACACACATATATATATATATATATATATATATATATATGTGTGTGTGTGTGTGTGTGTGTGTGTGTGTGTGTTTTTTTTAGCAATATCCCAAAATGCACTTAAAATTAGGTGTATAGAAACTCTTATTGAGAGATTTAATTGTTATAGAATAATGACTATCATTTTATTATAGATGCAGTGCTAATTGACAATTTATTACAGTACAGAAACTATAAAGTATATTTTCTACCTTATTCTGTGCAGAAAGTTGAAATAATTGTTTGTAGTTGTTAAAGCTATAATTCTCTTCTTATTTATTACTTTGAACTTGCTATAAGAAATCAAATACACTGTAATCAAATCAAATACACTTGACAATAATCAATCGTTTGTAATCTATAATTTTTTTTTCTAATGCCAATTTTATGATTGTTTTATAACTACAAACAATTATTTCAACTTTCTGCACAGAATAAGGTAGAAAATATACTTTATAGTTTCTGTACTGTAATAAATTATATGTCAATTAGCACTGCATCATCATACATTTTATTTATTTATTGTTTTTTTCTTAACGCTTCAATCCATTCTGCTTTTTATTCAGCTTAGCTGCAGATAAAGGCTGGCACGTCTATGAGAGTGAGATCACTTCTCTTTCAGTGTGAAAAATCTCATTTTCACAAAATAAAATGCTATAGTAGCTGTTTAACTTTTCCTCTCCATCAGCGAATGATGATTCTGAGAGAAAACGTGCCCGATGTCTGTTTGCTAAAGCAACTATGCTACTTTCATGAATCTGATTATCAGATAAACCTTGCGCTCTTATTTCAAGGTCGTCGTTAATGCTGTGGTTATTTTAACAGTTTTCTTCGTACATTTGGTTCATCAGCATTGTTAAAACACATTTATCATTCAATGTTACTGTGTGTATGATTTAGACACATTTCTGCTGTCCATGCAATAAATACGCAGCTTTCGACTGCTCAGGTAACGGCGTTGGTTAGAAGCAGAGAGCCATTGACAAACTACAGAAAAGTAAAGCTACTTCACTTTAGTATTACTGGCCACGAGTCCTGAGGAGAGATCACACATCAGCTGCGTCAGAGACGAACGGAGCGTGAGCGCAATCCTGTGACAGTCTCGGGCGGTAAACAGTGGAGCGCGTGAAGGATAGATGCAGCACGAACACTGTTCAAGGTCTCCATTAATTCGTGCTTGTAATTTAATGTATACATATTTTGAAAACATTAAATCGCCATAGAAATCGCAATTCATTCGATTCTTAGAATTTTAAATCGATTACTGTCTGAAATCAGAGATTCAGATTTCAAAAATCATGTTTCAAGATCGATGCATATGAATCGTCAGGGTTTGTAATCGATGCATCGAGAAAACCAGTGAATAGTTACACCCCTAACTAGACAGATTTAAGGACAGTAGGGTCTAACTAGGAGTGTGCAATATCACGATTTTTGATTTTTTCCACAATCTGTTTTTGAAGAAATATTGTATTATAGTGCTACAGAGCACATTCTGTCAGTTACCATTCTGCCACCTCCGTCTCAATATAATGTACAGCGCGACATACATTCACATCAGTGTTGACTCTGCAAAAGAATTACACTCACGGGACACTGCACTTATTCACAATCACAAAAGTACATTAGTTGCATCTGCTTTAAAGCCTTGCCGGTTAAACGTCATCCACGTGTTGTTCTGCTACACCCGAAGCGTGCAAGCTAAAAAGCCTGTCAACGGCAACTCAATTATAACTGGACTAAGTTATCTTTTGCGCTAATACTGTCAAAACACACAAGGTTCACATATAAACTAAGTTGGTTATGTCTACAATGAAAGTAAACCATTGAGAGAAAAACGGATGTGTCTCTGTATATTAGATACGTGCACGTCTTAAAGGGACAGAACTAAACATGCTTCCAACTATCATTAAAGGAGCCATGTGTAATGTCTGGCAAAAAAATCAAGTCATACTCCACATTCCATACCAGATGGGGGCAGTATGCCTCAATAAAGTGAATTGGTCTACTCTAGAGTAACAAACGAGAAACGGCATAGTCTCTATGCTCCGCCCCTACCTTCACAACAACCCTAGAGCCATAGCCGAAGCCTAAAGGACGTTTTGCCTCCAGAGGAACGTTGGGTGATGTCAAGTGATTTTGAAACATGACATCTTCAAGCTACTCCCCTTCACCTTTACCAGTGAATATGTTCATATTCGTTTTGTTCATATTACATTTTGAGTTGTATATACACATTATTTGAATTAAATTAATTTGACAGACAGCATTCTGTCAACATCATTGGTCAACATCAGACAGCTGATGTTGACCAAGCTAGCGCCAACCAACGTAACCAGAGCTGCCAACTCTCAAGCATTCACCGTGAGACACACGCAATTGACTCTTTTCACACGCTTTCAAAAACTTGACCGCTCTGAATATAGTGAGTGAGTGCGCGCGCGGCCGGGGCGCTCTCTCTCTCTCTCTCTCTCGGGTTCATTATCATCGAAGACATTTCAAGCTTCTTAGGTAATGTTACATTTTAGCATCAGCTTGGTAGAGACGGGCTTTGGTAGATAACAGGTGAAAACCGGATCGGATCTGTGGGTAAGTTACAGCTAGCTTACTATCAAACGCAGCTACGGTTAGCCATCGCTAACATTAGCACGTTTATCGAACAGCCTTCGATACATTTCTATGTTATAACTTCCCGAAAAAAATACGCAAACATATAAAACAAACTTCTAGCGAAATACTAACAGCATCTTACTTACCAATCCAAAAGAAATGTTGCAAGTTCGGAGTCGAAGCTCATTTCTTTCAAGTCCATCAGTTGTCTCCAGCGATGGAAAGCAGTGCCGATGTTTACTCTGTTTCGGCTCCTTTTCTTATCGGATTTGATTTGTGATTCCGAGCGCGGTTGCTTGACATCAGCTTCAAGTACGCCCACAAGCCGTGCGAGTTATTCGTGTATTGCAGGTTGGCTGGTGGTTATGTTGCCCGCATATCGCCTCCCATGGCCGAAACTGGTATTACGACACCTGTCGGGCCGTGGCTAGTAATGCTAATGCTAATTAAGGTTGATATCTCTGCAGCACTATAACTTGACATTTTTTTAATGACATCATCGCCCTTATTTCTTCTCATTCTTTTGATGCGTGTAGGTCATTTTTTGGATATTTTTACCTCAATTTTTACACATGGCACCTTTAAAGGAATAGTTCACACAAACATTTTATGTTTCTCATATTTTGAATAACAAAGATAAAATAATGATCTTCACCCACTTTGGCTTAAATATCTGACATTCTTTTTATGTTTTACCTTGAAAGGCTTTGTCTTTATAACAGGGAAATTAATTTGGCTGTAATGCTCAGACAACTTGCAAAAAAGTAAAACCAACATTACAAAGAATCATGATAAAATCGTGGTATTAAAAAAAATTGATATGATATTTCTACCATATGGCCCACCCCTAGGTCTAACCCATCACAATAGGAACTACCAGTGATGGTAGTGTTTAGTGATTGGCCAAACACCGGCACCCAATGTTTTTAAACATGTAAACATATTTACCTTATGATCATGGAAAACATTGATAACAGCATTTACATGTTGTCTGCAGCTTTCTGTTCTTTTCTCAGCCTTGATATCATGTAACACTATTACATGAAAGAACTGAACTATGCGGTGTGAAAGCCCCTTATATGAATGAATAAGAAGTCTGGTCTCCCCGTCCACAGAAGCAAATCGCACCCCCTTTAAAGATAGTTCGGACACCCCTGTTTAATGTAGTCTCTAGTCCTATGGAGCTGCTGTTAGATAGTTGCTGTTTATTTTTCCTTAAATTTGGCTTTTGGGTAACATTTAATATTTAGATTTTCTATACATTGAAAATCTCTGGCATGATTTTATCATCTTTTCTGGAAAGTGTTAGGAAAAAAACAGCTGAATATTCAGACTTTATAACAATTTTAAAAGGTCATAATATGTTTAAAGATTAGGATGTTCACACAAGACATTAAATGTTGTCAAGGTACTGTACAGCATTATACTGTATGAATACTAATTATACTATATTGAAATCTGGATGTTCAAACGATCATTTTCTTTTCCTTTCAGTGCCACGGGTGGAAACAGGTCAGGAAAAAGCAATTAGACACAGTCAGTCTGTTGCTAATGAGAATCCTAAAATGTCAAGAGAAACCACAAGCAGCGAAAACATGGAAACAGATCTCAGCAATGTAAAGGGCTTAAGTGTTGCACAGATTATAAAGGACAATCAGAGCAGAAAAATAGAAGATGGAAGCAATGAAAACCTACCAATGTTTAAACTCCATCTGGATGAAACATGGAAGAACAGTGACGGATTCTGCAGAAGAAGCACATTTGGGAAAACCATCCCAAAAGAGAACAAGACCATTATGATGATCGGAGCGACAGGTGCAGGAAAAACCACTCTAATTAACAGCATGATCAACTATATTCTGGGAGTGCAATGGGAAGACGACTTCCGGTTTGTGCTGATAGATGAAGGGAAGCAGAAATCCCAGGCTGAAAGTCAGACGTCAAAGATCACAGCATATCAGATTAATCACATGGATGGTTTCCGGGTTCAATATTCTCTGACTATAGTGGACACACCAGGCTTTGGTGACACCAGAGGAATTTCACATGACCAGAAAATCACAAAACAGATTCAGGAGTTCTTCTCTGCCCATGGAGGGATTGACCACATTGATGCTGTGTGTTTCGTAGTACAGGCTTCACTTGCTCGTCTGACACACACACAGAAATATGTCTTCGACTCCATTCTTTCCATATTTGGGAAGGATATTGCTGAAAACATCATTGTGCTGGTCACCTTTGCAGATGGGAAAACACCTCCGGTTCTCGAGGCCATCAAAGTCTCTCAGGTTCCCTGTTCTACCAATGAGTCCGGAGAGCCAATTCACTTCAAGTTCAACAACTCTGCCATGTTTGCTACCAATAATACATCTGGAGGAGCTGAGGAGTCTGATTGGGAGAACTTTGATCAAATGTTCTGGAATCTGGGATTTTCTAGCATGGCAAAGTTCTTTTCATCCCTTAACATGATGCAAACTAAGAGCTTGTCTCTGACACAGGAGGTCCTGAAACAGCGGCAGCAGCTAGAAGTGCTTGTGGAACGTCTCCAGCCCCAGATCAATGCTGGTCTGACAAAACTGAATGAAATCAGGAAGACATATGCTGCTCTGGAGCAGCACAAGGCTGAAATGGTTGCAAACAAGGATTTTGAATACGAGATTGAAGTAACTGTCCCAAAACAGATCAAAAACACATCTAGCTCCTTCTTAACCAACTGCCAAACTTGTCACTTCACATGTCATGACAAATGCGTTTATGCAAATGACTGTGATAAATATAAGTGCTCTGCCATGAAAAACGGAAAGTGTAACGTCTGCCCTGGAAAGTGTGTCTGGAATGTGCACTTCAATCAGAAATACAAATGGGATTATGTCACACAAAAAAGAAAGGAAACCTATCAGCATTTGAAAAAGCGATATGAGGCTGCACATGGACAGGTCATGTCAACAGAAAAGATCTTTGAAGAGCTTGAAAATGAGCTTGATGTTGTCCAGGATACTGTGGCTGGACTAATTAAACACTCTCAAATGTCCTTGGAGCGGCTGCAGGAAATTGCCCTCAAGCCCAATCCTCTTTCTGTCCCTGACTACATTGATCTGATAATTGAGTCTGAAAAACAAGAAGCCAAACCTGGATTTAAAGATCGCATTCAGTCTTTATCAGAAGTCAGGAAGAAAGCAGACATCATCAGTAAGGTTTCCACAGGAGAAGTGCTTCCACAGCATTGGAAAGAATACAAACGTACAGGGAAAAAAAAAACTTTCAGTGATATAACTGGCTGGTTCAATTTTGGATTTTGGAAAAAGAAGGCAGGAACCAGCGAATGATAAATTTAACTGTAATAATGACATCAACAATCAAGACAAAATGAAAGTAAAGTGGAACCCCCTTACAGACAACTGATACACAAACAAAACTCCCAGGCCTGGTCCTCTCACATCCTTCACTGTCGTCATTCCTCCTTTTATCCTTCCAGAGCTCCACCACGGGACTCGTGACCGCTGTGACACACAGGTGCATTTACACTTGCACGACAACCATCACTCTGTTCCCACGCCTAACCTGCCATGCTCAACACATTTAGTAAAACAAAAAAATGGCTTTTTGTTATAATGCTCTATATGCATTTTTATTACACTTAATACATCAGTTTAAAAATGGTCTTCATCTTCAATCTACATATGATGTACAATACCCACCCAGTTTGTTAAATCTATGCATCTAAAATTTATCTGTCATATTGATTAAACTAATAATGCCACAGATGTTCAGAATGTTTCAGAATGCGGTTTTGGGATGCTGTTATTTTACTTGCACTGTAAAGTTACTAAATCTAAACTCTGTGTACTGGCAATAAATAGTACCTAAATGTTCCCTGGATTTTTATATTGTGCTGTTCTTTTCCTGATCCTGGTTCCTTGTTTGTAGTTTTTGAATTTTTTTAAACTAAAACCTAAATATTTAATATTTGAAATATCAAGACTCTGGTTTTCAATATGATAACTATCAAATTAATTTAATAAAGTTTAAACAATCATAAAAACTGTATGTGTGGTCATAAAGGTTTTTTTTTTGTGTGTGTGTGTGTTTTTTTTATTAATTTATCCATTCACTATAGGAAAGTACAAACATTATCAATGTATCACATTTAAATATTCAGAAAAATGAGAGTATTAATTACGTTAAAATATTGAATCACTTAAAGGGCATATTGCAGATTAGAGACCCTAGTGAGTCATTGTATAGAAAAGTAAGGTAGAAACTAGATTTTCTTTAAACTATACTTTATACTTAATTTTTGTGAGAGAATTTGACTTCCGCATCTCAAAACCAGAAGTGGCGTAATGAGGGGGAGTGCGGTGCATAGGAAAACAATGAATCCCAATGACAGTTCGGACGCTGAGGAAATATTAAGTGTTTATTTACACTTATGACGGACCACAAATACAATTATGAGCCTGTAAAGTATAAAATAAAATAATAAAATACAAATTAAATTCCAAGATAACAATACTAATCCAGAAATTAAAAATCAGGAAAGGCCATAGAATAAAAATGCATTTTAAGTTTAGACATGAAAACCGAAATAGATGGAGCACTCTTAATGTCAGCTGGCAACTGATTCCATAACCGCGGAGCAGCTACCACAAAGGCTCTGTCACCTTTAAACTTAAGTCGTGACCGTGGGACATATAAAAGAGCTTTATTAGGAGATCTGAGGGTACTTAGGAGCAGAATTAAATGAGATAAGATAAGAATTGTATGATGGGGCTTGTCCTTTAAGTGCTTTAAAAACAATTAACAAAATTTTTAATTGAACTCTAAAGGAGACCGGAAGCCAGTGGAGCGACGCCAGAATTGGAGTGATATGATCACTTTTTTTTTTTGCACCAGTTAACAATCTGGTCGCTGCATTCTGGACCATCTGCAAACGAGCCAGTGAAGATCAGGGAAGACCTATTTATAAGGAATTACAGTAGTCCAGTCGTGATGTGATAAATGCATGAATAACTTTTTCCAAGTCTTGAAAGGAAAGTGTTGATTTAAGTCTAGAAATTATTCTCAATTGATAATAACTGTTTTTAACAACTGAGCTAATTTGCTTTTCAAGGTAAAGCTCAGAGTCAAAAATAACACCTACATTTTTTGCATGTGACTTAACATATGGAGTGAGACTAAGTTACTAACTATAGAGTTTCTGGTTTTAGAGGGACCAAAAATAATCACCTCAGTTTTTTCATTATTTAGCTGGAGGAAATTATTTGCCATCCATATTTTAATGTCCTTCAGACAGTCCATAAGAGGCTGCAAAGAATGTCTAGATTTTAATGGAATGTATAACTGAGAATCATCAGCGTAGAAATGAAAAGAGATTTTATATTTCCTAATTATATTACCAAGTGGAAGCATGTACAGATTAAAAAGTAATGGCCCCAGAATGGACCCTTGAGGAACCCCACAAGGGAGAGATACTGATGATGAGGAAAACTGGCTGATAGCCACTGAAATTGTCCTGGATTTAAGATATGATTTAAACCATGATAATGCTGCATCCTTGATACCTACCCAATGTTCAAGGCGTGACAAAAGGATGTTGTGATCAACTGTGTCAGAAGCGGCACTTAAACCCAATAAAATCAAAACTGCATTTTCACCACAGTCAACAGCAAGTAGCAAATCATTCATCGCTTTTAGCAAAGCTGTTTCAGTGCTATGATAGGTTGCAAAACCTGATTGAAATGGTTCAAATACCAGAGTCGAATTTAAAAATGGAAGTAACTGTGATTGGACAACTTTTTCCATAACTTTTGAAAGAAAAGGCCATTTTGAGATAGGACGATAATTATTCAAACATTTTAAATCAGCATTGGGATTTTCAGCAGCGGATGGACAATTGCATGCTTTAAAAATGCAGTAACAGTGCCCGAGACTAAACAGGAATTGATAATTGTTTGGATGCTAGAACCAATTATATCAAAAGAACCTTTAATGATATCAGAAGGAACAACATCCTGGGGCGAGGTTGTAGATTTCACCTGCATCATTAAGTTCCTCAGATCAAACAAAGACACCAGCTGAAAGCTATTAAAATTGTCTGTATTAACTGGACATTTAAGGAAAGTGTTAGAGTAAGAAGGACTAAGGGAGGATCGAATGCCATCAATCTTTTCAATGAAAAACCTCAAAAATCTTTCACACAAGTCAGCAGATGGTTCTGCTTCGTTGGACGTACGGGGATTAATTATTGAATTTATAGTATTGAACAAAATTTTTGGGGTATGAGAATATTTACTGATAATATCAGAGAAGAATTTGGCTCTTGCCTTTCTAGCTGCTTTCTGAAAGTTTACCAGGGAGTTCCTAAAGATTTCGAAAGAGACAGTAAGACGAGTGAGAGAATTAATATAACGAGAATAAACACCTGTATTTTTAGCAGCATGTATAGAACTTGATAATATGACATTGAAAACAATAGGCTTATGATCTTAGAAGGAAGCATCTTCAATATTAATAATCAATGGGAAACCCATATGACATAACCTTAAGTCAAGAGAATGTCCAAGTACATGTGTAGCTTTATCAACATGCTGAATAAAACCAAAAGAGTCTAAAACATGTGTAAACTCAGTGAATATAGGCTTTCCAGGACAGCAGACATGAATATTAAAATCACCCCAAATTAACAGATGATCATATAATGTAATGATATGAGATATGAAATCAGAAAACTCCTTTATAAAATCTTTATCTGGCTTTGGAGGTCTGTAAACCAAGAGGCACAGAAACGGAGTGGTGGGAGATTCTATCAGTACACATTGTGATTCGAATGTAGAAAAGTTCTCAGCAAAGATTGTCTGTATTTTGTACTGGTTCCTAAAAACCAGAGCCACCCCACTTCCTCTTCGAACACATCTTGGAATGCTAATAAAGCTACAAGTAAATGGACATAGTTCACCAAAAATGGATGACTCGTCAGCTCCAGTCCATGTCTCAGTTAAAAATAAACAGGGCTGGGAACATTACTTTTAAAATGTATTTCACTACAGATTACAAAATACAAGATTTAAAAAGTAATCAGTAATGTATTTCGTTAGATTACTCAGGTTTAGTAACTTAATCCAAATACTTTAGAATACTTTGAAACACCTAAGCTATGAAACACACAAAGGAACATATTAGCTGATTAGCTTGTTTTTATGCTTTCCAACTCTAAATAATAGTGATAAGATTTGTGTTTGCTTTGCATTTTATTTTTAACAACAACAGTTTTCCACAGAATTTCTATGAACAACAAAAAAATGTTATGTCATTTAAATCTTTCAATCAATAGAAATTCGATTTGAATACAATGAATGGGATTCCGTGCTGTTTCATTCTGCATTCCAAGCTTCAAAATGAATCCAGACACACCAAACCAGTGGCGTAGCCAGAATTTTATTTGGGCAAAAGTGAGTGGGCACTAGGCTAACTAAGGGATGGAGTCCAGTGGCATAGCGCAAATCCGCTGCCCCCTACCGCTAACTCAAGGGTAGGGGGTGGGAGGGGGGATGGTTATGTCGCAATATTGTAAATATTTGTGGATATCACACAAGCAACATGCAAACTTTGCACAAGAATTATGCGGTGAACTTCTTAATCTCAGTCGACAAAGTGAAAGGAAAAAATAAAAGCGCTTTCGGCATCTGACACTACATTAAAAGACGACGAAAGACTAATCTACTTCATATGCTGATAATGGTATATACAGTAGCTAAATGTTTTAATTTACTCCCTTAATATTTCTCTTGTGGCCCGAAAACATATAGGCTAGTGCAAAATTAATAAATTTTACAAATATGTAAATAAAGAAAGAAGAAATGTATTTCGTGTGAAACATTTTTTTTTCTTTTTTAAAAAGTCGGTGCTTGAAATAAAGCCTTTTTTTATGATGATGATTACAGTGTTGTTAATTTTAATTATTCGCCTATGATCAATAAACCTGTTTTGAAAGACCTTTTTAAAAACATTTTCAATAAGGAGTAAGCTAGCCTAATCTTTACCTCGCAGTGTCAGTTTTGCAGTGATGCACTATGAAATTATTGTGGGGCAAAACAATTGTAATATTAATTTAAGAATAAAAGTAACTTAATAATATGAACAGGCCTAATAATCAGAAGAATGTAACAGGCCTACATTAATTGAAAATGCCAAATTAGAGATAACTAAGGTGTATAAAATAATTTTATTCAGAAATGTCATGTTTGTGTTTATTTATTTTTATTATTATTATTTTTCCATTCGTTATTTAAATGGTCTTCAAATAAGGAAATAGGTGCAGTTAATCGCCGGCGTCAGTCACAAAAGTTATATAGGCCATATATATAAAATAGGCTAATCGTGATTACGACTGGCAACAGCTGGTCTTAAATTCTTTAGACACCAAACACCAAACGACTTTGAACGCCGACTGAAAACACTGACTGAGCTCAAATAACATTCATAACCAGCCTGACAATATGTGTCCCGGCTTCACAGAATAAACTGGTTCGTGCATGGAACTGACTTACTATTACTTGCGGACTGATGGACGGGCTTTCTCCCTCATCAGTGCAAGTTTTTAAAAGTGTTTTTTTTACAGAACTATGCATTGCTGCTGTTTTTCTAACATTTTCAAACACACAGCTGCAAATTACAGTCCAACTGAATGGGTGAACATGTACAAATTTACATCTGCGACATGCCCGAAACAGCCTGGATAACAATTGGCTAACACTGCTGTCAGTCAAACTCATCAAGAATTATGCAAAAACACATTTTATTTATTCTAGTTATTTGAGATGTTATAATAGTTCTCGAATTGTGTTAAAATATATTAAACTAATTATTTTACAAATATTATATTTGTATAATAAACTGGGGGGGCCTGTCATCAGAGTGGGCACGCCCAGTGGCGTACGGGACACCCCCCGCGGTGCGTGGGGGCCACGGCTTTTTGTGGGGGCCCGTCGCACGACATGCTAAAAGGCAGTGCTTCGAGACACTGCAAAAGATGCTAAACATGAGCGCAAAGGTAGTGCAGTGAAGCGGGCTTAATGTTCTAAAAAACAAAAAACCGGGGAAAATAATTTTTTTCTCACATTTCAATTGTCATTAACTTCTAAAACAACCCCACCTTAATCGAAGTGGATATTTTTAGGCTTAAAGTGGCTCATGTATGGAGCCTCACATTTAACAAGCAGGGAGAAAAAAATAGTAATGCGTGCGCACAATATAATTATTTCGCTCGTTTTACTAAATCATGCACACAACTTACTAACTTGTTCCCTCCTTTTAAGTAAATTGTGCGCACGATATAATAATTCGTTCGTTGATTTGATTCAACTAAATTCTGGCCAAGATTTAGTAATAGGCCTATCATGCACACAATTTAGTAAAACGAGAAAACAAATTCGTGCTCACGATTATTTTTATTTTTTTTCTGCATGTGCGGGGCTTCGTGTGCTTTAAGCAGGGCTTAAAAAGGAGAGAGAGAGAAAAAAAATCGGTTCACTCTGAGCAGAATCTGTATTTTACCGGTTTCTGTTCATGCGTTTCTCTGTATTATTACAGTTCTGAAACCGGTTTGAGTAGAAAAAATGGTTAGCGTCATTTCGTCATAGTGTCAAAAAATACGAAGCGTGTCATAGCCTAAATTGCACTTAGTCATAGCCAGCATCTTCTTTTCTAGATATTGGCCAGATTTAAACAAAAGAAAAAAAAATGGTCAAAGCTTTAAAGACATTAAAGCATTTTTCAAGATATTTAAAATGTTTGCTGCATAGATTAAAAAAAAAATGCTACTTGTATAAAATTGTGTTTTGAGAGGAAAAAAATAATGTCGCATTTTATTATTACATTCAGAATTATTATGCTAAAATAGCCTACCTAAATTTTTACAAATATTATAAACACAGGCTATTTTATTCCCTACACAACAAATCCTCTGTATTTAACAGTGTTTAGGCTATATAAACGTCAAGCCAAAAACAAATAAATTTAAAGGGAAACTGAAGCCTACCTCTCTTTCGGCACAAATCCAAATGTTTCCATATTCGCAACATATTTGGATGCTAAAATAATATTTATTAGGCTACATATAGGTTTTACACTTAGCTCGCATTATCTACGTAAATTGTCATCCTTCACAAAGGCTATAGCCTAACAGCACAGCACAGTCCGTTGTTGTGTTCAGCATGACCATCATGCTATTTCAGTTGAGCATTGTAACTTTTACATGTTTCTTTGTATGTGTATTGTTTTGTTTTAATAATGAACAGGCTGCGATTGCGATGTCAAGGGAGCAAAAATGTTGTGTCCGCATGAGGCGCCAGTGCAATCACTGCATTGTTTTCCCAACCGTTAATCATAATTTAGTCAGATATCAATGCTGGTTGGTCATACAAGCAAGACATCTTTCATCACTGTAAGGCCTTGGCAAAATAACAATAATGATGATAATAATAATAAATAAAGAAAAGAAAAGAATAGAATACTGGAACCTTTATATATATTTATACTTTTTTATATTTATACGTTTTTGTGCCCTGGTCCGCTGCTGCTCTTCTCTGTTTCGATGGCAAATGCTTTAGCGTTTCACAAGAAAGAAGACTCCCCAGTTTAACTTTAAGTATTAGGATTCCCCATGCTCACAACATTGACAGTAAGCTGCAGTCAAAGACTTTGTGCACTAAAATGCCCGGAGAGCGCAAATGATTCAATAGAGTTTTTGCTTGTTTGTGGTTGTCAGTTAATAAAAAGAATAAATAAGCTAATTGCAAAAGTTGGTAAATGTATAGAAAGTTATTTTTTCTCAAAATTTAGCACATATAGTTATTCCTTTAATTTGTTTTTCTCCTAGGGTTTTTTTTTTCTTCTGTTCATATACTGAAAGACATGAATTTAGCTTGTATAATTTTTTTAAACAGTTAGCGAGTCTTATGTAGGACAGTGTTTGAACTGATACATGTTGGCCATTAGCAACGCAATGATAATTTACCACATTCATGACTGATCAATCAGTTATGTAAATGCACGCTCACTAGGAGTTGCTAAATGAACAGGCTGCTGCATGCATTTTTAATTTTTTTTAACGGAGAATCAGTTGCCGTATTGATTAAAATCCCCAGACTGTAATCACTATTAAAAGTAATCACTTTGGTTATCTAAAATACTGCTTATTTAAAATGTAATTATAACGAAATACAGTTACTCATATTTTGTATTTTAAAGGTGCAATGTGTAATACTTACAACTATCTATTTACAGAAATGCAATAAAATATATATATAGCTATGTTTTCAGAGGTGTACCTTTCTTAATAAACCGTTATGTTTTTATTACCTTAGATTGAGCTATTTCTATCTGCATACACCGCGGTCACCACCGTTTGTACAGTAGCCCTAAACAGACAAACTGCTCTAAAGAGCGCGTTTCGTCACTTTGTTGTTTGTGCGAATAAAACACTGACACAATGATGAACAAGTACATTAACATTCGCAAGAACATTGATTAATTGAATAATTAAGTAAATATAATTCCTTGATTTACCTTTGTAAAGAAATGTCATTTCTTTCTGCTGTCTTTACCAACGACATCTTTACCTGCGTCGGCCACCGTAGCTTCTCGAAAGGGAGGGGTGAGCGGGGGATTGAGCCGTTGGTTGTAATTCACAACCTCACCGCTAGTTGCCGCTAAAAATTACACAGTGCACCTTTAAATACGTAACGCCGTTACATGTATTTTGCTACTCCCCAGCCCTGAAAATAAAAAGTCTAATCCGCGACAAGTAAAAAAGACATTCAAAATAAGTCTTATTAGACACAAACCTGGCATTAACCAGGGCCATATTTACGTGAGCATGAACAGTTTGTATCTGTGATTTTCGGACATACTTGAGTGGAAGAAGATTTTGGAGATTCACACCTCTGCTTTGAACGCACAGTCTTGCAGGAGCGCATGTCCGATTCAGATCCGGAACGATGGGCAGATGATTGGCGTATCTCACATCCCTCGAGTGACGAGTCAGATAAAGTCCATTTTGTCCAGTCAGAAATGTGGAAAAGCAACAAGATGATTGCGTCGAGGAGAATTCTCTCCTAATCCTCATGCAGATACCTCCGCGGTTACCCCTCTTTCTGCTATGTTTTCGCTGGTAGATAATACAAAAAGGTAAACGGCGAACGCATGTCGCCGGTAGATGAGAGAATGTAGAGTGGAAACGATCATGCGTGACGGGGCAGACAGATTGAGTCTCCAGCAAACTTCTGATGTGCAGCAATATTTGGCAATCATAAGTTATGATAGCATCAACACAGTGTCTTAACAGCGGCAGCAGAAGAAACAGAAATAACCAGACTGCCAATCTGATATTTAAAAGTTGACAGGCCAGGTGGCAAGCCGACAAACACACTGGTGCCATCTTGGATTCCCATATGGTGAGAGACCAGCATTAGCTTACAAATATACACACTTTAGCTCACAATATGTAATTGGGCAATAGCAAAGCTAGTACTGGTCGTCTATGAGTATTGATACTTACCAGTAACAGAAAGCAAGTGTTGATTAGGCGTGTCACACTCGTTAATATCCGACTCTAATGTTACGTGATATAGCAGTTTCTCATCACCACAGGAGAGAGAGAGAAACATGTTTTTGTTTCATTATGTGCTTGTGTGGGAAATGTGAGGCCATGGTCACAGCTAAGGAAAGTCAGTGCTGCAGGGAGTTAGATGCATACTGGGTCTCAGTGGAGAATGTGACCCTCACACTTGCTGTGCAGCGTCTGACTGTGCACCCAGGCTTTGAGACTTGCTGTCTGAACCCTTATGTGCTACAGACAGCCTGTATGCACTTCAGACAGGAGCATGGACCTCTCCAGGCCAGCAGACACATGCATGTTTAGGGCAGAGTTCATTTATTAATCTGAGCTAAATACTTGTATGTATAAATGCATAGTAAGTTAAAAATTTGAATATATATAAAAACTCGCTCTCGCTCTCGTTTCATACAAACGCAGCTGCTGCCATTTTGCTAGGATTGTTTTGTACGCTGTAATGGATTATAAGAGAACTAACAAACTGGTAAGGTTTTAAAACATTTTCGTCTTAATTATTTTATTGCCTTAATTATTTTGTGGTGAAATGTTGTGTAATACGTGGTTTGACTGCACCCTTTCCCTTAAATGTCCGTTTAGTTTGAATTTGCCGCTTACTCGCAACTGCTGTCTTCGTGGAAGCTTTGCGTTTAAATATTTCAACTCAAATAAATATTTCGCGTCTAATTGTTAACTTATGTGGCAAGTAGCCGTGTAATAAACGGGATAATGTGCATCCAGCCAGTTGTTCTCGCAGAATAAACCCCTTCAGGCTGATATAAGACCTGATCACCCTGTCTGGGTTTATTCTGCGAGAACAACCAGCTGGATGTACATTATCACTTCCTTAAAACATAAAAATTATCTCATAGTGTAACGGTCTAGTCTCTACGTTGTGTTGTTTTAACTCAGGATGGGCACCAATTTGCCCTTGAAGACTTTTATTCTGTTGACAACATATTAAACAGTGGTGATCAGATTTGCAAATCACCATCATGCATGTTCTATAACAAGGTGAACAAACTTGATGTTACTACAAATATGATGTAGCATGAACACAAATCATACAATACACATGTGTATATATCAATATTACTCCATAAGATGGATAAACAATTAATACGATAAACATTTATCATAGAGCACTCACTCACCACAGCCATTCTCTCTCTCAGCTGTAAATGACCCTGCCAGAACTAGTTCATTATCTGGGTGGAGTGTGCAGGTAGAGCGCAATTAAAGGAAGCATACATGAAAATGGGTGTAGCGGACTTCCGGTTGACAGCTGATAAGTATGGCGGATTAGTCTTTGAGCTCCTCAAAGTTGGGTTGTACTTTCCCCTGAAATTCAAATTGATTGCTTTTGAAATAGACAAATTTTGTCTGAAAATATGCCAGGGGGAGGCAAGAGAGGGCCTAGGAAAATGCAAGGAGATAAAGAACAGCTGAATTTTGAACAAGACGAAGCACAAGCGAATGCCGAAATAGAAGATGGTGACGGCGAGGCATCAACGCAGACCCTACACGAAACTATGCTAAGTATTAGCAAACAGATAAGTGGCCTACGGACGGAGCTGAAATCGGATCTGGATGCATTCAAAGCAGACATGAAACAAGAAATGAATACTCTTAAACATGACATCAACCAACAACTAACAGTGACAAAGCTAGCGGTGCAGGAACAGAGTGAAAAACTCGAAGAAGCTCAGAATCGCATAGGAGGACTTGAGACTTGGTCAACGGCAGCTAACGACGCGCTCAAACAATTACTAAAGGAGCAAAAGAAGATGTCGGACAAGATTAACAACCTGGAATCAAGGGGGAGAAGGAATAATTTGAGAATTTACGGGGTCCGCGAAGGAGAAGAGGGCAACTCCACAACGACCTTCGTTGAAAACCTACTTCGAAGTGAAAAGTTGATCAGCGAGGGTACTGACCCGCAAATACAACGAGCTCATCGCTCCCTTGGCCCCAAACCCACCGCGGATGCCCCCCCTCGATCCATCATCGTGAACTTTCTTGAATTTAAGATCAAGGAGACTGTACTGAAAAACGCGTGGCAGAAAAAGATACTCATACGAGATAAGCCCATAACATTTGACCATGACTATACCACGGCAGTGGTGCAACAGCGCCGAGCTTATAAACATATTAAGAGCGCGCTAAAGGCCAAAGGCATCCGATTTCAATCACCTTTCACCAACCTTCGAATCCATTGGGACAGGGGCCCACGGTTGTACCACACTCCGGCGGAGGCTCTACGTGAGATGAGAAATCAGGGAATCGAGGTGGAAGAACCCCAGGATCGCGGAGGTCTCGACACGGCTGTCCTGCTGGATCAGCTGGAGAGCGCATCACCATGGCAACCCGCCCCTCGCCACAGGGACAAGGGAACTATCAAACGCGTACGTGATCGACTACAGGAGTTTCAACGTTCCCCGCCCTAACTAAATTTCGGCATGTCCTACAGGTGCTTTTCGCTTGTTTATTTTGAGACCAATAACCCACACATAAAACATGTGCTGATTAGATCTACGGTTATAGTTTACAAAGTTGATGCTATTTTAGGCATTAGGAATATATTTACCCTACTTTGAGGATGACAAGTTTGAGCTGGAATGAGTGAAACTCATTTTGTGTTATCACTACTTCTGGGAGGGGGCCCTCGCTTCGTGCGAGGTTTTTCCCCCTCACTTAATGTTGGGATTACAACCCAGAGTGTACTTCTAGTACCTCATTTTGGAAGTCATTGTGTTCATTTTAAATATACTTCTGTGTGTTCATTAGTTCTTTTTTGTTGCTTTTTGTTTTGGAGGCTTTGGGAGGAGGAAGAGCTATATTTTATTTTATTATTATCTGATGATACAAAAACTTGAAATAATGTCACTGAATGTAAATGGTCTTGGGAATGCAATCAAAAGAGCAAGGGGAATGACAAAAATAAAGAAAGAAAATAAGCACGTTATCTTTCTGCAGGAAACCCATTTGTCACCACAAGAGCACGAGAAACTAAAAAAATTTGGATACGAGAAAATATACCACAGTTCTTATGTTCATAGTCACAAAAGAGGTGTAGCCATCCTCATCTCAAAGTCATTAAAATTTGACATATATAAAGAAATAAAAGACAAAGAGGGGCATTATGTTATAGTAAAGGGCAAAGCTGAAAGCACCAAATTAACTTTAGTTTGTATATATGCACCTCCAAATAGTGATAGACACTTTTTTAAAGACTTATTTGATGTGATCTCTCTAGAATCTGAGGGAATTTGTATTTGTGGTGGGGATCTCAATGTAATACTGAATTATAATCTGGACACAACTAGTCAAATCAGAAATAAAAAAGCAATTGGAAAATTTGTAAGCACTACACTTAAAGAAACTGGACTTGTAGATGTATGGAGGCTATTACACCCCACACAAAGAGACTATACCCATTACTCTGTCCCGCACTCTGTACATACGCAGATTGATTATTTTCTAATGCAAAAGGAAACATGTTACAGAGTGTTGGACTGTAAAATTGGAGTCGCTGATATTTCTGATCATAATGCAATTTTCTTAACTATCCAAATAGACTCCACACCCAAAAACTCTGTGTGGCGGCTCAATGTGGGTATTCTCAACAATGAGAAAATTGTGAATGATATTAAGCAAGAAATTGATACATTTCTTAGAGAAAATGATAATGGAGAAGTTGACCCTTTAATTCTATGGGATGCGTTGAAGGCTGTGCTGCGGGGAAAACTAATAGCTATAACTGCACAACTCAAGAGAGTTAGAAAAGAGAAGTATGAAAAATTGATGAATACTATGAAAGAGTTAGAAAATAAATTTAAGCATAAAAGAGAATTAAATACACAAAAACAGATAACGGAAGTAAAAATACAAATAGAAGAATTACTTAATCAAGAAATAGAGAAAAAGGCAAGATACGTCAAGCAAAGTTATTATGAACTTGGTCCCAAGTCAGCAAAGTTACTTGCTCGTAGATTGCGGAAACAACAAACGGATACTGCAATTCACAAAATTAAAAACCCAATATCACAGAAAATTGAAACTAAACCTGAGGAGATTGAAAAGATTTTTAGAGAATACTATCAAAAACTTCATTCACAAGATGAGACCGTGAACAAGAGGTACATAAGGAATTTCCTTTATTCATTAGATTTACCTAGCATTGGGAAGATACAGAACAAAACAATCACCAAAGAGATTTCACTAGAAGAATTAAATAAAGCGCTGGGAAAAATGAAGACTAATAAAACTCCGGGTGGTGATGGGTTTCCTGTGGAGTGGTACAGGAAATTTTGTGACAATCTGAACCCAATTTTATTAAGATCTTTTAACTGGACGATAAAGGAAGGCCGCATTCCACCATCTTGGAAAGAGGCCATTGTGTCTTTGATTCCCAAGGAGGGGAAAGATAGAGATGATTGTGTTAATTACAGACCCATTTCCATTTTGAACGTGGACTATAAATTGTATACTTCAATTATTGCTAAAAGACTGGAATCATTTGTTACAGAATTGATTGATGAGGATCAGTGTGGGTTCATTCCAGCTAGACAAACACAGGATAATATTATAAGAACTTTGCACATACTCGGAAAAATCAACAGAGATAAATCAAGTGCAGCTCTTATAAGTTTGGATGCTGAAAAGGCATTTGACAGGGTGGGGTGGGAATTCCTGTACCAGACGCTTGAAAGATTTGGATTCAATCAAGACTCAATAAAAATTATTAGGGTAATTTATCAAGAGCCTACCGCCAGAATCAAAGTGAATGGGTCTCTAACAGATCGTTTCTATTTGAGCAGAGGGACGAGGCAAGGCTGCTGTCTGAGCCCCATCCTCTTTGCTCTGTACATTGAACCACTGGCACAGGCTATTAGACAAGAGGAGGGAATAAAGGGTATTACTATGGGACAAATGGAGCACAAAATAGGATTATTTGCTGACGATGTTATGCTATACTTACAGGATTTGGACACCTCTCTCCCTAAACTTTTGGAGGTAATTGAACAGTTTCATGTTTGCTCTGGTTATAAACTTAATATCACAAAAACTCAAATTATTCACTTTAATTACTGTCTAGGAGAAGAAATTAAAAATAAATTAAATATAAATTGGAAATCAAAAACACTGAAATATTTAGGCGTAATCATAACAAAAAACCCTGAGCTGCTATACAAAGCAAATTATAAGCCAATAAATAATAACATAAAAAAAGATTTGGAGAGATGGTCGACCTACCCGTTAGATTTTAGTAGCAGAATAAATGTAATAAAAATGAATATTCTGCCAAGGCTCCTGTATCTGTTCCAGTCGCTTCCAGTGGAAATACCACTTCAACAATTTGCAAAATGGGACAAAATGGTGTCAAGGTTCATATGGGGGGGGAAATGCCCCAGAATACGTCTCTCTACTTTACATCTGCCAAAAGAGAAAGGTGGAATGGCTTTGCCAAACTTAAAACTGTACTTTCAAGCTGCACAACTACGACCTTTGTGCCTTTGGTGTGATAACTCTTATATTGCACGATGGAAAGATATTGAGACTTTTGTACCAGTTTATAATGTTCAAACCCTGTTGGGGGAGGAAGGCCTAGATGACACTCTAAGGAAGGGTCTGAATCCTATAGTTAAATTTTCTCTTGAGATATGGTTCTCTTTGATTAAGCAATTGAAACTTAAAAATTATCAAAAAATACTAAGATGGATCGCACTGGACAATAGATTTAAGCCGGGTATTTATGACAGGACTTTTAAGGATTGGATGAATAGGGGCCTGACAGCTTTCTGTATAGCTATTAAAAATAACAAGATGAAGAGTTTTCAGGAGCTAAAGGATAGTTTTGATCTAAATAACCATGACCTATTCAGATATTTACAATTGAGAGATTACTACTGCAAAGAAATTAAGGGCATTTCTTCTGATGTGGTAAACCCTCTTATTGAAATAATGTGTGGCGCTTATCAACAAAAGACTAATAAGATTGTGTCTAAACTCTATCGAAGTCTGATGGAGAACTTGAAAAACACTACACTCTATGTAAAAACAAAATGGGAGTCTGAATTAAAGATTGTCCTCACAGAGGAGGAATGGTACCAAACATGCCGTCTACTCCAGACCTCCACCAACTCCCAACAGTGGAGAGAATTTAATTGGAAGTGTTTTATAAGGTTTTTCATCACTCCTTATTTGAAGAGTAAACAACTTGGGATACCTCAAGACTGTTGGAGGGACTGTGGTAGTAGGGACGCAAACCACGCTCACATCTTCTGGACATGTCCTAAAATTCAACCATTTTGGACTATTGTTAACAATACATTACAGAAGGTGCTGGGATACATGATCCCAAAGGATTGTAAAGTTATGTTTCTTGGAAACATCACAGAAAGTGTGCGGAAGGAGGATCTTTATTTATCCAAGATTTTGTTATCTGCGGCCTGAAAGGCTATTACTAGATTTTGGCTCAAATCGAACATCCCAGATCAACAGCAATGGACAAATATAATTCAAAACATTTTTATAATGGAAAAATTAACCTACACTATAAGGTTAAGAGAATCATCATTTAAAGAAAAATTGAGAAAATGGTCCCATTTTCTTGCCCTAGAGACTGCATAACTGCTCCTCCCAATATAAATGTACATTGTGTGTTAAGTTTGTGAGATTCTACAGATTGGGTTCTGGTAATCTTGCACAAAAGATGGTAGAAGTACTGTATATGTATGGTTTATTATTCAGTGTTTCCGAAGATCACAATTTGACTTATTTTTGCGAGGACTGGAATTGAGAACAGCTGGCATAATGTGAACTACATATGAATATTTAAGTCCTTACATTAAAGTTAACATGAACTCTTTTCTCCGCTGTGGCTGTCAGTCAACCTTTCAGCCTTTAAACCCTGGTCCCGTTCAGTTACGACAATCAGCTCAGTAAAGCTCTCTCCAAGATCGTTCTGTGTTCCCATTATTATACTTGATTTACTTGATTTGTAAATATCACTATGAATTTGCAAAAAGGACTTTATCTTCTTGCCGGAGTTTAATGTTTTGTTACAAGGGCGTAGAAAAGATTATAAATTGTTTTTAACATGCACTGTAACTGAAATTTAAAATGTTAAAAGAAAGGCTCAATAACTGTTGCACAGATATAATGCACTACGCATCTCTCTTCCCTTTGTGCTTTGCACTTTTTAACACGAATCACTTACAATGTGCGCATCCGGTGTGCAGAATGATGTGCTTGAAGCAACACGGCGTCAGGCTTCATTCTGCACACAATGGGCCTCATTCATGAAACATTCGTAAATATATGAGTAAATATGTGAGTGATTTGCGTGTTAGGAGACCTTCCCGAAAACTTTTCTCCGGATTCACAAATACTGGGGGGCACGAGTAGGCTACAGGATGGGAGGAAAAAAAAACTGAAAAAAAAAAAAAAAAGCAAATTTTTTTTTTTATTGCTAATTTTTTTTATCACTAAACTACTGTCATAAGTTATAGTTTTGTATATACATAACTCCTGAATAAAAATTAAAAGGTGTTTGGACTGATTTTTTTTATTCAAAAAAGTTTTGAACAAATTTGATTGGTTTGTCGATAGTGAGCGCAAATGAAGGTGATAAGCGGTTTTATTAAGCGATTCATTGAGTCGTTCATTTTAAACAATTCATTCAAACGGCCAATTCATCAAGAATGAAGATGTTTGTGAATGGGTCATTGAATCTTCGACTCAAACAATTTGTTCAAAACACTGAATCATTCAAAACACGATTGAGTGTTGCTGTGAGATGCGCTATGTTGTGATCTTTGTTTGGATTCATCGGATCTATTTTCGCTGCTAAAATAGACCAAAACAGTCATTATTTCGTCTTAAATGTAAGTGACTTAATATTATTAACTTGTTTGTTGAACTGTCATGTCAGTGTCACATTTTCAATCGCGAGGTGATGGTAAATTAAGTGATGGTCAATGGTCAGCTCTCTTGGTCGTCAGGTCGTGTGATGTATGTTGCTGAACTGTATTCAAATGTTATAAATATAAAAACACCACATTTTGAAATTTAACTGCAGTATGTCAGTTTAGTTTATTTGTGTGTGCTGCGCTCATAGACTTTAGAAAACGGCGCTCATTTGTTTGATTTCTCCTCGAGAAGCCGCGCAAGCCTCAAAAGTTTAAGGTCCTTGCACCCTGACTGAGTCCGAAACTGTCGTATTCGTTTTTTTCATATTCGTCATTTGGTGGCTCTCAATTGTCAAAAACACCCCTCAAAATATTTGCTACGGATGTGAAAAATGCAGAAAATCGAACCATCCGAATTAATTTTTATGACGGACGGAAGTTTCAGAGGCTGCAAACTGCAATGAACCAGCTTTGGGGGGGCCCAGCTTGCAAAAGGTTGAGAACCCCTGTGATAGTGAAATGTGTGTGTTAATGAATTCTAATCAGTTGTAAATGGGACGCGCGTGCACACTCATTCTCAATTACCATAAATCCCGCCCATTAAATCCGACTGACAACTATATATGGGCATCATATTATGACACCAAACGAAGGATTTCAACATGTCTTCTCAAAAGCGAATGAAAAAGAAACATTTCTCAGATGCAGAAATTGAAGTTTTATTATCAGAAGATCATTCAAAACGCCACATTTTATTTTCAAGCATACATAGTGGCGTATCAGGTCCTAAAAAAAAGGAAGCTTGGCAGCATATTACAGATGCTGTTAGTGGAGTTTCATCTGTTAATCGAACAGTCTCAGAAGTGAAAAGAAAATGGTTAAACATGAAGCTTGACTGCAAAAAACGAATTAGTTCACTTCGAAAAAATTGTATTCAAACTGGAGGAGGACCACCATCATCATCGAGCATATCTAAATGCGATGAACGCATCATTTATAGGAAACAATTTTCATAACAATTAAGGGCTATTAGTTTGCCCAGCCCTATTGAAAGAAATTAATTATTTGATTAAAGTGTTCCGTTTGCAGAGGCTATTGGCTCTCATAATAAAAGTAAAAAGAAAAACAGTATGTAATTACTATATATAATATTTTTTCAAAATGCTGTGTAAATATGTAAAAAAATATATAAAAAGCTGAATTAAAATGCAGCCTTATTAATGAGCAAAACATTCGGATGTTAAACACACTATTTACGCGTGGCTGGGAGCAGGTGTAGATTTCTTTCAAACCAACTAACATTTGGAAAATACAAACATTTTAATGAATCTGAACATTTACGCCAGAACCACTTTACACACGATTTACACAAAAATTCGTTCTGCTCGTGTTTCATGAATGAGACCCATTGTAAATGCTTCATGCTGCACTGTATTTGTTTTGTCCTATCGTATCTATCATATGTTGTTGCCTTATTAAAGAATATGCTATACATTTAAAATATTTTTTTTAAATGTATAGCATTTAATTTTATAGTATATACTTATATATATATATATATATATACACACATTCATGAATGTTTTTAATGAATGGATTTTATATCAATACAAATAGCAATGTGTAACATTTTACCATATTTAGTGCAACACTTTTATTTGTTCCCCACAAAATATAGTTTTTTCACTAAATGTTTGGATTTCTAAAATAATTTTGCACAGATTTTTCTAGAATAACTTTTGCTGCCGAATTATCGACTAATCTAGTTTAAGATAAAGTTTTGTCATAGATTATGAATATGCATAGGCCAATATTTATTATTTTTCTTTATAATGAAGTAGTCTGTATCTAGTAGATTGTGAAAGAATGATTATCAGTTCCACACACAGAAATATATAAATTCTACATTTATTTAAATGGGGGAAAAAAACTTAACCCTAGGTATTGGAATCGGTATCAAGGCGAAAAAGGTAGATCAGAGCATCCTTGATTACAACTGTTAAAATAGTATGTGGATGTACCAAATATACACTAACAAAAGAAAAAAAAACATTTAACAATCTTTAGAAATAAATAAATATTTTTTTATATGACTGTCATATTGCCCACCTGTCCTGTATTCCACCATGAGAAATCCCCCCCAAGTAGTTGAGAAGGACCGTTTTTTTGATAAAGAAGACAAGAGTGCAGGTAGGAACAGTTCTGATTGTGCATTTAACCCCAACAACAGGTTGACATGCAAGTAAGATCAAAAAATACTTTCATTTTCTTATAATATGCATTTATTTTTGGTTATATAAGGTAATATACCTTTATTTACAGCCGTTACCGGGAAAACAGCAATTTTTAATGCTACAAAGGGAAACCTAGTGGCAAAGAATGAATTCACATTTTCATTCAGACCAACGCCAAAGATTATAGAAGTGAAAATCAGGTTTTCCTAGGTCTGCACGTGCAACAAGTGGGCGGGCAATATGCTAATGTTTCATGTTGACATCCAGTGTTGGGGAAAGTTACTTTTAAAAGTAATGCATTACAATATTGCGTTACTCCCTAAAAAAGTTACTAATTAAGTTACTTTTTATGGAAAATACGATATTTTTGCATTACTTTTTAAATCTGGGCAGAGCTTGTTTGTTGGTTTTTAATATAAAGAAGTTGTATTTTTGGCAAATATAAAAGCCTTTTCACACCAAAAGTGAAATGAATAAGCCTCAGGCTGAAGGGAAAGTAAATAAACGTCTGTACAATATAATGCAGAAGAAGACATTTCAATACACTTCAGCAATAAAAAAGACACAAATTTTTGTCTAGAGTAATTTTTGCTTATTAGTATGGTTGAACTGGATCATCAAAGGTCAGAAGCAAAGACATTGGTTAATAGAATGGGATTTAATACGTAAAGGATATTCGTGTTGTTTAATATTTAATTATTGCTGGTTTGTGTTATATTCTGAGTTGCTTTATTTTTATTCATTTTGAGGAGAAATTACTGAATCTGTGTGGGTTTTTTTTTTTTTGTGAGTGCGATGAATTGCATAAAATGCATATTCATATTTATTTTAGAACTACAGTAAAATCTGATTTGGGGACAGGAGAGCTGTCAATCAATAAATGGGGGGAAAAAAAGTAACTGGCGTTACTTATTTGAAAAAGTAAACTTTCAGATGTAAAACTTTGCAGGATGTTTTCATTCACTTAGAGCTGTTAGACACTGCATGACAAGGTCATTTTCAAAAATCCATAATAGGATCACTTTAATGCTGAGTGCGTGTTGTCCAGTTCTGAAGTCTTTCACTTTTGCATGTAAAATATAAGTTAAATCTGATTAAAGGTTATATAATGACTATCAATAATGCTGCCTCTGAATTTCACCTATCTTCTTTGCTATTCAAGGCCTCTTTACATAACTTAAAATATTTAAGTGTACAGGTGACAAACAGTTTGGCACAACTGTTTTATGCAGAATTTTTCTCAGTTGTCCTTACGCTTGGTCTCTTCTTCAGTTGTTCTTAGGGAGCACATTCATCTTTACACAGTTCATTCTGCCTACTAAGTTCTTATCAGTTTATTGATATTAGATAGTTCTATAACCAATTTTCCAAATTTTGAAAAAGTATTCTGCAGAAACCTAAGTGGCTGGGTGGGTTGTCCCCTCCTAATTTTCTTTTTTATTATCAGGATGATGTCTGTGCTAAAGGCTCAATTTCTAAGTTAACTGCCACTTTATGGTCTTTCCCTGTCGACAGTTTGTGCACCAGTTGGTCTTCAGACCTCAATATTGAAATAGACCAGGAAACATGGGAGGCAGTTTTGGACAGGGTTCACTCATCTATTTGCATACGCCATTGCCTTCTTCAATGTAAGGTGGTTCATAGAGTTCCTTGGTCAAAGTGTATGTTGAATCGATCCAACCACTGACCCAGAGTGTGACAGGGGCCACACTAACCCATACGTTTTGGACCAGTGCAGCTTGTTCTTCATTTTGGGGGTCAGTATTTTATTCTCTCTCAGCCATTACATCTGTAGACATAAATAATTAGGCCAGTAATAGGTGATGGTGTTATTTATTTTGTGGCCTTTCTTACATTGGAATTTTGTTAAATTGGAAATGGTGGACATATGATGGTCAGCTGCTTCATCAAAATAAAGCCACAGAATTGGCACAGTGTCTCAAGTCACATGATAATGTCAACATGGCGGATGATGTCCGGATCACAATCATACTTAACGAGCACTAATAGAGTACATACTCTATAGCCTGATTGGGTTAAGTACTTTTTGAAATTACCTACTGAGAGAGTATGCCGTTTCGGACATATACTGGGCTCTAGATGTACTGAACAACACAAAACTGAAACAGTGCCTTGTGAAAATATTCATACCCCTTAATTTTTTTCACTTTTTGTTATGTTGCTCCCTTTTGTTAAACTGCTTTAAATTACTGTTTTTAAATACAGGTTTTTAACATCTTTGCAAATTTATTAAAAATTAAAAACTTAAATGATTCCATTGCATAAGTATTCATACTCTTATCTGGGACAGATAAACTTAGCTCAGGAGCATTCATATTGCTTATAGATGTTACTATACTTCAAGTTAACCTGTGGCAAATTCTATTGAATGGGTATGATTTGGAAAGACACACACACATCTTAATAAAAGGTCTAACAGCTGAAAATGCATATCAGAGCAAAAACCAAGCCCTGAGATCAAAAGAAATGTCTGTAGAGCTCAGAAACAGGTTTGTGTCAAGCCACACATCTGGAGAAGAGTTCAGAAAAGCATTCTGCTTCATTGAAGGTTCACAGAAGCATCTAGTCTCTGTTACCCTTCATGGAAGAAGTTTGAAACAACCAGGACTCTTCATAGAGTTGGTCTCCTGGCCAAACTGAGCAATTGATGGAGAAGGGTTTTGGTTAGAGTGGTGACCTAAAACCTGATGGTCACTCTAGTTGAGCTTCATGATCACATGTGGAGATAGGAGAAACCTACAGAAGAATAAACATCACTGCATCACCCCACCAATCTTGGCTTTATGACGATGTGGCAAGACTTAATCCTCTCTTCAGTGAAGACACATGAAAACACTCTTTGAAAAAAAATCTGCAAATCTGCAGAATTTGCAAAAGAACACCTAAAGGACCCTCAGACTGTGATAAACGTTATTATGTGGTCTGATGAACCTCAATTCCAAACATTATGTTTGAAGGAAACCAGCTCTGCCCATCACCTGAAGAGTACCACCCCAAAAGTAAAGTGTGCTGGTAGCAGCCTCATGCTGTGGGGCTGTTTTTTAGTGGCAGGGACTGAGGGACTCATCAGAGTAGAAGTCAAGTCAAGTCAATTCTGCTTTATTGTCAATTCTTCCACATGTACAGTACATACATACAGTGAATCGAAATTGCGTTACTCTCAGACCCCCGGTGCATACATATAACACTAACAGTAGAGCCTAAAAATCTAGACCAATATAATATATACGATATAACTATACAATAAGGGAATGTAAAAAAGACATATAATAAAAAATAAAAATAAAGTTAAATAAAGCAGCGCAAGGCACATGGCAGATAGTGCAAACCAGTGAACAAACAGTGCAGATAAAAAGATTTTTAGTGCATAAAAAAAGCTTATTCGGTCTGATTAAAGTGACAAAAGGGCTCAAGAGCAGTTATTTTATTTAAACTGACTGATGAGGTGGTAGAATGACGTCAGTTCCATGGTGAATGAGGTAGTGAGCAGACCAATGCTGCACAAAGTGACTGGTGCATGTCATCGTATGTTAGTGGGAGGGGGGGTGGAAGGACCTGGAGATGTGTGATCTGGGGGGGTTCATAGTTCAGTGGTGCCTGGGGCAGAAGAGGGACGGGGGGGGCAAGTTCGGGAGCGAGTTCAGCTTCCTGACAGCCTGATGGATGAAGCCGTCCTTCAGTCTGCTGGTCCTGGCCTGGAGACTTCGCAGTCTCCGCCCTGATGGCAGCAGACTGAAGAAGCTGTGTGACGGGTGGGTGGGTCACCTGCGATGCAGAGGGCTTTGCGAGTGAGACGGGTTCCGTAAATGTCCTGGAGGAAGGGGAGAGAGACACCAATGATCTTCTCAGCTGCTCTCACTATGCATTGCAGAGTCTTCTGGCAAGACGCGTTGCAGGCGCCATACCACACAGTGATGCAGCTAGTCAGAATGCTCTCGATGGTGCCTCTGTAGAAGGTGTACATGATGGGGGGTGGGGCTCTGGCTCTCCTCAGTTTGCGGAGGAATTAGAGACGCTGTTGTGATTTCTTGGCCAGTGCTGCAGTGTTGTCGGTCCAGGAGAGGTCCTCTGTGATGTGCACACCCAGGAACTTGGTGCTGCTCACTCTCTCCACAGTCGCACCGTTGATAGTCAGAGGAACATGCTGAGTGTGCACTCTCCAGAAGTCAACAGCAATCTCCTTCGTCTTCTCCACGTTCAGAGAGAGATTGTTGTCACTGCACCACCCGGCCAGCCGGCTCACCTCGCTCCTGTAGTTTGTCTCATCTCTGTTGCTAATGAGACCCACCACAGTCGTGTCATCCGCAAACTTAATGAAGAGGTTGGAGTTGTGTGACGGTGTGCAGTCATGGGTCAGCAGAGTGAAGAGGAGGGGGCTCAGCACACATCCTTGGGGGGCCCCAGTGTTCAGTGTAATGGTGCTGGATGTGTTGCTGCTGACCCGTACTGCCTGAGGTCTTCCAGTCAGAAAGTCCAACAGCCAGTTGCACAGTGAGCTGTTGAGGGATGATTGTGTTGAATGCTGAACTGAAGTCTATGAACAGCATTCTGATGTATGAGTCTTTTTTTCTCTGGATGTGTGAGTGCTGAGTGGAGGGTAGTTGAGATGGCATCATCGGTCGACCGGTTGGACCGATATGCAAACCAGAATGGATCCAGGGAGGGGGGGAGGGCAGACTTGATGTGGTGCATGACTAGCCGTTCAAAGCACTTCATGAGGATGGGAGTAAGTGCAACAGGACGGTAGTCATTGAAGCAGGATGGGGAGATGGCTTCTTCGGGACTGGAATGATGGTGGTAGCTTTAACCCTCTGAAGTCGATTAACGTGTATACGCGTGTTGAGGCATTTTGTCCTGATAACCCCGAAAAGAACTTAAATTACACTTTCAGTTTTGATCGTACAGATAAGAGCAATACATCAATCGAATCTGTAAAGGGTCTACTTTTTTTTGTATACAGACATAATAACAACAAAACTTTGTGCATTTATAAAATAAAGATAACAAACAAGGAGTGCTGTCTGCAGCCTTTGTCTGCGCTGATCTTCATTTACAAATGCTTCATTAAAATGAACTGTAACTCAGTGAATACTCAACACAGAGACATGAGAGAGATATCTATAGAAAGCCTGACATGTCTACTTTTAAACTAAACAAGTGCTACCGAAAACAAATATTCTGTGATAAAGTAATCCATATGAAAACAACGCGATGTCCGTTTTTCACGTCTCCCTTCATTATCTTATAATGCGACCACGCCCCCGCGCCGAGCGCGCTTTTGAGATTCAAATGTTTCACTGAAGCGCGCGGCTTTTGAATACGCCCACACAACAGAAGACAACGCAGCGAGATTGTTCTTCAAGTTTTTTTTTATTTTACTGTTTGCTTCGCGATGAGAGGAATAAGACATAATTCACCCCAAAAAGATGTGATGTGGTTGAGGATTTGAGATTTGGATTTCCTCAGAAAAAAAGAATGAAGCACTTTATTCAGCAGAGATCATAAACATGAGTAAGTCTCTTTTTATTTATATACTTGTACTAGTTTTCACATAACGTGTAAACATTTTACTAGTTAGACTTTTTCCAAAGACTTTTTCCAAAATATTATTCCTGACTAAATGTATAGTCAAGTGAAATATTATGAAGTTTCAATAACAATATACACTACTATACCATTCAAAAGCTTGATGTAAATAATATAAATGTAACTGTAACAAATGTAACAAACAATAATGTTCTTTCAATTTATCCCCCTAAAAAACCTGAAAAAAAAAAATATTCTCAGCTCTTTTCAACATTAATAATAATAATAATGATAATAATAACTAAATGTTTTTTTTTTTTTTTTTTTTGTAGAAAATAAGATTGTTAAAAGGATTTCTGAAGGATTGTGAGACTGGAGTAATGATGCAAAAAATTCAGTTTGAAAGTCAGCTTTGATTGTTCCTAATAAACTGTTTAACTGCACTCACAAGTGAATATTAAATTATGTTGTGGGATAATTAAATATATTCTAAATAAACTACAAACATAAAATTATATACATTTATTGTGTCCTCACATTCTTTCTTGTAACTCATCCCTCTCAGTGACACAGCTGACTGAATGGCTCATTATGCAGCTCATTATGCAGGCCTTTGTCATCTCAGGTGTGAATTCATGATAGTTGACGCCTACTCACATATGACTTTTACCAACAAAAAGTGTCTTAGAAAATTTAAATCAATATATTGTTTTCTGTAAGTGAGTAAACAAGATGATTTTCACATCATTTAGAAAAAAAAATTCTAGGCTACAAGCTCCAGTTCTCAAAAGTCCCGGGAACCAATTTTCTGTATGTGTTTTATTGCCTTTTTCAAGTGATTTAACATTTTTAGTTTTTCACTAACTACGCATAACATTTTTTTTCTCAAAAACACAATCATGTACATACATGCTGCTCACATATTATCATAGCCCAGTTTGTGCTGATTACAGTGAGATTAGACTTTAGCCATTTAGATATTTATAAGAAACTGAAAAAAGCACAAATGTCAGGGCATGACAGAACTTCTCCAGGCCCCAAAAATACCCTTAGACTCCAGAGGGTTAAAGCATGTGGGAACAACAGCCTGACTAAGTGAGATGTTGAAAACGTCTGTGAAGACATCAGTGAGTTCTGCTGCACAGTCTCTCAGTACACGCCCAGGAATGTTGTCAGGACCCGGAGCTTTGCGTGCGTTGATCCTGCTGAGGGATCTCCTCACGCTGTCCGGGGTCAGCGTCATCATCTGGTCACCGGGAGGAGGTGGAGTCTTCTGTGCAGTGGAGCTGTTTTGTGCCTCAAAGCGAGCGAAGAAGGTGTTCAGCTCGTTCAGCAGAGAGATGTTGCTGTCACAGATCCGTGGTGGGGGCTTGTAGTCCGTAATGGTCTGTATCCCCTGCCACAGGCTCAGAGTGTCTCTGCTGTCACTGAATTGATGAATTGATGTCTCTAAGCCTCTCTGATGCCGTGGGATAGGTTGGCCCTGGCTGTTCTCAGGCCCACCTCATCTCCAGCTCTGAAGGCAGCGTTCCGTGTCTCCAGGAGTCTGTAGACCTCCCCTGTCATCCATGGCTTCTGGTTGGCCCGGACAGTGATGGTTTTTGTGACTGCCTACATCAACAAGTATATTAAGGATGTAACAGTGACAGTCTCTGAGTACTCCTGGAGGTCAGTCGTGTTATTGTAAGTGGCAGCCTGCTTAAACATATTCCAGTCAGTTGTATCAAAGCAGTCTTCAAGAGCATCTGACGACCCTTCCAGCCACACTTGAATCTGTTTCTGAACTGGTTTAGCGACTTTAACGAGCAGTCTGTATGCAGGCATTAGCATGACAGTGATGTGGTCTGAGGCACCAAGGTGGGGGAGGGGGAGGGCTTTGTAAGCTCCTCTCTGTGTAGTATAAACAAAGTCTAAAATGTTTTTACCTCTTGTTGGAAAATTAATGTGTTGGTGCTTTAAGTCAGCATGGTTGAAATCCCCAGCTATGATGAGAAAAGCATCAGGGTGTGCTGTCTGCTGCTCACTGATGTGCTGGTACAGTTCATTTAGTGCATCGTTCCTGTTGCTGTTGTTGTTGTTCGGGGGAATGTAAACCGAAACGAGCAATATGGCAGTATATTCCCTCGGCAGATAGAACGGCCGGCACTTAATAATCATAAACTCCACCAGGGGTGAGCAGTGTTTGCAGATCACAACAGCATCGCAGCACCACGCATCATTGATGTAAACACAAAGCCCGTCGCCGCGGGTTTTTCCTCCCGTAACGAGAGCTCTGTCTGCTCGATAGCACGTCAGCTGGTCGAGCTGAATAGTTCAGTCCGGAACGCTGTTGCTAAGCCATGTTTCCGTGAACACAAAAACACAACAGTCTCTTACAGTCCTCTGAGTTGAACGTAGTAATCGGATGTAGTCCAGTTTATTGTCCAAAGAGCGTATGTTAGCCAGTATGATGGTGGGGGTTGAATGCTTGTGTGGGTTAGCCGTTAGCCTAGCCCGGATACCTCCGCACTTACCCCTCTTCTGCTTCCTCTCACGCCGCTTTTGGCGCCTCCGCTGTGGGCGAGATGCAGCAGTGGGCGTCGGTGATGATGTAGGCCTCCGGAGCAGACCGAGATCTCGCAGCTGTTCTGCGTGCGCGGAGTTTAACTCTAGAAATGCGGTTCTGCCGACATCCAGCAGAAACTCACAACTGTATGCGCGCTTAAAGACAGGTAGACGCGATGACGACGTACAAAAACACTGCGACTCACAAGACAAAAAACACGAAAACACTGTTCTGTCGGGACAGAAAGAAGCCGCTGCGTGTGGAAGCGCCGCCATCAGTCACAGAAAAGCTCAGTGCACCAAAATATTGAGATAGCCTTAATGATAACCTAGTCCAGAGCATTCAGAACCTCAGACTGAGCAGAAGGTTCACCTTCCAACAGGATAATAGGGCCTTTTTTTCACCGCTTAAGTTCCAGAACTAAACGTTTGGTACTAAAGTACTGGGATGATTTTGCACAAACTATTTCCCAGTACCAGTTAACACAGTGATCCTCAAATCTGGTTTGTGAGATCCACTTTCCTGCAGAGTTTAGCTTTAACCCTAATCAAACAAACCTATCTGTGATTTTCTAATGATCCTGAAGACACTGATTAGCAAACTCAGGTGTGTTTGATTAGGGTTAGAGCTAAAATGCAGGAAAATGTATCTCGTGAGCCAGATTTGAGGATCACTGATTTAAAGGGTTGCATTCGCACCAACAGTGTGTACTAGGAAGTGACGTAAGCCGGTCGACAGCGACGTGCGTGGCGTTCAACAACGAAAACAAAGAAGAATCATGTTTACAACAGGAGGATAGAGGAAGCTGTGATCAGAGCTGTGTTTTTGTTGTGTCTCGCAGGTGTCGTGTCGTGGAATGTCGACGTACAGTAGGTTGACATCCAAAACGTTGCTTCTACCGCCGCTCGTACCGCCGCCGCGGGGTCTGTAAAGTGCATTTGCAGCTTTTGACCGCTGAGTGGCGCTTTAATCGCAAGTTTTCAAACAAGCGCATCAAAGCACATTTTCGCAAATAGACGTCAGTTTTGCCTCACTGATGTGTTACATTTGACGGCTGCAGTCAGGGAAAATGAAAGAAAAACACTATAGTTAAAATATTTGATATTCACAGATGAAAGTTTGGTAATTATGAAGTTATGTGCATTTCTTAGAACGAATTCAAGCAGGATAAATGTCAAGCCTGTGCCTGTGCCTGTGCTAATATATTCTCTAAGCTACACAGTATTACACCATATTTTAGATTTGACACATTTAATAGGTGTGCAGTATTATTTATATAATATGAATTATGTGTTATATTATTCAAAATAAATTGTGGTTTACTTTGCATCAGAGCATTAAAAGTGGTAGCCTATTTTAGTGAGCTAGGCTACATGGATTTATATGCAAAATGTCAATATTCTCAGATATTAGGCCTATATTTTAATTTATATTTTAAAATTCCTTTAATAAAACAACATGCATTTTTGTTATTCGTTACCTGTCCTTTATTTTGACAGACAACTTCTTGGGAAAATATATTTGTCTGTACACTGATTAAGAAATTGTTGCGTGTTTTATAAATTATTTTCTTTATTTTAGTAAAACGTGAGGCACTCTATAATTTCGTTCCCATTATTTAGGCCTAATTAAAACAAGAAACGAATAAATTAAACCTGCACGATTTAGCTAAATCATTGAAATTCTAAAGAATGGACGGATTAATAAAACGTCCTCACGATTAAACTCAAGTTCTCTCATTATAATCACCAAAGTGCAAATGATGTAAAAAAGAGCTTCATTAATAGACAACTTCAGTGATTTTAAAGGGAGCCGCCGTTACTTGCTTACATAGAATTTAAGTTAAAAAAAATAAAAATTGCAGCCGCATTTAAATGCAGGTGTGTAAAATGTCTGCGTGCAAGATTTGCGCGGCGCGAGTGATGCTGAGTGTATGCGCAGCATTTATTCTTATTTGTTTTATCTTCATTACAAATCTTGTTTGGTTTTATTTTGGATAATTGCATGTAAAAAATAATTTACGTTGTAATGCATATGCAAAATGTGAAAAATTATTCATATTTAAGTGTTTGTGCGAAAATTATTAATGCGCATGCAGGACAGGGAGGCGTCCTCTAGATCACTTGAATTTTTTCCTGATAATGAATTAACTTAAAATTGTGGTGTCTCACATACATGAGAAATATATCTACAGAAAGCTTGAAATGTCTTTTAAACGAATCAATTCAGAACGAAAGCATTACGCAATCTGTGAAGGTTGTATTTCTCTTTAAAGGCGCGTTCATGTGGAGAGAGTCAGCACTGTGAATTAAATAGCCTCTAGACATCTGTTAAAGTTTTTAAAGCATTTTATACGCGTTTGCATAAATTCTTCTTTCAGAACGGTCTGTAATGGAGAGATGCCTTAACACTGATTTTTCCTCTGAAACACAAAAATGAAAACTGAAATAATTTTTTTTTTTTTTTTTTTGAGAATGGCCAACCTTTCTATGCAGATATTGTTGCTTCTGGTTTGTGCATTGTAAATAGGCTACAAAAAAAAAAAAAAATAATAATAATAATAATAACGTCTCCAAAAACTGTTTTTTTGTCATGTGATGTCTGTAACGCATGTGTATTCCCAAATCTAAAAAAGCATATAAAACATCAAAGACGGATCATACTGATGTCTGGACTCTGTTTGGGATTTAAAAAAAACACAAAGAGATGGTTCAGTATATTGTTTATGAAAAGGCTACATTCTGTGAGAATTTATATTTCATAGTCTAAAAAAAATTGTTTAGACGAAACAAAATAAAATTAACGCAACAGTTTGCGAAGTTATTTATTTATTTAAGGCAATTTCCTCTGAAGTTATAATAACTAATAAACTATATTGCACTATACATTAGTCAACATTTGAAGTGGATCAAAATCTTTCTTCAAAGTTGCCCTAAAACCAAAATGACGAGTCCTATCTAAACCTGTTCTGCAAGTTTGATACCCTCATAAGGCACTGTCCATATGAAAGACCAAGAGATTCACACATTTATATCAACCCCCACAAGCTATACAGAACTACCCCCAACCCCCTCCAGCTGAACTGAACTCGGTCTGTTTGTTGGCTGTGAGGAACGGTGTGTTCTCATGTTACTGGGCTGAAACATGCCTGCACTCACAGCAGCCCTACCAAGAGATTCACACATTTATATCAACCCCCACAAGCTATACAGAACTACCCCCAGCCCCCTCCAGCTGAACTGAACTCGGTCTGTTTTTTGGCTGTGAGGAACGCTGTGTTGTCATGTTACTGTGTTGAAACATGCCTGCACTCACAGCAGCATTACTCTTTTTATTCATTATTTTCCCACAGCCCATATTATTGTTTTCACAAGACCATACTAATAACAAATTATCAATTGATAATTAATCATTATTTTACGAAAATCATTGTTATTTGTGAACATAGCGTTTGAGGAAGGCTTTAAGACCAAGCGGAGTCCTCCGTCAGCTGCTCCCGCTTCACAGCGCGCGGGACTCGCGCTAACTGACCCAGCTTCAAAGTCCGCAAGTTTTGATTTAACTAAATCAGTTTGAGCGAATACAACTTACTGATCATGAGCCCAACATTTAGCAAGGCAGGAAAACATTCAGTCTACCTGAAGGAAGATGTATTTCATTGTAAGTTAATGCTGTTAAATAGAGAGAGAGAGAGAGAGAGAGAAATAAAAAAAACCCCGTGTTGGCTATTCCTAAACTTGGAGCTCATTATATTGAAGGACAAATCCAAACACCAGAAGCAAACTCTCAGTGTTCTTTCATTGAAAAGTATGTTTTTTGTTTATTCACAGGCTATATGGTTGAAATAATATTTTAGTTCAAAACTTTAAGTGCCATTGTTTAAAAAAAAAAAAAAAATGCTTTATTGGCTAACGTTTCATAGACCTTCAGTTGTTATGCTTTAAAATCCCATGCCATTTGTAATTTCACAGTATTTTCACCTCCTAAATCACTAACCTTTAAAGTCACAATTCTATAATGGTCAAATTTACTCAGGCCGATGGCACTTTTAATTACATTTTTTTTTTTTTTTTAGAATAATTGTAGCTTACATAAATAGGTGAAGCAAAACAAATATGAATAATATTTGGATCGTCCCTTATTTTCTCCCTTATTTTCTTAAAGAATAAACACTTATTTTCTACAAGAATAAACATGATAACATATTATTAAGTCATAGAAATAATTTAAGCATTTAAAACCTTTTTTTTTTAAAAACTTGAACTTCAATACTATTAAACTGACTTTAAAATCTCAAGGAGTTTATAAGTTAAAAAGGGTAAAATGTCACAGTGCATGTTAAATAGCCTAAATGAACTTATTGAAGTATAATTAGAACTAACAATATAATTCGATTTTTTTTTTTTAAATGAACAATTCCTGTATAAAATGGGACATCAACCTTTATGTCAAACATTTTTAAATCGTCCAACGGCTGAGCAACGCGCGAGGCAGGTTGAGCATGCGAAGTGAATGTGCTGCACAAAGTCATTTTCAGAGGCAATGAAAATAAAAAAAACCCTGGATAGCCTAGATTAGGCCCAGACTCTGTTCCTAAGTATATAATAATTATAATTACCCTACAGTAACAAATTTTAATCACCTATTTTCGTTTGCTGCATGTTATTTTATTTATTTATTTATTTTTTTAAAACAGGCTAAAAAATAAATTAAGTTTGTGAGAGAAAAAAAAAAAAAAAGTCAGGATATTTTTAGTTCTCTTCACTTTACAACAAATCCTTTAAATTTAACAAATTTATCAGAACAGAACAATAATTACAAATATATAATTCTAATGGATAAATAAAATTGCAGTATATAATAATATAGGCTTAGCTATAAACAAACTAAAAAAATAAATGAATAATAATTTAAAGCGAACCATAAGGTAAGGTTGGGCTCTCATTCGGGAGAAATCCAAACGTTTCCATATTTGTGATGTTGCCTATTTCAAGCTTAACTATTATTCATTAGGAAAAATAGGCTTTGTAGTCCACGCGTGTTTCAGTATCGATAAAAAAAAAAAAATCATAATTAACAAAAATATGCCAAAGTGGACCGCTGCTCGCGCCGAATGGCACGGTGAATGGCTACTGTTTCCAATGAATGTGCGCGAGGCACCAGCGCGATCAAACAGCTGAAACAGAAAATACAAAATTTTTGGTCACACAGTAAAGGCATAATTCAAAAATGCAAAGTGTTAGCAGTTTGAAAAATCAAGAATAATAACAGAATTAATAATAATTATTGCTAAATGCTGGACCGTTCTCATTTCGATCTGCAAATGGAACCTGAAGGATTTTTTTTAAACCAAGAATGAACCGAAATGAAAACATTTAGCTTTTTATCCGTATATATAGGCCTTATATTTAATGACTGTTTAATAACAATAGCAAGCATAAGATCCTTTGTGTAAAGGTCTTTCTTTTAATTTTTGATGAGTAGACTGTAGCCTAAGACTATCCTACATTTTGAAATTAACTCACTGTACATTTTTTATGTTTTTTAAAGATGGTACAATGTTATATCATAATGTTATTGTTGTTTTACCTCCTCCTTTTATCTCATTTTACAATTACATTCAGTTCGCAATCCGTCCCTTTGCGCCACCTGGCGGTAGTTTCGCGAATGAATTGCACGCAAATGACTTGCAGTTAACGCCGCGGCCCTGCGGCGGTAGTACCCATTTTGGTTGTCTACCATCTGTATACGTAAAGTGATTGAAAGGAGGACTGAGATTCTCCAATGACAACTGGCAGTGCTACATATGCTACAAGTTCCTGCACTTCAGTGTCCGTCCATTTATCGCTGTTCTCCATACTTGCAAAATGTTTACAGCATGTTTACACAGCTTTTTAAATCATGGTGGGTGAGGGCATTTTTGTACATGTTTGGCCAATCAATGTATACTTACGTCACAGGTAGTACCAGTTGTGCTGGTTAGACCGTGCTCCGGAGTAGGAGCTAATTTGGTTCTCAAAAAAGGCAGTCCGGTACTAAAATCGTACCCAGTTCTGGCAGTGCGAAAACGCCCAAAAGAGGGTAGTTCGACAATTAGTTCTGGTACTATGAAAAGGTTCCTGCGGTGCGAAAGGCCCTAATGACCCTAAACACAAAGCAAGTGTCGCTTATAGACAACTCTGTGAATGTCCTTGAGTGGCCCATCCACAGCCTGAGCTTGAACCCAATCAAATATATCTGGAGAAACCTGAAAATGTGCGAGTATATCCTGAATTCATCTTCCATACCGCATTTTTATCTTATCCAGAATCACTACAGTACACTTATAATAAGTGCTTATTTTTGGTCTATTGTAGCCCGGTCAGATCATCTCCGCTATGGAGTAACACATACCTGTGAATCGCCATAGACATAAACTTAGAGAAGTAGCTCTGGTTAGAATGTTGTTTCGCGGGATGCGTGCAGCTCTGTTTAATAACTGCTCTATTCATATTCTATTCTAGTCACTATTTCATATTCACCCCGTTGTCTGACAACAAAACATAAATCAATGAAAAAAATATATTACTAAAAAACGGTTTGTTGAGAATTTAGCTGCATCAAAACACAGTATGTGGGCACAGAGAAGCAAACAAATGGAATAATAAATAATAAATATACAATTTGCATGTTCAGGAGAATTGAGGTGCTTTGTAGTGTGAAAATATAAACAACCTTGCCAATTGCTCAGTGCAAAGACAGAAGTAACGGGAAACATTTCTATGTTCTTTTTTCATGTGTGTAAAGCCCCTTTCACACTGCGATTCAGGAAAATACACGGGTAATGTGACACGGCAATTGTTCCTGGGTCGCTAGGTTTAGCCCCTTTCACACTGCCAATGATTTCCTGGAATATGTGCGTGCGTTCACACACAACCCTTAAAGGTCTGTAATGACACGTCACATCAGGATGTAGTGTGTAATGTACGAGTAGAAATGGTAGGCACGTTAACTTTCACTTAAGCTGGCAAACGATCTCAGCTTCAGAGCGGATAGTGAGGAGCTAACTCTCTGCTGCATTACAGTTTGAACAAAATTTTTTTTTCGCGAACGTTAATCTGCCTTCAAAACACCTGCTAAAAGAGTTGCACGATAACGTGTGTCATCACTACGACACATCTTGTACGGCATTGGTTCTGGCTTTTTTTCACTCAGAGCTCATTCCGGGACTGAACCCAGCATTGTTACTAGGTCCCCAACCCGGGATTGATCCCGGAATCAATCCTGGACATGTTTGCGTTCACACAGAAGGAGATCCTGCAATTTTTGGGCAACATTTCAGGATCAGTGTGAAAGGGGCTTAATAGACATGAACAAGCTATTTGAAAACATCTAAGACCTTTGAAACATGTCCAGTCTTGTCAGTGCTCTGTTAACTAGGGTTTCACTAATAATAAACATATATTGCATAAAGCATCCATATTTGTCCAAGCCCATGCCAATTAGAGTATTAAAAACTTGAAAAGTATTAATTTAAGGTACATTTACAACAAATAAAAATGAGCGATTAAATTGTGATTAATCGCGAGTTAACTCATGACAGTCGTGCAATTAATCGTGATTAAATATTGTAATCGTTTGACAGCCCTAAAATAAATACAATGTAAATTCACGTCTCATGACATTCTAATGCCCATTGAATGGAACATCAAGGTGGAATATCCTGTGAAGTCCACTTCACAGGGTGCTTATGATCAAATAGGAAAACTCCTGAAGTAATAAGATATACAGTGTTGCGCCCCGCCCCGCATGTTGTCGAGTAGTCATTTGATTTAATTTGACCTAATTTAGAGCTTGCAATAATGCGGTTTGACCAGTGTGGCGCTGTAGCGCAAGACTGTAATTCAGTCCTCCTCGATGCAATTCAAGAGAAGAAAAGATACAGCGCTCAGCTGCTTCAGAGAAATGCACCCGAGCTAGTGATGGGAAGTTCGGATCATTTTACCGACTCTGACTTTTGAGTCTCGTTCAGCAAAATGAACAAATCTTTTTTCGAGTCATTTCGTTCATTTTTGCAAAATGTAATTAAAATGTTACGTGTTACTTCCCCAACACATCTACTACTTACGCAAACGTTGATCACACTACAAACAATACAAAACTACAATGCTATAAGATACAGAAAAGATTAATTCATTCTTTACCTGGGTCTGCAGTCTATGATTAGCTCACCTCACCCCTTCTCTGACAAGTCTTCGGGTTTGAGTCGTTCCTTAATCACGTGACACCCCCATACACTAAACCAATGCACTATGAGCCGGAAAGAGAATTGATTAGTTCATCTCATAAGTCTTTCGGGTTTTTGAGTCGTTCCTTAATCACGTGACACCCCCATACGCTAAACCAATGCAGTCTGAGCCGGAAAGAGAATTGATTAGTTCGTCTCATGAGTCTTTCGGGTTTTTGAGTCGTTCCTTTATCACGTGACAGTTCCATACTCTATTTCTGACATTTCTGTCACTATGTTTTTGTTACTGTTTCTTGAGGATCTGTGATTTGTTATTATTTTATAAATAAATAAAATCCTGTTATAAATAAAACATTGATTAATTTGTCTTTTTGACTGTCTATCTGTAAATAAACACTAGGCTATATAATAATATAATAATCCAAGCCTACAATACAAAGTATTTATAGCCTAATTTGTTCATTTTTACTCTAATTTTGAGTTTGCTGGTATAATAATTGCTTTTCCTAGGCAGACTTGACATATTGGTCTAACATATGTATAAGAAGATTGCTCAAAAAGGACATAATGACATAAATTAAAAGCAAATAACATTTTGAATTTTAATTATTAATGTTAGTTTAAAACATTAAGGTTATGATAACTTCAGCTTCAACAGTTGCAACCCAAACTGAAATAAAACTGGAGAGTTAAAGTTATTTACTTGAAAAATATAATGTGCTTGGGTCACACAAAGGTGAACTAATCAATTCTCTTTCCGGCTCAGACTGCATTGGTTTAGCGTATGGGGGTGTCACGTGATTAAGGAACGACTCAAAAACCCGAAAGACTCATGAGATGAATTAACCAATTCTCTTTCCGGCTCAAGACTGCATTGACTGAAACAGGTGAACTACTACTAGCAGTACAGAACCTATAGAATATTGCGCATGCGTGACTGAACGAATCACTCCCCGAGACGACTCGTTCTTCCCGAGTCACATTAAAGATTCATTCAAAATGAATGAATCGTCCAAGAACGACACATCACTAACCCGAGCCAAACCGAATGGTGTTTGGATATGAAAATATATGACGCGCGCTTTCCTCTCAATAACGAATAAACAACGACAACAAAGAAATCACAGCAGTGTGAAAGCAGCAGTTAAAAACGCATCTTTTTACACTGATGTGGATGTTTACACGAGCTCAGTAAAGCATTCATGTCACGTCTATAAGCAGCTTTACGGTATCTCTTCTTAAACATTATTATTAAATATTTGAATGAAGTGATAGTTTGGTTTGCAGAGATCAAAGCTTAATCTAGCTCAGGACTGTTTTGATTATCATAACCCAGTAAGGTATTTTAAGAGAGATTAATCTACCAGTCAAAGGTTTTAAAAGTTTTTTTTTTTTTTTTTTTTTTTTTAAAGAAGTCTCTTCTGCTCACCAAGCCTGCATTTATTTGATCCAAAATACAGCAAAAGCAGTAATATTGTGCAATATTTTTATGATTTAAAATAACTGCTTTCTAATTGAATATATTTTAAAATGCAATTTATTCTTGTGATCAAAGCTGAATTTTCTCCAGTCTTCAGTGTCACATGATCTTCAGAAATCATTCAATGTTACAAAATGTACAAAACATAATAATGTTACAAAATATTTATATTTCAGATAAATGCTGATCTTCTGAACTTTCTATTCATCAAAGAAACCTGAAAAAAAATTATATTCATCTGTTTTCAACATAATAATAATAATAATAATAATAATAATGTTTTTTGGAGCAGCAAATCAGTATATTAGAATGATTTCTGAAGGATCATGTGACTGGAGTAATGATGCTAAAAATTCAGCCTTGAAATCACAGGAATAAATTACATTTTAAAATATATTCAAATAAAAAACTGTTATTTTAAATAGTAAAAAATATTTCAAAATGTTACTGTTTTTGCTGTACTTTGGATCAAATACATGCAGGCTTGATGAGCAGAAGATACTTCTTTAAAAACAATGTTAATGTTCAAAAATGTTTGACTGGTAGTGTATATTGTGAATAAAATTGTTTATCCAAAAATAAAACATCTAATCACTTACCTTTATTTTACCTTTAATTTTCATATAGTAATTAAATGGTAAATAAGAAGGTTTTTCTGTCATCTCATTTTGTGTGTCAAATATATTTATTTGTATAAATTAACTGTATAATAATTGTAATTAAATAATATTTCCCAAAGCTGAAGTGATTAGACTGTCTTTTATTTATTTGTTATGTATAACAGTATTTTAACTAATTGCAAGAGCTGAATAATCAATCAAATTCTATTGATTTATCAGTGAAATAATCGACGATTAGTCGATTAATCGTTCTAATAATCGTTAGATTAATCGATTATCAAAATAATCGTTTGTTGCAGCCCTAATTTACAGGGGTCATATAATGCTACATGCACTTTTACATGTTGTTTGAACTGAAATGTGTGTTGGCAGTGTGTGTACACAACCAACCTATAATGATAAAAATCCACCAAGTGTTTTTTTGTAATCTCGTTAAATGTTTTCCCTTTTCTCAAATCGAGCCGTCTGACCGTGTGACGTCACACAGTCGGAGGCCCCTCCCACGATTGTTTGATTGACAGCAGCGTCCCGACATCTGAGCGACTGAAATCGCAGAGGATTAACTTACGTTTGGATCTGAAAATGCATTTATGTTCGCGCGAATCGTTCATGATCCAGCCTCACCTACAGAAGCAGTGAGTATAATGTATTTAAATGAATCATTGCAAATAATAATTTGCTAATTAGCAAGTTTCACTATGACTGTGGCTAAAGTAAACAGTCTCTCAGAGAGCAGATCAGAAGAGAGGGGCGGGGTCAGCAGAGCTCATTAGCATTAAAGGAGAATTCCACAAACCAGAGTGTTTTGAAAAAAGCTGTTTTTTACAGGGTAAAAATGTGTTTTTTACACTACCATTGTGAAATTTTAAACAAACTGTGTTACAGACTTTTCATTAAGACCCTAAAGAATCATATCAGCTTGTGGAAAATGGGCATTATATGACCCCTTTAATTTTCTGTATAGTGTTGGATCACAACAGAAGTCATTCAAGATCACGTTTCCTACAGAACAGGTCTCTACTTAGTTTTTTATTAAACAAACTAAATGGTCTTATGTTATTTATATTACAGCATGTAAATTCTTTTTCCACATGTTAGTGCGTTTACAATTCTACTCTGCTCTCTGAGTTCCGGCCCAATGCGCACAGACACATGCCCGCGCACACTCCTACCAAAAGCAGACAAAAATATCTGCACCTGCTGCCTCGCCAACCATCCACCTCACCACTCAGCTCCCCCCCAGCGCTGTTAACCTAGGGAAAACACTGAGATACATACAAAATGTGCAGAGTTGTGGATGCCAAGACTTTACTGTCAACCACGTTTAATTGCTTTTATCTAAATTTGTATACTTTCTTTTTTATTTTTAGGCATCTGATCTACAAGACAAATTAATCAGGTCAAAGAGAAAAAATATCTCAAAACTTCTTGAGAAATTAATAAAGAATAATGCAAACCCCCCACTTGTGATCAAGCTTGAAGAGCTTGGAAGAGAGGTGGACACAAGTGGGGGGGAGCAGGCCACTGAAAAGGGGGATGAGGAGGACACAATTGACACAAAAGGGGGTGAGGAGAGAAAAAATGCTCCCCGTGATGTGTTAAAGAAACTTCAAAGGGTAGAGCAAGAAAATAAGGATCTGCATCAGCAGATTTCTGTCTTGAGGCACAGAATAAAGATTCTGGAAACCCAAAGGACATGTCAAGTTGTCCGCAAAAAATTTGAGAAAAACAAAAAGAAAGCCTCACAGAACCAATTTGGTGAGTATTTCAGATGGGGGTGGGTCATTTATTCTCATATAAAAAAGATGTGTTGGTAGGACTTTGTTTTACACTACATGTACTTTCCTGTTACGTATATGGTAAATATCCTGTACTTACAGGCAAGTGAGTGGTAACTCAAGGTACTTACCTGAAGTGTATGTACATGTTAACAAATAAGAAACACTGCGGTACTTAACAGTTGTACATCAATAATTATTTTGTACATACAGCCAAGTGTGTGTAAGAATGTTCACTTACAGTTAGTCCCCATACATAGTAACTAATTAGATACTTTACTGTACTGACTAATGTATATACATGGTAAATATATAGTGCTTACAGTAGGGACAAGTAATTACAAACAGCCATGTCCTTACAGTACCAATATATGGTAACTAATAAGACACATTACCGTACATACTAGTGATGTTGTCAGGGAGTCAAGATTCCTCGTCTACTGTGTCACTGTCAGCTTCCCATCACCGGTTGAACAAAGAACTCTGTTAATACCGGCCATAACCTGCAAACCCAGCTACTCACCGTGCACTCACCTGTTTCTCCAGCTCCTCATTCTGCTTCCCTCGATCTGCTCAATAAACCATCTGTTGAAGAATTACTAACCTTGTGTCCTGTGTCTTCCACTGTCAGAAGACTACCTACAAACCGAGAATGGTGCTTCAAAACTCCATCGGTGACAGAATGGAGAAAAAAACCAGACGAAAGCAGTTCAATTCCAGGCTGCAGCAAAGTCAGATTGTGCAGAAGAATCATCTGTTTCCTGTGGTCTTGTCCCCGTGGTCTTTACTGGGGATCTGTATCTGGGGCTCTAGTTGTCCTGGTCTCCGCTGTCTTTCAGGGCTGTAGAGGTCCTTTCTAGGTGCTGATCCATCATCTGGGCTGGATACATACGGGATCCGGGTGACTGCAGTGACCCTCTGATCTGGATACAGACTGGATCTGGTGGCTATGGTGACCTCGGATTAAGAGAGAAACAGACTAATATTAGCCTAGATGCTATTCTTCTAATGATGTAGCAAGTACATCGGGTGTTATGGGAAGTGTTCCTGGTTCCGGTTTAACTAATTAATGCAGCCAAAATGTATCAGCTAATTTAAAAAAAACTGCTTAAATTATTAATCATCCTCAGTCCTGATCAAAACTACTAAATGTATAAAAAGAAAACAAGATTTGTACTCTCTAATTGCCAAGTTCATAAATGATGTCACTGATTTCGGGGGGAAAAAACACTTGTTTTCAATATAAAAAGTGATTGTGGACTGGATCTTTTTTACTTTTTATCTCAGTCTTGGGCATGTAAAAGATTAGCAACAACATTGGCTTTGATGCATTGTTAGTTTTTGTGCAGCATCAGATTTAAATTTTTTCTCCCTCCATTTACTGTTCGTGGCTGTTTTTGCCCCATTGACTTCCATTATATAGACATTTTTTGATTGCAAAGCCATGACACCATATAATCATGCATTCTTGATTGTTGGTGGTTTTCCCTTTTGGGAAGAGGTAAAATTTCTAATTTTTAGTTTATCACTAGGTGGCACCATTTGGCCTTTAGATAGGCCTGTGCAAAAAAAAAGAAGCTTCTGGCTTGTATATGGACTTAAATGGAGTATAACAGCATATTATTGTTTGTGTGTGTGTGTGTGTGTGTTTGTGTGTGAGTGTGAGTGTAGGAGAGACCTTTGCACGCTTACCTTGATGCGTCTGAGAAAATCAAAATATGCACCTCAGCTCTCAGAACTACATGAAGTAAACAAAAACAAATTAAGTGTATTCATGCACCTGCTGTCTTTTGATGGTGAGAAGTACGGACGGACTATGTGTGAAATACTTGTCTTTTCTAGATGGTAAAGCCAGTTTACAACCTTAAAACCCTTCAGTGATGCACGTTTCCATTTTTTCTGTAAAAAATCTACTCTATAATTTATTAGGAACCAAAATGCAAAAACTTCAACTGCAGCTCTTGTGTTGCTTGCTGCTCTTCTCACCATCAAATGACCAGCAGGATTGCATGCAAGTGTTTAAATCCACTGAACTTGTTTTTGTTTATTCTGTACTTCTCACCACCATTAAAAGACAGCAAGTGCATAAATAGACTTACTTTGTTATTGTTAGGTAAGTGCACAAAGGTCTCTCTCACACAAACACACACACACACACACTATAATATGCTGTTATACTCCATATAACTCCATATACAAGCCAGAAACTACTTTTTTTGCACAGGCCTATATAAAGGGGAAATGGTGCCACCTAGTGATCAACTGTAAAAGTTAAAAATGTTACACCTTCCCAACACTGAAAACCACCAACCATCAAGAATGGATGATTTTATGGTGTTATGGCTTTGCAATCAAAAAATACTGCCATGAACAGTAAATGAAGGAGAGAAAATAATCTGATGCTGCACAAAAACTAACAATGCATCAAAGCCAGTGTTGTTACTAATCTTTGACATACCCATGACTATGATAAAAGGTAAAAAATATACAGTCCACAATCACTTTATATTGGAAATAAGTCATTTTGTGTGTGTGTTTTTTTTCCCCCTGCAAATCAATGAAATCATTTATGGACTTGGCAATTAAAGAGTAAAAATCTTGGATATTTTTTTTAAACATTTAGTATTTTTGATCAGGACAGGTTGATTAATAGATTTATTCAAAAAAAAGTGAAAAAAATATTTATCTAATACATTTTTACAGCAGTTTAATTTAGTGAATGTTTTCATCCCAAACATAACAAAAGGGTAGTGGTTTCTCCAGTTGTTCCGCCTGAAGAAAATAACGTCTTCAAGTGCATACATGCTCAATTTACACATGCTGGCAGCCTCTAGCAGTTGGAACGAATCATCCCTCCTCACTATCTATCGGCAGGGACTCTCTCCGCGAGTTGGCAGCAGGTGGCCAACTATGATAACCCCTGGAGATTTTCCTGCAAAAGTCCGTTTGTGTATCCTAGCAACTGCCCACTTGCTTCCTCACCGAAACCGCTCGTTCTCCGCTCTGGGATCCACTGCTTAGATTGTCCTGGGATGCCCCTGGTTAACCCACACATCGTCAGGTGGGAGACCAGTAAGATTCTCCACTGGAGTGAAACCTGTCACAAGCATTGCATAACAAACCTACCTATTCCTTGGACCCTGACAACCCCAATCCAAGTTAAATCAACTCTCGTCGAAAGTCTTGAACCAGAGATGAAACCCGAGATCCCATCTGACTACCTGTTGTTCCAGGACATCTTTAGTAAGCAGGCAGCCACCAAGTTACCTCCCCCATCGGCCATGGGACAGCACGATCGACCTGCTGCCTGGTGCTATACTCCCCAAGGGTCGTGTCTATCCACTGTACATCCCGGAGCACAAAGCCATGGAGAGTTACATCCAGGAGGCTTTCAAACAGGAGTTCATCCGATCTTCCCCCTCCCCAGTGGCATTGAGCTTCTTCTTTGTGGGTAAAAAGAACGGTGGCTTACGACCCTGCATGGACTACCGGACCCTCAATCAGCACGCAGTGAAACTTCCCTATTCGCTTCCCCTGGTCCAGCCTTGGAAGAACTTTGCAGAGCTTGCATTTACTCTAAACTGGACCTGCGTAGCGCATATAACCTCATTCGAATCCGAGAGGTAGATAAATGGAAGACGGCGTTCATCACTCCTACTGGCCACTATGAATATCAGGTCATGCCATATGTTCAGTCCAACTCATCCGCTATCTTCCAAAGATTCATGACTGAGGTTTTCTGGGAGTTCCTCCATCATTTCATCATAGTGTACAAACAGGTGCAGCTCAAAAAATTAGAATATCATTAAAAAGTGAAACTTTCATATACTCTAGATTCATTAAACTTAAAGTAAAACATTTCAAAAGTTTTTTTTGTTTTAATTTTGATGGTTAGAACTTACTGCTCATGAAAGTCAAAAATCCAGTATCTCAAAATATTATAATATTTACTAAGATCAATCAATCAATCAAAAAAAAAAAAGAAAAAGGATTTGCAAAACAGAAAAGTTCCAGTTCTTTAAAGTTTGCTCATTTATGCAATCAATGCTTGGTCGGGGCTCCTTTAGCACAAACTCCAGCATCAGTGAGGTATGGCATGGAAGCGATCAGCCTGTGGCACTGCTGACGCATTATTGAGCCCTCAGCTCCGTGAAGTTAGAGAAGTGTGTGTTTCACCATACCTCTGTCCACTTCCTGGAATATGTGGTCAGCATTGACAAAGTCAAGATGGACCAGGGGAAGGTCAAGGTGATCCTAGATTGGCCACTACCCCAAACAGTCAAAGCACTCCAACGCTTCCTAGGCTTCGCCAACTTCTTCTCATAATGAATGACTATAACTGCGTTTATTCAGAATCATCCACATCCAAATCGTGATGCATCATAGAAACTATACATTATGACAACCTAACCGTAAAGGGATAAAACACATGATTCTAAACAAGCATGCCCAATTTACATGATGATCGAACAACAGGTGGTGCTATAACTATTTAAAAGATTTGAAAGCCAATTATTTTTTAATTTTAAAGTACCCCAGTGTAAAGAAAATGTCTATATATGACAGTGTTTCACTTATATATCAAAATTCATATGTGGTAGGTCTCCTCACTCTGAAAAACTTTGCCTAAAGAAACACTTCTCTCAATCAAATCATACAATCCTTGGTTTTTCTGTTGAAGATGGTAACATTTATGTCTTTGTCTTTTAGACACATTCTTGAACTCTTATGAGAATTTTCTACGTGGACCAGGTCCCTCAACAAAAAGATTACAAAATGCGAGACAGAGGGTGGAGACGGTTAAGAAGTTTTTTACCCACGCTTTTAAAGGGAGTCCCATTAGTAAATTGGACTCCATTCTAAAAGAAGATGTTTTCTTTGGGTAAGTGTCAAAATACTGTCACATGTTTAAATTTTGGTTTGCACACATCAAGTCAAATTCTACTTGTATAGCATTTTATACAATACTATGGTGACATGCTTGGTTAGTTTTGTCGTGGGATTTCTATGTTGTCATGGAGATTCTATGTTGAGGGAATGACATTTTTCTCGTGGCCACAAGTTTGAGTTAACAAACCTGCATGACCAAAGTAGCCCATGATTATCATAGATTAATTTATTAATAATTATTTTTAATTAATGAATTATTATATTAATTATTATAGAAATCATTACACTATTAAATTATTATATTAACCATAGGCCCTGGCTATTCAGGTCAGGAGTCTTATCAAACATGTGAAGTTTGGGGCAGATTGGACATTGTATGTCTGAGTTATAGCAACTTCCTTTCTCATGGCGAAACATTGAAATTTGTCAGGCCGCCACAGACACGCCCTTCAACGAAACCTCAAGATCTTCGCAATTTAACATTGTAAAGGCCTTTAGATTACACTGACAAAATTTGGTGTTGATCTGAATAAATCTCTAGGAGGAGTTCATTAAAGTACAACCCCTGAAAATGGCAAAAACGACACAAATTTTGCAGAGAAAATTCAAAATAACTGACTTCCTGTTGGGATTCGAATTTCGTACCAAGAGACTTTTTTGTAGGTATTGGTGTGTTACATGTGTGTACCTATTTTTGTACATGTACGTGAAACGTAGCTCGAGGCGCACTCCGTTGAAAGTGTATAGGTGGTGCTATTGAGGCATTTTGCCACACCTGATGGAATATTGGCCTTCAGATGTGTTCAGGCCAGGACTCTTATCAAACATGTGAAGTTTGGGCAAGATCGGACATTTTATGCCTGAGTTACAATAACTTTTATTCCCATGGCGAGACATCAAACTTTGTCACGGCTCCATGGACACGCCCTTTAACGAAAACTCAAGAGCTTCACAATTTAACGTCGCACAGGCCTTTAGAGTAGAGTGACTGAAAAAAAACAATTGATGTGATAAAATTTCTCTGAGTAGTTTGTTAAAGTGTAAAATATGTCACTTCCTGTTGCCAGTAGGTGGCGCTATGACTATAACTGAATATGGGCATGTCGATCTGTTCAGGTCAGGAGTCTTATCAAATATGTGAAGTTTGTGGCAGATTGGACATTGTATGTCTGAGTTATAGCAACTTCATTTTTCATGGCGAAACATCGAAATTCGTCAGGCCGCCACGGACACGCCCTTCAACGAAAACTCAAGATCTTCGCAATTTAACATCGCAAAGCCTTTAGATTAGGCATACCAAATTTGGTGTTGATCTGAATAAATCTCTAGGAGGAGTTCGTTAAAATACAAGGCATGCAAATTACAAAAATGAATAAAATAAAATTAAAAATAACTGACTTCCTGTTGGGTTTCGGATATTGCTCCAAGAGTCTTTTTTGTAGGTACTGATGCGTTACATATGTGTGCCAATTTTCGTGGGTGTACGTGAAACAGCTCGAGGGCTGCTGATTTTTTTAGAATAGGTGGCGCTGTTGAGCCATTTTGCCACACCCTCTTCTGAAACCTATATCAGACGTAAATTTTCACCAGGTCTGACGTGTGTGCAAAGTTTCATGACTTTTCGAGCATGTTTAGGCCCTCAAAAATGCGATTCATTTTGGAGAAGAAGAAGAAGAATTAAAGCTGCAAGCAGCGATGAACGGGCCCTCGCACCCGGGCTCACCGCCAGTGGGTGGCTTTAGTAAAACAGCGAACGGCGAGAAATATGCGTTTAATGTGGTAAATATAAGAGAAATATGTCAAAGTCATTTATATGTGCCAATCTTCCTGCTGCCAGCTGGTGGCGCTATGACTATAACTGGATTTTGTCATGTAGATTTCTTCTGTCCAGCACTTTTATCAAGCATATGAAATTTAGTGTAGATTGAACATGGAATGTTTGAGTTAGCATAAAGCATGATGTGTCCTATTGCCAACAGGTGGCGCTATGATTATAACTGGACATTGGCCTTTAGATGTCTTCAGGCCATGACTCTTTCCAAATATTTGAAGTTTGGTGCACATTGGACATTGCATGTTTAAGTTAGTGTAAAACGAGCCATTTCTTGTTGCCAGCAGGTGGCGCTATGATTATGGTGGAATATTGGCCAGATGTGTTCAGGCCAGGACTCTTATCAAACATGTGAAGTTTAGGGAAGATCGGACATCTTATGCCTGAGTTACAACAACTTCTATTTCCATGGCGAGACATCAAACTTTGTCACGGCGCCATGGACACACCCTTTAATGAAAACTCAAGATGTTCACAATTTAACATCGCAAAGGCCTTTAGATAAGACTGACCAAAAAAAATTATAAAGTGTCAGAAAATTTCTAGGAGTAGTTCGTTACAGCGTAAAACATGTCACTTCCTGTTGCCAGCAGGTGGTGCTATGGTTATAACTGAATTTGGGCATGTAGATATATTCAGGTCAGGAGTCTTCACAAAAAAGGCTTGAGGCTGTAAAGGTGCTGCAGCTAAATATTTAGTTAAAGGTGTAGTAGGAGATCTAGGAAAATGCTAACTTTAGCCTAAAAGCACTGAAAGCGAACATCCCACCCTCCCTGCAATCGCCATTCAAAGCCATGCCCCCTGAGCGCGTGAATGCACACACAGACCAGAATACCAAAGACAATACATAAAACATTACTACAATAGGTTACATCAGCGGTACCCAATTCCAGCCCTCGTACCCCCTATTTAAATAGTATTTATTTACAAATGGGAAAATTGTCACACTTTTCTCTAGTAAGTTTCGTCTGTGTGTGAAGACGTTGTGCAGCGCAAATCCGTGAATGAATTTTCTTAAGTAATCAGCAACCTGTAAACCATGTTTTTTCCAACCTTCTACCCGAGAAAGTGCACTGGAACGGCAGTCAAACCCATGACTTCCCACCCGTGAACTCGTACTAGATAGATGTACTCCCAGCTCTGACGTCACATAGCCCGTGAAACAACAATGGCAGCCCCTACGGATGCAGTGTTTATGTTTATGCAAGTGGTAAAAAAAAAAGTGCAATCAAATTAATAATAATATAATAATAATAAATAATACACACATGATTATGTATTACAATGTGCTCTGGCAGCTTGGCGTGACTTGCCTGGAATGCTACAAAGTCGTGGTTTGAAGTTGTGACTTACGGGGTCAAAAACCTGCCAGGAACGCAGCATAAACTTCAACGGATTTCCCCTGCTCACAGGGATTAGGGAGAAATGAACACTGTGTAGGGATCATATTGATTTGAAAACAAGTGTTAACTAAGCGAGACAAGCAAAATATGATGCGATATACGCACCGGTGAGAAAACTTTAAAAGTATTACAATACCAGGAAGTAAATCGGGTTGTTGATGTTTGCCTGCCATTCTTGCTCTGTCAACACAGCGTGCGTGAACGCGTTGATGACGTATCCTGTCTGCGTGAACCAGCTGCGCAGAGGAATGCAGATACATATGCTGACAGGCAGGTAGGAAAGCGAATTAAAATGCTTGGACTGAGCGTGGAACATTTATTGGTCCTGCGCATTCCACAGAATATATAAATACAGATAAATACATTTAGATCACTTAACTTGATGGCTATCGGAATGTGAAAAGACTTTCAACCAACATAACAAAAAAAATTTCTGAAGACACTCACCTATAGCACCTTTAAGGGTATGAATACTTATGCAATGTACTTATTTCAGTTTTATTTATTTTAATAAATTTACGAAGTTGTGACAATTCTGTTTTTGCTTTGTCAATATGGTGTATGGAGTGTAGATTGATGTGGAAAAAAAGGCAGCAACAGAACAAAACGTGAAAAAAATGAAGGGGTATGAATATTTTTTTAACTGACTAATCCCAAAAATCTGCCTTTGTTTAAAGTTCCTGAAATACTGCAAAGAATTTGCTGCTAGAAAATGGTCCGATACTTCCTTATTAGACACCATGTACACAAACAGTGCAGCTTTGCCTTGTTGAACAGATGCCATTCATTTGCTTTAGTTGTAAAAGGCAGATTCCTGGTGACATAAAGTTTTCATGCCAGCATTTTGCACATTTGGTCATGAGCATACTCCAGAGGTTCAGGACCTCAGACAGGAGTTCACAAATGCTGCTGAGTCCTTCAGTGGCCTGGAATCATAATACAAACAGATGCGGAATGTTGCTACATTCAGCACATTGAGGAAATGCTGCATGGAGTTTCTAATGTACAGCAAATGGACTTTGCCACAGCCATCATCAAACAAGTAGCTGTCCCTAATACATTTCTGCATATTACACAGAAGCAAATTTTAGTCCAGGTACTTAACATTCCTGGCATTTGGGAAACCATGCTATCATGGCAGCTAAGACACTGTGAAGCGCTTCGGGATGTCTTTGATGAGGAACTGGTTGAAATGTATTTAAATCAAGTCTATTCTGCTCACCAAGGCTGCATTTATTTGATTCAAAATACAGTAATATTGTGAAACGTTATTACAATAAATGTTTGATTTGAATATCTTTTAAAATGTAATTGATTTCTGTAATGAATGCAGAATTTTCAGCATCATTATTCCAGTTTTACATATAATAACATGTCAACTGGATATGTTCGACAAGAACTATATCCCTTGATTTAGGGCTCCCAAGATGGCAGCGTTGTAGGAGGACATGTGCTTGTCGCTCTGCGAGCAATTTCGAAGGGTTTATGATATTACTGCCTTTTTTTTTAATAATTTGATGGCAAAACCTTAAAAAAAAGAGAAGGGAAGGGAAGAGGGAAAAAAAAGAAAAAACGAACATATAGCAAGACGTAGTAATTGTAGGCTTCCACGAATGCCCAAGTCTAAAAAGAAAAAGAGGAACACTGAAAGTTCAACGATTTCTCTACATGTGCCGCTAAACATGGAAGATAACCAGTCTCAAGAGTCGGTAGCCCAGAATCCTTTGAGTGGAGACGAAATGTGCTGGTATGAAACCACCCCAGAGCCATTGTCAGACACCGGTTTATTTCCCATTTTGGCGGTGGAGACACCAGAGAAGCCTGCCAAGAAAAGGAATCGTGAATCTCAATCAGGTGCGCGAAACTGGGAGACGGCTAATGCTGAACTCATGGAGGCGATACGAGCCATGACCAGCAAGCAGGATGAAACACTTCGGAGAGTCTCTGCTATAGGCATAACTACTGAAGCTACTTCCAAACGTGTTGAGGAGCTGACAACAACTGTCAAACAGCTGTCACTGGATGTTCAACAACACAAGCAAACACTGGAGAAAATGAAAGTTGCCAATACAAAGCTCCAAGAAGAAAATAAGCACCTGAGAGAAGCTGTTGCTGAGTGTCAACGCTACAGTAGAAGGTGGTCGCTTAAGATGCACGGCGTAAGGGAGTCAAGAGATGAAGACATCAGAGGCAAGATAATCGACATCCTTGGGAAAATGGCACCAAAGCTTCGTGAAGACTTGAAACAAGGCATTGACATCGTCCATCGCGTGGGGAAACTGAGAGATGACGGCGCTGCGAGATCAACTATAGTTTTGTTTGCCTTGCGTCGCCTTTGTGATGCCGTCTGGAAAGAAGCTAAAAACTCTCAGTATTTGCAAGAGAATCGTCTCAGGATTACCGAAGCTCTTTCTCCGGAGGACAGAGCGGCTCGGGAGAAGCTCTGGCCTTTGATCAAGAAGGCGCGTGATGAAGGGAAAAAGGCTTCATTCCGAGGTGCTTCGGCTGTCATCAATGGAAAAGTTATTGACTGTCCGGAATAGCCTCGTTGGCTGAGCATCTTCTTTTACCAAAGCCATAGGTAGGCATGAACACTCTGCCAGTGCCCGTTACAGACTGAGATGGTTGAGCACTTAATACTAGTACTACCTTAACAGATTTTACTTTGTTTGTTTTTTTTCTCTCTCTTCATACAACTATATATGATCTCCATGTTGGGCTTTAAATGAGATCATGTTAGTTTCATTTACTATAAGTGCAGCCGTCTCGAACGTTCTTAAGTTGACAGCTACTTGTACAACAGGGTTCTTGCTATTTTAAGGCAGGTTATCATCACCTTCTAGTAAGGTCTTTGCATACTTTTTGCATTCAATAGCACTTTCAGGTAATTTCTGTTCTATATCTCTGTTCCTTTATGGACTTTTTATTTAAACATTTTAACGTCTTGTCTTTAAATGTGAGAGGTATTCGGGACTTAACAAAAAGGAAAGCATTATTTTTATTCTGTAAAAGGTCTGAAGCTGACTTGATTTTATTACAGGAAACGCACTCTTGTGACTCTGATACAAGGTTCTGGAAAGCTCAATGGGGTAATGTTGTTCACTTTAGTCATGGTTCTAATCATTCTGCTGGTGTCTCAATCCTTGTGCATGGTTTCAAAGAGGATATTTTGGAAGTTGTGCCCTCTAGTGACGGAAGATGGATAACAATAATAGTTAAGCAGGACAATACAGTTTTCATAGTTTGCAATGTATATGGATTTAATTCACACTTTGAAAACAAAAACTTATTCAAAACCATTACTGGCAAGCTAAGGGATTTGAGGGGAAAATACGTAAATGCCTTTATAATTCTTTCTGGGGATTTCAATGAATGTCCTGACGAAATAGAGGATAGATACCCACCTAGAGCGGCTCGCTCCTCCCAAGGAAGCAATTTAATCTCTTCTCTGTGCTCAGACCTATCCTTGACTGATGCTTGGCGTTTTTTTAACCCAGGCATCCAAGATTTCACCTGGAGTAATAGAAGTCTGACTGTGAAGTCGAGAATTGATTTATTTTTAGTTTCTTCTTCTGCTCTTCAATTTGTTAATGAGGTTAAACATGTTTATGCACCCCTTTCGGACCACAACTTAATTATTTTGAAACTAGGCTCCAGTGACCCGCATTCGGGCATAAGAGGTTATTGGAAGTTTAACAATACTCTTTTGAGTGACGACTCCTTTAATGAATCTGTTAAGCTTCTAGCGAAAGAGATCTTCGAGATTGACATTAATAATGGACATAAGAAAAAGTGGGAGTACTTCAAATATAAAATTAGACAATTGGCTATAAAAAGATCTAAGGAAATAAAGAAAGAAAAATTTAAGTCAGAACATGTCTTGATGAATAAGTTAACTCAATTAATGTCAAAAGGAAACATTAACCCAGAAGAAGAAATTGAGCTAAAAGCCATCCAAATTCAGATAGACCAAATATATACAGAAATGGCAAAGGGGGCATTTATTAGATCAAGGGCTAAGTGGCTGGAAGAGGGCGAAAAGAACACCAATTATTTTTTTGCTTTAGAAAAAAGGAATGCTAAAAGAAATTCTGTAACTGAGCTCTTCATTGATGGCACCCTTTCTAAGGATTTTACTCACATTTCTAAATTTGTTAGCTCGTTTTATGGTAATTTATATCAGTCTAATTTTAACAGAGAAGAAAGTGTAAGTTTTTTTGAAAAAATTCAGCACAGTATCCCTATTATTAGTGAAGATTATAAAGCATCTTGTGATGCTGATCTCTCTTTAAATGAGGTTAAAAATGCTTTGTTTGCTATGAAGAAAGGAAAATCTCCCGGGATAGATGGGCTAGGAGCGGAGTTCTATATTCATTTCTGGGACCTTATTCAACTCCCTTTAATGCACATGTATAGGGAGTGTATTGATCAAGGGGAAATGACAACAACAATGAAGCAAGGCATCATCTCCTTGATCCCGAAACCTGGTAAAGACCCTCACTTAATTGATAATTGGCGTCCAATCACATTATTAACTATAGATTATAAAATTCTGGCCTCTGTATATGCAAATAGATTAAAATCTGATTTAAATTCAATAATTGCAGAAACTCAAACGGGTTTCATGAAAAACCGCCACATTAGCAATAACATAAGGCTCGTTTTAGACTTGCTTGACTATGCTGACAATGTTGAGTCTGACGCCTTAGTTTTGTTTCTTGATTTTTACAAAGCGTTCGACACAATCGAACACCCCTTTTTAATACAAGCCATCAAGGCATTTGGTTTTGGAAGCCCTTTCATCGACATTGTCAGCATGTTCTACAAAGATATAAATAGTTCTGTTATAATTAATCAAAATACTTCTCCACGATTTCAGATTAATAGGGGGGTCAGGCAGGGGTGCAACATTTCTCCCTTTTTATTTATCTTAGTAACCGAACTACTAGCTATACACTTAGTAAAGGAAGCACATTTTGAAGGAATAAAGATTTTTGGAAAAGAAATAAAGATCTCACAGCTGGCGGACGACACCACCATTTTTTTGAACAACAAGGACCAGTTGAGCATTGTCTTTGAACTGGTGGAGAAATTCTCTTATGCGTCCGGTTTAAGGCTTAATCGATCCAAGTGTGAGCTGTTGCCACTTCATTGTTGTAGTGACTCTGCTATTGATAACATTCCAGTTAAACAGAATGTAAAATATTTAGGTATACATGTATGTATTATAGTTAGACAGAACTTAAATTTTTCGAATAGGATACAGAAAACCAAATTAATATTCAACTGCTGGCTACAAAGAGACTTGTCCGTCTTAGGTAGAGTATTACTCTCCAAGGCTGAAGGCCTTTCTCGCTTTGTTTACCCTTCTTTGTCTCTATTTGTAAAGGACTCAACTGCTAATCAAATCAACAAGACTCTTTTAGATTTCATTTGGAAGAACAAGTCTCATAGGCTAAAAAAGAATGTTCTCTCTAACCCTAAAGAAAAGGGAGGTCTAGAGATTTTGGATTTTATAGATGTGGTCAACACATTCAAAATTAATTGGTTAAAAAGGTGCATTCGAAATCCTGATTCTATTTTTTTCTTTATTCCGAACTTTATTTTTAATAAGCTGGGTGGGCTCTCGTTTCTTCTAAAGTGTAATTTTCTACCAAATAAACTACCTATCAAACTGTCCAACTTCCATCAACAGTCCCTCTTGGCCTGGAAATTATCCTTCAGTCACAACTTCTCACCACACAAATCTCTCCTTTGGAACAACAGCGACATTCTTATTAGGAATAAATCAGTATTCTTCCCTAAGTGGTTCGATAGAGGAATTAACCATGTACTCTGCTTATTTGATGATTCTGGCACCATGCTCTCTTATGAACAGTTTATGGAAGCTCATGATTTCCCAATACCTTTTAAAGATTTTAAATCTATCACTGATGCCATCCCTATCGGAATTAGACAATTAATTAAAAATCATCTGAGCTATGGAAACAAAGATATCAGACAGCTTTCACTTATGTTGGATGGTGTAGAACTGTCTGATAAAAAATGTAACAATAAGCATATTCGCCGACATTTGCAAAAGAGTAAATCCATTGCTCCAAGGGGGATGTTTTATTGGAATTCCTTAATAAGTGAAATAAATTGGAAAAAAACATGGTTGATTCCTCACAAATACTGTATCTCTAATAAAGCTAAAGAGGTCCACTTTAAACTTTTACATAACATTTACCCTACAAATTGTTTTGTTGCTAAGTTTCTAGACATTGACACATGCTGCAGCTTTTGTAAACAGGACACTGAAACCATTCCTCATTTATTTTTTAATTGTCCAGTTACCAAAAGGTTTTGGGAAGATTTGGGTACTCACTTTCTCCATTCTCAAAATATAACTCACTCATTCACCCTGAAAGATATTATCTGTTACTTTTGTTTCCCACAAGATGGCACCCTGGAGTTTGTATTAAATTTTATAATCTTATATGCTAAGTTCTTTATACACAAGCAGAAATGTAATAAGTCTTCCTTATGTTTTAAACATTTTATTTTTGAACTTAATATTCTTCTTAAATCACACAAGCTTGTAAAGAACAAGAAGAATGGAAAACTTTTGTATAAATATTATGACCTATTTCCCGAATCCTCTTAATATTCTTATTTTTCCACCTCTATTTAGTATGTATGTTTTTTTTTGTTTGTTTGTTTGTTTTTGTTTTTTTGTTTTGTTCTTTGTCTCTGGTATGGTTTGTCTGTATAAATGTTTGATTATATATTGATGGTTTTACATGTTTGTACCCAATGTTACCTTCAATAAAAAAATAAAAGAAAAAAAAATATATATATCCCTTAAATATATAACTCTGCCCCTGAACAGCAAGTAATAACAAAAAACACTGGAAACACTTTACAATAATATCTCACTTGTTAGCATTAGTTAATGCGTTAATTTACATGAACCATAAATGAGCAATACATTTGTCACAGCATCTATTAATCTTTGTTAAAGTTAGTTTGTAAAGCAGTCAAAGTTCCAGCTTTGACATTGTGAAAGGGGAGGAAGGGGAGTACGATGGAAGGGGAACTCTGACTGTCTTCAGAAAAGTTTTGTTGACATTTGCTTTTCATCTTCTCACCATGTAGTGTGTAACAAAGCGGTGCTTATAAAGAATGGGAATCTACATCGTGCAATGCATTCTGGGTAGTCACCGCCACATTTTAGGACACACTGAGTAGCACACAATGACAACAAATACAAATCACCAGAGGAAAAAACAAGAGCTGGGGACTCTTCTCTAATTAATTAATAGAAACACCTGTCTTTGAATTCATTCACATATACTTTAGGGCATTGTGTATGCTGTTACTGTTCTTGTATATTGTGTTTTGTGTATTGTATATGTTTTATACATGCTTATGATGGATCACTAGTTAATATAACCTCATCTATATGATGATTGGTATCTATGAGCAGTGTTGTACAGTCATGGCCAAAAGTTTTGAGAATTACATAAATATTGGAAATTGGAAAAGTTGCTGCTTAAGTTTTTATAATAGCAATTTGCATATACTCCAGAATGTTATGAAGAGTGATCAGATGTATTGCATAGTCCTTCTTTGACATGAAAATTAACTTAATCCCAAAAAAACCTTTCCACTGCATTTCATTGCTGTCATTAAAGGACCTGCTGAGATCATTTCAGTAATCATCTTGTTAACTCAGGTGAGAATGTTAACGAGCACAAGGCTGGAGATCATTATGTCAGGCTGATTGGGTTAGAATGGCAGACTTGACATGTTAAAAGGAGGGTGATGCTTGAAATCATTGTTCTTCCATTGTTAACCATGGTGACCTGCAAAGAAACGCGTGCAGCCATCAGTGTTGCATAAAAATGGCTTCACAGGCAAGGATATTGTGGCTACTAAGATTGCACCTAAATCAACAATTTATAGGTTCATCAAGAACTTCAAGGAAAGAGGTTCAATTCTTGTAAAGAAGGCTTCAGGGCGTCCAAGAAAGTCCAGCACGCGCCAGGATCGTCTCCTAAAGAGGATTCAGCTGCGGGATCGGAGTGCCACCAGTGCAGAGCTTGCTCAGGAATGGCAGCAGGCAGGTGTGAGCGCATCTGCACGCACAGTGAGGCGAAGACTTTTGGAAGATGGCCTGGTGTCAAGAAGGGCAGCAAAGAAGCCACTTCTCTCCAAAAAAAACATCAGGGACAGATTGATCTTCTGCAGAAAGTATAGTGAATGGACTGCTGAGGACTGGGGCAAAGTCATATTCTCCGATGAAGCCCCTTTCCGATTGTTTGGGGCATCTGGAAAAAGGCTTGTCCGGAGAAGAAAAGGTGAGCGCTATCATCAGTCCTGTGTCATGCCAACAGTAAAGCATCCTGACACCATTCATGTGTGGGGTTGCTTCTCATCCAAGGGAGTGGGCTCACTCACAATTCTGCCCAAAAACACAGCCATGAATAAAGAATGGTACCAAAACACCCTCCAACAGCAACTTCTTCCAACAATCCAACAACAGTTTGGTGAAGAACAATGCATTTTCCAGCACGATGGAGCACCGTGCCATAAGGCAAAAGTGATAACTAAGTGGCTCGGGGACCAGAATGTTGAAATTTTGGGTCCATGGCCTGGAAACTCCCCAGATCTTAATCCCATTGAGAACTTGTGGTCAATCTTCAAGAGGCGGGTGGACAAACAAAAACCCACTAATTCTGACAAACTCCAAGAAGTTATTATGAAAGAATGGGTTGCTATCAGTCAGGATTTGGCCCAGAATTGATTGAGAGCATGCCCTGTCGAATTGCAGAGGTCCTGAAAAAGAAGGGCCAACACTGCAAATACTGACTCTTTGCATAAATGTCATGTAATTGTCGATAAAAGCCTTTGAAACGTATGAAGTGCTTGTAATTATATTTCAGTACATCACAGAAACAACTGAAACAAAGATCTAAAAGCAGTTTAGCAGCAAACTTTTTGAAAACTAATATTTATGTAATTCTCAAAACTTTTGGCCACGACTGTAGTCGAGTCACCAACTGTCGAGTCCGAGTAGAGTCTCGAGTCCCCAGTGCCTACATGTCTCCATTCTGGGACCTTCAAAGAACTGATAAAATGTATTGAATTGAAATGAGTTGGTAGGCATTGAAGTCCATTATATGAAGAAAACATCCTGAAATGTTTTCCTTAAAAAACAATTTATTTTCCACTGAAGAAAAAAAGCCATGGATATCCTGGATGGCATTGGGAGGAGTAAATGATTAGGAAATTTTAATTTTTGTGTGAACTAATCCTTTAACACTGTATTACAGAAATACACTCAGCGAAAAAAAGAAATGTGCATTTTACAGGACACTGTATTTTAAAGATACTTAAAACGTAAAAATCAATACGATATGCCGAGAGAGAGAGAGAGAGAGAGTGTGTGTGTGTGTGTGAGAGAGAGAGAGCGTTTGTGTGTGAGTGACCGAGTGATTTAGCGTGAGTGCGTTTGTATGTGTTCAAGTGAATGTGTGTGTGTGACGGCACGCGACATGTCAGACAAACGTTACACGTTGCTTTCTGACTAGTTTCTTGTTCACGACACCACAGGATTTTAGGAGTCAAAATTGCGTCATCCATCTGACACAGTGACCATTGCAACAGACAAAAAAAATGTGTAATCTGACACAGTGACTATCGCAACAGGCAAAAAAAATCATGTAATCTGATCTGACATGCATGACCGTAAAGTGAGTGACGTCAGTGAGTGTGTTGTCAAGCAAAGAGAGCGAGCGGTAGCAGTGTCTGTGAGGGGAAAAAATAGATCCCGGCCGGTCTTGGGCACGAAACAGGAAAAGTGTAACACCTTATATAATTTTTTTACAACATATTTAGTCAAAAACAACGTGATGAATGCTCAAGTCCGATTTTATATATCCTCGAGTCCGAATCCAAGTACGAGTCATCAGTCCGCGAGTCCAAGTCGAGTCACGAGTCCAGAGAATGGAGTCTCGAGTCGGACTAGAGTCCAAAGAATAGTGACTCGAGTACTCCATCACTGTCTATGAGTTTGTATTTTCGTGATCTAAATGAGATTGTATATTATATGTTGATGCCTATGCAACACATTAGTTTTACCCCTCTTTCTCTCTTTAGATTCGCGAATTCCAGGAGAAGATGCTGCGCTAAGAGCCTTAAAAACCACGCTTTGGCCTTGACTATTCATTCATCAAGATCCCTTCAAAGTGCATCAGGACTCTTTATCAAACAAGCGAGACTTGCAAGTATCAAACTTAGTCTTATTAATTGATACATTAAGTATTATATTCACCTTTTACAAAGGTGTGTTTGAACTAAGAAACTGATGTTTCCTTCAGGCTGTAGATCTGCTGAATATCAAATTGTACCATAGCTTCATGTCTTTATTTCTCATCTCTTTACTGCTTAAGCTTTAACCCTTTTTCCTATGCCAACTGTATGCATGTGTATGTTAGACTAGTTTAAGTGTTTATGTAGTTAATAAAGTCTTATTTGTATCACACTTGAGGTTGTTCATTGTATGCTCATAACTGAAGTCCCTAATCATGCAGATTTTTGCTACATGCTCTGAGTAGTTTTGTACAGTAAGAAAGTTATTTTCCTTAACCAGGAAATTAACGTTCTTAGAATTGACTGACTGTTGACACTGAGAGGTCAAGTAAATACTTACAGCAGATCTAACTAGTTATGATTGATTATTCATATTTCCCCTTTGAGCTGATTCGCTACAACTCTGTAATGCAGCTCTGAAATGAAGGTTTTGAGAAAGCACTACACAAAATAAGTTTTACATGACAAATACACAATTTCTTACCAAGAGTTGCTGAACAATGAATCAAAGGAGAGTTGCTTTATTATTACATTTAGTCATTTAGCAGACGCTTTTATCCAAAGCGACTTACAAATGAGGACAATGAAAGCAATCAAAAACAACAAAAGAGCAATGATATACAAGTGCTATAACAAGTCTCAGTTAGCCTAAACACAGTACACGTAGCAAGGACTTTTAAATAATATAATAAATAAAAAGAAAACAGATAGAATAGAAAAAGAATAGAGCAAGCTAGTGTTAGGTCTTTTTTATATAATTGTATAATAAATTAAAAGAAAATAGACAGAATACAAAAAGATTAGAAAGGTAGTTAGATTTTTCCATTTATTTATTTATTTTTAAGAATAGAATTAGAATAGTGAGTGCAAAAGTTAGAGGGTCAAGTAAAGATGGAAGAGATGTGTTTTAAGCCGATTCTTGAAGATGGCTAAGGACTTAGCTGCTCGGATTGAGTTGGGCAGGTCATTCCACCAGGAGGGAACATTTCATTTAAAAGTCCGTAAAAGTGACTTTGTGCTTCTTTGGGATGAACAATCAAGCAATGTTCACTTGCAGAACACAAGCTTCTAGAGGGCACATAAGTCTGAAGTAATGAATTTAGGTAAAGGGGTGCAGAGCCAGTGGTGGTTTTGTATGCAAACATCAATGCCTTGAATTTTATGCGAGCAGCTATTGGTAGACAGTGCAACTTGATAAACAGATGTGTGACGTGTATTCTTTTCGGCTCATTAAAAATTAATATTGCTGCCGCATTCTGGATTACTTGTAAAGGTTTGATAGAACTGGCTGGAAGACCTGCCAAGAGACCAATGCAATAGTCCAGCCTGGACAGAACAAGAGCTTGAACAAGGAGTTGTGCAGCATGTTCTGAAAGAAAGGGCCTGATCTTCTTGATGTTGAATAAAGCAAATCTGCAGGACCGGACAGTTTTAGCAATGTGGTCTGAGAAAGTTAGCTGATCATCAATCATAACTCCAAGGTTTCTGGCTGTTTTTGAAGGAGTTACACACAAACCCCCTTTACGGATTGTGGTGTGGAAAATTGTGCACTGCCACGTTTTTCATTAATAAAATTAAAAACATCAAAGTCGTCAGCTATTAGAGATGAAGCAGGAGGGGGAGGAGGAGGACAAAGGAGTGAGGAAAATGTTTTAAAAAGCATGCGAGAGTTAGACGAATTGTTAATTTTGTTATGGTAGTATGTCCTTTTAGCAGTGAAGACATTAGCGGAGAAGGAAGAGAGGAGTGTTTTTGGATTTGCGCAGCTCTAAGCTTAGAACGATGTTCGCGGGGAACATCAGATAACCAAGGGGCTGAAGGGGTGGTACGGACTGGCCTGGAAGACAAGGGGAAAACAGTGTCTAATAAAGATGTAAGAGTGGAGCAGAAAGTATTATTAGCACTGTTAGCATCAAAAGATGCTAACAGTTTAGGGGAAGGAAGCGAAGATGAAACCATTGCAGATAGCCGGGAGGGTGAGAGTGAGCGTAGGTTACGTCGAAAGATGACATGTGGAGGGGTAAATGATGTGTCAGGAACCATGTTGAGGTTAAGAGTGAGGAGGAAGTGATCTGAGGTGTGCAGTGGAGTAACCAGTACATCATCAGTGGAGCAGTGTCGTGTGTAAATAAGGTCCAGTTGGTTGCCTGATTTGTGAGTAGCAGTAGTTTACACTCAGTTGAGATCAAAAGAGGCAAGCAGAGTGTGGAAGACTGCAGATAGAGGTTTATTTAGGTGGATGTTGAAGCCTCCAAGCATAACTAGGGGAGTGCCATCCTCAGGAAAGGTTGAGAGCAGCACATCTAATTCATCCAAAAAGTTACCTAGTGGTCCTGGGGGTCGATAGACAACTACAAAATAGATTTAAAGAGGGTAGGTAACAGTAACTGAATGAGATTCAAAGGAGCTGTTGATACCCAAAGATGGTAAAGGATTAAATTTCCAATCATTAGAGATGAGCAGACCAGTACCTCCACCGCTTCCAGTCAAATGGGGGGAGTGGGAAAATGAGAAATTATTGGAGAGTGCTGCAGGTGTAGCAGTGTCCTCTGGTTTGATCCAGGTCTCTATCAGGGCCATGAGATTAAGCTTTGAATGACTAATAATAGAAGTAATGAAATCGGCTTTGTTTACAGCAGACTGGCAATTCCAGAGACCAATAGAAAAAGAAGGTAGTGTATTAGCAGACATAGGCAGAGTGTGCAGGTTGTTAGGATTGCGCTGCCTATATTGTGTGATGCGTGGTTTGCGAGTGGTAGTGATAGTAGGGATCTGGAAACACATAGTAAGAATTGGTTATACAAACCGAAACAGAAGTGAAACAAGTATAAGGAAAAAAAGGATTAATCAAAACAATACTTATATCCCTTGCCGGTGTCCCTGCCCGGTGGAGTCGCACGGTAGAGTCGATGGTCTTTACACTCTCCAGTCTTCACACGAGGAGGCCTTAACAGGAGGGCTGCCGCAACCTCTGCTGCAGTATACTAACCTTTTTTTTTTTATACCCGTCAGACAAAACAAATGAACACTTTATGAACACGGAGAGTGATCACAAAATGAAATGAACGCTTTATGAACACGAAGAGTGATTGGAACAAGCTATATTACACATTTCCAAATATGCATTATTCATGGTGCGAGCACTTACAAATTCAAGCGGATTGGAAATTATTAATTAGCAATAAATAATAAATACAAATTACAAAGCCAAATTTTGGTCAAGGTTTTTATTTTCTTTGAGCTATGCATTTACTGTCACCAGTGTATTGTTTTTAAGTTGAAAAGCAGAAAATAGTTTCATTACTGATCTGTTTTCCACTCTGGTCATTCTAATGTGATTTAAAAATGTCCTACTTCCATCTGACAGTTGGTGGCACTACCACACTAGTCACATCAAAGTGTTCAGCCCACAAAGCCAAACATGTGTCCATTTTGATGTAAATCACCACACTAGTCACATCAAAGTGTGTCACGTTTAACACACTGTCATGGCAACACTGTTCAAGATATCAAAAATATCTTCGCAATTTAACATCTTCAATGTCTTGGCATGATTTTACTGAAGATTGGTGCCACTAACATAAATTACCTAGGCGAGCATTTCAAGATCAACAGCATGGCATTTTCAAACAATCCAAAATTGTGAAGATAAAATACTCCAATGCACTCAAATAGTGAAGGTAAAAAGTTTTAATTAACTGTGCTAAAAGACAAAAAATGATAAAAGTGTAGATCTATGCATTTCGGCTACACAGCCTTCTTCAGCATACACATCAATTGTTTAAACAAGTCTTCGTAACAATTAGTAAGCAATCATCAAAGACAGCTGGTAAATCAGTTGGAGTGGCCAAGGCTCTCCTTTTTGTATCAAACATAATATTCAAAAAGAGAAGAAAAAAATTAAGGGAAAAAACAAACCTATAAAAATAAATAAATAAAACAATAATAAATCTAGAAAATAAAAATAATAAAAATGTATAATCTGCATAAACATGACAATACAAAAACTTACAAAAATAATAAAAAATTAAAAATAAAATAAAAAAGATAAAAAATATATTTCTTCATTAAACCCAAGAGGCTTAGTCCCCTTAAGTGTATAAATCCAGAAAGTTTCTTGTTGTAAAAGCCATTTTAATCTATCTCCCCCTCTTACTGAACATGGGATAGATTCAATTATTTAAGAGACCTCTCACTAGCATTACCAACTTTAACAGAGAATATTTGTTTTGGACGTGACTTCCTTTAAAAGTAGACATTTCAAGCTTTATATAAATATATTTATCATATCTTTGAGGCAAATATTCGCTGAGATTAATGTTGTTTTATTTCCGTGTAGTGAGACGGCGGAGAACGCACCCTGTTTATTTTCTTTATTTTACAAAAGCACATTGTTTTGTTGTTATTATGACCTTATTCTTATCTGTGCAATCAAAAATGAAGGAGCATTTTTAGTTGTTTCTGCGGTCATCGAGAAAATACGACTCCAGGGGGTTAAATTTAACACAGAGACATTGAAGATTCAGGATAAACCCCAAACCCAGCATAGAGGGGTTCAGTGAATGTGGTGTTGAATGTGTATATGTGTGTGAGTGTGTGTGTGTCAGAGACACTGTAGAAGGACAGAGTGCCGGCCAACACGTCCACATACACTCCTACTCTATTAGTACGAGATGAAGGGCCAGATATATCAGTGCTCTTGTTATTGTGCCAGACAGTGTAAATTATATCCCTACAGTACATTCCCCAGGACTTTTCATTGAGTCCAAACCAACAGTCAGCCCCACTTTTCCTGATGATTCCTTTATAGGTCAGCCCTACAAGACCTGTGCCGCTCCATTTAACCTCCCAGTAACAGCGTCCAGTCAGACTCTCTTCACACAGAACCTGCTCACAGAGTTCAAATCTGTCTGGATGATCTGGATACGGTTGCTTCTTTTCCACATGTTTTGCTGTCCTGTTTCCTTCAGATAGGATGAGTTGAGCATGTGCTGTGTTTGGATCCAATGCGAGATCACAGGCATCTGAACACAAGAAGAGAGGTCAGAACATCTATGATATTTAAAGGAACACTCCAATATTTTTGAAAATAGGCTAATTTTCCACCTCCCCTTATGTTAAACAGTTGAGTTTTACCGTTTTCGAATCCATTCAGCCGATCTCCGGGTCTGGCGGTAGCACTTTCAGGTGCAGCTTATCATAGATCTTTGAATCTGTTTAGACCATTAGCATCTCACTCAAAAATGACCACTATATTTAATCCCGGCTTAATAATCAAGAAACTTTGCTGCCGTACCATGGGTGCAGCAGGCGCAATGATATTACACAGCGCCTGAAAATAGTCCCCAGCTAGGTAACTTCCAACGTGACCAGCACTAAGTTTGTGTAGTTGTAGAGTTGTGGCCGGCAAATTTTCAGGCGCTGTGTAATATATATAAAAAAAAAAATCGAAACTCTTTGGTCATTTTTGAGTGAGATGCTAACAGTCAAATCAGACTCAATGATCTATGCTAAGCTAAGCTAAAAGTGCTACCGCCAAACCCGGAGAAAGGCTGAATGGATTTGAAAACAGTAAAACTCAACTGTTTAACTGTAGGGAAAGTTGGAAAATTAGATTATTTTTAAAAATAGTGAAGTGTTTCTTTAATATTAGGGCTGAACAATTAATCAAAATCAAATGGGAATTGCGATTTGAAACATTTAAATTAGCTAATCCCCAAAAATCTGCAATGAGGATATGAAAAACATGCAGTGAGTCTATCCCACAGCAAAAGCATTACTGCCTTCTTTGTGTGGTGTGGTGGCTTCTGCTGTTGCTGTGAGAAGTCACTCTCAAAGTCTTGAGGTTTTGATGCCAGAAGGATAGACTTTATCAGAGACAATAAGGCCGAGAGATTCTTCAGAGACCCTTTCGAATCAGTGTCTGTACATTCTTTTATACAGTTTTTCCTCGATACATAATCGTTATTGTTTATCCAATATTTTACCATTTTTTGTGTGCCTCCAGTCTGCTTCTAGGAAGTAGACAGGAGGCCTCAAATCAAACATGAATCCATCTAATTAACGCGTTAAATGGACAGCCCTAATTATTCCAACACAATTTTAAATATTATATATTCCTTTTAATGAATATATATGGAATATAATTACAGTAATTTTGTAGTTAAGTCATATCAGTTGTTGAGCATTTGTACTTGTACTAAATGTTCTTAGACTACTGTTTTTCATAGCAAATACCACAGAAACCAAACGGTTAGGCTACTTTTTACCATAGAAGGTTGATTTTAAAACACATTATGAAGGCAACACTGACTGCATTTCAGCAGCAAGAAGCTAACCATCTATTGGATAGAAAGGCAAACTGCATCAGCTGGACTACAAGGTAGAGGAGGGGCTACAGTTAAAATCATGCTGTATTCCTTTAATGTACAGTGTGTGCTGCACACTATTGAGAAGACTGAGCTGAAGATTGACTTTACAAAATTAAAATCACAATTGCAATATCTGTCAGAAAAATCACAATTAGATCCTTTCCGCAAATCATGCAGAACTAATTAATATGAATATTAAAAGTGTGTGTGTGTGTGAATGAGAAGAATTACATTTTTGCAGTCCTGGTGTGATCCTGAAATGTCCTCCATGGTCCAAACTATAGAGACACAAAAACATTTGATAAATCCAGTTAAACATTTCTTTAAGAACAGATGAAATTTCTAAATTATCTAAGTTAACTGATTGTGTTAAATATATAAAAGATTGGATGACATTATTTTATTTTATTACATGGTTTTGAGACAGATATACTACTTATTATGCAAAAAAAAAAAAAAACTTAGAATTTCTTGGAAATCAACTGGCATTTGGACAGACGCACTGCTACCACTACTTTTACATTTAAAGAGTAGATTTAATAGACAGCAATTTGTCTTTTGAATATCACATCTTCCTTATTACAAAAACAACCATCTTCCTCTTTAGAAATATTGTCAAGCTACAAAACATGTTACCTGTTTCTGATGCAGAAAAGCTAGTTCATGCATTTATGACCTCTAGACTGGACTATTATATTTAGGGTTGGGAATCGTTAGAAACTTTCCGGTTCCGGTTCTGCCTAACGGTTCCGGTTCCAATTCCGGTTCCATTAAAATCATTAAACAACTATTAAAAAATAGTGGTAAGGGAAAATGCACAATACTCAACTACTCAATAGGGATGTGCGGTATACCGGTACTGGAAAAATACCGGTATCTATTATATTTCAAACGGTACGATATCATAATTTTGCTCAATTCGGTATTTCATGCGCTGCTGTTCCGAAGTTCACCTGTAGGTGGCAGTGCTTCCCAAATTGATGCAAAACCGGTAAACCTGAAGAACAACGCCATGGATCAAACAGATGAAACTCTATTAACGCGCCCGCAACTAATAAATCCAGAGAGCAGTAGAAGTGAAATATGGCATTACTCTACATACAAAACAGATGATAAAGGTGAACGAACTGACCACAGGATTCAGCACATCCAATCTTGCTAACTTGCTCAATCGTGTGCACATCCTGATCTTTTCCGAGAATTAAGAGATCGACAGGTTAGTGCATCATTCATAAATTCAGACTTAATTTGAACTTTTATTCACAACTGATCAACGCACAAACATAAGATGTGACGCAGTAAACACGAAAGCTCAAACGTGACGCTAGAACCAGTGACATTTTAGTGACATTTTGGCAGTTTTGCTATATTAATTTTAGTATCAATAATATGGAGGGAATGTTTCTGCCACATTGTCGACCGCTAACATGAAGCAGCCGAGAGAGAGAGAGAGAGAGAGAGAGAGGGAGGGAGATATTTAAAGCTTTTTCTTTGCCCATCTGAGTCTGAAATCTAAAAAACATACTGAGGGAGAGAGAAATAATAACGTGATTTTTAATATTACTGTGACTGTTAGAATAACACTTGAAAAAAAAACGCATCAACAGCATTACAGCACTTATATATCTAGGTCGATGATTATTTATAAAAGATAAATGTAGGCTACTAATACATGTTTAGTATGTAAACATTACTAAACACATACCTAACATTAACCAAGATTATTAAATACTATAAATGAGGATAATTCACTTTTATTATCCTCCAATTTTTTTTTTTTTTTCAGTTCACTTATTTTTTGAGGCTGGTTATTTGCCACTTATGGTATCGATTTAGTATCGATACCGAGGTATTACTTTCTGGTATCGTACCGAAGCCAAAATTATGGTATCGAGTCATCCCTACTACTCAATACTCAATACTGTTTATTACTTACTGTCAACTTAATTTAAAGGTTGGCAATGCCAAAATTCAACATATATTACAGTATACGGATCTCCATATGTAGGGCTGGGTATTGTTAGAAATTTTCCAGTTCTGATTCAAGTTCCAGGTAAATGAACTATTAAGGTTTTTTTTTTTTTTTTTTTTTTTTTTTTACTATTTTACCTTCACTGAATGTAGTATTGCTTGAAGGTAGTAAGAAATGTTACGTAATGCTAGTCCATCAATCAGCATGTGCTTCAAAGTTGATGTTTTTTACACTATCAATAACATTTTGCTTTTCAAGCAGGAATAAGCTGGGTGGCCAAATAGTCCCTTGAGGGCTGAGACACTTGTTCATTTCCCTATATTAATAAAATATAAACTGTTATACTTATAACCATGTATACACACACTCCATAAAGCCCCTATTTTACAAATAATAATGCAGTCAGGAGATGCTGTGATGCAATGAGTGGTTTCCACATTTTTAAACATTTAAAATGCATGAAAATAAATATTTTCAATCACTTTGATTATCACTCTTGAAATGACCTGTACACTAAATAATCTAACCCTCAAACTTACATAACAATAGCAGTCTATTTATTTAGTGCTCCAAGTTGAAGTCAGTATGTACAGTATATTAATGAAAATATGGGACAAATATAATGTAATTTAGTGGTGGCAGGTGCTGCGCGCTGCCAGTACATGTACAGTCAGACAAAATGACGTTAATATTACTGATGAACTGATCAAAAAGTAGGCTACTGTTCACATGCGTTTTACTACTATATAGTGTAGTAATATAGTAATAATTTAGTACTTTCTCCTGTTTTATTGTTGGCTTCCTCTTTTCTGATCATTTGGAATGAGGATAAAAAGGCACACACACAAAAACATGCAAGTACGTTCAAACATCAATTGAAATTCGAGATGGCCGCCCCCTGGTGACGTCATAATATGCAAATTAGATGAGTATATTTACACCCCAGATAAACTTTCGGTCATGCCCAACATTTTTCTTATTCACAGTAGGATCTCTATCTTTAAGGCCTTTCTAGCCACAAACTTTTGAAATCTTGATGTCAAAATACAGCATTTTTTCCAAAAAACCCTGGCGCCTAAAGGGTTAAACCGGTCGCCATGGCAGCCAGAGCTCATACAGTCATAGCCTACTATTTTTTATGGCTGTGTATCGTCAATAATCTGGCGGTATGACACACATCACGATACAGGGGTTGTAATATATTGCGATACTGTAAGCAAAACGATATATTGGGATATTTCTTATTTTAGGAATAGGACAATTTTTAGGAAACTTGTCATTAAGAACACATCACCATATGCAAACCGGAGTAAAAAATAAATAAATAAAAATTGTTTAACCAGAACACACTGGGATCTGCATTTGCAATAATCAGTCCTTGTAACATTCAAAGTTATTTGAACACTTTTTGTGCAGTATGTGTAAAGGGGGGAAAAAATTCAAGTGCTTGCAGGATACTAAATGTAGCTATATGTATAAAATGTATTTTATAAAAAGACCATATATATTTTTAGACCCTGCTTTAAAGGTTCACAATTTAGGTTTACAATTGTGACATACAATGTCATAACATTTTGATCTGAACAAAAAATGACTTCTACTTAATATCAATGAAAAATAAAATTCTTGCAGGATTCCTAAAAAAAAAAAAAAAAAAAAAACAATTGTAAAACAACATAAATACAGATGTTGAACAATTAATGATGATGATGATGATTTACTACTAATCAAGGGACCGGCTTTACTGATGAGATGCGCATGACAATCAAATGCGATTAATTGCACAGCTCTATGTTGAATATTATCAGAACCTTTCAACTTGGATTTCACCGATTTTTCAGTTTGTATTTATGTTCCGCGTGGAATCGCCGTGACTGTGACGCGAGCAACGCCTTAATTGCACAAAACGCTCCCATCACAAGAGAAAGCTGCAGTCGCGCAGCGACCCCACTGCCTGCCATGCCCCGTGTAAAGGCTCTTCACACAGGACATGGCAAGCGGCAGAACCGAGGTGCCACCCGCACAGTGGTCCCGGGGCAGACGTTACCACAAAAGCCCAAATGACGTCACACTTCAGCTTTGTACACCCTGGCGGGAACTGGAACAATTTTTTCATCCTCCATTACTGGCAGCAAACTATATTAACGCTAATGATAGTGGCATGCCCTAATGCTAGTATTTCCTGTCACTGTTTAAGTTCAGAGATGAAGACTGCTATCTAGCGGTCAGGATACAAACTTAAAATAAAACAACTGCCATGAATCTTGTATGAATTATGATTATTTTTTTAAAATATCGATATTCCGTTTTTGAGAATCAATATTTTCTTACACCCCCACTATTGTTAAGCCGTTCGGCATGGTAGCCCAGGCTCACATAGGCTCACAGCCCACTAGCGGTTAATTTAAATATACCTTGTTTATTAAAATGTAACAAAGCTTATTGCAATTATTAAATGGCAAGTGCTAAAAATATAATATGAAGCTCACACATTAACAGAGCACAACCTTTAGACTAAATATCTTGATAACAAAAAGCCATAGTATAGATTATAAGTGAAATTAATGATATATTGTTAATTTCTACACAGCTGACAGCTTTACCTACTGTAGTTTGTTCAAGTTGCGCACAAAATAGACACTGTTTTTCTGCACTTTTACTTCGCGAGTCTCCACTCTCTCATGCTGCACAACTGGACCTGCTTTCAGCTGTTCAGCAGAGATGCGGACTGTTTGAAAGGCTTTTTTCCACATAAACTTTGATACGCATTGTCTCAGTTTATTATGTCAAGATAACAAAATATGTGATCGCAAAACAGTAAGTAGTAAAGTAATTATATGCAAAATTTTTACATGTAAATTTCTCTAGTCGCCAGTGCCGACCTCAACAAAAACTTCACTCGCAAATACATATTTTTGGTCGCAAATGCGAAAATTTTGTTTTAGTCGCAGTCCGGAGCACTGTTGCATTCAGCATGCATCTCCCTCTGTTTGTAAACAAGGCGCAGTGTATCTCGGTTTACATCACTGTGCCGGCTGCTACGTTCCTGGGAACATTTCAGTTGCTTTACAGTCTATGCAGGGTCAGAAAGCTCTCAGATTTCACCAAAAATATCTTAAAGTATTCCAAAGATGAGCAAAGGTCTTACAGGTTTGGAATGACATGAGAGTAATTGGCAGATTTTTAATTTTTGGGTGAATTATACCTTTAACCCTTAGGATGTGTTCGGGTTATTTTGACCCAGAGAGAATTCTCTTTCTCCCGAAAATGTTACTTCATGTTATTGCATTTGAATAAGATTTACTGACTTTGTTTACACAAGTTTATAACTACTTCACTGCAAAAAAAATTAATTTTAGTTAAACATTTTTTATTTTATTCAACCTTGTTACACTTCTGGTGTTCCCAGTCAAAAATGACCGGCCTACAAAAAATTGCTTAGAAATCTCTTATGCAATATTATCACCTAAAAAAATTTAGTTTTTTTTTTTTTCACACTAACATACTCTAAAGTTTAACCAAGAAATTTGTTTTGAATTGCTTTTATCTTGTAAAAAATAGCACAAAATAACACTTGTGGTGTTCCCGGTCAAAGATGACCAGACTACAAAAATAGCTTATAAATCGGTTGTTGTGCTATATATCACCAAAAATGGGATTCAATCTTTTTGTCAAGTATTGTTTCTTCAAATAGGACTGGTTTTATATTTAATGTTGATACTGACTGATTGTAGGTCTTATTGATCTTAGCTTAATTGCTCAAAATGACCATCCATTGAAAACGAATGGAAGATTGGAAATCTGAGAAATACATTGAGCCAGTTTTACTAACAGCTTGCGCCAGCACAAACCACCTTTTGGCATCAAAAATGTACCATCAGGTTTTACAAAAGATGCACAGTGACAAATTAGCACTGAAAAGGCGTGGACACAGTTCTTTTTGTGTCTGACCTTACTGAATGTGCACTTGTAGGAGTTTGCCTTTCAGGAGGCAAAATTTATGGGAGGAAAGTATTCAAATGAATAATGCAACGTGTTTACTAACATTTGCGCTTGTCAAATTACTTGCATTTGTACCATTAACTCAAATTTCTTAAATTATTTTGCACTTGAAATGGCTGCAATTATTGTTGCTAGGAGAGGCACCGCAGAAAACAGAGAGCACGTAGTAGAAGGGAGTGGATTTTTTCCACGCATATTAATTTATTTGGATCACCAGAAGAACACATTATTCGAACATATCATTTGCCAGGCCATGTTATTTTTAATTTTCAAGAAAAATAAAAGACAACTTGGAACCCTCAACTCACGCAATACCAAGTCTGTCAAAACTTCTAGCAAACCTTCATTTTTTTGGCCTCCAGTTCTTTTCAATTTACTGTGTCTTTTTTATTTCTTTATTTGCGGTGCATTGGTCGATATGTAAATGAGATTTTGCATTAGTGTTCTTTCATTTGTGCATTATTAGTAAATCACCCGCAGAAATTTTCCCTCCCATATTATGGAATTGCGCTCTCACGTTAATTTGCCCTGTTTAGTAAAACTGGCCCTTAGTGTTCGCAAGCATGTTGATCATGTTCATGTTCAAATACACTGCTCAAAAAAAATTAAGAGAACACTTAAATCACACACTGGATCTCAAATATTCAATTTAAAAATCTATCATATTCAGTCATAAATATTAATTTATATACAGTCTATGTGACAACAGTCACTGGAAATCAAAATCATCAACACACTAGCCAAGTTTCCATCCAGTTTTTCCTTTTTTGTTATCGACAGAGAATATGCGTAAAAAAAAAAAAAAAACTTTGCGAAAATTGCTGTCTACAGCCTGTTTCCATTTAACTGGCCTTTTACCGATTATGTGGTGTGCATGATGACATCATCCCTAAAAAAAAAAACCTAATTGTCACATAAGTTGTTACGGTGTCGGGAACACCACAAGTGTAATTTTTTTGTTGTTGTTGCAATTTTGTACAAAATAAAAGCTTTCAAAACAAACTTCTTGATTAAACATTAGAGCATGCTAGTATGTAAACAGTGCAATTTTTTCAGATTTTATTTAATATTGTCAAAATTATCAATAAATAATGCTTTTTGACTCACAAAATGATGTACGTATGCTCAGATCAATGAGGCTTACAGTAAATCAGTTCCAGAAATTAACACAAAACCAGTCCTAATTGAAAGAAAACAAGCTGACAAAAAGATCGATACCAATATTTGGTGATAATATCGCATAAGAGATTTATAAGCTATTTTTTGTGCCCCAGTCATTTTTGACCAGGAACACCACAAGTGTTACAGGGATTTGAACACAACCTGAGGGTTAAGTGTGATTTGTGGACTCTGCTGTATTACTTCAGATACAACTAGTTAACTAAATTTCACCACAATTTCTTATCAAAAGAAGCCCCCACATACTTGAGCATCTGTAGTGAGCAGTTTGGATCCTTCAGTTTGTCATTGAGCAACTTGACTCCTGAATCTCCTGGGTGATTGTAGCTCAGATCCAGCTCTCTCAGGTGTGAGGGGTTTGAACTCAGAGCTGAAGACACATAACCACAGCCTTCCTCCGTTACCATACTGCCAGACAATCTACAAAACATACACAACACGATTATTTACAAACACAAATCAACATTATGACTGACTCTACATTATCCGTTATTTGTTCTTATACACCTCAGTATCTCAAGGTGACAGTTTGGACTCTTCAGTGCATAAGAGAGCAGCTTCACTCCTGAATCCTGCAGGTCATTGTTATTCAGATCAAGCTCCATCAGGACAGACTTTGAGGATTGTAGAGCTGATGACAGAGTTTCACAATGTTGAGCAGTGAGATTACACCCAGCAAGTCTGAAAAAGAATAAAACATTATAATTACATTAAACATTTCCATACTATATGTTTAATATTTTTAGACATTCAAATAAAGTGATTGAGACATGAAAGACATGAGGACATGACTTTATAATAGGGATGCACAGATACGATACTGGTATTGGGCCCAATACTGCACTCATGTACTTTTATTCATAAAAATGCTCTGATACCACACAGCCTGTGGACAATGCCGTAGCCAGATAAAGTATCACTGATATCAGAACAGAGAGTAGTTGAATGGATTTATTAGAGAACGAGGATGTCTACGCGCACGGTGGCACAGATGCGTGAGCTTGTCTAGCGAATATCCCATTCTGACAGACATCACTGAAAAGTTTGTAGTTAAGTCAGATATGTCAAAAGCAAGCGAGTAAACCAATGCACAAGTTACCAAAGTTATTTATCGGTAAGGAGAGAGAGTCAAGAGAGCGTGCACTCCTGTTGCAAGATCTTGATTGCTGTTCACTCAATTAGTGCATGCATTTGGATTAAAACTAAATCTTAAATATAATACAAACAAAATTTATAGGGGCATTAAACCACATTTATTTTAACCGTCAAACACAATTTAAAAGTAAAACTAGCAGCCAGTGTGAAATGCACTAGGCCAGCAGTTCTTAATCCTGGTCCTCGCGAAACCGCGCTCTGCGCATTTTGCATGTCTCAAAAAAAAAAAAAAAAAAAAAAAATTATAGGGGCAGTAAACCACATTTATTTTAACCAACAAACATACACGTTTTAAAAGTGAAACTAGCAGCCTTTGTGAAATGTGCTAGGGCAGCGGTTCTTAATCCTGGTCCTCGCGACTCCCTGCACTAGGTTATTCGCGTCTCACTCATTCTTCATCAATGTGTGCATGCTGAGCATGTTTATCTTGCTTTAAAGGCCAAAGTATACTTCGTTGTTTACTCGTACACGAGCATCTGTGTACAGTGCACATGACACAAAATAGTACTCATGTACTCGTATAATGTATAACAAGTGGCTACCTGTTTTATTTTAGGAAGATGTCTTGTGATTACAATACTGAGCCACTGCAATCGAGCTGCTCTAATGTGCCATTAAATTAAAGATGAAATGTCATAGAGCAGTAAAATGAACAGTCAAAGTAACAAAAGCTGTTGCAATACATTATTAATTATACAGGTATAATTAAGTGTACAATAAGTGTGAAAATATCTATCTCTTTATTACTTCCGACTTCACTCAACCGGCTTTGCTCAAACAACCCTAAAAATTGTGCATGCACATTCACTTTGTGCGTTCTGGTGCAGAAACTGCCTCCTGCGTTGCTCATCTGTGGACGATTTAAAAATGTTTGATATAAAGGTTGCTGTCCCATTTTATACAGGAATTGTTCATTTTAAAAACAAATCATATTGTTAGTTTCATGGTAACATGCAATCAAGGTCTTCGGTTACTATACAAGATACAAGGTCATTTAGGCTATTTAACATGCACTTTGACATTTTCACCCGTTTCAATTTATAATCTCCTTGAGATTTTAAAGTCAGTTTAAATGGTTTAATTGAGATTCAAGTGAAATCTAGTATTAAAAAACCCTGAAGGTCTATGAAACGTCAGTCAATAAAGCATTTTTTTTAAACTATGGCACTTAAAGAGACTCACAGAGACTGTAACTTCATATATCAGTTTCTGTGAAGATATTTGCATTCCTACTAGGACATTCTTATCATTTAATAATGATAAACCGTGGTTTACTAGGAAACTCAAACAGCTTCGTCATGCCAAAGAGGATGCTTACAGAAGTGGGGATAAAATATTGTATAACCAGGCCAGGAACAGACTAACAAAGGAGATCAGTGTGGCTAAAAAAAACTACTCGGAAAAGCTGAGAAAAGAGCTGTCAGCAAACGATCCGGCGTCAGTATGGACTGGTCTGAGGAACATCACCATGTACAAGACACCTCCCCCACAGTCTGTGGAGAATCAACAACTGAATGTGTTTTACTGCAGATTTGAAAAGGATAGTCTACCACCCCTCATCCGCTCCGATCTGCATCTCACACATTCACTTACCACTAGGGTTGGGTATCAGAAACCAGAAAATTTGATAAGACGCGTGCATTTCGATTATGCTTAACGATTCCTGCGTTCGCATTTCAATTTGATTAAAAACGATTAAGTGCAGGAACGGAAAGAATTTGCACCCTGTTTGTGTGCAGTGCACATGAAGCGCAAGCGCGTGCACAGAGAGCAGCGGTCGTGCTGCGGGTTCCTGGTTTGTGTCCGTTCTCAGACCGTTCCGTATATTTCCACTGCAGAAAAGGTTGTTCTGAGCCGAAACTGACTTCTTTCATATTTGTTGACCAATATACAGAAAACTACATCAGTATATCATCATAAACACAGCCATTTTGTCTTACGTGAACGTAAACAGATGAGAAAGAAAACACACATGTACAGTATTTTTGCTTAAAGAGACAACAGCCTAATAAACGCGCTGCCTGTCATTAATCAAAGAACAAAAGAAAATCATTCACTGATCTTGACTGAATATATTTAATAACTTTAATTGATTAATCTTTATTTTATTTTAAACTTTTAATTAGTTTCTGTACCTGAAATTTTGTTTAGTTGTATTTATTTATGATATTGCTAATTGATTTGTTTGTTCCTATCTTATTACTGACTGTTTACTTGTCTTCTCTTCCGGGTCTGTTGTGAGCGCATTCACAACACTGCAGTGACGCCGCTGACGTATGACGCTGCTGACGTGTTATCTTTGTTATTGGGCGTACCAGAAAACATGTCAGCAGCGTCATAAACGCACTCACAACAGACCCGGAATAGAAGAAAATGCTGAATAAAGTCGTAATTTGTTATTTTTGGACCAAAATGTATTTTTGATGCTTCAACAAATTCTAACTGACCCTCTGATGTCACATGGACCACTTTGATGATGTTTTTATTACCTTTCTGGACATTTTCAATGGAGGGACAGAAAGCTCTCGGACTAAATCTAAAATATCTTAAACTGTGTTCCGAAGATGAACAGAGGTCTTACGGGTTTGGAAGGACATGAGGGTGAGTCATTAATGACATAATTTTAATTTTTGGGTGAACTAACCCTTTAAGCGTTTTGGAATGTCCCGAGTCAGGCTCACTGTGAAGCAGGAGCAGTTGGTAGAGGATTCCGCTTGGTCTTAAAGCCTTCCTCAAACACCTACGTTCACAAATAACAATGATTTTTCCAAAAAGAATGATTAATTATCAATTGAGGCTGGGAGAAAATAATAAATAAAAAGAGTAGGGCTGCTGTGAGTGCAGGCTGCATATTTCAACCCAGTAGCATGACAACACACAGCCCTCGCGGCCAAAAAACAGACCGTCCCACCGGGAATCCTCTTGGTGCTGCCGATTAGCCAATCCGGGCCTGATATATAAGATCAGCATTTAAACACTATAATAAACACAAGAATTATCTGCTTGATGACATGGTTATTTTTATTATTGCAAAGTGAGATGAATGAAGAGTGTCTCCTTGTGAAGTTTTGTTTATCAAGTTAGTGATTTTAGCAACACAGTTTCAAATCCCGGGTTGTGGTGTTTTTTTTATTTATTTATATATAATAAAATAATATATAAAATGATTAATAAAAATGTGTTCTGCAGTTCGCTGGTTTATGTTACACCATTTTTATTTTATTTTAGATATGTCCATTTTACACTAAGCAACCAGTAGAGACTGAATTCAGTTCAGTTGGAGGGGTTTGGGGGTAGTTCTGTATAGCTTATGGGGGTTGAAAAATAAAGGTGGGAATGTCTTGCTCTTTCATATGGACAGTGTCTGATGAGGGTTTCAAACTTGCAGAGCAGGTTTAGGCAAAGGGTTTTCATGTCTCGTTGGGTTTGGCTTTTGCAATTTTTGCAACTGCATAGTAGAGCTGTAATCAAGTCCAGCTTTGTCGAGTCCAAGTCAAGTCCAAGACCAGGACTAGTCGAGACCGAGTCAAGACCGAGTCCAAAGTGGTTCAAGTCCAAGTCAAGTCCAAGTCCAAAAGTTTCAAGCCCAAGTCAAGACCGAGTCCAAATGAGAGAAAAAGAAAGGATCCTCTTCAAGACCACATACTTAACTAAGGTATGTGATGCGAGAGACAGCATATCTCCTTTTCTAAGAAAATAATTTTACATTATTATTTGTAATGATCAAAAAGCATGTGCAAAGTAACAACTCTGTAGGACAGGGGTCTCCAAACTAGATCCTGGAGGGCCAATGCCCTGCAGAGTTTAGCTCCAATTGGCCTTAACACTATCTGGAAGTTTCTAGTGTGTTTAGTAAGAGCTTGATTAGCTGGTTCAAGTGTGTTTAACCCTCTGGAGTCTAAGGGTATTTTTGGGGCCTGGAGAAGTTTTGTCATGCCCTGACATTTGTGCTTTTTTCAGTTTCTTATAAATATCTAAATGGCTAAAGTCTAATCTCACTGTAATCTGCACAAACTAGGCTATAATAATATGTGAGCAGCATGTATGTACATGATTGTGTTTTTGAGAAAAAAAATGTTATGCGTGGTTAGTGAAAAACTAAAAATGTTAAATCACTTGAATAAGGCAATAAAACACATACAGAAAATTGGTTCCCAGGAATTTTGAGAACTGGAGCTTGTAGCCTAGAATTTTTTTTTTTCTAAATGATGTGAAAATCATCTTGTTTACTCACTTACAGAAAACAATATATTGATTTAAATTTTCTAAGACACTTTTTGTTGGTAAAAGTCATATGCGAGTAGGCGTCAACTATCATGAATTCACACCTGAGAAGACAAAGGCCTGCATAATGAGCTGCATAATGAGCCATTCAGTCAGCTGTGTCACTGAGAGGGATGAGCTACAAGAAAGAATGTGAGGACAAAATAAATCTATATAATTTTATGTTTGTAGTTTATTTAGAATATATTTAATTATCCCACAACATAATTTAATATTCACTTGTGAGTGCAGTTAAACAGTTTATTAGGAAAAATCAAAGCTGACTTTCAAACTGAATTTTTTGCATCATTACTCCAGTCACACAATCCTTCAGAAATCCTTTTAACAATCTTATTTTCTACAAAAAAACATTTATTGTTATTATTATCATTATTATTATTATTATTATTATTATTATTAATGTTGAAAAGAGCTGAGAATTTTTTTTAGGTTTTTTAGGGGGGATAAATTGAAAGAACAGCAATGATTGTTACATTTGTTACAGTTACATTTATTGTTACATTTATATTATTTACATCAAGCTTTTGAATGGTATAGTAGTGTATATTGTTATTGAAACTTCATAATATTTCACTTGATTATACATTTAGTCAGGAATTATAGTTTGGAAAAAGTATTTGGAAAAAGTCTAACTAGTAAAATGTTTACACGTTATGTGAAAACTAGTACAAGTATATAAATAAATAAAAAGAGACTTACTCATGTTTATGAACTCTGCTGAATAAAGTGCTTCATTCTTTTTTCTGAGGAAATCCAAATCTCAAATCCTCAACCACATCACATCTTTTTGGGGTGAATTATGTCTTATTCCTCTTATCGCGAAGCAAACAGTAAAATAATAAAAACTTGAAGAACAGTCTCGCTGCGTTGTCTTCTGTTGTGTGGGCGTATTCAAAAGCCGCGCGCTTCAGTGAAACATTTGAATCTCAAAAGCGCGCTCGGCGCGGGGGCGTGGTCGCATTAGAAGATAATGAAGGGAGACGTGAAAAACGGACATCGCGTTGTTTTCATATGGATTACTTTATCACAGAATATTTGTTTTCAGCAGCACTTGTTTAGTTTAAAAGTAGACATGTCAGGCTTTCTATAGATATCTCTCTCATGTCTCTTCGTTGAGTATTCACTGAGTTACAGTTCATTTTAATGACGCATTTGTATCTGAAGATCAGCGCAGACAAAGGCTGCAGACAGCACTCCTTGTTTGTTATCTTTATTTTATAAGTGCACAAAGTTTTGTTGTTATTATGTCTGTATACAAAAAAAAGTAGACCCTTTACAGATTCGATTGATGTATTGCACTTATCTGTACGATCAAAACTGAAAGTGTAATTTAAGTTCTTTTCGGGGTTATCAGGAGAAAATACCCCAAAACGCGTATACGCGTTAATCGACTCCAGAGGGTTAATTAGGGTTGGAGCTAAACTCTAAAGGACACCGGCCCTCTAGGACCGAGTTTGGAGCTGTAGGGTCATATTATTTTTATGTACTTTATTTACATTTTATTTACTTTATAATGCTGCTGTTGTTGACATTATGTTTGTGGTCAAAAATTAAAATGACTGATGCCTTGGCACAGCACACACACGCAAAGCTCGGGATATGACAAATGCGTGCAGTTAAGGCTAGATGGGATACGTTTGGCTCTACTGGGCATGCACACATAAATACAGTGAAATTTTTGTCATACTGTACTAGGGCTTGCATAGACTAGTCGAGCGCTGTCAGAAACAATCGACTACTCGAGCATGTATTAACCATAATGCATACAAAGAGTTTGCAAGTACGTGAATTTTAGGATTAAAATATTGCGTGGAGCTGTTATTTTCTATGACCTTATCTATGTTGCATGAAAAACTAAAATATGTAATGTAATAATTAGGGGTGTGCCTGAAGCTGAATACCTTATTCGGAATGGCATAGATAATGGCTTCAAAAATGAATAACGGACAAGGAATAATTCTGCCTGAATACTCGGCTGAAGCTGACACAGTCCGGTGTTTGCTAGATAACAGTTGAGTCATGGGATCAGCGCAATAGTATACACAGACCTCTAAAGTCATGAGTGTGAAGTGAATGAATGTAAACTTTATGAGTGAAAAGAGCACAAATCAAACACCGCATTGCTGTTGCCTCTCCGTGCATCTCTCAGAAATCAGAGCTTGGGAAGAGTAATTTCACCTGTAATAATGCATCATACACGTTATATTATTTGTATATATTTAAAAGGCAATGATTTAAACCTTAGGCTATGATATGAAATGAATGAATGGAATAAGCACAGCGCGCTCACTAATCAAGCAGCCGCGTTGCGCTTCTCAGTCTCTCAAAAACCAAACCAGTTCTCTCTCGAGTAGGCTAATAATCAGCGTAGATACGGATACATTTTCTATTTGCATCTTTATCTTTTGCTGGTTTGTGCGGCACACGCACATTTGTTTAGTGAAGTTAAAAAAAAAGACTTCTGCATAATGAAAATGTGCGCAATGAATTAATTCAGTCGTGTTCAAATGATCACTAAACGTTTGTTATGGCATCTCTCTGCATGATAAATATTATTTTAGAAATTAATCATTATTTTAGTTTAACACGACATACTTGTTCAGTGATAACTATGAAAAAAAAAAGATAAGAAGTCATAACGGACTTATCAAGTAACTGTATCCGAATGCAGATATGAAAAATGTTGTGATTGTTACAGATACAAATACTGGCTGTTACATGAAAATTTTAATGTGTAATGTCATAATTATAAAGTTTTGCAAATTTACGTGTAATTGTTGCATAAAGCGTTTATTGATAAAAAAAAAACTATTTAATGTGTTTTCATTTACAATAGAATGAACCACAAGTAGTCGAGTAACTCAAGTATTTTTTAAATAAAAAATCGACTAGTAGAAATCAGTAGTCTTGCAACCCCTATACTGTACAACATTAATTAGTAGTGCATTATTGTAAAGGGTAAGTTAAAGGCTACCTAGGTGTAGACGTAAATAAAACACAATCTAACAGGTAGAAAATTAAATTAGAAACATCTAAACTTTTCAGAACGCAGCAAGTGCGCTGCTGGTCATTCACATCCTTTCCCGTAACAAAACTGAAAGTGAAGCCAAGATGGAGAAACAGCTGATCATAGCTGTACAAGGATAGCCATTTTTAAAATGAATTTATTAGCAGAGCTACTGCAAGGGATTTTTAGTGCTGGAAATCCATTTATTTTTTGCTAAAACTTCTGCGTCTTCATGGAGAGCAGGTCATGGTTGCTTAGCAACAGCAGACGCCACTGGAGCGTAAGCATAGAGCGCAGGCTACAGAGTGCTTTGGAAAAAAGGAGAAAGCGGCGCACCTAGCGTTTTCCACATGTTTTCAGTCACGACATGTAAATGGGATTTTGTTTTGAAGGAGCCCTTTTTTTTTCCTGGACTTGGTCGAGACCAACGAGAACATTTGGCGAGTCCAATGACCAAGTCCGAGACAAGTACGAGTGCAAACACCAACGAGTCCGAGACAAGTCAGAGACGAAATGTCTTGAGTTTTTGCAGTTTTCGTTTTTGTGTTTCAGAGGAAAAATCAATGTTAAGGATGTGACATCTCGGACCGTTCTGAAAGCAGAATTTAAACAAATGCGTATAAAATGCTTTAAAAACTTTAACAGAGATGTCTAGATGGTATTTAATAGATCTTCCCCCCCACGTAAGATTTTTCTAGTTACTAGTCATTCATTTAAGTCATTATTCAAATAATCGCATGTTCATATTAAATGAACAGTCTAATCCATAATGAGCCTTAGCTAATATATTCCGCGTTCAAGCACACGTATTAAATTTGCCACAAAGCACAGGCAGAAGTAGCCTAATAATTGTGAAAAATGAGACATTTTAATTATTTATTAATAAACTAATGTTTTCTTGTCAGCTGCAAGATGAAATTCCCGGTGTTGACTCATCTCCACAGGACACGCATAATCAGGGAGTATTTGCTTTCGTTTTTTAATTGGTTCATTTAAAAGTAGACATTTCAAGCTTTCTGTAGATATATTTCTCATGTATGTAAGGCACCCCAGTTTTAAGTTATTTCATTATCGGGAAAAAAAAAGAAAAATAAGATTGCGAGGGCGCTTCCCTGTCATGCATGCGCATCAATAATTTTCCGCACAAACACTTGAATATGAATAGTAAAAGAGCACATTTATTTTAAATGCGGATCCCATACTGTAACCTAAAAATAATCTTCACAAGTCTACAACCGAGACAGATGCAGTTATAACCTGTAAATTAAAGGCTATTTGATGTTTTAAAATAATCTTACGGCTGATGCTGCTCCAATTCGTTGATTTTGATTGTTTTAATAAATCTCTTTTTACATTAAATAATAACGATATAAAGCAAGTTAAGTTAGATAAGGCTCCCTTTAAAATCACTGAAGTTGCCAGTTAATCAAGCTCTTTTTTACATCATGTGCACTTTGTTGATTATAATGAGAGAACTTGTTTAAACGTGAGGACATTTTATTAATCCGCCCATTCTTTTCAGTTTCAATGATTTAGCTAAATCTTGGCCAGGTTTAATTTATTTGTTTCTTGTTTTAGTTTGGCCTAAATAATGGGAGCTAAATTATTCAGTGCCTTATGTTTTACTAAAATAATGGAAATAATTTATAAAACAGGTAACAATTTTTTAATCAGTGTACAGACAGATATCTTTTCCCCAAGCAGTTATCTGTCAAAATAAATGACAGATAACGAATAACAAAGTATGTGCGTGTTTTATTCTGTTTTATTCGTTCTAAGAAACGAACATAACTTAAGGCTACTAAAGTTTCATCTGTGAATATTAATTTTAACTACAGTGTTTTTCTTTAATTTTCCTCTGACTGCAGCCGTCAAATGTAACACACCAGCGAGGCAAGGCTGACGTCTATTTGCGAAAATGTGCTTTGATGCGTTTGTTTGATAACTTGTGGTTAAAGCGACATTCAGGGATCAAAAGCTGCAAATGCACTTTGCAGACATGGCGGCGCTCGCGGCCGTAGAAAGCACACTCTTGTTGGCCACCTACTGTATATTTATTGTTTTATAACAGAGATTTGTGAGTTGCGATAAACTGAAATGTATTTTAGAGATTATAAATGCAGAGTTCTTTTTTTCATTCACACAGCAGCAGTTTGCTTTAGTTAAAAATAACAGTGTTCTGTAAATGTTGATGCTTTAATAAATATTTATCGGGAGCTTGTATGTTGGGATTTCATAAATTTAATGGAGAAAAAAAGTAATGTAACTAGTAATGTAACTAATTACTAATTACTTTTGAAATAAAGTAATCAAAACAGTAACGTGATTACTTTTAAAAGGAGTAATCAGTAATTTGATTACATTTTCAGAGTAACTTGCCCAACACTGATCATCATCCATGTGGGGAAGAATGATATTCGGAAAGAGCAGTCAGAACTCCTTAAGAAGGATTTCTGTGAACTCTTTGAAACACTTAAAAGACTCAAAGTTCAGTTGTTCATCAGTGGACCACTCCCAGCAAGGGGAACCAATATATTTTCATGGTTGCTTGGCCTGAACACATGATTTCAAAGATCTTGCTGTATAAAATAAGTGAATTTCATCAACTTCAATCTTTTCTGGGGCCATAGACAACTGTTTAAACCGGATGGCCTTCACCCAAACAAAATTGGTGCAAGAGTACTTAAGGACAATATCTACTTTAGAGACCTGCATTTCAGCCCGGGCCCGATGGGCCAACTTTTTTTACGCCCCTTGGGCCGGGCTTCGGGCCAGTTTTCACTTTATAGTTCAGACACGGGCAAGGCCTCTGGCCTTTTTTAGGCTTCTCCTTATATTGATATTTTAGACATCCATCAATTAGTGATGAAAAAAAAAATTGCCGCACAGGTAGAAACAACACAAGACCGTGTCAAGAGCAGCTCAACAGTGTTTACTGGCCCACCAGCAATGGTATGGTGCGTGCGGTCAGCACAGCTGAACAGTTCTGTGTTTAAATACACGCAATAGGCTTAAGCTTGCCATATGATTTACGTATGATTGAACTGTATATCACAGACAGACTGTGATGTATCAGAACAGCTCTAAGACTCAGCACCCAAGGACGACTTTCTGGAAAACAGCCAGGGAAGCCAGGACAACATATCACAGCCACCGGAAACACCAGAGACACAACCCATCTCACCATACACATTATCCCTCTCTCCAGCATCTCCATTTCTATGCTTCTCACAGAAAATGGAGGAACTGGTTTATGCTGGGAACAAACTCTCCCACTCATTCGCTGCAAGCCCCCAGATATCAACTAAAAAATGGCGGCCCTCCAACCACCAAAGCCTGTGGGCCCAGCTTGTCCTCCTCCTCCAGTGCCTCCTTTGGGCAGAGCTTTACTGAGCTGACTGTCATAACCTAACGCGACCAGGGATTAAAAGGCTGAATGCCTGACTGACAGCCACAAATACTCCAAATTCACCCCAAATAGACTCTTTTGTTTGTGCTGGTTTGTGCCGGTAAAAGTTTAGTTTGTGCTGCTTCGGTTTTTAAAATATTAGATATTGAATTATAGCTGTTGACGTCACCAGCCCCCCCACATCCTCCAAATTCACCCAAAACAGGCTCAATCGTATGTGCTTCATTTCTGCCGGTAATATTTTAGTTTGTGCTGCTTCAGTTTTTAAAATATTAGACATGGAATTATAGGCGATGACGTCACCAGCCCCCCCACATACTCCAAATTCACCCAAAACAGGCTCAATCGTTTGTGCTTCGTTTGTGCTGGTTTGTGCAGGTAAAAGTTTTGTTTGTGCTGCTTCGGTTTTTAAAATAAGACATTGAATTATAGGCGATGAGGTAACTTAGCCCCCCACATAGGCCCTACTCCAAATTCACCCAAAATAATCTTCTTTGTTGGTGCTTCATTTGGGCTGGTTTGTGCCATAAAATTTTCGTCTGTGCTGCTTCGGTTTTTTAGATAGGCTATTAAATTGTTTAGTGATCATTCTGAGGTCACTCAGCCTCAATAGTCTCATTTGTTTGTGCTATGTTTGTGCTGGTTTGTGCATTTTTTAACAATACAGTTGAAGTAATAAGGTAAAATTCCAAAGGCAAACCAAATCACATGAAATAGTCGCAGTCACTTAATTGTTATAATTAACTATATTCGTTCACTTAAGCCTGCGGTTCTCAATTCCAGTCCTCACGCCCCCCTGCTCTGCACATTTTGTATGTTTCTCTTATCGCTTCAGACGTTTGTTCTATTCGAACGTAAGTGCGCTGCGAAGTGGACATCACAGGATATTCCGCCATGATTCCAGTTCGAAGTGAGCGTATATGTTCCATTCAAAGTGCAATGAAGTGTGCGAGACGTGAATTTAAATTGTATTTATTTACAGAGGTATATGATGTCACACTTGTCCATGTGTGAAGATGTTGTGCAGCGCAAATGCATGAATGAATGTTCCGAAGTGAGGTAAACTTCATAAAGCTTAAACTTTATGAGGAGTGTGGGAGTAATATCACGCTTACTGTATGATAAGTAGGCGCCCACGTAATCCCTTTGCTTTTTTTTTTTTTCCTGCGGAAAGAATTTTTTTGGATGTGCTTTCTGTCGTCTAATGCAGTCTCCATGAATGGAGCACGTAACAACAATAAACCAGCTCACAGACAAGAAATAAATCTATATAAATCTTGAAATTTCTACTATTAAACAAACCAATTCAAATAAAAAACAAATCTTCTCTAATTATGTGGTCCATATGAAAAGGTGCATTTCTCGGCATTATTACATCTATTAGGCACCAATTTCATCTATTAGTCCATTAATGGAGATGGCCATCAGCGTCGGCATTTGGCAACTTCATATTCGCAGCTGACACTGACTGAGAAAGGACAAGTTTAGTAATAAATAATTACAATATCTTCTTTTTCCCCTACGCATTCAATCAATACTTTCGCCAGTGCTTTGCGGCAAGCTTTATGCACGCGCTTGAGCGTGGAATAGGCTATAAGTGCCTATAAATTAAAGGATGGTTTAATAGGTTATTATATTAATCAGTTTAATATAAACATGGTACTAGTTGACTAGGAAAAAATCTTTAAAAAAAAAGACAGTAGCAAAAATGAAAATATTACCAGCACAAACGAAGCACAAACAAACAAGATTATTTGAGGTAAATTTGGAGCATGTGGGGGGCTGAGTGACCTCAGAATGATCACTAAATATTAATTTAATATATCTAAAAAACCAGGCAGCACACAAAAAACAGCACAGACAAAGACAAAGAAGATTATTTGGGGTAAATTTGGAGCATGACCTCAGAATGATCACTAAAAAATATCTAAAAAAACCCGAAGCATCACAAACTAACATTTTGATGGCACAAATGAAGGAGCATGTGGCGTGTCGTGGAGCATGTGGCGTATAATAAATGAAAGGAAAACAGATAGAATACAAACAGATTATAAAGCTAGTAAGATATATAATTTTTTTAAGAATAGAATTAGAATAGTGAGTGCTAAAGTTAGAGGGTCAAATAAAGATGGAATAGATGTGTTTTAAGCCGATTCTTGAAGATGGCAAAGGACTCATCTGCTCAGACTGAGTTGGGCAGGTCATTCCACCAGGAGGGAACATTTAATTTAAAAGTCTGTAAAAGTGACTTTGTGCTTCTTTGGGATGGCACAATCAAGCGACGTTCACTTGCAGAATGCAAGCTTCTAGAGGGCACATAAGTCTGAAGTAATGAATTTAGGTAAAGGGGTGCAGAGCCAGTGGTGGTTTTGTATGCAAACATCAATGCCTTGAATTTTCATCAATCATAACTCTAATGTTTCTGGCTGATTTTAAAGGAGTTATGGTTGATGTGCCTAACTGGATGGTGAAATTGTGATGAAACGATGGGTTTGCTGGAACCACAAGCAGTTCTGTCTTGGCAAGGTTGAGTTGAAGGTGATGGTCCTTCATCCAGCAAGAAATGTCTGTTAGACAAGCTGAGATGCGAGCAGCTACCGATGGATCATCAGGATGGAATGAGAGGTAGAGTTGAGTGTCATCAGCATAGCAATCGTATGAAAAGCCATGTTTCCGAATGACAGAACCTAATGATGCCATGTAGACAGAGAAGAGAAGTGGTCCAAGAACTGAGCCCTGAGGCACCCCAGTAGTTGATGTTGCGAATTGGACACCTCACCTCTCCAAGATACTTTGAAGGACCTATCTGATAGGTAAGACTCAAACCACTGGAGTGCGGTTCCTGAGTTGCCCTTTAGCTGTGTTTAGCTGTGCATTTATTGAATGAGCACTGTGCAATGTCCAGACTGATTGCACTATATTTTATGTATATTCATTTTCTATTCTTAACTGTTTTAAATTTATTTTAAACCATTTAAATAATTTTTTTAATAATTTTCAAAGTTTTTACCTTGTTTTATTGTTGATAATTTTTTTATTATTATTATTTTCTTTTCTTTTATGCACTTTGAATTATCATTGTGTATGAAATGTGCTATATAAATAAACTTGCCTTGCCTTGAAGCAAATACTATTTGCTAAATGAAGCCAGCTAACATAATTCATATTTTATTTTATTATTATTATTATTATTATTATTTTGTTTCTGTACCCAATATAAAAAAAATTACAAATGCAATAAATATACAGGTATCAGTGAGTACCAAAAATGAGAGTATCGGTATCGGACTTGTTTCCGAAAAGAGTGGTATCAGTGCATCCCTACTAATTACTCACAGGGCTTTTCTGCAGTTGATCACAGCTGGTATCAGTCTTCCTCTTCCCTCATCTGAAGTGTTGTATTTCTTAAGGTCCAGCTCATCAAGTGGCTCCTCTGACATCTGAAGCATGTAGGAGATTGTTGAGCAGTGAGCAGGAGAGAGTTTCTTCTCTGAGTGTTTGTCTGATTTCACAAACTCTTGAATCTCTCTGGACAGAGTCTGATCTTTCACTTCCAGCAGACAGAGGAACAGATTGATGGATCTTTCAGAAGAGAGTCCATGTCCATCTTTGATCTTCTCTTTAATGTACAGTGTGGTTCTCCTGATGCTCTCTGAGCTGTTCTCTGTGTGTGTCAGTAGATCCTGTAAGAGTCTCTGATTGGACTCCAGTGAGATGCCCAGCAGGAACCGCAGGAACAGATCCAGGTGTCCATTCTCACTCTCAATGGCTTTATCTACTGCTCCTTTAAGCAAATTTTGTACTGAAACTAAATTCTTTAGTCCTTCCATAGTTGTACTTAGATAAAAGTAAAAAGCATGAAATGCAGCAAGAAACTCTTGAAAGCTCAGATGAATGAAGCTGTAGACTCTCCTCTGATGAATCACAGACTCCTCCTTAAAGATCTCAGTGCAAATTCCAGAATACACTGAGGCGTCAGTGACATCTATGCCCCCCTCAATCAGGTCCTCCTCATAGAACATCACATTGCCCTTCATCAGCTGTTTGAAAGCCACTTCAGCAAGTTTCACAATCACTTCTCTGTTGGACTGCAGGAGTTTCTCTGGATCTCTCTCTTCATACTTCTGCTTCCTCATGTTGATCTGAATCAGCAGGAAGTGGATGTACATTTCAGTCAGAGTTTGAGGGATTTCTGCACTCAGATCTTCTTCCAGGAGCTTCTGAAGCACAGTGGATGAGATCCAGCAGAAGACGGGGATGTGGCACATGATGTGGAGGCTTCTTGCTCTTCTGATGTGTGAGATGATTCTGCTGGCTTGATGCTGATCACTGATTCTCTTCCTGAAATATTCCTCCTTCTGAGGCTCACTGAATCCCTGAATTTCTGTCAGACGGTGGATGTATTTGGAGGGGATCTGATTGGCTGCTGCTGGTCTGGAGGTGATCCAGATGAGAGAAGAGGGAAGCAGCTCTCCTTTCATGAGCTTTGACATCAACACAGCCACTGATGAAGTCTCAGTCACATCACAAACTTTCTGAGCGTCTGAAAACATCAGTGTGATTCTGCTTTCATCCAGACCATCAAAGATGAACACAACTTTACACTCCTCATAAATCTGTGAGTCCAGATCTTGAAGTTCAGGATGAAAGTCCAGCAGAAGTCTGTGAAGACTGTACTGATGATCTCGGATCAAGTTCAGCTCTCGAAATGGAAGCACAAACATGAAATCTACATCCTGATTGGCTTTTCCCTCGGCCCAGTCCAGAATGAACTTCTGCACAGAGACGGTTTTTCCGATTCCAGCGATGCCTTTAGTAAGAACAGTCTTGATCTGGTCTTTCTCCTCACATCCTGCTTCAGCTGAGGCTTTAAAGATGTCACTGCAGTAGATTGGAGTGTCTTGTGAGTGTTGTGTTCTGGCTGTTTTCTCCATCTGTAAAACCTCATGTTCTTCATTCACTCCTTCTCTCTCTCCCTCTATGATGTAGAGCTGTGTGTAGATCCTGTTCAGGAGGGTTTGATTCTTGTGCAAGTTGATTCCCTCAAATAATCTCTCATACTTGTTCTTCATGCTGGTTTTGTGCTGGTCTTTGACTCTCTGTAGTTGATCATCTGGTTGTTGGGAATCTTGTTGCAGATCTCCAGTCTGATCATCTCTATCCACACAGCAGAAACAAGATCAAAAACACAATCAATGAGTTTGAGCTGAAAGATCTTTGGTAACACTTTATAATAACGTTCTGTTATAAGTTATTTATAAATTATTAGTTAATGATGAACTAATCATTTACAAAACATGACTATATGTTCATAAATGATTAATGTGTGGTATGCTAACGATTTACAAATGTGTCGTAAGTTATCTTAAAAAAAAGTTTAATTCATGAAATAAATCAAACTGATCATTAGTAGATGGTTTATAAGTTATTAGTTGATCAATGATTTATAAGTGATAAATAATGTATTTCTGTCAAAATTGTTTTGTATAATTATCTCAATAAACAATTGTTAATCATGAACAAATGATGAACAAACCATTAGTAAATGATCAGTATATGATTTATTGGCAAATTTGTTAGCTGGTCCGTGTTCAAAAGCACAAACATGCAGGTATGCTAAAGCACTATTTTTAAGAAGAGTAATTCATTTGATTTGAAGTGGATGAACATTTATAAATGCCTTAGTCGGGTGATTCCAGTGGCTTGTGTTAAATCCTTTCACTCATCAGCACAGATTTGTGTTCTGTGTGGAGTGTGTGGATCTAGTGATGAAGTGAAGCTCTCAACCGCTTTTACCTTCCACTGAAGCTCACATCCGGTGCACAGAGTTAAAGACTCCATGTGTGTCAGAGAAGACCCTCACCAGTCAGCACTGTTCAATACCTGTTATAGATGATGTGTAAACACATGAATAAATCATTTACAAAGCTTTCTGCATCCCCTAATCTAAAGTGTAAACTATTCATCACTTGTAAATGTGTTACATATCATTTGCAGATCTTTATAAATTATGTACAAACTGCAGTTGGTAAATTTACCATGTATTTGTCATATGCAAAGGATGTGGTATACCTTTCAGTTACAGGATATACAAATCTATACAAATCCCATATATGATATTTAAATCATATTTTTTTTAATGCAAAATATATTTTACTATTATATAGATATCTTTGAGCCTCTAACTCACTCATTATACACAACTTTTTAGCCACTTCACAAAAATAAAAACGCAATATAGATATATTGACAGTGACTATTATCTTAGTTAATATACTATTGTATAAAAAAGATAATTTTAAGCTCCCTACTCCACCCTATAATCTTAAACATAACCATTTTGATAATAAACAAAGTGTAACAGGCAGATAAATGTGCGTTAGTCACAATAATTTATTTAAAACATTACAAAAAGCAGTATAAAGAACAGATAAAACGACGCGTGTGCTACATTACCAGTGTTCTGACAGCAAAACAATTTTGTGTGAGTTACAGAATGAAATTAAAGTGTTTAATCGCTGCAAACATTCTCCTGATCTGCATTTCCATCCTTCAAAGCGTTGCGCTGCATCTCACGCAACACAATTTGGCATGTCGCAAACAATCTATGGTGGTCGCAAATCACAAGTGACAGCCAATAAGGAGCGAGGTTTGACATTAGTGATCGACCGATGTATCTGTTTACCGATATTTTTCCCGATATTTAAGCATTTTTCCATAATTGGGTATCGGTTTTGTAATATCGGATTCGCCGATTTTCGGCGCCATCTTGTGGCCGTTTTGAGATTTCCGCCATTGCAGCCCGGGCGTCTGAGGAGATCAGTCAATAACAACTCAGTGCACAGGTAAAGTATATGTTCTACTTGGTTTGCTTTAATTAATCAACTTTATTTAACATAACAGACATGCACAAATGAGATCTGAGACATAAATTCCTGATATAGTTAATTTATGCAGCTTGTTTCTAAACAATTGAGACGAACTCATTGAGTCACATAGTGTAATTCGTCATGTCCTGCCCCAATAAAGACGTAACTTTACATGAATTAAATAAAAGCGCTGAATTTAATTCTCTATCTGTTGTATTGCTCACCATTAGTCTAGAAGAAAAAGTTTGTTCATATTGCTTAGCAACTGACGGATGATCAGGAGGCTTAAGCACGGCCACTGAATGAAATTTTTGACAAGATTATCTTGTTTAAACACCCTAGATTATATTATCATTTACTACATAATTATTTCACTAATACACATATAAATATAGCCTACCGCTTTGTGGAAACTAATTATTTATTATCTCCAAGCGCGATCGCGGTTGATTAAGTTATAGTCAAACAGCACTTTGTCAGTTGGCATTTCATGATTTAACGTTAGATTAAATTTAGATCATAAAATGCCAACTGACAAGTGCTGTTTAACTTTATATGGTCTCGGAAAAAAAAGTTTGTTCATATTGCTCAGCACCTGAATGGGTTGATGATCAGGAAGCCTCAAGCATGGCCACTGCATGAAATTTTTGATTATCTTGTTTAATCACCCTAGATTATATAATCATTTGATTTACTACATAACCATTATTTAGTTAATACAAATCTAAATAAATGCAGCTCTGTGGAAATTATTTATTATCTCCACACGCGATCGCGGTTGAGTAGCCCAATTTATAGTTTTGTCTAAATGCATAGATAAGTTACAGCACTTTGTCAGAAAGCATTTCATGATCTAGACCGACAAAACATAATAATGAATAACTCTAGTTGGAAAATGCAATGATGTACAGGTCCTTCTCAAAAAATTAGCATATTGTGATAAAAGTTCATTATTTTCCATAATGTAATGATACAAATTAAACTTTCATATATTTTAGATTCATTGCACACCAACTGAAATATTTCAGGACTTTTATTGTTTTAATACTGATGATTTTGGCATACAGCTCATGAAAACCCAAAATTCCTATCTCAAAAAATTAGCATATTTCATCCGACCAATAAAAGAAAAGTGTTTTTAATACAAAAAAAGTCAACCTTCAAATAATTATGTTCAGTTATGCACTCAATACTTGGTCGGGAATCCTTTTGCAGAAATGACTGCTTCAATGCGGCGTGGCATGGAGGCAATCAGCCTGTGGCACTGCTGAGGTGTTATGGAGGCCCAGGATGCTTCGATAGCGGCCTTAAGCTCATCCAGAGTGTTGGGTCTTGCGTCTCTCAACTTTCTCTTCACAATATCCCACAGATTCTCTATGGGGTTCAGGTCAGGAGAGTTGGCAGACCAATTGAGCACAGTAATACCATGGTCAGTAAACCATTTACCAGTGGTTTTGGCACTGTGAGCAGGTGCCAGGTCGTGCTGAAAAACTAAATCTTCATCTCCATAAAGCTTTTCAGCAGATGGAAGCATGAAGTGCTCCAAAATCTCCTGATAGCTAGCTGCATTGACCCTGCCCTTGATAAAACACAGTGGACCAACACCAGCAGCTGACATGGCACCCCAGACCATCACTGACTGTGGGTACTTGACACTGGACTTCAGGCATTTTGGCATTTCCTTCTCCCCAGTCTTCCTCCAGACTCTGGCACCTTGATTTCCGAATGACATGCAAAATTTGCTTTCATCCGAAAAAAGTACTTTGGACCACTGAGCAACAGTCCAGTGCTGCTTCTCTGTAGCCCAGGTCAGGCGCTTCTGCCGCTGTTTCTGGTTCAAAAGCACACGCCTGTGCACGGTGGCTCTGGATGTTTCTACTCCAGACTCAGTCCACTGCTTCCGCAGGTCCCCCAAGGTCTGGAATCGGTCCTTCTCCACAATCTTCCTCAGGGTCCGGTCACCTCTTCTCGTTGTGCAGCATTTTTTGCCACACTTTTTCCTTCCCACAGACTTCCCACTGAGGTGCCTTGATACAGCACTCTGGGAACAGCCTATTCGTTCAGAAATTTCTTTCTGTGTCTTACCCTCTCGCTTGAGGGTGTCAATGATGGCCTTCTGGACAGCAGTCAGGTCGGCAGTCTTACCCATGATTGCGGTTTTGAGTAATGAACCAGGCTGGGAGTTTTTAAAAGCCTCAGGAATCTTTTGCAGGTGTTTAGAGTTAATTAGTTTATTCAAATAATTAGGTTAATAGCTCGTTTAGAGAACCTTTTCATGATATGCTAATTTTTTGAGATAGGAATTTTGGGTTTTCATGAGCTGTATGCCAAAATCATCAGTATTAAAACAATAAAAGACCTGAAATATTTCAGTTGGTGTGCAATGAATCTAAAATATATCAAAGTTTAATTTTATCATTACATTATGGAAAATAATGAACTTTTATCACAATATGCTATTTTTTTGAGAAAGACCTGTATGCTGTTTTGCTTGTTACTTTCCTGACAATGTTATATATGCCAGCTAATATTATTCAGTGAATTAAATTAAATTACCCAGTGAATCAACACTCACTCTTAAACCTATTAAATGGCACATAAACCTTCTAAAACTGTTTAAAATAAATTACATTTCTGCAAAGGTGATATAACTCCCCTGTCATTTATTTTCTCCATTTTAAAACATTAGACTTTTAACATTTATTTTGCCTATTGTTAACATTGTTGCTGATAATGCTTATAAATCATATGTATAATTTTGATATAAATTATATAATGTAATATATATTTTTTATTGTAATTTGAAGATTTAATTTAACATGAAAAACTGCTAACTTTCAGCACTTTTTTTAAGATGACTGAAAGGAGGAAAAATCAAAGTGAGGTATGGACTTACTTCACTCAGCCAATGGCAGGAGTAGCAGTTTGCAAAGAATGCCAAATGAACGTAAGCATGGGGTCAAAATCTACAACAACAAAAAATACCTCCAACATGTGGAACCACTTAAAGATACATCACTCAACTATCTTTGAAGAGGCAAAGAAAGAAAGAGATGCTGAAGAGGCAAAGACATCCAGCCACATTCAAGCATCTCTTCCTATGATGTTTGAAAAGCAGAAAAATTGGAAGATGCCTGATGTCCACTAAAAAACACTGGACAGGATGATTACAGAAATGATAGCTACAGACAATCAGCCTTTCACCATGGTTCAAAATAAAGGCTTCCAGAGACTCATGGCAACTGCAGAACCAAGATATACTTTGAAGAGTGAGAAGTTCTATCGCACAGAGATGTTCCCCAGTATTCACAACAGTATCGTTGAGAAGGTTAAAGCACTGCTTAAGCCTGATAACGCAGGTTATAACTTGGCTTTTACTACAGACTGCTGGTCCGGTACAACTGAATCCCTAATGAGCTTGACATGCCATTTCATTGATGATCAGTGGATTCGCAGACAAGTAATTCTAAACACAAAAGCAATGATGGGATCACACACTGGAGAGTACATTAGCGAGATGTTTTTGGGCATGCTGGAAGAATGGGACATTGACAAAGATAGAGTGGTTCTTGTTCTCAGGGACAGTGGTGCTAACATTGTTAAAGGTATGAGAATTGCTGAACTGCCTGACATGAGCTGCAGTGCCCACATATTACAGCTAGTTGTCAATGACGGCCTCAACTCACAAAGAGCTGTCCAAAATATCCTGTCAGTGCTGAAAAGCTGTGCTACACATTTTAATCATTCAGTACTAGCTAAACAGCGTTTAGCAGTGATCCAGCAGGATCTTGGGCTACCTGCACATGCCATCATTCAGGCTGTCCCGACCCGATGGAATTCCACCCTGCACATGCTGGTCAGGATGCAAGAGCAGAGAAGAGCTCTGAACATATATGCCAGTGAGCATAGACGGTTTGCAAAAGTGGAGGAGGTGAAATGTGCAGTCCTTGCCTGTCTTCTGGATCCAAGGTACAAGGCACATGCCTTTTCATCTGACACCACACTGTTGAATGCAAAAGTTTGGCTTGAGGAGGAGACAGAAACCTTAGAGCAAGACAACAACGCACAAGGTGAAGGAACACAGTCAGATGATTCCAGCACAGTTTCAAAAAGGCCCCGTACAGAAGAAACCCAGAAGAAACTGATTGATGAGATGTATGATACTCTGCTTGGTGCTACTAGTTCTGAAGTTGGTGGGTCTAGCCTTGAAAGAGAGCTTCAGCAGTACCTTTCAGAATCAGTGATTGATAGGAGGATGGGCAAGCCACTTGAATGGTGGAAACAAAATGAGAAAAGGTTCCCCATTCTTGCTCGTCTGTCAAGAAAGTTCCTTTGCCCCCCACCGTCTTCGGTGCCCAGTGAACGAGTCTTCAGTGAAGTGGGAGCCATTTATGAAAACAAACGAAGCAGGCTTACAGGGCAGAATGCTGAAAGACGCTGTTTTCTACACTACAACCTAGTTCTGCTTAACTGGGAGTATTAAGTTACACTACTAAATAGCTATGCACTTCTAAATAGCCCCCCCGCCCCCACCAATATGTTATAATCATTTTTGTGCTTTATTTTTTTTTACCTCAAAGCTTTTATTTTATTTTTTTATTTTTATTTTGCACTTTAATTTTTTGGACTCAGACCCCTCTATTTATTTGTGTATAAATATAAAGTTTTTTTTGTATGCAAGGAGGGAGTGATTGTTATAAATAAAATGGTTTGTTCAGCTCATTTGTGTTGTAATAATTGTCAAAAACAGAAGTATAACAGTAAATAAATATCGGTTCTGCATATCGGTTATCGGGTACTTAATTTTGAAAGTTTTAACGGATGAGACGGCAGCTATGTACTGTTATTAATGTATAATGATTATATTACAGAAAACAAATCTATTTCTCACAAGGTGGTATCGCGCGACTTCTGAAGACTTGGAATAAAATGCACAAAATAATGGACTACGTTTATGATGCATTTTCATGTTATGGTGAGCAGCTGTCCCATGGGAAACAAAATAAAAAATAAACAATTAAGTGCTGATTAAATGGTGGCGGAGTGTTAATTTATTTATTTATTTAAAAAAAAAAAGTTCAAGCTTGGGTAAAGTGATGGAATGAGATGGATCATGTAACAGGAAGATCTGCAAATGATATGTAACACATTTACAAGTGATGAATAGTTTACACTTTAGATTAGGGGATGCAGAAAGCTTTGTACATGATTTATTCATGCGTTTACACATCATCTATAACAGGTGTTAAACACTTTGTAGTGTGTACTAAGTGCTGACTGGTGAGGGTATAGACAGCTGTCTTCTCTGAAACACATGGAGTCTTTAACTCTGAGCTTCAGTGGAAGGTAAAAGCGGTTGAGAGGGTCACTTCATCACTTGATCCACACACTCCACACCAGGGTTTCCCACACAATCATTTATTTGTGGCGGGCCGCCACAATATCAAAACTGACCGCTACAAATAGATTTTCCAAAAGGCTTTGACTTCATTGAATAAACATGAGCACTGCACGTTTCAAAATCAAAAACCAATGCGGGTGTTTTTATATCACTGTATTTCAGAAGGAAACCGACTGTATTTAGAAAAATTTCGATTTCATTTTCATTTCATTTTGCATGTAATGCTTGATAAGGCAGCGTTTGTGAGCTCAGCACTGCTTCGCAGCCGTTACCGGAGAATCCTGTATCTCTCCCGCTCTTAAAGCGCCTCCTGCTGGCAGAAAATGAATTTGCATATATATGTATATATGGGGGCGGGGGAGTGCCGCCACAAATAGAGTGTAAGGCTGTGGGAAACACTGCACACAGAACACAAATCTGTGCTGATGAGTGAAAGGATTTAACACAAGCCACTGGAATCATCTGACTAAGGCATTTATAAATGTTTATCCACTTCAAAACAAATGAATTACTCTTCTTAAAAATAGTGCTTTGGCATACCTGCATGTTTGTGCTTTTGAACACAGACCAGCTAACAAATTTGCCAATAAATCATATACTGATCATTTACTAATGGTTTGTTCATCATTTGTTCATGATTAACAATTATTGAGATAATTATACAAAACAATTTTGACAAATACTTCAATGATTTATAAGTGATAAAAAAATGTATCAACTAATAACTTATAAACCATCTACTAATGATCAGTTTGATTTATTTCATGATTTGAACTTTTTTTTTAAGATAACTTACAACACATTTGTAAATCGTTAGCATACCACTCATTAATCATTTATGAACATATAGTCATGTTTTGTAAATGATTCGTTCATCATTAACTAATAACTTATAAGTGACTTATAACTGAATTAATAAAACATTACTAAAATGTTAACTTATTACTTATTAATCATTTATGAATGTATAGTCATCTTTTGCAAATGATTAGTTCGTCATTAACTAATAATTTATAAATGACTTATAACAGAACGTTATTATAAAGTGTTACCAGATCTTCTAGTAAAGCAACGTGTGTCAATCTCTGAACCAGCTGAGACACTGGAGACAATAAACAGCTTTAATACAAACCCACACTGTATTTACACCACAACTGCCATAGGGTAAAATTTACCCATGGCTACTTTTAAAATGTACATAAAAGATTTACAACAAAATAACCAAGTCTCCCAGGCACTGACTTTTACTAAAATGGTGTTATTTAAAAACATATGTACCTTAAGTATGCCAGTGTCTTCATAAAGTTATGTCTAGAGTAGACATGTGCCAGTATTCGGTAATGCGATCTCACGGTAATGAATATGCATGATATTGTTATCATGGGCACTTCTAATGCATTTTAAGAATACTTTTCCCATCAACTGGTCAAAATGCACAACACCGCTGTATGCTGCTTGAAAGACGTGTGTACGCTCTGATGTAAACAAACATGCATGAGAAGCACATGGGGGAACATTTGAGAGATGTGCTGAATGAAAGCACATTCATTCTCTGACAGCAGATGGCGCTCAACTACAGAATGCAACCGTTACCCTGGAAACCCCATAAATAAAACAGCTGCTCTACTGTCTAAAACATATTTAAATAGATTTAAATAGCCATATAGATTTGTGGATTTGCTGTGGTGTTCATCACAGTGCCAAATACGTAAATATCAAAACAGTAGTCATTTGGGTTGGTAAGTTTAACCCGCTGGAATGTTTTAGGTGTCCAATGATTTCTGGTGGTTAAAGTGCCTAGGAACCTATTACGGACTTCTCCCATTTCAAATCAGGACTATAAATGCTGCACTCACACATACATGTTGCTGAGTATTGTATAGCCTTTCTGTGTTTTCCTGGTTCTGAGTTTCTGTTTCCATGCCTTCATATTTTTGACCCTGGATCGTTTCCTTGTTTTTGATTGTTTGCTGCCTGCCCTGACCATATCCCATTTATCTGGATTACTCTTTTGCCTTGCCTCTGCCATCATTGTTTGCTGTTGTTGACCACACCTTTTGGCTACGCTTTACAATAAAGCCTTGCATTTGGATCCGCAGTAACACTTTACTTTAAGGTGTCCTTGTTACATGTGTCACATGTACTTACTATAGCATTAGCACAAAATTATGCATAATTACATGCAATAACCCTAAACCAAACCCTAATCCTCAACCTAACCATAAAGTAAATACATGCTGTTAATTAATACTACTTAGTACTTAAAGGTATAATTGCACTGTAACAAGAACAACTTAAAGGGCACCTACTTTAACATAGTGTTTGAACAAATGTGTGTTAGCAGAGTGCATACATATCCATCCTATATCAAATAAAAATCCATCCAGTGCTTTTTTTTAAAATCCCTGTAAGTCCTAAGCACTGTCTGAGAACAAGCCATTTTCAAATTCTTGGCAATGTGACGCCACACAACGCCCACAATTGTTGATTGCCACTGGCGTTTTATCACAGACCCACTCTGAGTGAGCTGTCAACAGTCTGCTTTTGTTTCACTGCCAGAACAGGGGTAGATAAGAATGACTCCTAAGTGATTGGAGGTGTTCTGTTGTTGGATGTAAAAATCATTTACTCCCGACATCTGAGCCGCTGAAGACGCAGTGGATTACATTTGATTTTGAAAGGAATACAACCCCCGATCTACCTAAATGCATGAATCATTTTACTCCAGACTGCTTTCTGAATGAAGGACAATTCAAGGCAGGCTTTGCTAAAAAGTTGTTTCTAAAAGATGGATTTTAACAACTGTTCGTTATCCAGCTCCACCTCCAGAAGAAGTGACTGTCATGCTGTTTATTTTATAATTTTTGAGCAAATCACTATTTCACTCCAGACTACTTTGCGAATATCATGTCGTTATTGTGCTTGGCTAACTTTTTACCTGTGTTTGTGTGCATTTAGGGGTTGAATGACTTCTGATTTTTTAAAGTCAACTTTTATGTGATGAAAGTCGAGTCGAAGTCGACTAGTCGCTGATGACATCATTAATGAACAAATAAGTCTGGAGCTGAGACTCAAACACCTTGTGCACAGCTATGGCCTATGACACAGTGCTGTCCACATGACTACTGCTCCTATAAAAAGCTAATTTTTATCAGTTCTTTTTTCTTTGGGTCATGATATTTCTCTCAGATTTCTGCTCATTCTAAATCAGATACAGATAAAGTAGCACAATAAAGATTACATTCATATGAATCCATTAGTAATAGCAATTGCGTGTGTGAATTAATTCTACCTGGCAACGTCTCTTTACTAGAAGTGAAGCTGTGGGATTTGAGTATTAAGAAATATATGCTTGAACTTTTCAGTTTCTAAGATATTTTATTTAGAAATCACAGAACAGTGTTGACAATACATTTTCGCGCTGAATGATTCTGTGTGTGCGCGATCTGCGCGAGATGAACTGTACACGCTACTGTCTGAAGCCTGTGTTTGAGTGTTACAGTGCAGCGGCGCATTAGATTAGAACAGAGATCAATTTACCTATACAATAAGCTGTTGAAACATGCATTCTCCCGTTCAGTTTCAAGCATCCAGTAATATAATCACACATGTCTTGTGGAGGGCTTTCAGAGTATGCATTTATTTGTAATTTTAACTGTTTGGTAACAGAGCGTAAATGTGGCACTGTTCGGTTGCGCCATCTATAGGATTAGCGACTAGTCGATGTCAAGCTTAAAGCATCATGGCAGAGGACTGAAGTCAACTACTCGGTGCAACCCCTAATGTGCATACATTATCAAAGTATTTTAATTGATTAGCACCACGCTGGTGAGATAAAGACGGCGGCGCGTATTTTTGACCAAGATGGCTGAGACTCAAACACCTTGTGCACAGCTATGGCATATGACCATTTTTGACCAAGATGGCGGCGCGTACACATCGCGAGGTTCAGCGTCTCTCCAGTTTTTGCAATTTTGCAGTATTTTTCCTGCTCATCTCGGGTCTGTTCGTACTGAACAGCTTTGCTTTAACAGCATACACCCGACGGGAGCTTTTGGATATCGGTGAGGACTTTTCCAACAGTTTTATCACCAATCTTCGACTCATCCCTGAGATCACCCGGAGGCTGCTTTTATTGTCGCGGGTGATTTTAATCACTGCAAATTAAAGACAGTGCTCCCCAAATTTAATCAGCATGTTTCCTGCCACACCAGAGGAGACAAAACTTTGGATCATGTTTACTCAAACATTGATGGAGCTTACACCGTGACCCCCCTCCCCCACCTCGGACAGTCTGATCACCTTTCTTTGTTTCTCACCCCCAAGTATTCACCCCTCATCAACCTTGTTAAGCCATCAGTGAGGACCATCAAAGTGTGGCCAACTGGAGCAGACTCTTTACTTCAGGACAGGTTTCAACACACTGACTGGAGTATGTTTGCTTCTCAGGCTGCCTGTGGCTCTCACACTGACATTGACATCTATACCTCCTCTGTACTGACTTACATCAACACCACCATTGACAGTGTTACAACTGAAAAACAGATAACAACGTATCCTAATCAGAAGCCATGGATGAACAAGGAGGTACGACTTCTGCTGAAAGCCCGCAACACTGCCTTCAGGTCAGATGACGCTTAGGCCTACAGAAAATCCAGGGCTAACCTGAGGAGGGGCATCAAAAAGACCAAGTACTGCTACAAGCTGAAGGTAGAGGAACACTTTTCCAACTCTGACCCCTGCCGCATGTGGCAGGGCATCCAGGTCATCAGTGACTACAAGTCAAGCAACTCCACTCCAACGGTCACGGACGTCTCCTTCCTTAACGAGCTAAATGACTTTTATGCTTGCTTCAACAGTGACAGCAAGGAGACAGCCACCAAAATCACACACTCAGCAGACCACCAACCCCTCAAACTCACCTCCACAGATGTCCACACTGCATTGAGCCGGATCAACGCACGCAAGGCTGCCGGCCCGGACGGCATTCCTGGACGTGTGCTTAGAGCATGTGCAGAGCAGCCTGCAGGGGTCTTCACAGACATTTTCAACCTGTCCCTCACCCAAGCAACTGTGCCAACATGTTTTAAGTCCACATCCATTGTGCCAGTGCCAAAACACTCCTCCCCAATGTGCTTAAATGACTACCGCCCCGTAGCACTCACACCCATCATTATGAAGTGCTTTGAGCGACTGGTCCTAGCACACCTCAAAGACTGCCTCCCACCTACACTGGATCCACACCAATTTGCCTACCGCAGAAATAGGAGCACAGAGGATGCAGTATACACAGTGCTGCACTCTACACCCACACACCTGGACAATAACAACACATATGTTAGGATGTTGTTTGTTGACTTCAGTTCAGCATTTAACACCGTCATTCCCTCCAAGCTGACCACAAAACTTGGGGACCTGGACATTAACACCTCCCTCTGCAACTGGATCATGGACTTTCTGACCAGCAGACCTCAGCATGTTAGGTCAGGCCACACCTGCTCCTCCACCATCACACTTAACACCGGAGTACCACAGGGCTGTGTGCTGAGCCCATTCCTCTACTCCCTCTACACCCACGACTGCAAGCCTGTGCATGGATTCAACTCCATCATTAAGTTTGCAGATAACACCACGGTGATTGGCCTCATCAGCGACAACGATGAGACTGCCTACAGGGAGGAGGTACAGCACCTGGCCACATGGTGCGCTGACAATAACCTGCTCCTTAACACCAGCAAGACAAAGGAGCTCATTATGGACTTCAGGAAGAAGAAAGGAAGCACGCATGACCCCCATCCACATTAACGGGATGGTTGTTGAACGTGTCTCCAGCTTCAAGTTCCTGGGAACCATCATCTCGGAGGACCTGTCCTGGACCACAAACACCTCCAGCCTGGTCAAGAAGGCTCACCAGTGCCTCTTCTTCCTCAGGACACTGAAGAAGAACCAGCTGTCTTCAGCCATCCTGGTGAACTTCTACCGGTGTGCGATCGAGAGCATCCTGACCAGTTGCATCACAGTCTGGTATGGAAACTGCTCAGTGGCTGACCGCAAAGCACTGCAGAGGGTGGCGAAAACTGCCCAACGCATCACAGTGACACCACTTCCTGCTATTGAGGACATCCAGAGAAAACGCTGTCTACGTCGAGCTCGCAGCATTCTTAAGGACTCCTCTCACCCTGACCATGGACTGTTTAACCTCCTGCCCTCCGGGAGGCGCTTCAGGAGCCTCCGGACAAGGACCAGTAGATCCAGGAACAGCTTTTTCCCTACAGCTGTCTCCTTGCTGAACTCTGCCCTCTGACACCCCCCACACCATACACACAAGACTCCTCCCCCACTTCATCACTACACCTGACCGGTTTATTTATTTACAACAAGCAAAAAAATGTACACACCGCGTTGTCAACTCTGTCACGTGATGCGAGCTCTGTAACATCGCACTGTTTCATACCACTTTCGCTTTGTTTGGCTTCCCATATGTGCAAGTGATCACCAGTTCTCTTTCTCGTTCGCTTTGTCATGTTACTCATAGTTACTTATAGTTGCTTATTGATGTAGGTATGCAAAGCAGAGATGTAAACGCTACACCCTCTTCTAAAGACAGGGTGGGAATATGCCACTCATAGCAGTGACTTTCATTTTAAAGTGACACTCCAAAACAACTCTTTTTTTAGACAGGCCCCAAAAATGACATTTTATACATGTTATAGTATATAATCTGTGGGGTATTTTGAGCTGAACTTCACAGACACATTCTGGGGACACCCAAGACCAATATTACATCTTGTAAAAAGGGGCAAAATAGGAGCCGTTTAAAATAAAGTGTGTCGAGGGTAGCACGCCGACATGTAGCCCTTTATCTCAAATCTCCCCCTCACGAATATTAGGACTGAAATTATATAAACAGCATTCACAGGTGGACGTCACGCAAAATCCCGCCCCCTCTCTCACGAACTGTCAGAAAAAAGACGGAGAACACCCATGTGGAGCACCAATGAGACTCCTACACTTTTCTTTAATTTGTAAAATGTCCCGCAACTGAAAATGCTTTTGAAAAGAAAACCCACCACTTCAGGTTGACTTTGTACCGGGCCACTCTCCGCAAACTTATTTAAATATTGCGCGGGAAAGACAGATCCAATTGGTTATCGATAGAAAAGTCAGTTGATGTTGCCAAGTGTAAACGCGCCGTGTTCTAATTGACTGATGATCCTATCTGCTTGATCGGATCACGGTGATCGCATGTTAATGCCAAGTGTAAACGCAGCCTGTGATGGAGCAAAGACATTTGTGATGAGCCTCATATTATAGTTAATTAATTGTGTCTCATTCTGTGTAAGTGTTCTGACATTAAATGTCTCACTCTCATTTTACGGCAGCAGTTCAATCAGCTGCTTGTTTGTACTCAACACAGGGTCAGAGGTCATGGCTTCATCACTGACATTTAAATACTGTCTCTTGTCTCTAGTATTAGTAACCATCTCACCTGAGGTTGAAGGTCACAGATCCAGTACTGAAGTGTAGGGGTTCTGGCATGGATTGATCGCTCCTCATAGACACACAGCTGGGCTTTGGAGATGCTGCTCTCTTGTTCTCAGTGTCACTAGAGAAACACATTAGTAATTCACATTATCCCTCTTTCTCACTGATGTTTAAATACTGTCTCGTCTCCAGCACTGGCATATCCCTATCTCCAGGTGAGATAATAACCAGTGTCAAATTTTCATGTTGCAATTAATTGCTAATGCTTTTATCACGGTATATGGTGTTATCACGATATTGAGATTTAGTTTAAAAAAATAAACTAAATTGGTCATAATATGGTATAACAGGTTTAATAATTTATAACAAAAATAACTGAATATTTAAATACAATAAAGCAATACAGAAAAATATATAGTTAAACGTTTTACACCGATTAAAGTGCAAAAGAACTATAAAGACCAATAGGTATCACTTTACAATAAGACCTCATTAGTTAACCTTAGTTAATGCATTAACATTCACAATGAGCAATAGCTACATTTGCTACAGAAGTTATTAATCTTTGTTAAAAAAAATACAAGTCTTAGTTCATGCTATCTTATTTAATAACACAGTTGCAACTTTTGATTTTAACAACGTGTTATTAAATATTGGAATACCTAAGATTAATGAATGTTCAGAAGAATTTTTCATTGGCAGTTTAACTAATGAATTAACTAATGTTAAGTAACGAAGCCCTAATGTAAAGTGTGAACCAACAATAAAGAATCAAAACATTTTCAAACAATATCTAGGGTATGTTGTAGTCCAGATTAAAATGTAAAAAAAGTTTGAAAATAAATAGCCTATTAAGTCTAAATATTTAAGTATTTGGCTCTGTGATGAACACCACAGCAAATCCACAAATGTGAATGGCTATTTAAATCTATTTAAATACGTTTTAGAAAGTAGTGGTTTCAATGGTAAGGGCTGCATTTTCTGCAGTTTAGCGCCATCTGCTGTCAGAGAGTGAATGTGCTTTCATTCAGCACGTCTCTCACGTGTTCCCCCATGTGCATGAGAGCGCACACGCTTTCACGCAGCATACATCGATGTTGTGCATTTTGACCAGTTGATGGGAAAAGTATTCTTAAAATGCATTCCAAATTCTGAATAATTCGTAATGTATTCATAGTATTTAGAAGTGCCCACGATAACAATATTGTGCATATTCATTACCGAATACCGGCACATGCCTACCTGGAGTTAAAGGTCACTGATCCATCACTGAATTTAGGGGGTTCTGGCTTGGATTGATCAATCTTCATAGACACACAGCTGGGCTCTGGAGATGCTGCTCTCTTCCTCTTTCTTCTAGTGATGACAAAAACACATCAGTAATTCACATTATTTGTCTTTCTCACTGATTATAATACAGTCTCTTGTCTCCAGCTCAGGTTATCATCTCACCTGGAGTTAAAGGTCACAGCTCCAGTACTGAAGTGTAGGGGTTCTGGCATGGATTGATCGCTCCTCATAGACACACAGCTGGGCTCTGGAGATGCAGCTCTCTTGTTCTGATAGTGAACATCCTTCACCTCTCTCTCCTCATGAAGACTCACTGTAGAGCCAGTGACCTTCTGGCTCCTCAAAAATATCCAGTTCTGCATTTGGACACAAAATGACACACAACTGAACCGTCATCTTTAGGAAAAACTGAAAAATAAAGCATTTCCTTCAGTATAGAGTCAAATCCAAATCTGACTCCATTTTATTATCTAATCTGTCTCCATTTTATAATGACCTTGCATTTGGGTTAGAATGCCAATTATTTTTGATCTGATTATCCTATTTATTATTTAATGTTGCAGTGCTCGTTCATTTGGGTGCTCATGTCGCTCAAAGATAACACTTCGGCCATTAACGTATCTTACGGTCATATTCTCGTCAATCTTGGTTATTAGACAGAGGTAATTGGCTAATACTTTAGACGGCCGCTCCTACGCTTGCTCATTCTAAAAGTACTTTTAATTAGCCACCATAGATTTGTACACACTTGAATAAAGGAACACTATTTCTAGTCAGAGGTCACGACCACTACTATAGATATAAGCCGACCAACATTACTTTCGCTGACAGTAGCTTTGGTATGGTCTTGCCATGGTTTCCCCATGTACACTTAGCTAGAGTAATATTACAATAAACAGAGTTTAGGCTCACCCTATTTAGGTTGGTCCAACAACATCCAGTTGACCTAGACGGAAATTCCCTATAAGCCCTTACAATCTAAGTACATTTGAACTAATACCAAGTGTTAGCCGGATCTCTAAAGATACAGTTGCTGTGCCCTATGCTCCATCTCAACTGATTTTAGTCTGTTACTAACCTGACGCAGGCTATCCTTGTGGTAAAAAGGATAACAATCTACTAGAGTCAATAATTACAGAGTAATCAAAATAAAAATAAAAAAAAGTGTAAAAATGTATTATTAGTCAGGTAAATATGTATTATGTATTACACTTGTCTTTTCAATGTTAATGTGGACAACATCCCGATACAGGTTGCACGTTAATGTTAAGTAGCCTATGTTAATACACTATGTGTGAACTGTCCATCTCAGGAGTCAAAGTGTCTAATCCTTACACAGTCTTAATTTTAGAGCTCCTACATTTTTGCTCTAAGGGTATTTCAAAAGCCTTCAAATTAGTGCCGTCAAAATTAGTGCCTCAATGCATGCAATTATTTTTTTCCTGTTTTTTTGTCATTAAAAATATTAAACGCAATTAATGAAAGGGTGGAGCTAGGGTTGGCCACCCCACTCACAACTGTTGCTTCTGTCTCTTTTTTCTTGACAAGAATGGTTTATTTAGACACAGAATGTCTTTACAAGCTCATAAAAAAGGAGACTTTTCAGACAAGCACTCCGCTTTACCCCAGCAACAGGCACTAGTCAAACAAGTGCAGAAAAGCTTCCGGTGACAAGGAACACAACAAAACAGTCCATGAGTGTGACAGTTTCTACATTAATTTGGAAACTGAATTGAAATTATTGCAACATAAAAGTATATTTAAAAACTTTAATGTTAGCTGAGATTAATTGCGATTAATTTCAGATTTTTTTTGTATTTATTCATTATAAAGTGTAATGTTTTATTTGTTATATTTTTTAATCAATTAACAGCACTAGTTTTAATGCTAAAATCAGCTCCTAAATCTGTGAAGAGTTAAGGGTAGTCAAGGAGACTCTTAAATAACTGAGACCAAATCAATCTGCCTCATAACGGAATTATTTTCGAAATATTTTACAATAAATTACCTTTAATTTAATATTTTCATGTACAAGCTGGGCAAGAAGTAACAGCTGTTCTTGCATCCAGTTTGCACATCTCACAATTAGTCATGATTATTAAAGTCTGTTAATTAAAAGGCTGTCTATATGGATATCTGCTAATTGTTTACGAGGCGCAGGCATGTAAGAGCCCGACAATTAGCCAAATATACACTTTTAATTAGTGACACAGCCTACATTTTCAAAACTTTATTTAAACGTGGCAACATTTACTTGTTCTACAATATTTCTGAGAATAAATTGCTGAAAGAGACGTGCTCAACCCCACCCTTTCTCTTAGCTCAGAATTTCCCAATCCCAGTCCTCGCTCTGCATATTTCGTATGCATCTCATCAAGTACGATGTTTGTTCTATTCGACCATAAGTGCCCTGCGAAGTGACATCACTGGATATTCCGCCATGATTCCAGATCGAAACGAGTGTATATGTTCCATACAAAGGGCATTAAAGTGTGTGAGACGTGAATTTAAATAGTATTTATTTACAGAGGTATATGATGTCACACTTCTCTAGTAAGTTTCATCTGTGTGTGAAGATGCTGCAGGCAGTGCAGAGCACAAATCCGTTAATGAATGTTCCGAAGTGAAGTAAACTTCAACGGATTCCCCTGCTCAGGGAGTAGGGAGCAAAGAACACCGTGCAGGTACCATATCAATCAGAAAACAATTCATGCATTGAGCTCTCTTCTAATGAGCTGGTTATGTAAATCAGTGGAGGAAAGAGTACTGAAAAATTTTACTCAAGTACAAGTACTGTTACATTGCAGAAATAATACTCAATTACAAGTAAAAGTACTGGTGCCAAAACAATACTTAAAGGGGAAAAACGCACACAGTTTCACCCAATCTCATGTTATTATTCAGTACCTATAGAGTAGTACTGCATCCTTCATATCTCCAAAAAGTCTTTATTTTTATCATATATATAAAAGAAAGACACCACTTTACGATTCTCTCCAGAAACAGCCGAGCTCCTGGAGGCGTGCTGTGGGCGGAGCTAAAGAGTGACGAGCACTTGAGCAAAGTTTGCTAACAAAACACAGACATATGATGCCATTTCTACGGTGGCTGAGAAGTGGCAAAAAAAAAAAAAAAATATATCACAATTCTGAAAACAAAAATTACAAATGCAAATCTAAAAAACAAAATAATTCAGAAACCACAACAACAATTCAGAAAACATTATAACAAGTAAGAAAACACAATGACAAATCAGACAAACCAGAAGAGGTATTCATTTGGGATTACTAACCGCTGACTGGATGAGATATCTGTCAATCAAGCAGCCGAAGAACAGCAGAGTCGTTGTAGAAAGTTCGGAGAGGGTATTAAAGTAGCTCAGTTTAAATGTATTGGATGAATTGGGCTTACTATGGAATAAAACTTACGGAGTGTCTTAGTACAAATTTCCTGTCTTAATATTGGACTAGTCAACATTTTAAAAGCACCTATAACTAATCAGCTTCAGTGTAAATAGCATATTGCTAAAAATACTGCTATTTTCACTTAGTGTAAATAGAATCCATTGCTAATGCGAGATTTGAAAAGGGAGAAAAAAAAAAGTTCTCCAAAAGGTGGGATCAAACCCAGGTCAATTACGTCAAATAGCCAACAACAGAAACTTAACCATCTGCGCCACTGGAGCTGATTATTTGCAGATTCTTTTAGTGTTTACTAGCCCAAGTAGCAAATAGTCTGCCTGGTTGGCAGAGGCTGAGTGTAAATAGACACTCCGTATTTTTTATTCCATAGTAAGGGCAATTCATACAATGCATTTAAACTGAGTTTCTTTAATACGACCTCCGAATTTCTACAACGACTAGGCCTGGGACGGTTACCGCATTACCGCGGTCACGTGACGCCTACCGCGGGTCTAAACCTGTAACCGTCATCACCGCACAAAAAAAAAAAAAAACATTGGCCTGCACATCTGAATGCCTTCGGCAGAAGTCAAATGAGCCATTTTAATCTAGATTAATTCCAAGATTACAGTGAGATTAATCTAGATTAAAAAATGTATCTATGCACCTCTAATAGGCTAATAGCATTCCATTTGTATTGACTATTAGGCCTAGAGTACCTGTGTAATGTCTTGTAGCCTATATATTGAATTTCATTTAATTTTACTAAAGCATAAAATACAGGCGGATGACTCATGAGAAAGCCAAAAAAGCAGGACCTCAGTTTTTAATTGCACGTGCTTATTCTGCTTAACACAATTCTCTCACGTGGTTGCGCAGCCGACAATTGCGCATTTAAGCTACTATTCCATCGAAACATGGCATTTATATGTATAATATATAAATATGTAGACATATAGGCTAAATTAATATAAATATTTAAAAATCTATAATATATATAAATATTATTTATATTATATATTTTTACATATTTATATTAACTTAGCCTATATCTCGTGTGCGCTTTGGTCTCAGTGTGGTTCAAGGCTATAATTTAACGAATGCTTTTTAATTTAACAAAGTGTCGCTGCTCACAATACCGTCATTGTTTTTTTTAACTTATAAATATTATTTATATTTATCTTATTTATAAGTAAAAAACAACCACAATATTGTGAGCAGCGACACTTTGTTAAACTAAATAGCATTCGTTAAATTATAGCCTTGAACCACACTGAGACCAAAGCGCACACGAGATATAGGCTAAATAAATATAAATATGTAAAAATATATAATATAAATAATATTTATATATATTATAGATTTTTAAATATTTATATTAATTTAGCCTATATGTCTACATATTTATATTACTCTATATGCCTTCGTTAAATAGCCTTCATTAACCACTGAGACAAAAAAGCGCACACGTAATATCTATATAAATATTAATATAGCTAAACATGTACAAATATGTAATATAAAATATAAATCATATTAAATATAATTAATATATTATATAAGTAATAAAAAAAAAACGAATCTGGCTGACTTACTTGGGGAAAAAAAAGAAAAAACATCTACTCCGACCCCCAATAGAATTCGTGTAGACACAGAGATCAGAAGGTATTTGCAGGAGGAAGCCCTGGATTCCCACGCAGACCCTCTTGTCTGGTGGCGGGACAATAGTGTCCGATTCCCTCTGCTTTCCAAAGTAGCCCGAGAATATATGACCATTTGCGCTACAAGCATTCCCTCAGAACGTGTGTTCAGTGCTGCAGGTAACGTCGTTACGTCTTTCAGGGCCTCCCTTAAACCTGACAAAGTGAACATGCTAGTTTTTCTAGCAAAAAATATGAAGGCTGGGATGTAAACCATAGCGCCTTTCGTTTTGCCAGCACTTTTTTTTTCAGACATAATTTCTGTTCTAAATGTTCTTATTCTAAATGTGAAATAATAAATGTTAAATAAACGTGTTCCTTATGCTCAATTGCTTAGCCTCTGTGTGCGCAAAAGTCGTTATAGTGATTGTTTGATGACGACGACTGTAGCCTAATCTGAAGGTAAAAATATGGAAAATAAACATGCAAATTAATATCTATTACTGATCAATACGATAAATAAAAATGTGTTTGTTTATCTTTATGATGCTCTATCTTCAGATCTCTGTTGTGAATTGCGATCAGATCTGATATCGCCCCCAAAAAATATGAAGGCTAGGGTAACCTCGCCTATTATTTCGTTTTGCAGAATTTTTATTTCAGACATCATTCCATTTCTGTTCTAAATGTTCATGTTCTAAATGTAAAAAAAAAAAGTGAAATAAACCTGTTCCTTATAATCGTTTGCCTCCCGTGTGTGTGCGAAAGTGAAAGTCCATCGATCACGGTGGTGTGGTGGGGTGGGGGGGGGGTATTTGCGGGTTGCGGTTTACCGCAATACCGCGGGAATTTATTGCTTTTCAACCGCGGTAAGAAAAATTCAATACCGTCCCAGGCCTAACAACGACTCTGCTGTTCTTCCACTGATTCTTCCTGTATACCTTGATTGACAAATATCTTGTCCAGTCAGCGGTGAGTAAACCCAAACAACAGGTGCATCTCACTAAATTGTCATGGAAAAGTTAATTTATTTCAGTAGTTCAACTCAAATTGTGAAACTCGTGTATTAAATAAATTCAGTGCACACAGACTGAAGTAGTTTAAGTCTTTAGTTCGTTTAATTGTGATGATTTTGGCTCACATTCAACAAAAACCCATTTTCATTGTTTTCTTATTTTGTTTTTGAAGTTGTCATTGTGTTTTCTAACTTGTTATAATGTTTTCTGACATTGTTGTGTTTTCTGAATTGTTATTCTGTTTTTTAGATTTGCATTTGTGTTTGTAATTTGTTATTTTGTTTTCAGAATTGGGATTTGTTTTGCACTTCTTGGCCACCGCACGTTTCACGTACCATCTGCAGTTCTGAATCATGACCGGGATCTTTTATAGCTGGGAACGCTCCCTCTCTCAGTATCAAACAATGTGCAAATCCAGCGTCGAACTGGGCCTTGTTTATAAAACGTTCATCAACAAACCAGGGTTTTTCCTACATTGAAAATTTTTTGGCGGCCGCCAAAACGATTTTTTGTCCCGCCAAAGCCTTATTTGATCTGTAATTGGGTTTTGTGAGTGAAGCAGGCTACAGACGGAATGACAGAGAGAACGAGCACAGCGCCCCACCCCCGCGCGCGCGCACTCTCCGGCCCCTATTCTAACGATCTAAACGCAAAGTGTAAATCGCACGGCGCAGGTGCACTCAGGGCGTGTCCAAATCCACTTTTGCTATTTTAACGACGGAAAAACGGTTGGCGCGCCCGGGCGCATGGTCTAAACGGGTTGTCCCTATTCTCTTAATGAGTAATGGGTGTTTTTGGGCGTAATGTGCAATAAACTAATCAGAGTCTCATCTTCCAACGCAGAGCCAGTTGCGCTCGTGCCATGACGGATTTGCTATTTACACGGCGAAATTTGGCAAGCGCAAAGACAGAACGCATCTCCGGGATGAAACGGCTGCTCGTGTGCGAGCAAATAAATGGCCTAATTCTGATACATGCGATGACTATCCATTATGACATGTAGGCATTTTTATATTTAATAGCCTACAAAAAAATATTATGCATCGCAATCCTTTAATTTTTAATATTTGGCATGTTTGTGTGCTGCTGTGAGTCCATGTGTTTAATAAGCAGCGCGCACTAACACGCTCTTTAAATAACAGAAAAAGCATTGCGCCAGACCAGGTTTGAGTTGGTCTATGGCGCAGTCTATTTTCAGCTCCTTAAAATAGCAATGCGCCTGAACACACCTATTTTTTAAACCAGCACGCCCATGGGCGCACAAATGGGCGCAAATGCATTTCCTAATTAAACGACGTGGCACTGGACGGGAAAATGCGAACGGCGCCGGACTGAAACTAGCAAACACTTGCGCTGTGACTTGCGTTGCATTGCGCCGGGTGTATGATAGGGCCCTCCGTCTTCAGTTGCTCTCTCCCTCGCATCAAAATCAACTGATCCTAAAGGACAGGAGACCGAATCCATGTTTCACGTGGTGCATTCGGAGAATATTTTTGCTGAATTACCGCTGGGTGTGAATTGCAGTCAAAAAAAAAAATGGCCTTATCTTCTCTTACAACTTGTGACAAGCGTTCCGCACATGCAGCTGACATAACTTTAAATAAACGCAAAAAAAAAAAATTCTATCCAGTTATGAAGTGTTTTTGTGTGTGTGTGTGTGTGTGTGTGTGTGTTTACAAATCTTTCGCGATGTCCTAACAGCCAGGATTCCCACACATCACGTCCGCTAAAGTCTGATTCGTGACCTAATGACTCCTTTGAGCGATTCATTATAATGAATGGTTAAAGCAATTGGTCTGCCCGTCAGTGTCTGAATCAGTGTATAACAAATCATTACTTCTTAGAAGAACATACACATCTGAAATGAGAAAGTAAGTGTGCTTACCTCATTTAGCAAGAGTGTTTAGTAAAATCTAGCCTTAATAATCCACAGTATGTATAGGCCTACGACAATGTCTGGTAAATTACCTATAAAATCATTTAAAGTTAGACTGGAGTGAGATGAAACTAGATCAAAGCACAAAGCAAGCTGTTGCTAGCTAGCTGCTAATTTTATTAAATTTTTTATGGTAAAAAATTACACTATTACACCTTTTAACACTACATTTTTAATGCTACTTTTTAATTGATATGATTACACTAAAATAATTATCAGGTCTATCAAAAAAGGATTTTATCTTTCAAAACCATGTAAGCCAGTCGTGGAAAAATCACAGCTTTATTTGCAAAGAGGGCAAGAAAGGATGACAGTGAGAGTGACAGGTAATATCTGTGTCTGATAATTGCATAATTTGTAAATAGATAAATTGTGATACCTTTGACAATTCAAATATACTTTGGTGTCGATGATGTTTACATGTAAAATAATTTGTAATCGCTTTCTTTTACTATCTAGCCTGACAGTGATCGTTTTTTCATGAATAAATAGGATAAGAAAAAAAAAAAAATCACAAATTGTTTCTTATTGTATTTCTGTTTCTTATTGTATTTATTTTAAATGTAACATTTATTGTCAATATTGGGCTTGCGGATCATGGGTACAAGGGTACTCTTTGCTGTGTGTGGATGACCATGTCGGTCAGCCACCACCGAAGACCAATTTTGACCCAGGAAAAACCCTGCAAACACACTTGTGAGACTCCGTTGCTGCCTCGGAAAAACAAACTGCATACACACTGTTCACATTACACTGGGTTCTTTAGGAAATGGAACAAAGTATTGCACCAAAATTAGGGATGGGAATCACCAGAGGCCTCACGATACAATATTATCACGATACTTGTGTCACGATACAATATTATTGCGATTTTAAATATATTGCGATATTACAGTGCAACTTGAACTTGTACAAAAAAGTTGTTCAGACCTTTAAGCAATTTGGGCATTTGAAAGTAAGTTACTGTTAAATTTAAACTAAATTAAACATGTTGTCATACATCTAGGGATTCACCAAAATGAAAATTCTGGGCCGAAACGGAAACCGAATATTCTGGATGCACTTGGCTGAAAGCCAAAAATGCTTTGTAATGATTATTTATTATTTAGTTATTTTGTAAGACTTATTAAATTTAACTCAATTTTAATGACACTGTATTTAAAAAAAAAAACACAAGCCAATAAAATAGCCACACTTTTACTGAAATTAACACAAAACTGGACAGAATTTTTATTAATATTGGTAACACTTTACAATAAGGTTCATTCGTTAACTAGTTAAACTGAGAATTTATTAATCTTAGTTTATGTTAATTTCAACTTTTACTAATTCATTATTAAAATTAACAGTTGTGCTAGTTAACAGTTAATGCACTCTAAACAATGAACAGCTGTATTCTCATTAACTAACATTAAGAAAGATTAATAAATACTGTAATAAATGTATTGTTCATTGTTCGTTCATGTTAGTTAATACATTACATTAATATTAAATATCAATATATTGTTTTTTTTCACTTAAATGTAACAGAATCAGATACAAGTTGTTGGATTTATTTTTTATTTTTTTGGACTAACTATCCAAATAATTATAGTCCTGAGCATAGCCCATAGTCCAGTGTGTGATACAGTCGAGGCCAAAGATATTTTGGCCTCGAACATTTATCATTATGAAAAAAAAAAAACATTTATTTCATAATGATATTTCCCTCCGTTTTAAATTCTTATTATCCAATGAAAGGATACATTCGTGTGAATTTTTTTAACAAAGACCAAAAGGATTAACAATGCAGATGAATTTTCACAGCCTTTTTTGATCATATTTACCAAGGGGGCCAATATTTTTGGCCTGGACTGTATATGAGCATAGCATAGCGTTACTGAAGGTGTGGCTCAGTGGTAGTGTTAGCAGCACTAAAGGTTGTGGGTTCGATTCCCAGGGAACACATGTTAGGTAAAAAAATGTTAGCCTGAATGCACTGTAAGTCGCTTTGGATAAAAGCGTCTGCTAAATGCATAAATGTAAAACGTAATTGGCATTTCAACATAATTCAAGGTCATAATAATATAGAGTGAGATCTGAATTTAACCTAAACTTAATAAAAAAGACCAAACACACAACCTTCAGCCACCATTGGATATCTTCCTTGGGCCAATTCGTGAACCTTACACTGCCGTATGGATATTTTATTATCTAAAATCTCAATCTTAAACATTTCCTCATTCTGTGTATTTGTCGCAAAATGAAGCATGATTTCAAATTTGAGTTCAAACTGAATTAAATTTACAAAAAAGGGGGGAAAAATAATTTTTCCCTTTTATTTAATCTTTGCCTGCCTAGCTTGTTCTTATTTGAACAATGCTTGAAACTTTGTATTACGAGCACTTCCTGTGTCTTTTTCCTCATTAAGATGAATGGCTTCATATATAACATCAGTTGTAAGTCACTTTGGATAAAAGCGTCTGCTAAATTAATAAATGTATTCAAAATATGAGAACACTGAATTTTCACAGGCAGTGTTTTAAGAGACATATATGTTGTTTGTTTAGATAAATGGATCATCAGATGGCTTTAAGCTATAATATCTGTACAATGTAGTGATGCAGTTCGACAGACTAGGATACTTATATGTACAAATCACTTACAGCCAAAGAAATTTACAGAAACATTTTCATCGGGCAGGCGTGGATCTATTCTGAATGTAAACGTTATGTCTATTTGAGACTCTGTAATCGACCGAGTCGCTGTCGGAGAGGAAAGAGAGAGAAACGCAGCCTGTATGGCGGGAGATAGTAGATACTGTGGAAAATGAGTAATGGAACCGTGTCAGATATTTCAGTATCGGTATCAAAATATAGATATTTAGGATAACACTACCATGTAGTTAGTTTCCCCGAACTTTATGCTGAGCTTCCTCACAGTCCGATCAGCTCTTCAACCCTGCCCCTCACTGAAGAGTGCAGACTGTTGCGCGGTGACGTCTTCTTCTGGTGTTAATGGCGGTTGGCAAACCAACTTATATGGTACAATCCCGCCACCTACTGGATAGGAGTGTAGAGCGCATGATTGAGTAGGGGAGAAGCACCCGGCTGCAGCCTCCAGATCGAGGCGGGGCTGCACGTGTCGCCCCGCCCCATACCTACTCTGATTGGTTCGATCGTCTTTCATAGACATACACGATAGGAAATGTGTGTGTAGTTGGTGTAGGACGGAGTATGTTGTTTAAAAAG